>OU343224.1:30980047-31020047 GCA_910596185.1 Chrysanthemum makinoi
CATTTAGCCAAAAGAACCAACATATCGAAAGACATAATGTTAGTCAACAGATGGTTTTATTGTTTAATTATTGAGTGTGCAATGTCGATGATTGTTACGAGTCCAAAATCACTTGTTTGTCCAAGAGTCCAATGACGTCGAGAAAATTTTCGTGAGTTAGTTAACTTTAGGTTTTAAAGTTTATGTTATCACATATTTTTTCACAACACATTACACATTTAAACTTATTAGTCACATTATTGGATTCGTGATGTTATGATTTATTTATTTACAAGTATGCACGCGTAACAATTCATAATGAAGGTTTGATCAAGGCTTAGGCGTAGAAATGGCAGCTTATGCGTAAACAGGAGAGGTATACCAGACGCTTAAAGCTTATGCGTAGGGATCCTCGACTTACGCATAAGAAATATTACGCGTAGGAACAGGGGACCTTATGCGTAGAGCTTACGCGTAAGTGCATATAAAACCTTACGCGTAAGGCTTACTCGTAAGAGTAGACCTTATGCGTAGAGGTCACTTTACGCATCCTTCACAGGATACGCGCGTAGTCCCATATGTAGAACCTTACGCGTAAGATTACGCGTAAGATTACTCTTACGCATAACCTTCTACGGCGTAAGGTGATCCTTATGCGTAGGTTGCTAATAACCTTGATTCTGAATTTTCACTTGTAACAAACCTGAAATAAATTCATCATAGTATCAATATTAACACATACATTCATTGTATAACATATCATGGCATGAATACTGTAACATATTGGATTTCATAAACACATCACATAACAATATATGGTTCGAATTATGTAGAGTTTAGAGAGAGAAAGTGGGAACCTTTCTAGAGAGAGAAAGTGAAAGAAAACTTAGAAGGTTAGATTAAGATGAATGAAAGGTCCAACCCTCTACCTTGGGAGGTAGAGGGTATTTATAGTTACAACTAAACGTCCTCCTTCGGACTGTGGATCAGGCATAAAGTGGGTAAAGACCCGTCCTTCCTCCACGGTGTTACTCTAAACTAAATAACTAACTAATAAAAGAGTAAATAACGATATGTCTACGAGCTAACTTATGCTAGATTATATTTGGGGTGACGGCTACTTCACTATGGAATTTTCTAATTCCTAACAATCTCCCCTAAGGGAGGTCACCCCATGTTTTACATTTTGAATCCTAGCATTCTATTTAATCTTCATTCTTGAGCTCGTAGACTTGAATTCTTCAACTTTTGCATCTTTGTGCTTTAGCAGTGACTCTTCATAGTCCGAGTGGTTTGTACTTTCAGTGGAGGCCTTTAACTGATCCACATCTTTGATGATCTTTGAGCTTTCATTGAGATCATCACCCAGATAAATCTCTGGATCATACTTTATTGTGTTGCCATCATGTGAAGTTGTGACTTTCGGACCGACATGCTCACACTTTTGAATCATGACATCTTTCCATCGAGTAGCGGAAGCCTACTGGTTCATGATATTTGCAGCGTGAAGCATAAGCATAGTATGAAATATCTGAGCCAGGTTATGTAGATATGCACCAGTCATGATTTCTTCAAATTAAGTGTGGATCCTGTGAGCATGCGGCTTTGGATTGACTCCTCAATTACGATCGGTACCGCAACCGTCCAAATGTACCTGCAAACAACAGTTAGCAATAAAACATATGAAAGTGTCTTTGATCACTTTCGTCGAATTGAGGTACACGGCCCACGGTTCCCCGTTGATCAGTACAAATCGCCTGTGATCGGGTAGGATTCCTAAGAATCTCCTTGACAGGGTTTCGCAGCTTTTCTAGCTGTTCTCAAACCGGAACGTCTCAAAGAAGACAACACGGAGTGAGTGAACCAGCGAATTGAGATTCACTGATTGATGAAAAATGATTTGAAAACAATCGCGTATTGCTTGAAGAAAGAGTTTTGCAATACGACGAAGGTTTTATGAGAAAGATCAATTTTCAATCAAAATACTTTTTGTATTAGAGAATGAGTACACATTCGACGTGCTAGCGAAAAGAAGAGATTCGCACATCGAACGGTTTTCTAAAAGTATTTTTCAATCAGAGATACTTTTGAATTTGAAATGAATACACATTCGACGTGCTAGAGAAAAGAAGGTTTGCACATCGAACGGTTTTCCAAAAGTATTCGTCAATTCCATTCCTGGACCAAGGTTGATTCACGAATGAATCGCCCCATCGTTTCTATCCAGTTGTCACAAGTTTGATCTTTAGAAAAGATCTCACATGTCACCTACCAGGAGCTTGTTTGATGTTGGCTCCAGAAGGCTTTCCATCTTCATTGTGAATATGTATGCATATCACTCAGATGTTCTGGCAATACCACAAGGATAATGCGTAGGACTCTTAATATATACTTACTTTCCACATTGTGTAAAAAAGCAAGTCTTCAAGAATTTAGTGTCCTAATGAGATATTGTGGATGATCTCTTGGCTCTAGACTCAATTGTGCATATTTGGTTCCTGTGCCGGAGACTAGGGAGAGGGTCTCCTTCTTCAATATCAACAATCTCTAAGAGAAAGTCGATAGATTATGTCGGTTCCCCGTGAGAATGAAACAAGCCCTTTTAAGAGGAACTTGAGTGGTTTGGGAAGTTTAGTGCAGTGCATCACTGGGTCCATGATGTCTTGTCTTCAATACCAGTGTTACCTTAGTAACCACCAGTAGCATATGAATTGAACCCGGTTTCTGCCCTAAGGTTGAATTGATGGAGGGCTATTTCTTTTCACCCTTTTATCATTCATTTCTTTTTCATTCTTCAACCCCTTCAGTGCTTACCGAGACTTCATAACTAGAACCTTGTTGGGTTTATTCCAGTACTAGCTCGTCTCGTCACTCTTCCCATTTCTCATTTTTCTCCCTTTTTCAATATACCTAAGGACTCTACACTATCTAGTGGATTGTCCCTGGGTAGATCCCTCCGATTCTGGCGGATCGTGGGAACAAATACCTAACCTAACTATCCTTATAACTCCATGCAATAAATTGGTCGGTCTTTTGGTATTGTTCTTTCCTTCATGAAACCAATTGAAAAATCATTTGGAAAACAATCAAGGTACTTGTGATACGAGATCAAAGCATTTTGTACCTTAATAGTTTTGATCATTTAGAAAACCTCCCCTCAACATGTGCATATGATTTAGAAATTGTTTAGCACAAGGAGGCAAGAGGACTTTGAAATATTTTCTTTGATCACTATTTTCATAGAAAAAGCCATTTGATTTTCTTGGTAAAATTCTCCCCCTCAATATGTGCATAGGATATTTTAAAACATTTTATCACATAGAGGCAAGAGTTCTTTTGAAGCACATCCACAATCACAAAATCCATTAAGAAAACCATTAGAAAATCAATCAAGATACTTTATAAATCTTTTTAAAAAACTTTTGTACCTCGATGAGATTCGAAAGCGTTTAGCACATATGAGAGAGCAGCCTGCACAATTGAATCAAAACGATCACCTTTTATCAAATTTCATTATTAAATCACAAATTCTCCCCCGATCAAAAAAATCAAACTCTTTGAGATTTTGGATCCCAAGTGATTTAATAAGGTTTAGAAAACATGGGAGAAAATGTGGCCTTGTTTAAATACTTATCTGGTTTTTGGATAAATCCTCCTCCTCAACCTGTGCATTGTGTATTTGAAATCGTTTGGCACATGGAGGCAGGAGTGCCTTTAAAGGACTAAAACCAATTCCATTTAAAAGCGATTTGAGATTTAAAACACGATCTTTACCCCGATCAGAAATATTAAACCATTTGAGATTTGTGATCCCAACTGATTTAAATCATTTAGAAAAATTTGGGGAAAGACGTGGCTTGATTTAACTTTGAAAAATGACAGATAAGGACCATTTTAAGACATTAAAGATTGTTAGTGTCGGGTATGATAGTTTTAAGAGATCTTTAAGTAAAATAAAACAATTTCACAATCAAACAAGAACGAAAAAAATTTCATTTTGAAAGACCTTGATTCAAAAGAAAAATCATACCATGACATAACATTAAATCTTTAGATCACCACATAATTTCGTACAAACGGACTCTTTTGAAGATATATTGTTTGAAAATATTTTATTTTAAATCACTCTCCCCCTCAAACCATGACAGAAGTCAATAGTTGAGTGACTTAGGTTTTGAAAACATGAAGTCCGGTGATTTTCAAAGATTAGCTCAATAAATTTTCAAAACAATATTTTCCATTTTCAAAACAATATTATTCAAAGTTTTAGAAAAATGGTATCATCACTATAAACCACACAAGATACGTTAGGTGGTTGAGAAGCTTATGTTGTTGCTGTAGGGCTTGGAAGAAAACCATCTGCTGATGCAGTGAGACTTCTTCTTACGTTGCATTTTGAATGCCAACCGAGGTCAAATTAAGCTCCGTTTCTTCAATCACTTAGAAGAAAACCATCTGCTGATGCAGTGAGACCTCTTACGTTGCATTTATGCCAACTCTCCATAGAAGTCCAATTAAGCTCCGTTTCTTCATTTGTCAACCCAAGATATAGTTACCCTTTCCTTTCGGCATCCAATCATCTTCAATTGTGGGATCCGGATCGGGAACATTCTTTTATACCAATATACCTGCATACGTTAGTGAACACACATACAAATATATGGTGGTCGACATCACCCAAACAACAATCGACTAATAAAGTCAATGCAACATATCAATCAGATCATATAAATGTATGGGAATAATGTGTTTATCAAACTCTAATCATCTAATCCTAACAATCATATCCTAGGCACCTAGTCCTTCAACATAGGTTAACATCATTTTTAATTAAGCATATTAGGATAATTAAGAAAGCCCGTTAGACGATATAGATTTGAAAACATTATCCCCCTCAATCAATGACTCATTTTATGAAAAGTTTAAAAGCTCTGAAGTCATTGATTGAGTTTTCAATTTTACAAGAACTCTGAATCTGATTGTTTTTAAAGCAACTCATTTACCACCATTTTGAAAACACCAAATATTTTTCTGAAGAATTTTAGACGGAAAAACATTTGTGTAGGAACAGCAGTCCTTCGACATACTTTCCTTGTTTTGTTTTTAGGATAAGTGCACGAAATATTTGAAAATTGGTTTAGCGCAACACTTTCCTTTCTTTAAGAGCGGGTTGCTATCTGAAATAATAGCAAGCCATAGTTTTAAGCACGGGTTACATCTGAAGTAGCTGCAAGCCATCGTTTGAAGCACGGGTTCTGATCTGAAATAACTGTAAGCCATTATTTGAAGCCTGGTTATCAAATAACTATAAGCCATAGTTTTTGGACATGTTTAGAAAAGAATATTTACACCTCCTGATTGAACTTCATCTATGGTCCCGTGCCATTATTGAATGACATTTCTAAGACCGTAGATGTTATCGATACCAGAAGACATGTCTTGAGAAAACAATATTTTTGGTATTTTTCAATTTTCTGATTTTTATGGGCTTTTGAAGATTTTATATTTTTCTATTTTCTTTTTGTTGGTTTTATATTTTTGTATTTGGTTTTTGAAAAATATTTACAGATATAGAGAAATAGTTTAAGAGGATGATGATACGAGTACCAAAAAAAAGGAAATCGTTCAGCACTTTGTAGAAGATAGAAGTCATCATCTCTTAAACTTCCACCACCAAAGCATTCGAGGCTCTTGAATCGTCGAAAGAACTTGAGCCTTCAACAAGTGAGTCTTTGGTAGCTTCCCCTCAAACCGACAAACTGAGTATAAAGACCATTTTCCAAGAAGTAGAAATGAATGAAAACAGTCTCATTGAATGAAGCTCTGCACCCCGAAGAACACGAGAACACCAAAGTAACAAGTTGAAACATAGATCGTATCAGTGGTTATCAAATCCGGAATAACTGATGAACTACGATCACATGAACCTGTTGTGCATCTCCGATGTACACATTACAGGGGAACTAAACATCAACATCTTCATATTTCCAAATGCATTCCAATTATCTTACATATAACCAATTAGCCCATGAGGTACACATGTACCCAACAAGAGTAGAGACGATGACATTCAAGTAACATGTTGAGTCACTGATCATCTCTGCAGATGTCAACTCCAAAATAACTGATTAAACCCGATCAGGTGAACATGTTGTGAGTTCTAGATGTACCCATATCTCTCCCCATGATGGTTGTGATCTTATCGGAATCAACATAATAATGTGTACATGAAGGAATAATCGGAAGCACTTTACCATTATTCATATCGAAGATGTCGATAAGCAATATCATCTCACGAACCAAATATTCTTCTCATATTTCCTTCTACTGAGAGGCGAGTTAACACATACCAACAGTATCCAGAGACCACTTCCTCCCAAATGGTTGGAATAATACATCAAAGGTTATGAGTAAACACTGAGTTTCTCTATGGTTATGACAATTGTCTTTCTCGGGATTACTTCAACAGAAAAGAAGTATTAGGTTCATCACGTGTACTCGTTGTGTGTTTAGATGTATGTATCCTTCCCCCTTGATACCTCAGAATCAGCAACACATTATACATACCAAATATTCTTGAAATAGAGAAGAACAAAAAATTAGCTCAAATGAATCTTGTGAGAATCAACTGCTATAGAAACTCTCTCTGACTATCTTTATCAACCCATTCGTAGACAATTTGAAGTGACCACTGAAGAAGAAAACCCAATGTACCAAACTTGAAACTGAAGTAGAATTCCCCGCATTTGCATCTTAAGCTTGCACTTAAAGATGGAAGAACGGTGTCGAGAATTTATGCTCCAAGCAAATCTCTTAAGTACTCAATACTCAACCAAAGTATGAGACATTAACACCTCTTGCGATTATCCACAACGTAATATACGTGTGACACTGAGTAAAACAACGTAACTCCTAATAGTGATAGTTAACCAGGTCTTCAACCATCCACCTCGACTGCTGGTAACTAGATAACCCAAGACTTCAACTTAAATTCAATCACGAGCAAGTTATCATTGAAAGTCATGCATCCAACCATCCCCGACTTCAAGATAAAATAAGAAAACGCCTTTGTGAAGGTCAACTTCAATCTCAAATAAGTGATAAACGATTAACTCCAAAGTAATCAACTTATGCCAAATACCCAACACGTGAATAAACATACAATCGGATGTACATTCACCCACTGAATGAACCGGAACAAATGATGCCTCAACATCAATGCATTCTTCCTAAAAGTATACATGTAGTGACTGATCTGGAAGATTCACCAATAATGTCTTCGAGCGGATGAGGTAGTCATTTTCCTTAATGTTCATGTGGTTAATTAATAGCGTGCACAATGAGAGGAACAATAACCCGTGAAGATTTGGCGAAGGAATACCAAAGAGCGGATCATTATTCATGAATAATAATCCGTGAAGATTTGGCAAAGGAATACCAAAGAGCGGATCATTATTCATGAGTGCAACTGCAATATTATGATAGTCATTATCAACACCTTGAGGAATAACTGGAGATTAGGTTTCTTGAGAGTTCTGAGAAGTACTTCTTGGATGATCAACATTCGCTAGCGGTTGGAAATACTCATCAAACATCTCTTGAAACAATGAAACCCAAACAATAAATCCCATTTATCCTTAGTGAGTGAAACATTAGGCGTTGGAGAGTCGTCAAAAATCAAAACAATGAATCCCATTAATCCTTAGTATATTCACTCTTCATCAAAAGGAATATACACTCATCATCATCAAAAATTAAGTCGTATAACCATTATTCAAACATCCATCATCATGTAGTATATTCACTCTTCTCCCCCTCAAAATTGCATCCGAAGTTGCCATTTTTGATTTAACAAGTGAATAAGAGTATACACCAATGAACGTAGATCCACTTGATGACTGAATGAGCGTGGAAAAACATGAAGTTTGTTGATGAATAATGTAGATGAGTATGGCCATTCATGAGAGAATTTCTTTAGTGAAGATAAAGCGCCGAAGAGCGTACACTTTTCTTTTCTTTGAAGAACGGGGCCTGAAGAGTTATCTGCAGACACCATAATGATGAAGTCTGAGGCCCGAAGTGACAGCGTCATAAGAAGATTTCTCTTCTTTCAAAGATAAAGCGCCTGAAGCAGTACACTTTTCTTTTCTTTAGAGAACGAGGCATGAACTGATGTGTTCATACGTCATATCCGAAAGAATATCAAGATTGAGTTACTTGAACCCGTGAGTTATGAGATATCAATCCTTGTGTTATCCATACTTTAAACCAGTCCATGTATTGAAGGATCGAAGTATCTGCAGCGAGTAAGGTCTACTGCACTAACATTACATGCTTGATTGCATATATATTGGTTAGTGACATTAGTATCCAAACCCTTTGAGGTTTCACGGTCAACCTTGATTTTGTCATCAGAAAACAGCTTTCCGGTAGGAATCCACCTAAGTCCAACATCCTTAAACATTCTACCAGACGGTATCCACTTATGGCAAGGTCTAGGATTGTTAAGCTTCATTATGCAGTGGAAGACTTATCCATGTTCCTAGTTTCCAAAGATTTAGCAGTTGGTATCCATCTAGGAGAAGTTTTGGTTTGTTTTGCTTCCCAACATGTTGGACCTTAGTCGCATAAGTAGTCTTAGGGGATTGTACCTTAGCATGTGAATTAGGAAAATGTTTCTTTTGTGGAAAAGACTTCGAAATTTCTAGTTTTGTTTTATACATGCTTAGCATTCTTATGCACGTAACTACTCTTAGATGTACGCCAATCCCTAGTCTTTTGAGTGTTTCTAGGTAGTGGTTTACAACTACTAGCGCTTTGAAATCTCTGTAGAATTCATCACCCTAGGTTTTGCACCTAAAATTTCGTCTTTTCGAATCTGTGCCTTTTTCCTAGCTTTTTCTAGATAATAGTTCTTCAACAAGTCATTCATATCATATGAATTCTGGGTTTTAATGCATGGTTTTGACATTGTTTTCGAACTAATCCTAGAGGTGCTGGGAGTAGAAGTGGCTACGTGTTGAGGGTTAACGGGGCTAGAAGCCTTATTCTTAGATAACTCGAGGTGAAGTGACTGGTATTGACAAAACTTGTTTCTCATCAACTTGGGAGGCAAACCGTGTTTTTGAAAATTTTGGTCTTTCGGATATAAACGCAGTGGGCTGCCTAACAATGGACCGGTTTCTAATGGGATGAGAAACTGGTTTCCCCAAGGTTGATGGTTTTGTAAACTTAGTATTCACACTTTTCCTACTGTTTTCCTAAGCTCATTATTTAAGGCAACAATAGCGAAACTCTTTTCTTGAAGTTGAGCTTTGAAATCATCAGTTTTTGCTATCAAAGAGTTTGTTTGTTCTATTGATTTAGTTCTAGCATCATTGACAGAGTCACTTAGTTCTATATGATGCTTTCTCAAAGACTCATTTTCCTTTAGTAATTTAGCCACATAAATTGACAGTTCATTATTTCTTGTTATAATAGCATCAATGTCTTGTGTATTCATGACTAAATTACTTTTCTCATTCAAGCAGAAATATGTTTCTTGATTGTAAATGGTTGACTCTTTGTCTTGAAGTGAGCTTTCAAAGTGTTAATTTCAAAAAGTTCCGGAATTCGGAAGTTCCGGTTGTTTACATGGTTTGTTAAGTTGAAAACTTTCTTCTTTACTCTGAATCGCGATTTCAAGAAATGCAATGCTTTTCGAGATTTGAGAATTTGTTTGAAAGTTCATCAAAAGCCTTCTTATCAACTATATCTTTTGTTTTGAAACACTTAATCTCAGACTCATTCTCAAGAATAACATTTATGAAAGTTATGTTCAAAGACATCATGATCGGTTTGTTTAAGTACTTTAGCGGATGCACTATGTTGAACAGAAAGGGTACCTCATTACATGACTCTGTTCAATTTCTGGTCCGATATCTGCATCCACATCATGTGTAACAAGAGTCACTGAATCGTTGGGTCGCTTCAAGCTTATCCGTCTCTGAGCCTCTGTATTCGGTGTCAAGCTGATCCAACATCTGGTACCATACCGGTCTCAACACAACAATTTATTGATTGTACCCGAGATACATTCGCCTTCGATTACAACATCCACTTCTTGTGAGACAGAGTCATCGAGTCTGGTTACATCATTCTTTGTTGTTTAGATATCTGCATTCAAGCAACACCCGACCTTTCTGATACATTTCCCAACTTATCACAAATAACTCTCAACTGTACGCGACTCTCATCTACTTTTGCATCTTTCTGAGTAACTTCCTCAATATACTTCTCCACATTATCCATGAGATGGATAAGTGTCTCCGTGAACACGCTAATGTCCATTCCAGTGTGTCTCTTGAAGGACATTTCAGTCATGTCTTGATCATAATCGGATGTGAATTCCCTTCTAATGAATGAAAAAGTGTTTGTAGATCACTTGAAGTCAGCGGCTGGAACTATCCTTATGAACCTTCTCTTTTTCAAGTTGTAGCTCCAATTGCTCTAGGTTTAATACAGCAGAGTTCTATTAATGTGGAAAAATACTGACGAAAGAGGGCAATGCATGTTCGTTCCATTGATGTGGGTAGAAGTAACATGAGGTGAGAGTGAAGTTGTTGATAAGGTTCAATGCTGCTTTCCTTTTGCATGGCATTCTCAGAGCATGGTGGTGCATTGCTTTCAGAGTCTGAACCCCGAGATATCATATCCTCATTGATTGATTCAATCATCTTTAATCGTTCGATGTAGCATCATATCATTGTTGTCCACATCATCATACAATTTAAGCACTTCGAAATCACAGGTCGTCAGTAGAATAAGACATGATGTGGTAGTATGCACGGGATTTTACAAGTCTATGATTTAAACAGAGAAATAGAATCTTTCGCGGGATTTTACTAAAATCAAGACCAAACCGTTAAGCAATGACCAATGGAGCGTGTTAAGATGACTGATGGATTGTCAAAATGATAGACAATTGTGTGTTAGGACATATAAATGTTTGTAGGGTTAGTAGAGATGTTGTTTGGTTGAGATTTGGATTGGTTTATGCACCGATTTTCAGAAATTTAGGTCTAAAAACATAAAAACCTCAATAACTTCGTTTCGAGGCGGATTTAGCCCTCGAAGGTTTACCCGAATGAACTTTAGTTATGTTTGCGTGACATTCTCCTCGTTCTCACGGTCGTTTTGATGGGTAGAAACTGAAAACGAGATTACTGGATCAAAAGTTATATTCGTTTGAAGTTTTGTCGGGAAAAGTCAACAAGTCGCTAAGAATTCTTGAACCAAGTCGCTAGGACCCAAGTCGCTAAGATAATGCACCAAGTCGCTAGAAATTAATGCACTAAGTCGCTAACCCTTAATTCGCTACACCCCCAAATTAAGCTAGAGTCCCAAGTCGCTAGACGAAAAAGCAAGTCGCTAAGTAGTAACTCGCTTCACAGACCCTCAAGTCGCTAACAAATTTTTGGCAAAGCAATTCGCTACACAAGTCGCTAAAAGACTACAAGTCGCTAAAGAGCAACAGCTCGCCATTACGACCAAGTCGCTACCACAAGTCGCTAACCGTAGTGGAGAATCCACTACTTGTACTTTAACTCGCTAGATCTAACTCGCTAGCTCCAACAATGTAAGTCGCTACAAAAATGTGAAGCAAGTCGCTACCAAGAAAATATTCCGTGAACTAAGTCGCTAGCTTGAAAAAACCATATAAACACCACTTTTCAATCCAAAACAACCCAACCACGATGATTCAAGCCTTCCAAATCACAACCTAAACACTTATGATGATCCTAAACACAAAAGTACAATCAAAATCCAAACTTTAACACAAGAAATCAACCAAATGATGCAAAAACCACTAAACTTTCTCAAACTCAAAACCACCTAAAAACCACTAGAAATCCAAAGATATGTAAGAGATGATCTAACCATGGCTCTTGATACCAATTGTAACATATTGGATTTCATAAACACATCACATAACAATATATGGTTCGAATTATGTAGAGTTTAGAGAGAGAAAGTGGGAACCTTTCTAGAGAGAGAAAGTGAAAGAAAACTTAGAAGGTTAGATTAAGATGAATGAAAGGTCCAACCCTCTACCTGGGAGTGAGAGGTATTTATAGTTACAAACTAAACGTCCTCCTTCGGACCTGGATCGGCATACTGGGTAAAGACCCGTTCTTCCTCCACGGTGTTACTCTAAACTAAATAACTAACTAATAAAACAGTAAATAACGATATGTCTACGAGCTAACTTATGCTAGATTATATTTGGGGTGACCTACTTCACTATGGAATTTTCTAATTCCTAACAAGAGTGGACCTCCCTCGTCTCGATTGTTTTCTTCAGAGCTCTCGTCCAAAGTTGCGTTCGTGTAGGAATAGGTTCAAATTTCCTTTACGGAACAATCCTTTTACGGGAGGATTCCTTTTGGGAATCTTCCTATAGATATCTGGTAGACACTTCTGAAGATCAGCTTTCTTCGTCCTCCTCGTAGAGGTGTGTACCAGAAGATCTGTCATCAAGATGACCAACTTTGCCTTCTTTTACGGCTAACCGATACCTTTTATATGTTTCAAGCTTTTGATTTCGTAGTTAGAAGGTGATCGTGTAATAATTGCACTTGCTTTCGTTGACGATTCTTTGATTCTGACAGATAATATGGGTTCACCAATATACCGGATTATCCTGGGTCATTGAGCCTCATGGGGATGTCGATGAAGTCCAAGTGCTCGGATCAACAGCTTGGTGTATCCGACATAGGGAATCTTTGAGCCTAGCTTCTGAAACAAAGATCATGTCTTCCCATATCGCTGCTTCTATTTCAATATCCTTCTTATTGATCAGAGACCAAAATCTGTAGCCCATGAGCTTGGGATGCTCATATCCACCGCCACGCACTGAGACCGATGGTGATGATCATGTAGAGTGTTCTCCATGGTTGAGGAATATACTTCAGCCTCCACGGAGAGTGCTTAGTAATGATTCCCTGGCTTCATCATAACCAATATCTATCAAGAATTTCGTAGACTGTCTCTTCAAGTAGGGTAGCAAAGAAGTCGGTTGGAGCGATGTCGAATGATAAGAAACCTGTAAGTCGCAGGAGTGATAGGTGACTAGTTTAGATTAAGTGTCACATTCACAGACTTTGACCAAAGGATCCTCTCTGATAGAATCACGAATTGTTGAATGTAGACCTTGGAATCAGGCAGAGTGTGAGAGCATGTTCTCGTAGGGATGATTCCTGAGAATATCCACTGCAATGAGACAAGAAGATTCCGAGCATGTGAGGGTGTCAAAGTCAACCCTAAGGTTGTTCTTTCCAATCTTCGATAACCCCTCCGGAAAGATCAAGAATTGTAAGAACTTCTGATGCATCCACAATCATTTGTTCACCATGTCGGATCTGAAATAACATTAGCCAAAAGAACCAACATATCGAAGACATATGTTAGTCAACGTAAGGTCTTATTGTCTAGTTATTGAATGTACAGAGTCAATGATTGTTACGAGTCCTAAGTCACTTGTTTGTCCAATGGTCTAATGATGTCGCGGAAATGTTTTCGAAGAGTTAGTTAACTTTAAGTTTTAAAGTTTATGTTATCACTTATTGTTCACAATATATCAAACGATTAAGTTTATAAGTGACATTGTTGAATTCGTGACGTTATGATTAGTTTATTTACAAGTTTGTACACGTAACAATTCATTATGAAGGTCAATCCGTGCTTGCGTAGTTTTGGCAAAGTTAAGCGTAAACAAAGGATGATATACGCCAGAACTAAAGCTTACAGTAGGATCCTAACTTACGCATAAGAAATGTTACGCTGAAGAAAAGGGACCTTATGCGAGAGAGCTACGAGGGTAGGGATATATATACCTTACGCTAAGGCTTACTCGTAGAGAGCGACCTTATGTAGGTCACTGCTTACGCATATCCTTCACGTGATACGCCGTAGTCCCATTGTAGAACCTTACGCTGCATAGTTATGCGTAGAATTATTCTTACGATAACTTGACACGATAGGTAATCCTTATGCGTAGAGAATCATTGACCTTGATTCTGAATTTTAAGCGTAGCAAGCCCTAAATAAAGCCATTATACCATCAATATTAACACATGAATTCATTTTAACAACAAAACATGGCATGAATCATTCATAATAGTTACGTCAGAGAAAGTCATACGCTGTAGGTCAAAACCCTAAGGGTTAAGATTTACGTGAATATTTCTAGCCATGGGATATGCATCAAACAAATTCGTAGTGTCTAGAGTGTTGTTAGAGTCTTTAGCCAAGTATTAACATCTAATTCGTTGTGAATCAAAAGTACCCAAAGTTATGAACTTTAAACCCTAACTTCAAATTGTTAATCAATTAGTGTTTCTGGGTGGTTAACAACCATGGAAATCATCAATTCATCAACATATGACCATAACCCAACAATATTTTTGACCAAAACACTTCATATTAGAAACACCCAAATTCACTCATAAACCCTAATTATAAACTCCATTAATTCGTGGTTTCGGTGTGTTTTGAGCATAGAAACGATATCATAGATGTTGTTAAAACATTTTGACACATTCTTTTTTTAACCACAAACACCCATTCTTGATTGGTGTTCATACGCTTACGCCAGAACACAAAATCCGTGATACACGACGTTTAACCGCTGGATTCAGAAAATTTAAAACCATTGTTTAAAATCTTGTTATGAACATGAAATCACTTACAAATTGACGATCTTAAACACGGATTTGATGAATCCATTCTTAGCGTAGGATGTTTTAGGTTTTGAGTAATAAATGAGATGTGAAATGTTAGGTGGAGGAAATTTTTATTCAAAATATTTTTAAGGTTTTGACAGTTTTGGTCCCTCCACCTTTTCCTTTTTCAAACAAAGCCATTTAACTTCCATTTTGGTTACCAAACAAAGATTTTAGGAAAGAAACTTTGACGACACTCCCCCACTGAGAAATAATGAAAGGTTATAAATTTAGTCCCAGGAGTGTCATTGTACCAAAATTTACCACCATTTGTTAAAGAAACAACCGAGATAAGATAACATGCAAGTACGCATGTGATTTGAAACAGTTAAAGTTATATTTTTTTCTCCCCTCAACACTAGATCGAAAAAATATTGAATTTTGAAAGATTATAGTGTTGACGAAGAAACGTACGCAATGTTGAAAGAAGAATAGATTAGAAGAATATTTTTGTTGTTTTATCAGGTTTTATATTTTTGTATTTTTTTTTTGAAAAAATTATTTACAAAAGAGATTTTGTTTGGATGTGTTTTTAAGACTGCTTAGAGGTCATCCACCTCTTGAGTCAAACACCTCATACCAATCCGTGGACCAACTCATTAAACCTAGCGAGGCAAGGCTTTGGTGAGAAGATTCACAATTGGTATTCTCACTCCACAAAATATAATTCAACAAGCACTCGCTCCACGGATCCTTGATGAAATGATATCAAGATCGATGTGCTTTGATTTCGAAAGTGCCGAATGAGTTGCACGAGATTGCAATGGCACCATTGTCGCAGTACATCGATTCTCACAAATACGTAACCATAGTCATTGAGTTGTGTTCTCATCCAGATGACTTGAGCACAACATGCGGACATGGCTACATATTCCGCTCGTTGAGGACAAGGATGTACAATCCTGCTTCTTCGATTGCCATGACACCAGTTTATCACCAAGAAATTGTAAAGCTCCCGAGGTACTTTTCTGTGAGTCTAAGCATCCGCGCGGGTCGGCCTCAAAAGCGATTAGTTCAAAACCGAATCCTTCTGATACCGTGATCCCCAAGTTAATGGTTCCCTTTATGTATCGGAGGATTCTTTTAGCCTCGAGAGAGTGGGTTTCAGTTGGTCGCGACCGATAACGGGAGCATAGATAAACAAGAAAGACAATATCAGTCCGCTAGCTGTTAGATACTTGAGAGACCCAATAATACTACGGTATTTTGTAGGGTCCACCAATTTCCCATGTAAATCAGCGTCTAGCTTCTTGGTATGAGCCATTGGTGTGGCATAGGTGTCACAGTTTTCCATTCCAAATTTGTTTAACAATTCAAGGGCATATTTGGACTGACTCAAGAAAATACCATGGGTGATTGATGAACTTGCAGTCCTAGAAAGAACGTGAGTTCACCCATCATGGACATTTCAAAATTTTTCTTCATTAGTTTTGCAAAAGTTATTGAAAACTTTTTATGTGTAGACCCAAAAATGATGTCATCCACGTAAATTTGAACAATTAAGATATGTCCCCCGTGATATTGTATAAAAAGAGTTGGGTCAACCGAACCTTTGGTGAAATTATTAGCAATGAGGAAGGATGATAGCTTATCGCACCATGCCCGAGGAGCTTGTTTGAGACCATACAGAGCTTTGTTCGCTTTGTAGACGTGATTCGAAACTCGTGATCAACGAATCCATCCGGTTGGTCGACATAAACCGCTTTTAAGTTGTCCATTGAGAAACGCAGCTTTGACATCCATCCGATAGACCGCCATATTCATATGAGCGCTAACGCTAGAAATATCCGAACAGCCTCAAGACGAGCAACCGGAGCAAAAGATTCTTCAAAGTCTATTCCCTCTTCCCGACGATAACCCTTAGCCACCGACGCGACTTATTTCGATAACATTTCCTTCAAAGATCCAATTTGTTTTTCTAAATCCATTTTAGACCAATGACGTAGACCTCTGTTGGTCTTTCAACCAGTTCCCATACTTCAAGACGCTTGAATTGGTTGAGTTCTTCTTGCATGGATTCAATCCAGTTGTCTTTTGTCATTTGCCTTTGATGTTTTAGGTTCAGATTGGCGTATCGAGTGCATAAATGCAATGTTCACCGCCCTGTGAAGACGCTTGTCTGTAACGACCGGGTTGATTCGGGTTGTCAATAATGTTTTCCAGAGGATGGTCTTTCGTCCATCTATGTGTGGAGGGTTGATGTTGATATACATTGTGCGGATTCTGAGGATTCAAATGGTTTGTTGAAGATTCCGCGACATCTGGTGCAGCAGCCTCATTAGCAAACGGGTTGAAGAACGCATTTGGATCAAAATCGCAGTGGGGTACTTACATTCGTAATATCATCGCAGCCTTCATCATTGTTGGAAGCGGTTTGTTCAACTCGTTGTTGGAGTCAACCGGTAGGTGCATCTTCAACAAGAGTTGTTGTAGCAGTGTATCGTATAAGAGTATTATCGTGTTGAGCAATGGAAACAAACGGATACACCTGAGCACGCTCATCAATATCGCCACCAACAAAGTGGAGCAAATAACCTTCCATTTGTTGACGAGTAAGTCCGGGGCTTTGTTCACTGATGATGGGGTTTGGGGAAGTTTAAGCGGTTGTGTCCGGTTCCAAGTCAGTATACTCGTGCATTTTCGTAAGTTCATCAAAATGAGCATGAATCGCTTCCATCACCGCTTTGTACGACACGACCAGATTCGAAACCTTTTGAATTATCACAGATCCCGATAAAGACTAATGTCAACTTTGGCTTTGAGCTTTCCAAAGTCATCACGATCATTATTCGGATAGCAAAGAGATCCAAATACATGAAAGTGTTTTAGATTCGGGTTTCTGTTATGGACAAGCTCGAAAGGTGTTTTGTTGTGGCGTTTTGTAATCATAGAACGGTTTTGAGTATAGCATGCAAGATACGTAAGTAACTGAAGTTTAGCATTGATTAACATTGTTCTGCAGCTTCCACTAACGCTCGGTTTCGCCTTTCAACAACCCGCTTTGTTCCGTGTAATGCAATAGATGTGTCCGATGTCAATTCCCATTTTCATAAAATTCACGAAGAGTTTGATTAACAAATTCAGCCTCTATCTGCTCGATTAGTCAAACGGTTTCAGATGAACTTGTATTCGTGAGAAAGGTGATGATCATCTGTGGAGCTTGATCTTTGCTAAGAAAGTAGACCCAAGTCCAGCGTGAATAGTCATCAACAATTACTAAGATGTAGCGCTTGCCATTGATCGCTTGCACGCCAAGATCGGGCCACACAAATCCATGTGAAGAAGATGAAGCACATGCCGAGAGTGGTTCCACCTTTGAAGGAAATTGAGCACGAGTGCTTTTGCCTTGTTCACAAGCTGAGCAAAGGTGATCTTTAGAATACCGAAACCGCGGGAGTCCTTCAACTAGTTTGTGTCGAGCAAGGTTGGTGATGGTTTGAAAGTTTAGATGTGAGACGACTGCCATACCAGGATTTTGTTGATGTTGCCTTGAAAGTAAACATATGGGAGATGAAGCAACCATGTCTTTCATAGAGATAGTGTAGAGACTAGAATTACGCGATCCACATAAGGTCATTTCCTTGTAGATCACTTAATGAAACAAGTTTTCTCCCTGAAGCAACCTCCAAATCTCCATCACAAAACTGACCTATCGAAAACAGATATGACCGAGGCCTTCCACATAGTAAACCCTGCTAATTTCGATGTTCCCATTGACATAGTCCTCAGAGCCCATGATACGCGAAGTGATCATTCCCTAACCTCGACAAAGGCCAATGAACTTTGCAATAAAGTTTGATAACAGTTTAAGATTGCCCGTCATGTGTCGGGAACATCCGCTATCAACAATCCAGAATGATCCAGACACCGTGATTACAATAATGCATCACAGATGGAATAGAAGTAGATGTGGAACCCGAAATGTTAGAGGGTTCCGTAGCGGTTATAGTAGATATACACACATCAATAGCTTTAGGTATCCACTTAAATCCTAGTGTTTTATATATCCATTTCTGCCATCTCCAACTAGTATTTGCTTTAGTCTTAGTGAATGCACTAGGTGGTACTACATTCCTAGGAGGTGAAACAGAGCTACAGTGGACAAATGCGCTTTCTTAGAATCTAAAGAAGGCGGTCTACCAAGCACGGACTTAGAAAGATTAGTGGGCCTAGAGGTATTCCTGTTCTTAGGATTCCTTAAACGAGAGATGATAGCTTTAGCAACACATTTATCATGGCAATCAAAATTCATACTTTTACCACAAATAACACAAGGTGCATCGATCAATATCAAAAGTACTTAACGGTTTAGCATTCGTTACATCACTATTTCTATTACATTTGCCATACTAATATCTATAGTGGACGCAACATGAGTCTTATTCATAGTCCTAGGGTGTTCTTCTACTTTAGCATTTTTATTGATCTTTTCTTAGGTCGCAACTTCCTATTCTTCGATTAGTGCTCCTAGGTCTGAAGTGCGGACGCTTGGAAAAGGCTCAACTATTCCTCGCTTTCAAGAGAAGGAAGCACGTTAGCTACTTGTGATTTGGCAATAGAGATTCTAGGTTCATGAGTACTAAGTGTTACTGGGGCTAATCTCTTAATGATGGTTGGCGAAGTTGTTCATACTTTCCTAACATTTCTCTTAACTTGAGGATAGTGTGAATCGATCTTGATTTTCTGATCGAACATTTCCAAAGAAATGCATAACTTCTTAGTGTGTGCAAGATAATGATCAAGTTCATTTGATGCTTCATCACGAGTCTTTTGAGTAAATCAAATATGACACCATATTCCTTTTTAACTTTTAAAAGTTCTTGTTCATATTTTGAGATTTGACACTTAAAAGACACGCTTTGATCATCCAGTTGCTCAATTTTAGGATCGTAAGATTTTGCACGCGAATCGAAATGATTTTGTGTTGAAAACAAGTTGTTGATCGTGAATATCTTTTGACACCAATTAAGACGCATGAATTGCATTTGAAAGTTCGCTTGACAATCGCTTGTTTTCAACCTTAAGGACTCGACCAAGCACATTATCGTTCTCAACATTTAACACGATTCAACAAGATCGCAGAGGTATGATCAAATGCATATGACAAAGAATTCAATAGCACAACATTATGGACATCAAAGACAGATGACATCTTCCAAGAGTCGATCAACATCTTTTCTCAACAGTTTCTTTTTACGCTTAGTATTAGAAATAGATGTTTCGTTTCTAAAACGACCTTCATCACACCAAGTTCCTTATGAAAATCCTTTTCCCAAGCTAATGCACAATTTTTCAAATTTTTAACATTAGGTAAAAGATTTTTCTAAAAAATGTCTCTTTGTTCTCGCGCCAAAGGCGATTGAAAGTGATCAATTTTGATTTCGTAATGATATTCTATCTCATGTTGTAAAATTTTGAGGTTAGCCATGAAGATGTCAAAATATCTAAGAATTTTTCGATTTTCGTGTTTTGAATTTACTTCACAGATGGAAGGTAAAGGACCATAAATTTGTGCATAATCTGGTTGGGGATTAACATTAGAAGACTCGGGTGTTTTGATGATAACCCTTGGTGTGTTAGAAGAACTGCTGGTGTGACGAAAGTATCCGCTTTTGAATAGTTAAAAGGTTTGTTGTAAACAACTTTTTCTAATTTTGATCGACTCTCGTCTTCGTGATCTAATTCCTCTTGACGATGATATTCAACAACATTCATAATGTAATTATCAACTTTATATTCTCGTGACCGAAACTTCAGATTTGGTTTGAATGCATTGGTTGAAAGCTTAGGTTTGTAATCAGCAAGATTCGGTCCATATCCATTTGGATTGGGTTTAAAGTAAACTTTTCAATGGTTGTGACCGACTCGCCATGTTTGTAAACAACATTTTTAAACTCTTTAAGTTTGTTTTGCAAGCCGATGATTTCTTCAAGATGATCATCTATTCGCTTCGTTGAATGCTTTTTGTATGCAGAGAATGCTTTTTGACAAGTTAACAACTCAAATTTTAGCTTTTGATTTTCCAAGGTGAGAGCGCAATTTCTTTTATGTTCATGTTTCGTTGTTCTATTTCGCACAACAAAGCATTCTTCAAGCCGCTAGATCACGATCTGCCTTTCTAAATATTTTTCGCTTTGATAAGATTTGGCAAAGTCGCTTCAAAACCGCTTCATGCTTTTTGAGTTTTGAAAAAAGTTGAGTTGCTTTTGTAAACATTCAAAATCCTTGGTTAACAATGCATTTTTGCATTTCAAGTCCTGATTAATGGCATGACATTTTTCCACTATGGTCCGTTGGTCTTGTATTAAACGAGCAAAACTGATGAGGCAAAGTTCGGGCGGTTCAACGTGAGTCTCAACATGATCATTACCGAGATCCTCAAGTATAACCACGGAGTCAATTTGATTATCAAGGGAAACCGCTTGGTCATCTTGATCGTCAAATATAACTACGGGGTCTAGTTGAAAATCGCCGGAATGAGATGTGGATGGCTCATTTTGAACATTCCGAGTCTTGCCGATTCGTGATGTTGGCGAGATAGAGATCGAGATAAATATGGTTTGTTCGGTACCGAGACAAGCCATCATCGTCATACACCGGCCCGCGGTCACTATGTGTAACTCATGCATATTAGCCATCAACATAACAAAATTGGCCCGCAAGTCCTCCATATCATCATCCGAAGTCAAGATTTGCCATAAACTCGTTTTGTCTCGGAGAGATCCACCAGCCTTCATCCTTAAGAGCCAAAAGAAGAGCTCTTTGAAATAAGCACGCCTCTAGTCCTGGCTTTGGGCATGCATTAGCAGTGTGTCCTTCTCATTGCGCTTGTAGCATCAAGACCATTCAACCCATTCGAGCATTTCGCTCCACCACTCGAGCTCGCATTGTTATTCCTACCCACACATTAAACCTGACCACCGCCCATCCGACAACCATAACCACGATTCTCAACTTCAACTCGCCCATTGTTCACAACAAATTTTGATTCCTTGTATTAGATGAGGAACTAATACGGTTGTTGGATTTGTTGGTATAACGGCTAAAGGCATTAGCAATCATAGCAAATCCTTGTTGCAATGCTTCTCAACGGATCGATTCCTCATTAGCTTAAGCTTGAGCATTGTTGTTGTTGTATGGAACCAATTGAGTTTGTTGAGATGGAGGTTGTGAAGGATCATGTGGTGTGATTGTAGCTTGGTTGAGTTGCCGGTTGAGGAGAATAACCGCTTGAGCATATAAGGCAAGTTGTTGATTTTCCTGATGTGTCGAGGAGCAATTTGAGCAAAGAGAATCCTTTCCCTATCAACTTCCTTTTCATGAGGCTTCAAGTAATCGCATAAACAATCCATAGGTAGACTGATGCATGTTCTTCGCTTGACGGAGAAAAATGACATACTTCTCCCATTCGGACCAAGACTACTTAGGAACTTAGTATTCATCGCAATTTTGGCATGTGATGTTGTGTTTATCCAAATCATTGATGATGTCCAAAATCTGATGATAGGACTCGAGTGTCTCCGTGTTCAATCATGAAGTGTTCATAAGCCAAGTAAATTTTGGATTCCAAATCTTCCTCGATTGAGTACGATCCTTCCATAAGAAGACAAATATGATCCCACATTTTCTTTGCAGTCTTTTGAGCATCAACACTACGAAGAATTAGGTTTGGTAATCCTAAGAGGATATATTCCATTGCAAGCTCATCTGCTTCATAGTGTAGAAGTTCTTGAGGATTCAAGTTTGCAAATAAGAGCAATGTTCGCTTGTTCATCTCTTGGTGGAATGGCATTTGGATCTCCCGGTACAATGACAGTAGGCATCTCAAATGGACCTTCCAAGATAACCTTCTTTAAGAACTTTCCATGTGGCTTTTTCAGATCACAAAACCTAAAGAACCTTATCACCCATTGATCGTAGTTTCGGAGTGAGCATTGAGGTCTATCAAGTGATCCAACCTCATGAATTGATTGTTGGTCGCTTAAAGTTTCAAACATCTTGCAAAACCAAGTGGGTTCCATCATAGTGATCCTTGATGGATGTTGATTGAAGTCATTTGTGTACGGTTGAGCTTGAAGACTTGGTGGTGGTTGAACCATTTGAGGTTGTGGATTTGCAAAGAAGTTGTGGAGTATGTTATTGGTTAAATTGTTGTTGATAAATTGCTTGTTGTTGATTCCATTGTTGATGTTGTGGAGTTAGTTGTTGTTGACGCTGAGGATGAGGATGTGTGGGAAATAGTTAGAGTATGGTGGTTGTGACATGTTGATAAACTTGTGTTGGTAAATATGGATCTTTGTAGTCGAATGAACCTTTGTTGATGAAGTGTCCTTAGGCGAGAAAAGACAAGAGCCAAGTAGCACTTATGCGTAAAAACACCAAAGTTACGTGCAGAATAAATAAGTTACGCTGAGGATTTAGCTTACGCCAGTAGTAGGAAAAAGCACTAAAGTTGGCGTAGACAAAAGTTAGGCGTGAGAAAGTTAGGCTTAGGATTTTCTTATGCGTAAGACTAGGTTTAGGCTTAAGAAAGATCTTAGCGTAGGATTTCTACGCCGCAGTTTATGCTTATGCGAAATTTAGGGTTTTGCTCAAATGATCTTTTACACTATCACAGTGCAAAAGATATCCAAAGTCGACGTATTTTCAACTTATCCAAGTAAGAAAACACGGAATAAACCACGAAAATGAAGATCAAACAAGGAGGCACTACGCTGTAGGATTAGGGTTTACTAGATTACCTGTAATTTTGATTTCTGCCAAAAGTGTTTCTAAACCAGTTTTGTGTGATAAAATAGCTTCAATAACACCAAAAGACACAAAAGTGTGAAACTTGATGAACCAAAACCTCTAAAACGGTTACGAGTAGGATGAAACCCTCGTTCAAAAACTAGATTGAAAACAACGCTCCACGCGATAAAGTTCCAAACTTTTGCCAAAAGCAAGTATTTTAACACCTTAAAACGCTGAAAGTACAAGAATCTTGATTAAAAAGTAAAAAACAAGTTTTTAAGCCGGCAAAGAAGAGGTTATGTTTACGCCAGAAGACCCAAAACCAAAATCTTCAAAAAAACAAAAGTGTACACCCAACTATTTGGCGATTGATACCAATCGTTAGGTCACAAGGTTTACCACACAAGCTTATAAGAAAGATAGAGAGGCGATTGAACAAGATATCACACACACACACACGTGATAATAATGACAAGGTTATGCATGAATGTTGAAAGAAATAATCTGAACAACCAACCTTCAAATGGGTTTACATAAAGTATTTATAGGCAAGGAGCTGGGGCACCCTACTACCCTTTCTCCTCTCCTACAGCTTGCCAGTTCTCACCTTCTACATGCTCTCTAATAACAAATATAAAGGCCCTAACTATTACATATGAGTAACTAACACTTGAATAAGGTTTAGGAGTGATTCCAACAGGTATGATAAGCACGACTTGAAAAACATCTCAGCCAACCTGGCTTTTGACCCGGTTGACCTTAGAACAAGCATAGCATTAGACGCACTATTCAAATCGTGCCCTTGAGTTGCACAACAGCCCTTCAAACATTTATCAGCCACCACATGCCCAATTAGGAGGTACTATTCAAATCGTAAGCCTTCTGATTTGTTCTGGTTCATAACTGTCGCATTCCAATGTAGTAACCCAGGAACTCAGTCTAATGAGTTGTCAACCAAGGTTATCCAGCTTAAACAACTTAAGGTATGTATGTGCATCTTGACGGATTCCATAGTTTGGTTATTGTATAACCTAATGGACATGTCAATCATTTATATATAATTTATTTATTTATTGGGTTTGCAGTATAATTCGAATAATACTGTGGGTTTATCGTCAATGCGTCACGATTACTTGCGTGTTCTTTCCGATCCAAGTAGTGATCTTGACAAAATACTCTATATGATTGCGGTGGTTATTAGATTATATTTCATTCCTTTAAATTCTGACAAGCATGGTATGGTGTTGCTTGGAAGGTGGTTAAAAGACAATGATATAGCTGTTTATGTTATATGGTTTCCTGACATGGGTCGCATAAAAGCAACACCTACGGTCGTGTGTAGCGCTGTGAAGAAGAAGGGAAGGCTTGAGGCATTCACTGATGCTGTAAATAACAACAATAGTCACATTGCTTTTGAGTCTGGATGTGATGTTCTTCAAGTCCTAATCAAGTAACTTTTCTCTTTGCTTAATTGTATTCCTACTACATTAATTCTATTATTGTTTTGTTTTCTAATCTAATATATATTTAATTGTTTATCAGGTCTGAATCACATGTTAAAAAGATGTAATAAGCGGTTTTCATCCGGTTATTTATAATGATGTGCCTGCTGGTAAGTTATTTCTTTGTGGTCTTTATCATTGTTTCGCGTTTGTAAACTTATTCGCTCATTTTTTCTTTTTGTAGTTCTACGTCCCCTACCACGAGCCGATTGGATTTTGCTCATGGTGCGGTCTGTTCACATGATACTTTAAGGCAGGATGCGCCCAGTGTTTCTCTATGTGGTGGTACTTTGGACAGTTCCATGTCCGATGCAAAAGCCGCTTCCAAGTTGCATCAATCAGGACGTCGTTTACCCATCGCCAGAACTACATACCTTGATCAGCAACTTCGTATATCATGGGGTTAAAACTCCAGCTGGGAGACAACTGAGAGGCAAGTATGTCTGATTGTATATTTGTACAACTTTATTCTTAAGTTTGTTTTTGAAGTTAGATTTGTAACGAAATTAAAATAAGATATTGGTCATGTGAACTTTGCAAAAATACTTGCACCAAAACTTATTTATAACTGGTTCTATGGCTTAATCAGTGGAACTCAACAGACCTTGTGTTCCTTAATTAAATCAATGATGCCCTGAAATTATAGTTTCCAAAACGGGTGGGTAAGGTGGATTTGGTAACGGGTTAAAACGGGTATCATAGCCTCTTTCGTTAACCATGACAGCACCAATAATATAGATCTTGGTACGTTGATAGGGTATTACGACACCATAACCTGATGGCTTAGCCTTTTCAATTTTTTGTTTATTTGTGGATCATGTATGTGTCAGAATCTAACGTTTTCATTTATTCTGTCTTTTTCTTTTAGATGTCTCTAGAGTTATCTGTGAGCTTGAACTTATGATACAGAGAGTGAAAGTGACAACAACCCCTGATGGCCATGTCATGCAATGGGATTGCAGGAAGGTCAAGAGAGTGTTGCGAGTAGTTTTCATTGGCATCTGCAACTTGCTGCAATGGAGCCGGACACACCAATGGTTTGCTTGATCACTTCTTCAATGTCAAGTCCAAGATAACACTGGTTTGATATGTCAGATAGCAATTTGTTAGAGACGAATAGAACATGTTCAATAAACAGTAATGGTGACAAGGAGTTATCTTGCAGGTTCAGATAGGCATGTATCACGTTGAGGTATAGCAGATATTATATCAAAACTAATGGCAACACATGAATAACAATAGTGATTAAGTTATTTGACATGGAAGTATGATACCCATAACTAAGACCTAATAAGTAAATCATGCAGATCTAATTGTTTAATTACCCTTCAAAACTGATCCGTACTTGGTATGTTGAATCGTTGCAATAATAAGTAACTTTAAACTTAAATTATTGCAGATTAAATAATAAATCACGAGCAGCAAATCACATGGAGCAATAACCAAACTAAGGGATGGTAAAAGGTCTGCCAAAGGTTCAAAAACTAAAGAATAGCATCACGAGCAGCAAAAGGTAATAGAGCTGAACTCATCAATGTTGCATCACAATAAAAGCAGCATACATCATTTTAAGCTTTTCCCTCCAAAAGTTACGGACCGTAATTTAAGTGGCCTGAGTCGTTGCAAGGAGCCATTCACAATAGTCTTAGTTTGAAGCCCTTTCTATAATTTCAACCTCGCTATGGATCAAACATCAACATTGTACAAGCCTAAAGTTAGTTACTTACTAATATTCCTACATTAAAATAGCAAGTTGCAAACTTTATCTCAAAGCAACAGAAAGTATTATACATCAAAGGAACATGTTAAAGCACAAACTTAGTAAAAAAAGGTCGTATATAGTACGCTCATATTGGTTTAATGACCTGAGTTGATTGGAATCCGTCATTTATGTTCATGACCTGAGTTAATGCGTAACCATTAAGAAAAAAAAGTGCAGTACGTTCATAACTGCATCGTTGTAAAGCCATAAGACATATTGTATTTTCCTGTCTTTCCTTTACGGTTTATATACCATTAACTGTACTTCTTTTACAAGGGCCTTTCCTCTATCTTGCAGATTTTATTAACCTTATTAAGCTCACATGAAACGATTATGAGTAGCAAAGTTTTTTGATAATTGCAGAATAAACAACTTTTAATGTCTGCATTTAACATGCAATCTAACATTTAACCTGATCTTGATGAGAATCCAACTATTATAGAAATAATTTTGTACTAATCACATCTAGGAATGAATTGAAACGAGGGGTGTTTTACTCAGCATGTATGCTTGTGTAGAGTTTATCCCAATTAATTTATTGAAAATGTTAATATATATGTCCGCTACAAGCATTAACCGGTTGTTATCATGCATTCAGACATACATGTTCAACTACGACAGTGTAGATGGCCAATGGAAGAACCATGAACTCAAGGTATGGTCTAATGTGGTCTAATGTGGTGCGTTTCTTTGAAACTTCATGTATCTCTTTAACTCCATAAGAGGTACACATTATATTGTTCACAACTAAAAGTCACTGAATTTGTTGCACACAACGAATGAGTCAAGGCTTTATTTTAGCATTTTCCACTGTTATTTTAAGTGTTTGAGTAGAGATGGGACATGGGTGGGTCGGCTTATTGTGTATCTGCTCAAAACAGGTTATGATTGAGACAAGTTGTTTATTATATAGGTCAAACGGGTAATGCTATTAGTATCGGTTTATTAATGTATTTGAGAGAGTCTACATACTGCAAATCGCTGTTATTTTTGCTTGAGTACGTACATTCCAAGTAGTGAGTAAATGTTATTTTTGTTGCCCTATGTCTATAGTTATACTCTCACACATACCGTAACGTTGTCGGTAACAAGTCAATGAATGCATTCATACACACATACACACACACACACACATAGAGTGATGGAGTTATCATCGTTTTATGTCTGCACAAACAAAGTAACTTGGTCTTATTATCAGTTGAATTCTGAAATGCTTTTATTATCTATTTGCGCGCGCACACACACAAACACTGTAAATCTTCAAATGTTGTTAATAATTGTAGCTTCACTGACGATCTTATATATGCCTTTTGAAATAATTTATGTTGTTTTATAGAGACGAGACTGATGCTAAAGTTTGTTATTCAGACTAATTTGAAACATGCACCCGGTTGGATTGCAGCTGCACGATTAGAGCAATTTGGAGGACAGTTATTCAGCATTTGAAAAAATAGCAGACCATAGCTATTTGCAATCAGACCATTTGCAAGTGAAACCAAACTCATACAGCCTCACTTTGAACAAGCTCTCGGTAATCTCACTTACGTCACCTGCATCATTTCTGATGGTTTTTTGAGCTGGACACTCGCATCAGCAAAGAAGTTTAAAATCCCTTGCCTCTTCTTTTATGGTATCAACTGTTATGAGGAGACATGTTCATGGAAATAAAGAAAAAAAAACACCCCTTCATTTGAATGGTTATTTTTGTTTTTCCAGTGTAATAAGAAAATGTTTTGTTCATGAAGAAGTGGAAAAAAGGTTTCATGATGCTGTGACAAAGGCACCAACAGGATACGAAAAAATGTGAGCTGATTGACATGAAATGTTAACTGAATCCAATAGAATACTTTAAAAAGGTTGCGCTCAGAATGGAATTCCCTAAGAATCATTTGCCCTTAGCTCCTCCTAGAAAACTTATAAAAATGAGAAGCAAAACACTTTTGGAAGAGGTATGTACTGATTCAATGCTTTTTATCGTGTTCCATGCTAAACATGTAGCATCCAAGTGTCAACACAAGCTAAAACTGGTATGATTGATGAATTTTATAAGAAACGATCCGGCGTACAGCTGTTTGAACAAGAATTGCATATATAAATACTAAAATACATGAATGTATGTAGTACGAATGCATTTATCTGTACTCCTAATTATATTAGTCATATGGATATGAATATCTACATATGAGACACTGTAGACCATAGTGCCATACTCTTTGAGCGCAAGTTTTATGAAATTATTCATTTTGCATATACTGATAGTTGATGGACATTCACTGCTGCAGTAAAGTCACTAATGTTTACTATTATTTACTGATAACGTTGATAGGCAGTCATTTACCGAGGTTCAATTAAAGAAGAAATAGGAAATTCCAACTGAGATAGTCGTGCCGAAAAGATTGGAAATTGATGATAATGAGAATGAGAATGAGAATGAGAGTGAAGATGTTGTAGGATCATATGTAATGGTCATTGATATGTTTCGCGAGATTGTGAACAACAGCCACTTCCCACCAGCAACTCCATTCTCTTCAAGTCATCATCTGTTGGTTCTGTAACGATTAGCACAGTCTGATAATTTTAAGTTTTTAACCATATGCAACTGGCCTGAAATAAAACTGTATAAATAGCTATCATTTGTATTTGTTTATATCTAGATCAACTTGGTTAAATATGGTATGATATCTGAAGGTGCGAAACATGGTGTGAAATTTATACGCTAGATGAAAATTATGAATTTCTTTATGTTTAGTTCCAGTTGTTGGGTTAGACATTTTATTTTTTCGAATGATTTAATTATCAAATATGATTACATAAATTTTTTTCTTTTAATTGAAATCCACACCTTTGCATAAATTGATTTACGATATTCGATGCATAAAAAACCAGTTTGCGTCAGCTTGTCTCATTTCCTTTGTAGCTACTTTATGTGAATACCTGTTTGACATGGCCATATATTTGTACCTACTTTATGTGCATACCTGTTTGACTCATTTTGTTCTTCAAAAAGCTTCCCGTTCATGAACTTTCACACTCTTTCGACTATGAACCGACGACATGCGTCTGTATTCCGTACCAAAACTAACAACTTTTATGAAACTGCGTCTTCTGATAATAATAAGGTATGAATATTGGATTCAATCTTCATTGTAGATGACCCTGAACGATGAGTTTTCTATCAATGATATGATTCATAGCTAATTTTTCAGGGTTTCTTTTGCTATAGCAACTTATTTTTTATTTGTCTCATTTTACCCGTCTTGCACATTTTAAACATTTGGGTCGATAAAGGATATTTTATTTGCCATCGTCATTTTTGGTGCGGATACTAATTATAACATTGATGATCAACTTAGCGAATACAAGTATTGGTAAGTTTGAAGTTTCGTAACTCACTTTGAACATCTACATTGTGCCATATTTATTTATATTAATCAACCTTAATAAGTTGCAGGTTATAATGACTTTGCAAATATATGTATTCATCTTTATTTATAATCGAACATTTAGTATTCAGAATCATATAACCAGTCCTAGCAAAATATTCTGTAAAAAAGTGTTTAGATGTGTTTTCAGATTGTTATTTATGGTATAAGTGGACACTTCATTGGCAGTCTAGCATTATGGTTTGACACATTGTGTACATCGATTTAGCAACTATGGTATTCATTGATTACTTGTTAGGAATCTCTTTGTGTCCGTTTAAAGAATTTTTTCTATAACCATTGTTACATGATGGTTGAAGAGTAGATGTTTGTCTCATTTCTTTGTTAGGAATCTCTTTGTGTCCGTTTAAAGTTCTTTTTTAGCAACTATGACTTTAATTTGATGAAATCAAACTTCAGTAGATGTTTGTCCCATTTGTTACAACGTTTGGACTACTAACGAAACCCATCATATCTGGTACCAGTCTAGCCTATCCTGAATTTGTTTGATTTGGCTATATTGCTTAAATGTAGACCGCTTATAACTTTCTTATGTTGTGTAATGACTATTGCAGTTGTCTTCCTTGTGGGCATATGTATGGATTCTCATGCATAGACACATGGCTTAAGACCGATCGCCCTGGGAGTGAGAGGGTGGGTCTTGTCATCCGTTGTGTCGAATATAACTATTTCAAATTTTCATCTGTACCAAAAACAAATATCTAAGTTTTACTCGTCTTTATTATTTGATGTCAGTACTACCCTCAATGCAAGACCACATGCACATTAGAGGATGTTGCCATTCTCTATGCAACTCGCCTTCACATTCTCGATGTTGCTTCGGCTGATTAGAATTTTGCGGATGAAAAGGTAATCAATCTTTTTGTTAAAGCTAACAGCCTTTACTTCTTTCTTAAATACGCACGTGCACATAAATTTTATTTTTAAAAATTTTGAAAGGAAGTCCATGTTTTTTCACCCTTCTTACGCTACTAATAGCTTTGTATGCATATATATCTTACTATTCAAAAAGTAATACACTCAAAGAATAATAATCACAAGTCATGCACTTCATTAGGCTTCAAAATATATATATATATAAATATATATATATATATATATATATATATATATATATATATATATCTTAATTACATAAAATAGAAAAATGGTCAAAAAGTCAATATGTGAAAATATGGAAAAGTGAAAAATATGAAATTGTGAGAAAGTGGAAAATTATTTTTAGTAACTTGGAAAATTATCTTTGGTAACTTGGAAGTATAAATGGTGTAACTTAGAAATGTGTATGCTGAATGAACGAAATTGTGTAAAACATCTGTAAAGCATGCAACTACAATCTCTATTGCATGAGGTACAAATCTCTATTGCAAGGTCATTTACTTCTTGGTACATTTCTAATAATCGAACAACAGTTCCAAGTAGCAAAATACGTTATTGGGATTCTTTATTAAAAAAGATGTAATCTCCAAGCATCTTATATAATTTTTGAGCAACCAATAAAAAATCCTAATTTAATTCTGACTAACTTTTGTAATTATAAAGTGAAAACTTAAGCCCAAACTATCAATCGGTGTTTTAAAACCCGGTTTTTTATCGACCCGGTTTAGTCGCCTGTTCTTCAGGTCACCGTTTCAACCAGTTGAATCGCCGGGTCGAACCGGTTCTATACATATATATATATATATATATATATATATATATATATATATATATATATATATATATATATATATATATAGGGTTAAAGATCAAATTAAAGTTGTAAAATAAGATCAAGTCTAAACAACCACTAAAACGTTTATAAATAACAATTTTAGCAATAATACACAAAAATATAATATTTTAATACAAATTAACGTTTTAGAAACTAATAACCAAATGATACATGAGTTTGAATTAGTGATACACATTACACTAATAAATATTTCATAACGATACACATATAAAAATGACACACATTACACTTCTAATCAAAGTGTATCACCTAGGTTTCGTAAATTTTAAAAGAAATCTATCAAAACTTTAACATTTTTAGTTGTAGCTAATAAAAAAAATTATTTTTGTTATAAGGAGAGTGTCACTTGTCAAATTTTAGATTGATCTCATTTTAACAACTTTAAGTTTGATCTAGATTATATATATATATATATATATATATATATATATATATATATATATATATATATATATATATATATATATATATATATATATATATATATATATATTTATATATATATGAATCTAGATCAAATAAGATCAAACTTAAAGTTGTTAAAATGAGATCAAACTAAAATTTGATGTTTACACTCTCCTTACAACAAAAATAAATTTTTTATCAACTACAACTAAAATTTTTAAAGTTTCGATAGATTTCTTTTTAAAATTTACGAAACCTAGATGATACACTTTGATTAGAAGTGTAATGTGTATCAGGTTTTTGTATGTGTATCATATTTTGGAATTTTTATTAGTGTAATGTGTATCAGGTGTATCACTAATCCAAACTCATGTATCATTTGGTTATTAGTTGCTAAAATGTTAATTTGTATTAAAATATTATTTTTATGTGTATTATTGCTAAAATTGTTATTTATAAATGTCTTAGTGATTTTTTAGACTTGATCTTATTTTTACAACTTTAAGTTTGATCTCACGTTAACCCTATATATATATATATATATATATATATATATATATATATATATATATATATATATATATATATATATATATATACACACACACACTAGTGTCAAAACCCGTCCGATGGACGGGTATGACTTGTGGTTTTTATTTTTAGGTTTTAGTAGAACAAATAACTACTAAAAAGTATTTAGAAGTTAAATAAAACAATTTACAACTATAATTGATGTTACCATAAAGTTATTTTTTTTATAGGTCATTGAGTTTTTTTTTTATGACTTGTGGTTTTTATTTTTAGTTTTTAGTAGAACAAATATATACTAAAAAGTATTTAAAAGTTAAATAAAAAAATTTATAAGTTAGTTTTTTTTTATAATTATATCTACATAATTTACTTTCTTAACGGGCAAAGGCAAAGGCATGAAAATAAATTTTATAATACACTTATATAGTAAATAATGAACTCAACAAAAAAAGAATGGTTATTCTATAACTTATTGTATTTGTATCTTATTATTATTAATCTCGAGCCCTTAAATATATCCCAAATACATGTTTCATATCTGTTTCTCAAAATTTTGTTCGGTAGTTATGTTCTGAACTTTTTTTTCTTTACTTTGGTTTATGTCTTATGAAAATTAAACACCAATAACCTAATAAATTACACTCCTTAACGCATTAAACTACACTTAGGCTCTATGCTCACATCATGACATATAAATATCGTTGGAAAAAGTAACTCAATGAAAATAAACTATAAACATACGGAATTATTTATTGAATGCATTAAGAATGATAAGAAATAAACATTTATCAAATATGAGAGAAAAAAAGTTCAAATTTGAACGCAAGAGCAAAGTATACAACCAAATAAACTCAACTACGAAATAAAGCTTCTTTGTATAAAACGTTTGTTGTTGATTTTGCATTACCATCCTTAACACAACAAAGCATCTTCAATCTTCAATCTTTTTTTCCTCTTCACTCTTGAGACAGCCACATATAATTATTCGTGTGAGAAGACTGGCCTCTATAGAAACAACCCAACTTTTGACTAAGTTTGGCTTTGACTTTTATTAATTTTCATTGCGAAATAGACCGAAACATGGAACTGCCGACGGTTGAGTTTAAACGGCATCTTATTATCCAATGGCCTAATGACCATACGTGGTAATGCAGAAATAGAACCAACATTGTTACTGGATATAACATCAAAAAACTTCCCATTTATCTTCAAGAATCAGATGTAACAATCATATTGAGACACCAACTATTTATTAAAAAAATGATGTGTTTGGATAACAATAGGTTCAAGCTGTATATCAATTTGGACAGCTTGAACCCACATCCTAAGCTACCCATTCTCCCGCCCCTTACTAATTATACCATGGTTTTACTTTTCTATAGTACTAAAGACTTGTTATTGTGTCTCCAAATACTTGTGATGAGAAAATACATGAAAGTTTCGTGGTTCATCTATGAACACAATATTATGAAAACAATCCTTTCACTTACTCTATGGGAGATGATGAAAATGTGGTCTCAACTATAAGACAAACTATCAATTTTGTTATGATTTAAACCTGCAAGATCATAAAAGAAAAGGTTAAGTACTCTAAAACCAAACATGTACAGTAAAAGATATGATATAATTTTAAAATGATAGACTATGAAGACAATGATGGTATAAAGTTTATGAACAAATTAAATTGAAAAGCTTTTTGTGTTTGGATAACAATAGTTTCAAGCCATATAAATCTGGACAGCTTGAACCCACATCCTAAGCTACCCATTCTCCCATCCCTTACTAATTATACCATGGTTTTACTTTTCTATAGTACTAAAGACTTGTTATTGTGTCTCCAAATACTTGTGATGAGAAAATACGTGAAAGTTTCGTGGTTCATCTATGAACACAATATTATGAAAACAATCCTTTCACTTACTCTATGGGAGATGATGAACATGTGGTCTCAACTATAAGACAAACTATCAATTTTGTTATGATTTAAACCTGCAAGATCATAAAAGAAAAGGTTAAGTACTCTGAAACCAAACATGTACAGTAAAAGATATGATGTAATTTTAAAAAGATAGATTATGAAGACAATGATGGTATAAAGTTTATGAACAAATTAAATTGAAAAGCTTGTTGTCGAAGCTTAGTATGATAAAGTAATGTTTTCAACCAAATCAATAACATTGTATTTAATTAAAAAATGTTATCATAAAAAATATAACACAAAGTTGTTGTCATGGGGGTTGAGGGGTGTTTGGTTGCTGCTACAGAGGTTGTTTAGTTAGTTGGTGTCAGGGGTGTTGGGTGTTTCGTTCACTGCTATCATCCCACTCCTCTCCACAACAACCCTCCAAAGCACTCATTTGTTGTAACACACAAATATCTTAAATTTTCAGAAAATATAAAGGAAAAACTGATGTGGAAAGTAGTGAAATAACATCTCATTAACTTGAAGACAACATATATTCACAACTAAATTCATAAGAAACTTTTAAATTTAAATATCCTTTTTCTTGTTCATACAAATGTAATGCCTCACCGTTTCTAATGAAAATCATCAATCATACTTGACATGTGCAAGTTAACTTTTTAGCATGGAACATGATAAAAAGCATTGAATCGGTACATACCTCTTCCAAAAATGTTTTGCTTCTCATTGTTATAAGTATTCTAGGAGAAGCTGAGGGCAAATAATTCTTGCAGAATACCTTTCTGACCTGCAAAGACACAAGCCATTTTATAATTATGTGAAATGAAAAAAAAAATCATAAAGCATGGAACATGATAAAAAGCATTGTATCGGTGGGCTTGCTTTGTGAATATCGTTTACAAAAAAAGGTATAACTATACAAATTTTTTTATTGAATGCATTAAGAAGGAAAAGAAATAAACGGTTATCGAATATGAGAGGGGAAAAAGTTTCAAAGTGGTACGTAAAAACAAAGTATCAAAGCATAGCCCGCCGTATGGACGGGCAAGCCTTTTGAATATCGTTAAAAAACTTAAGTTAACGAAAATAAGTTATAAGTATACCAAATTATTTTTTGATTGCATTAAGAACAAAAAAAACAAATTTTTATAAAATATGAGGAAAAAAAGGTTACAAAGTGATACGCAAGAATAAAATATACAACCAAATAGTAGAACGTCGAGTTGTCAGGTTTAGCATATGTGAATAACACATTTAAAAGAAGAGCAACACACTTAAAGAAAAAAGAAATAGCAATAAAGCCTATTTTTTACTAACATAGTAAATAAATAGTTGCTTGCACGCCAACCGCATTCGTAAACGTTAAGGGATATGCAGTGTGATCCTTTGTGTTTCCACATATTATGTACTCAAGCATACTTGCATAACTCGATATAAATTGAATTTAAGAGATAACTCAATACGAATATTCAAATATATAAAAAATTCATCCATGTCATACCAATACATTGTAATAACATGTTCTATTATATGATTTTAGCTTCATAATCCTCAAACTAAAAATATTCTATTTCTAGCTTTTCTAATCCACCAAAATTTATGATCTTGAAACTATTCTTCAACCTTTAAAACCAATGTAAAATGGCGCACTCGTTCCTTTTAGCCATTTCTTTTTTTGAACAAATGCTCCAGTCTTGTAAAGCATAGCCTTCTTCCTACCTTTAATCACCCCTTACCTAGGACGACTTTCATTTGCTTCACTATAGATAGTCTCAACATTTGGTGGTTGTAGTTGCTGCTATGAAAATATATTTCCAACTGAAAGATCAAGGCAAATAGCATCATTTGTTTCTGTCTTCATCGCTACATTTCCTTTTACTTTCACTGATGTCGGTCCGGCAACATCACGGTTGCTGCTACTGCTGGAATTAGGTAAATCGTGGTGGTGTTTCCCCTCGTACGTTGTAATGACAGCTATAGGGTCATGAGATGCCCTCACCATAGATGTGAATAATGTCAACACTGAAAGGATAACTATACCTCACTTCTGGTTTAAATACACATACAAACTGAACAGTAATCCATGATAAAGGGCATCATTACCATCAGATCCTAGTGTCTTCGTGCGGACATCAGCTAACTTATTAAATTTTTACTTAATTTAAAGTTAAAGAGTTGACAAGGACCCCATTAGTTCCATTCCAGCCCTACCAAATCCATAGTTTTGTGTAGAAGTTAGGAAGCTCATTAAATAACAGATTAACATGATTTAAGCAGTTTCAGCAAGCAGTTGGTTTCGTAAGGTTCGCGTAATGACGACTATTCTACGAAAATCAGAATGGCTCATCAGTCGGAATCAAAATGATTCTAGGTCAATAACAAAAATCATGATGTTTGTAATAGGTAAAAACTCAAAATTTTCAAGTACTCGAAAGGGGAGCAGACCTGCTATTACTAAGGCAGCCCATTGAACTAATCGTGCTACAAAATGATGATTGTCCATGGGAACAACAGAAAAGTTGCAAAAATACATAAAACAAGGATAGTAGCCCGCTGCGTTGTAGCGGGTATTGTATCTTTTTTTTTCTAACTTCCAGGTGACGATAAAAACCATTTGCATGATAAAAATATCAGGCGAAAGAAAAATTGATTAAAATGAATACGGAAGCCAATCAGCACATGTCGATTAAAATAAGTCGTCTGACGAATGTGTGTTAAATGACTAAAAGGTTCTTTGAGATTAATGTGATAGGCCATGAAAAATAACATAGAGCACAATGGAAAAAACATCGAGCACAATGGCTCAAGTACTTGGTAGTACTAACATATAGAGCTTAACAAATCAAGATATGGAAATGTTTTTACTGCTTCAAACCGGTGTCCGCTTTTCAGAGAGAAATTGGTATCTAAGTAGGTCCAAAAATAATTGCAAGAAATTTTTTGTATTGAAAAACGAAGTTTTCAAGCAACGAAGCAACAATCATATAGAGTGACTACGCTGACCAATTTGTACAATATAAAGGATATCCATGTAGAGTGACTATTCTGAGTTTCTAACCATTTTGTACAATATAAGAAGGGTATTTATTCACCACCAACGCATTGAAAGCATTAACAATTAACAATGAACTAATATAGTAAACACGTGCTTACTTCATGGGTTGTATCCTTCCTTGTCACTCTTTTGTTTTGCTTAGGCAACTGGTTTTGCGTCTTCCTATTTTCCCTGATTCTCATAGATCTCCTTGGAAGATCATTTGTAGGTACATAATCCTCAACTATTCCTGACTTTACAGACCATGCAAGATCTGCATCTTGGACTCTTTCATCATTCGTTGTCCTAAAAATGGAAATTTCCTTGCTCAGTTATTTAGGAAAAGAAAACAGAGAAAATTTAAGTGTTTGAAACTCATTGTTTGATCGGGGTTTCTTTTTCATTGTAAGGTGGTTATCAGATACATTCTAGTAAAGCAAGTTTTAAGGAAACTTAATTAGCTAGCAACATTTCCAAGTCTAACACATTTTATAGTTTTTAAAGGTGTTGTTACATGTTTTCAGATAAAAGTGGAAATATCACTTGTCAATACCACCATTTGTTGGTGATCTGTCAAACTCATGAAAGTTAAACTATAGAAGGGAGGATGGCAACATGACCAAAAAAAATGTCAAAGAATGCCATATAGATATGTAAGATCTGAATCTATGAATGGTTTTAGACAAAACTTTCTGTAGTTTAAAAAAACCCAAAATGTTAGGCAGTGCGTCACAACCGATTTTCGGAAGAAAAAAAATAAAAATAAAATAAATAAATAATAAAAAAATAAGCGGCATACCTTAAGAAGCCTTTCCAATAACTTTCGCCGGCGCTGGTAAATGAAAATGAAAAAAAAATAAATAAATAAATAAAAAAAAAAAAAAAAAAAAAAACTCATAAGCTAGAACTTGCAGATATATATTGAAAAAAAGTGTTTGAAAGTGCTTAATTTTTCCAATAAAGTTGGTATATCACAGTGGTTAGGTATCTTTCTGCCAACGCGGCCATCAACCATCTCCAACGTTTAAATATTAGAACCAACAAAAGGATTTCTTAACACATAAGCTTTCTTGGCGTGTAAACCACTACAACCCTTTGTTGTTCCTCTATTGATACCTGTGACAACAACTGTCAAGATATTGGAATTATCTCGTGTGAAATTGCATATGTAAATTCATAACTGAAAAGTAATCGTTCAATATAAACGCGACAAATCTAGTCACTTTTTCTGGTCTAACAAAAGGTGTTAAAATGTTGTTCAAGAACTAATACTTTGACATAAAAGAGCCAACATGTGTTGAACTCTTATTTGTCGACAGCTTTTTCTTAACCCCGTTCTCGGTAATATGCAACTACCAAATATGAATGCAAAAAAGTTTTAGGTTAATAAAAGAACATAAGGTCCAAAAGTAGTCAGATTCAAGATCAGTCGGGCATGTCAACTAACCAAATGCTTAGGTATGGTCAGAAAGCCGTCACATGTTTTGTTTGATACAAATGGAGTGACGATCGCTACAAAATGGAATTTCGTCTGGCAAGACATGTTTATAAGTGCCTAAAAGCTCAACCTCTTAAAGTGAAAAAGGCAAGGCATCTGTTTTTGTAACTATTATAGCATTAAGATCAAATGCAGAATTCTTAACTATCAATTCTTAACTAGCACTTAAAAGGTTGCTCTAAACATGAAATGGTCTATTCTGATATCAGAAGTTTAAAAAAAAAATCACAATGCCAGGCAAGGGTTCACCGACTGGCTTCTACTACAACTTAAAAAGAAACGGTAGAACAAAACATTAATATTAGGATTGGTGGCCCTAGTTCGAACCATTTTGTCCAATTGAAATTTTTGAATTTACTTAGAAGGGTTTGAGAACACAGGTATTTCAGGTCAGTTTTCAATTAGCATGGCCCCCATACTTCTATCATAAAAAATATACAAAATCAATGGCTAGTCAAAAATTTGATAGATAGTATGTAAGGAACATCTTATTTCATACTGCATATAGATATGTCGTTTGAGAAATAGTCACAAATAAAGGCTTTCTATGAAACATGTATTTTGTAACCGAATAAAAGCAATTGAGATTTTGATCAAAATAAATCTTCAAATATCATCTGCTAACTCACCATTAAAGGCGTTCACATCTTTGGTTGCTTCATCGGGTGTAGAAGAGCAGACAAATCCAAACA
>OU343224.1:31025047-31027547 GCA_910596185.1 Chrysanthemum makinoi
TAATGTCAAGCAATGTAGGAGGAAAATTTGTGATGGTCATTATACTGCTGCGCAGAGTTCTTTCTTTCTTCTTCAGGTGTTGCTTCGTACAATGATACTACCCTTGAGGACCTTAAGGCTAAACATCCCTTCAAGTCTGCTCCTTCACTACCCGATATACCTATTGATCATCATAACCTCATTGCATCTCCTGCTGTGGTTCTTGACATGATTAAGAGTTTCCCCCGTGGTACATCTTGTGGTCGAGATGGTTTGCGCGCCCAAAGACCTATTGGATTGTTTCAAAGCGTCTGCCGCGGGCTATATCTCGATGAGTTAATCAACTCCATCACCCGGTGGTAAATCTTTTCTTGATGGTAAGTGTCCTCCGGCTTTGGCAGTATATTGCCGTTCTCCTCTCACACCGTTGATCAAACCGGTGGTGGTATCCGTCCCCATATTGGGTGGGGACTGCTGGAGGCGTTTAGTCTCAAAGGTGGGAGCTTCTATGATTGGCCACTCTTTAGATGGATACTTGAATGATCTACGCCTGGAGTTGGGGTTTCTGGAGGAGGGGAGGCCATTCTCCATGCCGTGAATCGGCTTGTTGAAGACCGTGGTGATGATGTGGGTCTTTCGATGTTGTTGGTGGATTTCAAAAACGCCTTCAATCTGGTGGACCGTGAGGTTATGTTACAAGAGGTCCGCCTCCGTTGTCCTGCCATATCACGTTGGGTTGAATTTTGCTACTCCAGGCCAGCCAGATTATACTATGGGGAACACATTTTATGGTCTCACCAAGGCGTACAGCAAGGTGACCCTCTTGGACCTCTCCTTTTTGCGTTGGTGCTACATCCTTTGGCTCGCAAGATCAAAGACTCCTTTTCTCCCCCTTTCAAGCTTGGTACCTAGATGGTGGTACGATCATTGGAGATACTTTGCTTGTTGGGAAGGCCTTGGAGCTCATTATGATAGATGGACCTCGTTATGGTTTGCACCTCAATGTCGATAAAACTGAGGTTTTTTGGCCAAGGGAAGATCCTAGAAGCAGACTCGAAGGTGTTTTCCCTCCTAATATTGCTCGACCCAAAGATGGTGTAAAATTGTTGGGTGGGCCTGTTGGTGTAGATCTTGAGTTTAGTAGTAAGCTTGTTTTGAAACGAGTTTCTAAAACCATTGAACTTATGGACGCTGTTGCTAAGCTTAATGATCCCCAATGTGAGTTGCTGCTTCTCCATGCATGTGCTGGCATTTCCAAGTTTATTTCTCTTGCACATGTTCCCCCGTGTCTTTGAACGTGCTTTCGATTTCATTCGATGAAGCACTTCGCCCTCTTTGGAGCGAATTGTCACCGCCTCGGGCCCGGTTTGGAAATTGGCAATGGAGACGGCCACACTTCCCTTTGAATTTGGGGGCTTGGTGTTTACGCCGGCGATGTTTTGAACTATGCCTTCCTTGCTTCTAGACTCAGTCGGCCGTACCCTACTGACCAACTTCTTCGGCCTGTATTGTTGCTACTCTTGGATCTTCCTTTGATGATGCCCCGCATGTTTTAACGAGAAAATAGAGATCGACCTTTTGGGTAGCTCTTGTGAAATTGCTGCCCCCAAACTCATGAAGAAATTGGCGATTTATATTTCGACGTGTCACCAAAGAGGTCGCTTCCACCTTCTCGCTTATCCGCTAGACAGATGGCCCTATGGAGATCGCAAATGGAAGACCATACTGGACTGGCTCGAGTGGTCCCGATAGCCGGGTCGGACGACTATGAATGCCGAACTTACGGATGTGTACTATGTTATCTGGCTAAGCGCTCCCCTCTTCGCCGATGCCGTGCTCGCTTGCTCCAAGGTTTTCACGGGGATATTTACGGGGACCATGCTGTGATCGTGCCGCACTATTGGTATTAAACATCGGCACAACATAGTGTGTGACACTTTGATTGATATTTGTTCTCGATCCGGTCTCACTTCGAAAGAGGTTGACATCGGATTGGGTGGAGAAAGGAGCAAGTCTTACGCCGCAGATATCTTGCTCTACTCTTGGGGTGGAGGGCGGACGTATGTGTCGATTTGACAGGTCGCCCCTCACACAAACGGTATGATGGATTTTGTGCCGTCGTGCAGGATTGACGCCGAAAGCGTAAAGCGCATCAAATACGGAGCCAAATGTACAGACATTGGATATGGGTTCACCCTTTCTCATTTTCCTCCTTAGGAGAACTTGAGGTGACGCTGTGACCTTACTTAAGCGGATCCAAGTTCTCTATAACTCAAGACATTGAGCCTGCACGCTTCATATCTTCAGTAGTATTAGTTTTGCTATTGCTAAAGGTGTGGGAGCCCAGATTGTTTCGAGGCTCCCCACTAATTTCTTGTAATCCACTGGTTTTGTTTCTAATGAAAGTGATGTTTATAATAAAAAAATAATAATAATAATAATAATAATAATAAGAACAATAATAAAAATAATAATAATAACAATAATAATAATAATAATAATAATAATAATAATAATAATA
>OU343224.1:31032547-31058128 GCA_910596185.1 Chrysanthemum makinoi
GGTTTGCAAATGATGGTTCTTCCTATGTTTGTGGAAGCAATATGTAATTCAGTTGATATCGCATTGAATTATCATTAAAAAAGATTGAAACTTGATCTAAAAAAGGCTATGAGTGACCAACCTATAAGATCATATCAATGACCATTAATTGTTCCATAAATTGCTAACGCATTGAAGCACGTATTAAACATATCAACACCAACAGGTTCATACGAAACGATAATATTATGTGTTCGAAATTGAAAAGACATACCTAGTTAATCAAAAACTTGTGATGATTAAGAATATCGTATGTTAAGAATCTGTAACAAATCCCAAACACCCATAATTAGAAAAAGGCCCATATCAATTTGTATCCGATAATTAGAAAACTTGTGAGGATTTTGTGAGGATCATATCAATTTGTGAAGATTGGGAAATAAATTTACCTTACATGTATTTATATTAGGAACATTGAAATTAGTTGTTTTCTCTGTTGTATCATGCTTCAATTATGGATCTTCTTCACGGTGTGAAGGGATCATGTCAAGGTTTATGTATGATCTTCGATCAAAAAATAAAACTTCATTGAATTTTATCATACCCGACATATGATTGGAATCGTCGATTGCTAGCAACAACTTAGGTTTAGGTTTTTTGAATAATTGGCGATGATGATGATGGGCTTACTTTTATTGAATAATTTTAGGATCATTTGAATTTGGATATAATTAGGGATTGGTTTAATAAAGGATGTCATTATTATTTTCAAACGTCTATAACAAAAACGTTTCTGGTCCAGTGGTTGATCTCATGGTTGTGGTTGTAGTGATCCATGTTCGAATCCTTTCAGCGACATATTTTTTAAATAATTTTCCAGAAATTGTTGCAAGGCTTATTTGGCTTAATTTGTGATGATGTGGTTTTAATTTCGATGATGTGGCTTTAATGTAATGACATGAAATAATGACATGGCATTATGCTTGTCAAAAAATCATCTTTAGTGTATTTTGAACACTAATGTTGACACTTTTGTCTTCATATATGTAATAAAGATAAATAAATATTTCGTGATGACCGTTTTACCTTCGGATTTTTGAAAATTGCATCCACTGTCCTTAGGGTAAATTACATAAATGGTCCCCGTGGGTTAGTGAAAATTACATCCGTTGTCCCTAACTTATTAGAAAAAATTCAAATTTATTAGAAAATATCAAAAAAAATTTATTAAAAAATATTATGACACATACCACGAAAAAAATTTATTTCAAAAAAATTAAAAAAAAAAAAGAATTTAAAAAAAAAATTATTTTCGAAAAGAAATTATTTTCTAAAAAAAGTTATTTTCGAAATAAATATTAATTTCTAAAAATCATATTTTAAAAAAAAAATTATTTTCGAAAAAAAAAATTATTTTCGAAAAAAGATTATTTTCTAAAAAAAAATTATTTTCGAAAAAATTTTATTTTCTTAAAAAAATATTATTTTTGAAAAATAATTATTTAGAAAAAAAAATTCTTTTCTAAAAAAATTTATTGTCGAAAAAAATTTCCGAAAAAAAAAGAATTTCGAAAAAAAAATTGGAAAAAAAATTTAGAAATAAAAATAGGGACGGTGGACACAATTTTCTCCAAACGATAGGGAGCATTTATTTAATTTAGCCTAGGGATAGTGGATGCAATTTTTGCAAACCCTCTGGGACCATTTATGTAATTTAAAAGGGTAAAATGGTCATACTACATAAAGAAAGACAAAAGTGTCTCAAAAGAGTTTTTTTTTTTTAGTTCGCCTATATTGAAGATGCTTTTTTTACAAGTATAATACATTTTCAAAGAATTAGCCTTTTAATATTTATTATTCCATGATCCCATAATTTATCCGCATTTATTTATACACTCGATTAAACTAATGAAAAATATTAAGACTACACCGATAAGTTTTGCTTTTTAATTCTATATCTATAATAATATAGCAAAAAAATTCAACAAGTGATTCTAAATTATAATGGTATACAGTAAAACTATATTAATTTATGATTCTAAGATAATGTAACTATAGTTTACTATTTTACAAAATTTTAACAAACATTAGTTATCACCACTTTAACTTTTTAATTAAACTAAGAAAATTAATGGAAGAAAATATTGTATTGTTAAATTTTTTAATAAAAAATCAAAAAATCATATTGTTAAATTTTTTAATAAAAAATTATGACCCGACCGGGTTTATCAAACCGGGTCAACAAAAAACCGGCGGTTCAATCCGATTTTCAAACAAGCAAAAACCCAGTCCTATCTGGCCCGGTGTCCGAACCGGTTCCCGGTTCAACCGGCCGGGTCAACCTGGGTTTTAAAATAATGCTATCAATCATATTACCGACAAGTACGCTCATAAGTATTACTATTATTTTTTTTGTTTATTAATGTAATTTTAAATCATTAACTTTGGTTATGAGTATTACTTTATTATTGCAATTACATTTTTATCTTTTCACGTTCTATTTTGAATGTTAAATAAAACACTTGCCACAATATTTCATATCGTTAATTGTCTACTACTAAGAACCGTTGTCGCTAGATACGGGTACTCGCCTAGTATATGTATACGTACATAGATTTGTGTTCATGTGGTGAACACTTTAAAATGAAAAACAATAGGCACCAATAGTAAGTTAGCATTTGAAAATTCAGCATTTAATTTGAAACAAAAATAACATTAATATCAAAAGGGTAATATAGAGATTTGACACTCTTCTTGACTTCTAATATCATTTCACTTCTATCTTTTCCCCTCTCCCATTTGTAAAACCGCCGCCCCCTCCATCTTTTCCTTTCTCATTTCACTTATCCTTTTCCTGATACAAAATGGCGTCACCCATTAAACGATGCCGCTACAACCATCGTCAATAACCACCATCACATATCTATAACAATCAATCGATAGTCACATCTCGTTTCAGTCACATATTGTTATCTTTTTCCGGCCATAATAATACTCACAAAACCAGCTTCTTTTTTATGACTATGTGTATTAGTAACCGGCCGCCAAAATTGACGTCACCAAAATCATTGTGTATCAACCAATATTTGTAGTAAATATGTATGTTTGTGATGGGTTTTGTTTTTATATATGGATGTTTTTGTAGTGTGTTGTTCCCGTTTCACAATCATATAAAACAGTTTAAAGCATTAAGTAAACTGATTGTGAGTAATGACTGAAAATAATGCAATTAAAAAACACACTGAATAATTTTCAACTTAATATTCTTTATTAGAAACAAATCAAAAAGAATACATTACCCAAGTACTTACGGAATAGTGCTTGGGATGAAATGATAAAGTGTAATAACTCCTCACTAAGCTTAGGCTAGGTCTGAGTAGAACTACAAGGAACCACTGAGCTATCTCAAGGACAGAGTTGTATTTGGAGGAGAGAAAGATGGCTTGTGTGTGTGTTTTACAATTAGTTCACAAGCTTAAAATCTTCCACTCCAACTCTTATGCTATTTATACAAGTATGGTTTTTAACTCTTTCCTAGAGGACAAACATACAGGTTACAGAAGACAAAATACTGATGTATTTTGTCTTTGTTTGGCTATATTGGGTAAGTGACCAGGGTTGCTTTCTTCTAGTCGGTGATGACACCGAGCCTGGTAGTTAGCCATTCAGGGAAAGTTGACTTTGGTTGATAAGGACTTCGTCTTATCTGTTCAAACTTATCCCGCCTTGTCCCGCTCATTCTTCAGTCTTCATTGCCTTCAGTCTTCAACTTCAGTTTGTCTTCAGTGTAAATAGTTGGTGAGGAGTTTGAGTCGGTGAGTTATTGTCATCACTCTTGAATCCACCATCTTCTTCTTGACTCGTCTTCACCCCTTAAGTTCCGCCTTCGAGTGGAGAGACTTCTTCTTTGTCTCTTCTTGAGTATCGAAGATAGCTCCTTGAGAGACTATGCGCCAAGGACTTGTTAGTGTTTAAGGGGCAACACTTAGGGTATTTTCTTTTCAAATCCTAGACTTAAGGGGTTTGGGTATTTACTGAACCCAACAGTCTCCCCCTATTTGGATATACAAATAGCCTAAGTGTTTGATTAGTGTAAGTGAGAAAATGGCTTCTTCATACATTGAATGTACTAATGAACATAATAAGGAACACTGAATATTTTAACAAAACATACATCGTTTATTGATCAAATTACATAGTTCCTATCACTAGTACAAAAGATAAAACAAAATATCTCACTCAATATGGATTCCCAGTGCTTTAAGCTTTGGTTTCTTCTTGAGGAGTGTTTCTTTGTCAGGGTGCTCTCTTATCTTAGCATTCAGGTCATTGCAGAACCTGACGTTTGCTGGTGTTTGGATCTGAGAGGCAACTGGTAGATAACTTGCCATAGTAGACACTCCTGCAAGGTCAATGTCACTCCACCTCTGGAATGTTGGGTTTCCATAAACATCAATAAAGAAGAGTCCTCTTTCAGGCTCTTCTATACAAAGACAGTTTACAAACTTTACTCCTTCTAATAGCTCCCTGTTGCAGTCCAGGTCAGGTACTTTGATCTCAGGCTCAGATTCAACCCTTTTTCTTTTGCCTTGGGCTAGTTGAGACTGAGATCCTTGTGGTGCAGTTAGAGCTGGCTGAATTCCAGGTTGTCTTTGGTGCTTCCCTCAGTCTTTCATAACTTTTGCTTAGGGATTTCATCAGCTCCTTGACCACTACATTCTGCTTCTTTGAAATCATTGGACCAAGCTCATCAAGTTCAGTGATCCCAAAGTCAGTGAATTTCATGGGATCATGAACCTCGAAATGTCTTTTATCATCCCCCCTGTAGACATTCATTGCCAGTGGTATGGACTTGGGGATGATTTTTACATCTGTGATCTTCTCAGGAAGCCTTCTGCTTGTCATTGACCAATTGTAGTGGTCAATTCTTTCCTGCTTGATGGCTGCAGCTTTCCTGTTCTTTTCATCCAGCTTCTTCCTCATTGCAGCCATTTGAGCAGCCTGAGCATCTTTGAACTTTTGTCCAGCCTGAACCTTTTGAAGCTTTTTTGGATCAATTCCAATGTTTTCATCTTCCTCAGCTACAACTTGTACTAGTGCTTCTTTGCTTTTCCTTTCTTCTTCAGCCAGTTTCTTTCTTTTGTCTTCCTTTTCAAGAAAGGCTGTTAGCTGTTGTGGAGTAAGGTGTACTGTGTGTTGCCGATTACATATGGAAACTTCTCTGGCTCAGGTGTTTGCATTATGGCTTTTCCTTTATCCTGGCCTGATGATGAAAATGCTACTAAAGGAGGTTTTGTTGTCATTATAGGTGTTGCTACTGTCATTGTCATTATTGTTATTGTAGATGGTGGGACTGATGAGATGGGTGTTGCTGAAACTGGTTGAGCTGGCTCCCCCTCAATGTGAGAGGGAGTCTCTTCAGTGGCTCTCTCCCCCTCAACTGTTGCTGCAACATCAGTGAGAGCAAGAGTTGCCTCAGATACTAAGGGAGTTGGAGTTGCTTGACCTTTGAAGGCTTGGTATATCTCCGTGACCATAGCCTTGATGTCAGTTGTATCCTGTTGAAGACTGGTGACCTTTTCTACCAGATTAGCCTGAGATAATTCCAAAGCGGATCATTCTAGGCCCAAGATTCCAGGGCATAGAAGACGATGCCTTAGACAAAGTAGTCACTTGAGCATCCAAAGAACCAGTGTGTTCAAGAGACTGAACGGAGATGAAGACCCGAACATTGGCGAGATTTGAGCATGTCGATTAGTTCAGTGAGGCTGGAGGAATTCTTCATGTAAGCCTCAGTAGCCTCCAGCGCTTTGGAGTTGATTGCTGGGTCTTCTTTGACAGAATCCCTAATTTCATCTATCTTTGTGCCACAACCCTGAAGGTGCTTGAGAAATTTAACCAGGTTTTCATCCAGTCTGTGCAGATGTTGATACATTAGCTCCCTGTGCTCATCAGTGTTGCCGTTGAAATGAAGCACTTCAGATTTCAAGTCAGCATAACTTGAAGCTGCTTCAACATGCTAATCCTAGAGAACATCAGTAACACCTGAGTATAATTTCTTGGAAGCCTTTGTGATCCACATTACGGCAAATGTCTTCGGTCGTGGAAGAATATTATCATACTTCTTGAACTCTTCAGGACATGATGAAGTAGAGGAGTCGAGTTTCTTTTAGCGGTGACTCTTCTCTTGAGGATCGGTGATGCTCTTGTTCTTGAGTTTGAACATCAGCGTCCATTTCTTCCCCTGCTAAAAGTATTTCATCTTCACTGTCAGCCAGTTCTTCATCAGAGAATAGGATATCATTTACTTCAGCAACCGTTAATAGACCAGTGGTAGTGATGGGTTCCATATCAGCGGGTAGTATTTGTCCCTCTGAGTATTTGTTCCCCTGTGCTCCTTCAAGAACTAGTGGGCGATATCCAGTGCTATCCCTAGAAGTGGTGGCAGTGAGATCCCTATTAGTGGGTTGTGTGTTTCCCTCTGAGTCTTTGGGATCATTCAGTTGGCCCCTCGGACAAAATGATTGGCGAGTGTCATCCTTGGCAAGTGTGGAAGGCGCCCCTACCGTGGGTTGTTTGTTTCCCTCTAGATCTTGGGGAGTAGTAGTTGGGACCAAGGGCACTGACTGTGATGTATCAGTGTTCTTCGTTTTCACCGGGGTGGATGATGTTTGGTCTCCAGTGGGTGGTAGATCAGTCTTGGGCTTTCTTTACCTTTTAGGCTATGTTCCTGAAGCCTCAGGGCCCTGAGACTTGGGTTTGGTCTTAGTCCCAGTCTGAGACTTCCCCTTTCTCTTTTTAGGAGCAGGGTTAGGAGACACTGAGTCCCTCTGGTTGTTTACAGCAACCATATGGGCCGTCCAATTCAATTTCATGACTTGGGATGGGTCTTTTGAAAATTTGATTGACTCGAGGATACCGTAAAGCACAGTATTTATATTCCTAAGGGTAATTACAACCCAGTAACACTTGTAAATCACATGATACAAACCTATGGTACGAAACGTATTTCGTCCTAGTTTTGCTCAGTAGCTTGGTTACGAGATCACTGTAAATGATCTTCCCTATGCTCGTCATCCTGTCATCAAGCAATAAGCCACCATCAACTGAATAGAATTAACTTGTTCAGTGGATGAGTGGTTCCCACCGAGAACCTGAATCACAAATGTGAACAGGATCTTCCAAGCCACAAGAAATGAGTTCTTGGTGACAGGGGTTCTGTCCAAAAAATTTGGATCCAAAACAATTTGTTTTAACCCATCCTTAACTGTGGAGGGTTCAGGATGGGCAACATAACTACCAGAATTATAGTCTAACCCTGTTGATGTACAAAAAGTTTTATAGTCCAGGGTGACTGACTTTTCCCCATTAAAAGATGAATTTGATGAGATACTCCCCGAGTGGTCTAAGGTCATCTCATCGCTAGAAGGTGTCGGGTCATAGGCACACTTTGTTGCCCAAAACTCCCGAGGAGGTTTTGGTACAAAATTGAAGGGGACGAGTAAGGCCTATTTGAGTGGGCGTTGAATACAAATTTCATGATGCCCTTATAGGTCGGGACATCGGGGGTATTCAAAAGTGCCTATAACATTGTTTGTTTTGAATTCAACATTTTCAATATCTCCTACCCACTGAGGTGCAAACTGAAGAGATTGTGTTCTTGCCATTTCCATTAAAAGTTTTAGGGTTTTGAAAAGATTTCTTGACAAGAACAATCAAAGAGTTTTGAATCTCTTTAGTTTTGTGATGAAAAACCTTTTGTAAATTGTTTACAGAGAAGATTTTACTAAAAAACTGTTTTGAGGATTAAAGAACACAAAGATTTCTGGGTTTGAGAAGTGATTTTGACAGCGTTTTGATGCAGAAATACTTTGTGTATGTTTTTAATGTTTTGAGAGGGGTATTTATAGAGTGGTGAGAGGGGTAAATCTTGCATAAATGAGGATTTGTAAAATCGGTTTTTGAAAACGTTTCATTTACCTTATTTAATGCCATCACTCCACTACCCGCAGTAATTTCCCGGTTTTCAAGGGAACAGTTGCAGTGCATAGTAAAAGTGCATTCTGCAGTAATAAAATATCCTTAAGATATTTCTTGTGAGAGGAGGCATTTAATGCCAAGTTGGATGAGGTAAGGTTTGAGGGACCATTGACTTGGATGACAGCAGGATAAAGGGACATATATTCCTATATTAAATTGGTATGCTTACCAACCTAGGACATTTAAGTAACTGATACTTGGTGCATTTAGTTACTCATTCAATGCTCAATATCCAAAGTCAGGGTCCCTGAATGAGTCTTACTCATTCAGTGAGAAGGTTGATTTGGGCTTTATTCAGGGAGCATGGACCATTTCAGAGAGAACTTACTGAGATTGGGATTGATTTTCAGGTTGCTGACTTTCAATGTCAAGCATTCCCAATTCAACTTCTCTCCGAATGTAGGTTCATCTAAGGGTTTGGTGAAGATATCAGCAAGTTGATATTCAGTAGGGATGAAATGAAGTTCTATGTCTCCTTTCATTATGTGGTCCCTGATGAAATGATATCTGATATCAATGTGTTTGGTTCTTTGGTGAATGACAGGGTTGTTGGAGATTGCAATGGCACTGGTGTTATCACAGAAGATGGGTACCATTTTGTAATGGATGTCATAGTCACTAAGTTGACTTTTCATCCATAATACATTGGCACAGCATCCTGCAGCAGCCACATACTTAACTTCAGCTGAAGACATAGCCATTGTTGTTGCTTTTTAGCACTCCAACAAACCAGCTTTCCTCCAAGAAATTGACAGGACCACGAGGTACTTTTTCGTCCATGTTGCGACTGCATAATCGATTTAGAATACCCTTTGAGGTCAAACCCTGAGCACTTTGGATAGTAAAGTCCAATGCTTGGAGTTCCCTTCGGTATCTCGAGGATTCTTTTGGTCTGCAGTGAGATGGGATTCCTTAGGATTGGACTGATATCTTGCTATTAGACAGATTGAGAATTGTATTTCTGGTCTGGAACTAATTAGATACATCAGTGAACCTACAATCCCCCTGAAATGAGTTTGATTGACGGATTTGCCAGTGAGATCAGGTCCAAGGTTGTTCGGAGGGACTATTGGTGCCTTCACTGAGGCACAGTCAGATATCTCATATTTCTTCAAGATATTTCTGGTATATTTCTCTTGACTGATGGAGATTCCTTTATCAGTTTGCCTGATTTGTAGTCCAAGGAAGATGTGAGTTCACCCATCATGCTCATTTCAAACTTCTTTATCATCAGTTTTTTAAACTGTTTGCAAAGAGTATAGTTTGTTGAGCCAAAGATGATGTTATCAACAATACTTGGACCAGTATCACATCTTGCTTTGTCCTATAGATAAACAAAGTGTTATCTATCTTTCCTCTGACAAACTTGTTTTGAATCAGGAAGGCTGAGAGAGTTTCATACCATGCTTTGGGAGCTTGTTTAAGTCCATAAAGGGCTTTGTCAAGCTTGCAGCATAGTCAGGGAATTCACTACTCTCAAAGCCAGGAGGTTGCTGAAAATACACATCTTCCTTGAGTTCACTATTCAGGAATGCACTCTTTACATCCATTTGGTAAACTTTGAAGTTCATGTAGGCTGCAAATGCAAGGAAGATCATGATGGCTTCCATTCTAGCAACAGGAGCAAATGTCTCATCATAGTCAATGCCTTCTTGTTGTCTGTAACCTTTGGCTACAAGTCTGGCTTTGTTTTAAATGACAAGGTTTTTCATCAGTTTTATTTTTGAAAACCCACTTCATTCCTATGACAATGACATCCTGGGGACATTTGATCAAGGTCATGACCTTGTTTTTATCAAACTATTAAAGTTCTTCTTGGATTGCCTAAACCCAGGGTGGATGTTTTAGAGCTTCAGTGACACTTTTGGGTTTTATTTCTGACAAATAGTCAGCATATAGACATTCATTGGCTGAAGCTGCTGTTAGTTTAGCAGCCATGCTTCTTGTAAGCATGCCCTCAGTGGGTTCACCAATGATGTTAACAAGCTTAATGTACTGAGATTTTGTCCACTTACTTTGTGGTCTAGGATCTGAGCTTGAAGAGGTAACTGGAAACTCAGGAGCTCTGTTGTAAAAATCGGCCCAGGCGGCCGATTAATCCCCGCATAATCGCTGATCGCTCATTAAGCGCCTTGATTTATCATAATCGGCCTATTTAATCGGTTTGGTCAAAGATCGCTTAAAAATCGGTTAACAAAGCGATTAATCGGACAAAATCGAACAAAATCGGTCTAACATGATTAATCGAACAAAATTGCTTAAAAATCAGTCAACAAAATCGATTAAAAACCTGACAAAATCGCTTAAAAATCAGTGAACAAACCGATTAATCGGTCAACAAATCGACTAATATATATTTTTGGCTTTGAACTTTGAAGAATTATGTATTATGTTTATATTTGAACACATGAAATATTTGAACTTTGATGCACTATGCTTATCTCATACATATAATATACTATAATATCTAAAATTACAATTTTGTGCATAAAATTTCCAATCCGATTAATCCCCGATTAATCCCCGCCTAACCGATTAATCGCTAGGCCCTACCCGACCGCCTCACTAGCGCCTAGCAATTTTTACAACCTTGCTCAGGAGTGAGTTCAGGTGAAGGAGCCACAAAATCATTGAGATCATCTGTTGAGATGCGTAGTTCAGGTTGGGGTTCTTGAATCACAGGTTCCTGAACGTTTGGTTCAGTATTACCTATCCCAGTGGGGACTGATTGATTATCAATGAATTCACTGATGGTTGGTTGAGGGAGGTTGTGGGGTAAGACATAGTATGAGATGTAAGCATCAGCTTGATAGAAGGAATTGATTTCAGTGTTGAACTCATCAGGAGGATATCATGTTGAGTCATCAATTCCTATTTCCTCCAACGAGGTATTGGTAAATCGATGCTTTTCGAACTTCCATCAAGGTGACATGAAAGGTTTCCTCAACTTGTTGTCTTCGGTGTTAAACACCACGAAGGCTTTAGAGATCGTGAGTAACCTAGGAAATATCCATCATTTTGCATCAAACTTGCCTAGGTGATCCTTGTGGTTGTGAATGAACACAGGACACCCAAACACATGAAAGTAGCCGATATCGGAATTCTACCTTTGAATATCTCATATGGGGTTTTGTTATGTATTTTGACAATGATTGACCTGTTTTGAGTGTAACAGTTGTTTTGACCGCTTCACCGAGCCGTTTTGAGAGTCCGAGCCATTTAGCATTGTTCTGGCCTCAATGAGAGTTCTGTTTTCCTTCAGCTACCCCATTTTGTTTAGGGGTGTAAGGAGATGAAAATTTTTGGGAGATTCCTTTTCATCACGAAATTCTCAAGTACTTGATTTCGAACTCATTGCCATTGTCGGCCTTCTGATTTGTTTAACAGTAATGTCATTCTGGTTTTCAATATTTCGTATGAATGACATTATTGTATCAGCTACCTAATTCTTTTTGGAAAGAAAGTATACCCAAGTGTATCTTGAGAACTCATCAACAATGACAAGTGTATACTGCTCATGCTGGATTGATCTAGGACTGACTGGTCCAAAGAGATCCATGTGTAGGAGGTGTAGACAGCTTTTGATGGAGATTTTTTTGAATGATGCTCTGTGGTGTTTTCCTTTTTCACAGGTTGAGCATGGTTTATCTTTTTCAAAAACCAGTGATGGTAAGCCAAGGACTTTATTTTGCTTTGCCAAGTTGTTGATGTTTTTGAAGTATAAGTGAGAGAGTCTCTTGTGCCACAGCCAGTTGACAGTCTCAGTGGCTTTGGCAAAGAGACAAGTTCCATCTTGAGAGAGTGTTGACATGTCTAAGACATAAACATCATCTCTTCTAGGAGCTATCAAAACAACTTCTTTGTTGGCATTGAAAATGATGCCTTGTTTGTCATTGACTGACACTAATGAGACTGTATTTTAGACCATTGACATAAGCTATTCTAGAGAAAACTATTCCATTGCAATATATTGAACCATAAACTTCAGTAGGACATGATGAGTTATCACCAAATACTACCTTGGGTCCTAGTTCCTTTACATACTTGTGCAGATACTCCTTAACGCCAGTCATGCTTCTTGAGCATCCACTATCTAGATGCCAAATAGGCTCCCTGGCATGTCTCTGCACAAATAGTAAACTGGATTAGTTTCTCTTGCTGACCCACATACTAGTGGGCTTGGGTCTAAAGGTCTACTTGAATTTGGCAATTGACTCATGGTCAGTGGTTGAGTGCATTGTGCTACCACAGGTTTTGAATTTGATGATTGAGGGTGACTCAGTGATTCGGAGTTGCTTTGAACTTCTCCTTGCTTGGATGACACTTTCATCTTTGGGATGTCTCATGAGATGGATTTCCGCAAATATCACAGCATGTGTTCATGAGACAATCATCAGGATGATGATCATTAAAGCCACATTGTGGGCAAGGAGGAAAAGGTTTTGCTCTATTCTTGTGAGCTGGTTTGGAGGTTGAAGCGTGTTACATATTGGATTTCACAAACACATCAAACCATAATCAAAAGAGGCGTATGAGATGAGGTTTTAGAGAGAGAAAGAGTTAGAGGTTTGGGAACTTAGTAAGAGAAAGTAAAAGTATTATTATGAGCTCCAACTCTCTACCTTGGGAGGTAGAGAGTATTTATAGTCTTACACAAAACGCCACCAACGGGCTGTGGATCAGGCATACAGTGGGTAAAGACCCGTCCGTCCTCCATGGTGTTACTTAACTAAATACTACTTAACATTGAATAATCTACGACTATGAGCTTTCTAACGATTACATATACTTGAGGTGACCGACTCTTTAATGACCGGATTTACTAAATCCTAACAATCTCCCCCTAAGGGAGGTCACCTCGAAAATACATTGAATACAAACAAATATTACAATAAGATTGTTCTTGGATTCTTGTTAAAGTTCTTGCTCTGCAAATTCGTAGACATTGATTCTTCATTTTGCATATTTGGTTAATCCAAGTGGAGGTCTTTAATCCGATCCACGTTTGATAATGAGTTTTGAGACAGCTTTGAGATCATCAGCTATCATAAATCTCTGACTCTTCCATTGTGGTGTTGGTATTTGTTGGATATTGGATTTCACATACACATCAAACCATAACACAAAGTGGGCGTATAATGGTGAGTTCTAGAGAGAGAAAGTTAGAGGTTTAGGGAACTTAGTGAGAGAAAGAAAAACTATTATTATGAGCTCCAACTCTCTACCTTGGGAGGTAGAGAGTATTTATAGTCTTACATAAAACGCCACACAACGGGCGTGGATCGTGCATACGTGGGTAAAGACCCGTTCGTCCTCCACGGTGTTACTTAACAAAATACTACTTAACTAAATATAACTATGACTACGAGCATTCTAACGATTACATATACTTGAGGTGACCGACTCTTTAATACCGGAATTTCTAATTCCTAACAATCTCCCCCTAAGGAGGTCACCTCAAACATATACTAAAATGACATTGAATACAATCAGATATTACATTAACAATTGATCTTGCATTCTTGATGTAGTACTTTGCTCAAAAGCTCGTAGTCATTGATTCCACTCATTGCATGTTTGGTTAATCCAAGTGGAGGTCTTTTACTCGATCCACGGATAATAATGTTGAGCCGCTTTTGAGATCATCAGCTAGTAGAAAATCTCAGATACATCCATTGTGGTGTTGGTATTATGTGATGTTGTGACATTCGGACCGACATGCTCACATTCGGGATCATGATATATTCTCATCAGAGTAGCGGAAGCATTCGTTGATTCATGATATTGGCAGCCAGAGCGAAGCATGGAGTGATAATATCAGAGTCATTGATGCACTAATCATGATTTCTTTTGAGATGAATGTGTTAGGTGAGCATGCGGCTATGGATTGACCGCTTCATTCTCGATGCAACGCGTCGGGTGTACCCGCATAAGACGTTAGCAATAAGCGCACGAAAGTGTCTTTGATCACTTTCGATGAATTGAGGTACACGGCCCACGGTTCCCGTTGATCAGCATAAGTACGCTCGTGATCGTATAATTCGAAGAATTTCCTTGACAGGTTTCGCAATGCCTCTAGCCGTTCTCAAACCGAACGTCTCAAAGAAGACAACACGAGTGAGTGAACCAATTTACGTCCATCGATTGATGAAAAGAGATTTAAAAAACAATCATGTATTGCTCAATAGAAATTGTTTTTGCAATATAACGAAGGTTTTAATGAAAATCAATTATCAATCATAAAACACCTTTTGATTTGAAAAATTAGTACACGGTCGACGCGCTAATGAAAAGAGTTTTAAAGCACAAAGACCGGTTTTTCAAAGGTATCCGTCAATCCATAACCTGAACCGTGATTGATTCAAAAGATTGAATCGCCCCATTGTTTCGTTCGTTGTCACATGGTTGATCTATATAATAGATCTCACATGCCACCTACCAGGAGCTTGTTAGATGTTGGCTCGTAAGGCTTTCCATCTTCACAAGTGAATATGTAAACACATCACTGGATGTTCGCAATACCACAAGGATAATGCGTAGGACTCAAGATATAATCTCTCTTCCACATTGTGTGGCAAACGAGAGTCTTCATTGAATAGTATCCTAATGAGATTTATTGATGATCTCGTGGCTCTAGACTCAATTTGTGCATATTTGGATCCTATATCGGAGACTAGGGAGAGGGTCTCCTCCTTCAATATCAACAATCTCTAAGAGAAAGTCGATAGATAATGCTCGGTTCCCGTGAGAATGAAAACAAGTCCTTTTAAGAGGAACTTGAGTGGTTTGGAAAGTTGAAGTGCAAGGGTCCATGACGTCTTGTCTTCAATACCGATGTTACCATCAGTAGTATATGAATTGAACCCGTTTCTGCCCTAAGGTTGAATAAATGGAGGGCTATTTGTTTTCACCCTTTTCTCATTCAATTCTTTTTAATTCTTCAACCCTTCTGGCTTACCGAGACTTCATAGCAAGAACCTTGTTGGGTTTATTCCAGATTAGCTCATCTTAGTCCGCACTCTACCCATATCTCATTTTTCTCCTTTTATCATCATACCTAAGAACTCTACACTAACTAGTGGATAGTCCCCGGGTAGATCCCTCCTGTTCTGGCGGATCATGGGAACACATACCTAACCTTATCGTCCTTATATCACCATACATAATGTAAAGTTGGTCGGTCTTTTTGGTATTGTTCATCCGCCATAGGAACCAATTGAAAACCATTTGAAAATCAATCCAGATACTTATGATATTTTATCAAAGCATTTTGTACTTGAATTGTTTTTGATATTTTTAGAAGAAGAACTCCCCTCAACATGTGAATCAAGTATTTGAAATAGTTTTCCACACGGAGGCAAGAGAAAGAATTAACTTCTTTGATTACCATTTTTAAAAAATATCAACATCACTTCCCTAATCGAATCAAGTAGATAAAGCATTTTGGGAAGGATGAGGTTTTCATGATTTTGCTCCCCTCAATATGTGCCTCGAGATTTGAAAAGAGTTTTGCACATACTAGAGGGAACCCGCACCTTGAGATAAGTTATCACGTTTCAAATCATAGGTTTAAGATAGATGCTCCCCTCAACATGTGCATGGAAAATTTGAAATCGTTTGTCATATGTGGGAAGGGAGCTTGTACATCCTTATAAAACCATTTACCTAATTATCAGTGTAAATCCAATTTAAATCACACATTCTCCCCCGATCACAATTATCAAATCATTTGAGATTTGTGATCTCTTATAGATTTAAATTGATTTTGAAAGCTTTTAAGGAGAATTGTGACTTGATTATGAAAGCGTTTTAACCGATAATGATCGGATTTTAAGACTTTAAACTCCATTGATAAAACATGCATGAATATCTTTTGAAAACAATTTAATGCCAAATAACTTTTTAATTTAATTGAAATCATTCTCCCCTCAATCAATGACATAGGTTGTTGATTGATATTTTGACAAATAAGTCCAGATGATTATCAAAAATAGACTGAAGTTATTTTTCAAAGCGTTAGTTTTCAGCAGATAAATGTTTAAAGAACATGGAATTTTGAAAACATGATAAAGTATGGCTCGTTTTTTTTGAAAAAGCGGTTATCACGAAATGACAATAAACCATTGTTTTCTTTCTCCCAATTTTTTTTTTTTTTACATTCAACAACATCTAAAGTCCCGTGTCATTCTTTGAATGACACACAAGACCGTAGATATTAGCGAACCGAGAAAACGCATGACAAAATGACAATATTTTTGAAGATTTTTCGAATTTTTCAAATTTTTATGGTTTTTGAAGGTTTTATAATTTTGTATTTTGATTTTCGAATAGATATATACAAGAGATAGATGAAGATAGACCTTTACTCCTCGTCTTCCTCCCTCAAGACGTTTGAGTGTCTCTGGTTGAAGACTTTTCAAGCCAAGACGTGGAAGAATAAACTCAAAACGCTCTCTTGGAAGAGCTTTGGTGAAGATGTCGCTAACCGATATTCGCAGACTCACAAAATAGAGTTCCACCACACCTTTTTCCACTTGTTCCCCTGATGAAATGATGTCGAATGTCGATATGCTTTGCTCTTGAGTGTTGAACGTTGTTGCATGAGAGAGCAATAGCACTTTTATTATCACAAGATAGAGGGATTTTGTTGAATTCAAAGCCATAGTCAGATAATTGAGATCTCATCCATAAGACTTGAGCACAACAAGATGACATGGCTATGTATTCAACCTCTCAGAGGAAATAGAAGTACTCATTTGCTTCTTTGAGGACCAGCTCACTAGCTTATCACCCAAAAACTCGAGCACCTCCATGTACTTCGACGAGTATCTTGACATCCTGCATGATCATCATCGCATAGGTCGTTAGTGACATACCGGTGTCCTTCGGTACCAAAGTCCCATATTGATGGTTCCTTGGAGATACCGAAAGACCCGCTTAACCGCTTCAAGGTGCTTTTAGTAGGCTTAGCCTCTCGGTATCTAGCACACATGCAAACAAATAACAAGATGTCGGTCTACTAGCCGTGAGGTACATCGTGGATCCAATCATACTACGATATTTTGTTTGGTCAATCATGATCCCCGAGTGGTCCTCATCTAGTTTGGTTCGATCAATCATGGGAGTGTCAACAGGTCACTTGAATCAAATCCAAATTTCTTTAAGATCTCAGTTGCATATTTAGATTGATTTATGAAAATGCCTCCGGACTTTGCGAAATTTGTAATCCCAAGAAAAATGACATTTGTCCCATCATTGACATTTGAAATTTTGAACTCATTTCATTAGAAAACGATCACATTCCATTGGGTCAGTCGAGGCAAAAATAATATCATCAACATAAATTTGAACATGAGTTAAATGTTTGCTCGACTTCCCGGTGAACAATGTTGGATCAACTGCTCCTTTGCTAAATCCGGTTGATAGAAGAAACTTTGACAACGTATCATACCATGCCCTTGGAGCTTGCTTTAAACCATAAAGGGCCTTCTTCAAACGATAAACGTGAGTAGGATGCTCTTGATTTACAAATCCTTCGGTTGGCCGACGTGAGACTTCTTTAAGATCTCCTCGTCAGAATGCCGTCTTTACGTCCATTTGATAGACTACCATGTTCTTACTTGCGATTAGCCAAAAGATTCTAATTGCCTCGATTCGAGCCACAGGAGCAAAAGATTCTTCAAAGTCTATACCTCCTCTTGACGGTATCCTTTAGCAACTAATCGAGCCTTGTTCTTCAACACATCACCATGCTCATCAAGTTTCACTTTGAAGATCCATTTTAGAGCAATAATCATAGCACAATCTGAGCAGGTACTAACTCCCATACATCTAGTCGATCGAACTCATGAATTTCATCTTGCATAGCATTGAACCAGCTATTTTCATTCATGGCGGTTTTAACATCTTTTGGTTCGATCTTAGAGAGTACTCAGTTGAAGAAGCACCATAAGGCATCGGTTGCAAGTTGTTTCCGTGTGGATACCGGACGAGAGGGATTTCCAATGATGTTGTCTAATGGATGATCGTGAGTCCATTTTCTCAGGTGTTCATGTGGTAGTTGTTGAGGGACCAAGTAGCAGAGTCGATGTCTCACGAAGAAGATGGTTCAAGAAGATTCAGAGCAAATATGTTTTCAAATGGAGCATCTTCAGGAGTTGCAAAAGGATTAACTTCATCATTGATGCGAAATTCCATGATGTACATTTGAAGAATGATGATTTGTTGATGAGACGGAAGGATCGCCAAGCACACCTTGACTTAAAGATATTGAGACCGAGGGATTGACTTCATTCAACTGGAATATGAGCACCTCTTGTAGGGATCAACAACTCATTAGTACTCGGATCATAAAGTTCATCAAACATAGGATCAAACAATTTCTTTAAATCATCTTCGGATGGAGGTACATATGGAGTTTCTTGAGAAGAGTTTGGAACAAGGGATGAACCAATTGAACTGATTTGAAGTGCGGTCCGAATCAATTGTTCCAGAGCCGCTTTGACCGTCACTCATCAAACGTAACGTGAATTGTTTCCATGATGTTTCGGGTTCTTTTGTTGTAGATTCGTATCCCTTTTTGTTTGGTGCATACCCGACAAATACTCCAATGTCTGCTTTAGCTCTAAGTTTTCCTAAGTCTTGACCCTCATTAGTTGGATAGCACAATGCTCCAAACACACGAAGGGAAGAGAGATTAGGTTTTCTGTTGTGGACAAGTTCATATGGTGTCTTTCCATGAACAAGGTGAATCGGGAACGATTTTGTGTGTAGCATGCGGTGCAATAGCTTCAACCCAGAGAAACATTGGAACCTTTGAGTAAATCAACATTGTTTTAGCGGCTTCTACAAGAGTTCGATTTCGCCTTTCAACTACACCGCTCTGTTGAGGAGTTCGTGGAACACTTCTTTGATGGCTGATTCCAATGCTTTCATAAAATTCACTAAGTTGTTTGTTAACAAACTCGTTCCATTGTCCGTCCGGATAATTCGGACGGTTTTGTTAAGTCGAACCTCGCACTGCTTGATGAGTTTGATGATGATATCGGGAGTTTCATCCTTTGTCCTTAAGAACTTGACCCATGTGAATCTAGAGTAATCATCAACTATAACTAACACATATTTCTTCCCAAAGATATTCAACACTCTCATTGGTCCACATAAATCCATATGAATTGTATGAAGAACTTCGTGATTGAGTTAGTAGGTTTGGATTTATGGGCATACTTCTTGCTTTTTCCCAATTGACATGTTGAACAAAGATGATCCTTTTCATACTTTAGTCGAGGTAAACCTACAACTAAGTCCTTTCGGGAGAGATCATTGATGGTGCCGAGGTTCAAGTGATTGAGACGTCGATGCCATAACCATGACTTTGTTTTTGAAGCCTTTGACAATAAGCAAATTGGAGAAGACTTCATCATATCTTCTATAGAGATGGTGTAAAGATTTGAACCACGAGTTCCTCTTAAAAGTTCCTTACCATCAAGTTCTCTAACAAAACAAGTATGTTTTCAGAAGGCTACTTCTAGATCGAGTCACGAATTGACCAACAGAGAATAGATTATGACCAAGACCTTCCACATAGTATACTCTAGAGATAACACTATCACCAACAACATAATCACCATAACCCATAATTGCACCAAAATGATCATTACCGAATCTAATCGTCCGATGAATTTGCTCACGAAGTTCATGAGCATGACCGGTCTCCATATGCTTGGAATGACCGAGTCCGTACCACGTAATCGATTTGAACGATCTGCAGTTGAACACGCACAAGAATGGATAATCGATAATTGGGATCCCCACGCAAGAATGGGTTCCACTTGGTTAGTAACAGTGAATGGAACACCCACATCAAACGAAACATCCATATCGTAAGTAGAAGCAATGGAATCATTGGGAATAGATGCAATGTCTTTGGTGTCGTATTTGACCTATTCAAAGTATGTTCACTTCTTAAGGGAATAGTTCTACCAAGAGGCATCCATTTTCTAGTGGGCATAATCTTAGCAGTTTGAGAGCAAACCTGATTATTCTTATGGCCAAAAGGTATCCAATAATAACCTATCTTTATAAAAGTTCTTCCTGGCTTTCCACTTTTTCTAACAATCTTCGTTTTGCCTTTTTGCCGTATTTGCACGATTATTAGCATTAACAATTTTAACTGGGCATTTGATAGCATTAGACAAAGCATTCACACCACATTCATGATTAGCAAAGAATTCAAGCGCACATCATTACAAGGTTTGCAAATAGTATCGAATCAATTAATTACAAGACGCCTAAGGCTAATACTAGAATCAACACGATTCGCTTTATTCAACTCAAGCTTAAAGTTCCTAGATTGGTCTTCTACTCTCTTCCAATGCACATTCTTAGCTTGCAAGGTCCTATCATTCCTTGTATTGTCTTGAGACTTTGACTCGCTGCTTTAATGTCACCGATTACTCTGTAGAGGGAATGGAAACATTAGTTGGTTGATCTAATTTTTGCATTCCCTAACTTGATGTGCAAGGATCAAGTACTAGAAGGCACATTAGTGTATACTTTCTAAGACTGTGATTTGAGCTTTTTGCGTGCACACACTAAAGTTCACTTTCTTAGCACTAACATATCCGAATCAACTACTTGAAGGCACATTAGTGTTTCCTTTCTTAAAATTGGGCATAGAACGGATTTCCCTGCTTGGCAACTAGGCATAGAACAAGGCATCACAGCTTTGCTTTTGCACCTAAGGTTAAGGATTTGGGACATGTTGCAATTACACATTCTAGCAACTCTTGAGATCGCTTTGGCCCGAGGCAAAAACCTAATTTCACTATCAAGAGGTTTGTTAATGAAATCCTCTTCGACAATCTCACCGAGACATTCTAGACTATCCTTAAGGTGAGCAAAGTATTCATGAAAAGCATGTTCATTATTCCTAAGATGAGGAGGAATATATTTAATCCGTCACAAAGGTATTTGGTCTAAGGGTGACTTTGAGACAACATTCTTATTGAAAACAAGTGGCTTTCCCATTTCCACGACTTCTCAGATTCTCTATTTCCTTTTGTAAAGACGTTATTTTTTCGTTGTTTTGGTCACGGGTGACTTTTATTGAATCATATAACTCTTTAAAATGTCGTTTAACTTTTTTATTTTCTTCTAGAAAACTCTTGTTTTCCTTTTGTAAGGCATCAACTAAGTTTTGAAGATGAAAAGTTTGAGAATTCGGAGAATCTAAAGGAGGAGGCATTTGGGAGCCTGTCATATTGTTCGTTTGACCCTTTAATTGAGAGATTTGGGCTTTCAACTTTCGGATCGTGTTGCAATGAGCTTGAATCTGCTCATCACGCTTGTTAATTTGAAAAATCGTGATCAAACTCGAGCATCCGAGGATGTCTTGATATTTGAAGTTTTGACATTTTCTTTAAGATGTTGATATTTTAGTTGTAAATTAAAATGCTCAACTTCCAGTTTAGAAAAATGTTTAACCAAATTGTCGTGATCATCCAGTTCAATTTTCTCGTTTAGTTTAGAATTAGTTTTTCAAGCTCAATGACACGATCATGGGAGACTTTCGGTGCAACCGATAATTCATGAAATTTGGAAGCATTAATGGAACAATTTGTAGCAGTGGAAAACACATCTTGAGTAATACATTCGAAATCGAGGGTTCTCATTTAGTGTTTGCAAGTTCTTCCTCTCAATCTCATTATATTTTAGTGCTCGCTCATAGTCACTAACTTCAACTATCATTGCATCAAATTCCTTTTCCATTCCCTTAATATCGTTTCTATCCCTTTTTTAAGACTCTCAAAGTGATCTTTTAGAAGTTTAAAGAAAGGCATGACCTCAGTTAAATAACATTCTTTCATTTGCTCAAAACCCTTTCTCCTTCCGTAATACCCCGGGTGTGATCCTTTTTTTTGCAAGTTTTCTCAAAATCAACAAATAGTTGAAGTATAACATATTGGCTAATTAAGGTCTTGCTTTTAGTGGCAATTGTTCTAGGAACAAGATGCATTGGTGTATTAGGAGGATACACACGCTTCTAGGCATTTTCCAAAGAGGAGGGTTTGTTTCAACAATATTTTCAGCTCTCCGCTTATCTAAATCCATTTTCCGAAAACCTTGTTCGAGTCAACAATGTCTTAGGTTTAAACATGTTCAAGGAAATCCAGTTTTCCTTCTTGTAATCATGGGGTGTGATCTTTATTTTCTTCTCTCTACATTTAGGATCATCTATTTTCTTGTTCATCTTTTCCCTAGTGACTTCATCTGATTTCTTATCTTCCTTAGTGCACTCAACGCAACTAGGTTTCTGTCTAGGTTTAAGGATTTCATTGCCATCATAAAGAACCTTATGAGCATTTCTAGCCCTTTAAATGACCTCTGGATTTGGTTCCTCAACAAGGGAATGCTATGCTTATCGCTTAGGACTCTATGCTTAGTGATCATGTGAGTCCAATGGTGTTCCCTTGTATGTACAACTTGTTTTCAAGTTTGTTTTCAAAGTTTTCAGATTAGAAAAATCTTTCAAGAGTTTTGATTCCTTTGCATTAAATTCTTGCTTAAGCATTTTCACATTTTCTTGAAGTTCTTGTTTTTGCTTAGCGGTTTTAGAAAGTTTTTCTTGCAAGGAATTTAACTCTTGTTTTAATACTTCTTCTCTAAAATTACTTTTCTAATAATTGTATCGCACTTGGTCATCCATTTCTGCTCGCCACGAGTGGTCAACTCAAATTTTGCACGTTTTTCATAAATAGCAACACGCTCTTTATAGGCATTTAATTCGTGATATTACGTAATCATCGTAAGCACATGCAGTGTATTCATCAAAAATATAGTCATTGTTGATTGCAGGAGATGCATCACTTGGTACAACTTCACTTTCACTTTGTTTCACATATTGATCATATGGGACAACATTGATATTACCCATATTTTCAATATTTGAAATAGTTTCAGTTGATAGTACTTTGTCATGCATCTTATGCACATAAGCATCATCGTATAGTTTTAGTACCTCTGAGATGAGTGTGTCTTTGGATGGGCCAGCTGTGTGAAGAGGAGACCTTGGGAGAAACCATTGGAGAAATGCTAGCCATAAAGATTGTGTGTGCAAGTGAGGTCCATCATCCACATCGAATCGTATGCATCACAATCAATGACATTGAAAGGCATTCGATGATTGTGACCTATCTCCAATAGGTCGCCATCCACATTGCATCATAGGTCTTGGCATTGCCCAGAAACAACAATTCCTCTTCATCCAAAGCAACACCATTATCCTGAGCTTGCACAAGCAGCATCTTATCTCAAGTAATCGATTCTCGTGGACGCTTTGGAGATGTGCAGTGCCTTGCAATGTGTCCCTCACCACCACAATTATAACATTTGATCAGCTTAGCTTGACCTTGATTACCATTCCTTCCTCGATTCGATTAACAACATAACCTCTACCACTCCACCTCTTCCCCGATCATATCTGTCTTTCCCGAACTGGTTGCACCACGATCCTCCCATCTTTAACAGTAGCTTGATTGTGTGGGTTAGATGTCGCTCGAGGTTGTTATTGGTTTGTGGGAGAGAATTCATGTTTTGACTAATCATAAGAGCTAGTTGATTAATGAAATTACCACGCAGTATCGCAAGACGCCTTGTTTGAACATAGGATCATGAATTAGTTTGTGATTACCATTTCCCATGGGTATGACTTGTGAGGCTTTGGTTGTGATTCCGGTGTTTGAATAGAAGGCAGTTGAGTCATTAGACGAGCTTGTCTCTCCTCGGTTGGTTTTGAACCGATTAAGAACCAATTTTTCAAACATAGCATGTCTCTCATTCTCAAGGAGGAAGGCATAGAGTTGCTCATAGTTTGTATTCTTCAATCCTTTAGTGAGCTTCACGTATGACAAACTTGTGCCATTTGGGATTCATGTTGTTCACAAATTTTGAGTTCACCTGAATGTTAGGCATAGTCATTCTGATGTTCCTCATGTCATTCACCAACTTATGAAATCTCACATAGTACTCATAGACACTCTCATCCGGTTTCATCTTGAAGTGTTCAAATTCGTCATAGAGTTGTGATTCTCTGTCTTCCATAGTTAATTTTGAACCTGAGAGAAGCATCTTGACATTATCCCATAACGCTTTGCCTTGTTGTGATTGATCACTTGTAGATGTCTTTAGGAAGACCTTGAAGAACAATGTTGAAGCCCTGATATCAAGATCGATCTCTTTTTCTCCTTATCGTCAAGCTCATCATACATCTTTGGTATGTCCATTCCGTAAATCAGAGTTCCATCTTCAGCAGTATCAAGTACATCTCTAGTCGCCTCAACTCGATATGGTCCTTCATCAATGGATTTGAGAATGTTGACACCATTTTCCTTTCCAAGCATAACTGATTTCTTGAGCCCAAGAATCGTAGTCAGCTCTATCAAGCATGGGTGGACGTATCTGAACCAAACCGCTTGAACATCCTCAATGGAGATGATAGAACGTTGGTAGACATGTTAATAGATTATACGGGATTTTATAACTCTATGATTAAACCGGGAAATAGATTCTTTCACGGATTTTACTAAATCAAGAGAAAACCGTGAACAATCACCCAAGTCGCTAGAAGATAATGCACCAAGTCGCTAACACCTAATTCGCTATACCCCCAAGTCGCTAAAGTCCCAAGTCGCTAAACAAATGCAAGTCACTAAGTAGTAACTCGCTAAGCCTCAAGTCGCTAGCAAAATTTTGGGAGCAATTCGCTACTCAAGTCGCTAAAACTTCAAGTCGCTAAGAGAACTCTCGCTACTGCACCAAGTCGCTACCAAAGTCGCTAACCGTAGTGGAGAGTCCACTACTTGTAATTAAGCTAGGTCTAAGTCGCTAGCTCCAAAAACCTAACTCGCTACAAAAGTTTGAAGCAAGTCGCTACTAAGAAAGAGATCCGTATATCAAGTCGCTAGCAAGAAAAACCACATAAACATCACTTTTCAATCCAAAACAACCCAACCAAGATGATTCAAGCTTACCAAATGAAACCTAAACACTTGTGATGATTCTAAACATAAAAGTACTAACAAAATCCAAGCTTTAACATAAGAAATCAACCAAATGATGCACAAACCACTAAACTTTTTCAAACTCAAAACCACCTAAAAACCACTAGAAATCCAAAGATGTGCAAGATATGATCTAACCATGGCTCTTGATACCAATTGTTGGATATTGATTTCACATACACATCAAACCATAACACAAAGTGGGCGTATAATGGTGAGTTCTAGAGAGAAAAAGTTAGAGGTTTAGGGAACTTAGTGAGAGAAAGAAAATATTATTATGAGCTCCAACTCTCTACCTTGGGAGGTAGAGAGTATTTATAGTCTTACATAAAACGCCACACAACGGGTCGTGGATCGTGCATACTGGTAAAGACCTCGTCTCCCTCCACTGTTACTTAACAAAATTCTACTTAACTAAATATAACTATGACTACGAGCATTCTAACGATTACATATACTTGAGGTGACCGACTCTTTAATACCGGAATTTCTAATTCCTAAC
>OU343224.1:31058228-31158756 GCA_910596185.1 Chrysanthemum makinoi
AAAATTGAAAAGGCTAAGCCATCCAGGTTATGGTGTGCGTAATACCTATCAGCGTACCAAGATCTATATTATTGGTGCTGTCATGGTTATGAAAGAGGCTATGATACCCACGTTTAACCCGTTGCGAAGTACCTTACCCACCCGTTTTGGAAACTATAATTTCAGGGCATCATTGATTTAATTAAGGAACACAAGGTCTGTTGAGTTCCACTGATTAAGCCATAGAACCAGTTATAAATAAGTTTTGGTGCAAGTATTTTTGCAAAGTTCATGACCAATATCTTATTTTAATTTCGTTACAAATCTAACTTCAAAAACAAACTTAAGAATAAAGTTGTACAAATATACAATCAGACATACTTGCCTCTCAGTTGTCTCCCAGCTGGAGTTTTAACCCCATGATATGTGAAGTTGCTGATCAAGGTATGTAGTTCTGGCGATGGATAAGATCCTGATTGATGCAACTTGAGCGGCTTTTGCATGGGACATGGAACTGTCCAAAGTACCACCACATAGAGAAACACTGGGCGATCCCTGCCTTAAAGTATCATGTGAACAGACCGCACCATGAGCAAATCCAATGCTCGTGGTAGGGGACTTAACTACAAAAAGAAAAAAATGAACGAATAAGTTTACAAACGCGAAACAATGATAAAGACCACAAAGAAATAACTTACCAGCAGGCACATCATTATAAATAACGGATGAAAACGCTTATTACATCTTTTTTAACACGTGTGACGATTCCAGACCAGATAAACAATTAAATATATATTAGATTAGAAAACAAAAACAATATAGAATTAATGTAGTAGGAATACAATTAAGCAAAGAGAAAAGTTACTTGATTAGGACTTGAAGAACATCACATCCAGACTCAAAAGCAATGTGACTATTGTTGTTATTTACAGCATCAGTGAATGCCTCAAGCCTTCCCTTCTTCACAGCGCTGCTACTACGATCCGTAGTGTTGCTTTTTATGCGACCCATGTCAGGAAACCATACAACATAAACAGCTATATCATTGTCTTTTAACCACCTTCCAAGCAACACCATACCATGCTTGTCAGAATTTAAAGGAATGAAATATAATCTAATAAAGAGAATCTAATAACCACCGCAATCATATAGAGTATTTTGTCAAGATCACTACTTGGATCGGAAAGAACACGCAAGTAATCGTGACGCATTGACGATAAACCCACAGTATTATTCGAATTATACTGCAAACCCAATAAATAAATAAATTATATATAAATGATTGACATGTCCATTAGGATGCATACAATAACCAAACTATGGAATCCGTCAAGATGCACAATACATACCTTAAGTTGTTTCCAAGCTGGATAACCTTGAATTTGTTTAGACAACTCATACATGAACTGAGTTCCTGGAGTTACTACATTGGAATGCGACAGTTATGAACCAGAACAAATCAGAAGGCTTACGATTTGAATAGTACCTCCTAATTGGGCATGTGGTGGCTGATAAATGTTTGAAGGGCTGTTGTGCAACTCAGAAGGCTTACGATTTGAATAGTGCGTCTAATGCTATGCTTGTTCTAAGGTCAACCGGGTCAAAAGCCAGGTTGGCTGAGATGTTTTTCAAGTCGTGCTTCCTAAACCTTATTCAAGTGTTAGTTACTCATATGTAATAGTTAGGGCCTTTATATTTGTTATTAGCCTTAAGCTTATGTAGAAGGCCCATGAGCTTAGGCCCAAGCTCATAGGGGAAAGGAAAGGAGTAGGAGTATTGCCCTAGCTCCTTGCCTATAAATACTTTATGTAAACCTTCATTTGAAGGTTGGTTGTTCAAGTTATTTCTTTCACAAACATTCTATGCATAACCGGTCGTATTATCTCGTGTGTGTGTGTGTGATATCTTGTTCAATCGCCTCTCTATCTTTCTTATAAGCTTGTGTGATAAACCTTGTGACCTAACAGTGGTATCAATCGCCAAATAGTTGGGTGTACACTTTTGTTTTTGAAGATTTTGGTTTTGGGTCTTCTGGCGTAAACATAACCTCTTCTTTGCTTAAGCAAAAACTTGTTTTTACACTTTTTAATCCAAGATTCTTGTACTTTCAACGTTTTAAGGTGTTAAAATACTTGTTTTTGGCAAAAAGTTTCAAACTTTATCGTGGATCGTTGTTTTCAATCTAATTTTTTGAACGAGGGTTTCATCCTACTCGTAACCGTTTTAGAGGTTTTGGTTCATCAAGTTTCACACTTTTGTGTCTTTTGGTGTTATTGAAGCTATTTCATCACACAAAAGCGGTTTAGAAACACTTTTGGGCAAAATCAAAATTACGAGTAATCTTACGCGTAAGTAAAACCCTAATCTCTGCGTAAGCCTCCTTGGTTTGATCTTCATTTTAGTGGTTTATTCCATGTTTTCTTACTTGGATAAGTCTGAAAATACGTCGACTTTGGATATCTTTTGCAGTGTGATAGTGTAAAAGATCATTTGAACAAAAACCTAAAATTACGCATAAGCATAAGCTTACGGCGTAGAAATCCTACGCTAAGATTTTCTTAAGCCTAAGCTTAGTCTTACGCATAAGAAAATCCTACGCCTAACTTTCTACGCCTAACTTTTTGTCTCATAACTTTAGTGCTTTTTTCCTACTTACGCGTAAGCTAAATCCTACGCGTAACTCATTATTGTTACAGCGTAACTTTGGTGTCTTTACGCATAAGTGCTACTTGGTTCTTGTCTTTTCTACGCCTAAGGACACTTCATCAACAAAGGTTCATTCGACTACAAAGATCCATTTTACCAACACAAGTTTATCAACATGTCACAACCACCATACTCTAACTATTTCCCTTACACTTATCCTCATCCTCAAGACAACAACTAACTCCAAAACATCAACAATGGAATCAACAACAAGCAATTTATCAACAACAATTTAATCAACAACATACTCCACAACTTGCTGCAAATCCACAACCTCAAATGGTTCAACCACCACCAAGTCTTCAAGTTCAACCGTACACAAATGACTTCAATCAACATCCATCAAGGAACACTATGAAGGAACCCACTTGGTTTGCAAAGATGTTTGAAACTTTAAGCAACCAACAATCAATTCATGAGGTCGGATCACTTGATAGACCTCCAATGCTCACTCCAGGAAACTACGATCAATGGGTGATAAGGTTCTTTAGGTTTTGTGATCTAAAGAAGCCACATGGAAAGTTCTTAAAGAAGGTTATCTTGGAAGGTCCATTTGAGATGCCTCCTGTCATTGTACCCGGAGATCCAAATGCCATTCCACCAAGAGATGAACAAACGAACATTGCTCTTTGTTGCAAACTTGAATCCTCAAGAACTTCTACACTATGAAGCGGATGAGCTTGCAATGGAATATATCCTCTTAGGATTACCAAACCTAATTCTTCGTAGTGTTGATGCTCAAAAGGCGCAAAAGAAAATGTGGGATCATATTAGTCTTCTTATGGAAGGATCGTACTCAATCGGAAGATTTGGAATCCAAAATTTACTTGGCGTATGAACACTTCATGATTGAACACGGAGAGACACTAGAGTCCTATCATCATAGATTTTCGGACATCATCAATGATTTGGATAAACACAACATCATCATGCCAAGAATTGCGGTGAATACTAAGTTCTAAGTAGTCTTGGTTCTGAATGGGAGAAGTATGTCATTTTTCTCCGTCAAGCGAAAAACATGCATCATTCTACCTACGGATTGTTGTACGATTACTTGAAGCCTCATGAAAAGGAAGTTGATAGGGAAAGGATTCTCCGTGCTCAAATTGCTCCCCCGACACATCCGGAAAATCAACAACTTGCCTTATATGCTCAAACAGGTTATTCTCCTCAACCCGCAACTCAACCAAGCTGCTACAATCACACTATATGATCCTTCACAACCTCCATCTCAACAAACTCAATTGGTTCCATACAACAACAATGCTCAAGCTGAAGCTAATGAGGAATCGATCCGTTCGAGCATTGCAACAAGGAATTGCTATGATTGCTAATGCCTTTAGCCGTTATACCAACAAATCCAACAACCGTATTAGTTCCTCATCTAATACAAGGAATCAAGCATTTGTGAACAATGGGCGAGTTGAAGTTGAGAATCGTGGTTATGGTGGTCGGATGGGTGGTCAAGGGTTTAATGATGTGGGTAGGAATAACAATCGAGCTCAAGTGGTGGAACAAGGAAATGCTCAGAATGGGTTGAATGGTCTTCGATGCTACAACCGCAATGAGAAGGGACACCTGGCTAATGCATGCCCAAAGCCAAGGACTAGAGGGCGTGCTTATTTCAAGAGGCTCTTCTTTTGGCTCTTAAGGATGAAGGCTGGTGGAACTCTCACGAGACAAGAACGAGCTTTATGGCAAATCTTGGACTTCGGATGATGATATGGAGGACTTGTTGGCCAATGCAGGTGTTATGTTGATGGCTAATATGCATGAGTTACACATGGTGACAGGGCCCGGTGTATGACAGCGATGGCTTGTCTCGGTACCCGAACAAACCATATTTATCTCGATCTCATATCTCCGCCAACATCCCGAATCCGGCAAGAGGCTCGGAATGTTCAAAATGAGCCATCCACATCTCATTCCGACGATTTTCAACTAGACCCCGTAGTTATATTTGACGATCAAGATGACCAAGCGGTTTCCCTTGATAATCAAATTGACTCCGTGGTTATACTTGAGGATCTCAGTAATGATCATGTTGAGACTCACGTTGAACACGCCGAACTTTTGCCTCATCCGGATTTTGCTCGTTTAATACAAGACCAACAAACCATAGTGGAAAAATGTCATGCCATTAATCGGGACTTGAAATGCAAAAATGCACTGTTAACCAAGGATTTTGAATGTTTACAAAAGCAACTCAACTTTTTCAAAACTCAAGAAAAAGCGTGAAAGCGGTTTTGAAGCGACCTTTGCCAAATCTTATCAAAGCGAAAAATATTTAGAAAGACAGATCGCGTGATCTAGCCGCGAAGAATGCTTTGTTGTCGAAAATAGAACACTGAAACATGAACATAAAAAGCAAATTAACGCTCTCACCTTTGAAAATCAAAAAGCTAAGTTGTTAACTTGTCAAAAACAGTTCTCTGCATACAAAAAGCATTCAACGAAGCGAATAGATGATCATCTTGAAGAAATCATCGGCTTGCAAAACAAACTTAAAGAGTTTAAAGCTGTTGTTTACAAACATGGCGAGTCGGTCCGACCATTGAAAAGTTTACTTTAAAACCCAATCCAAATGGATATGGACGAATCTTGCGATTACAAACCTAAGCTTTCAACAAAAGCATTCAAACCAAATCCACGAAGTTTCGGTTTTCAGAATATAAAGTTGATAATTACATTTATGAATGTTGTTGAATATCATCGTCAAGAGGAATTAGATCACGAGAAGACGAGAGTCGAAATTAGAAAAAGTTGTTTACAACAAACCTTTTAACTATTCAAAAGCGGTCACTTTCGTCACACCAGCGGATTCTTCTAACACACCAAGGGTTATCATCAAAACACACAGTCTTCTAATGTTAGCCCCAAACCAGATTATGCACAAATTTATGGTCCTTTACCTTCCATCAGTGAAGTAAATTCAAACACGAAAATCGAAAAATTCTTCGATATTTTGACATTTTCATGGATGACCTCAAAATTTTACAACATGAGATAGAATATCGATTACGAAATCAAAATTGAACACTTTCAATAAGCGCCTCGGGCGAGAACAAAGAGACATTTTTGAGAAAAATCTTTTACCTAATGTTAAAAATTTGAAAAGTTGTGCATTGTCTTGGGAAAAGGAATTTCATAAGGAACTTGGATGATGAAGGTCGTTTTTGAGAAAGCGAAAACATCTATTTCTAACACTAAACGTAAAAGAAACTGTTGAGAAAAGATGTTGATCGACTCTTGGAAGATGTCATCATGGCGATGTCCATAATGTTGTGTTATTGAATTCTTTGTCATATGCATTTGATCATATCTCTGCGATCTTGTTGATTACGTGGTAAATGTTGAGAACACGATAATGTGCTTGGTCGAGTCCTTAAAAGTTGAAAACAAACGATTGTCAAACGAACTTTCAAATGCAATTCATCGTCTTAATTGGTGTCAAAAAGATATTCACGATCAACAACTTGTTTTTCAACACAAAATCGCCGATTCGTGCAAAATCTTCGATCATAAAATTGAGCAATTAGATGATCAAAGCGTGTCTTTTAAGTGTCAAATCTCAAAATATGAACAAGAACTTTTAAAAGTTAAAAAGGAATATGGTGTCATATTTGATTTACTCAAAAAGACTTGTGATGAAGCATCAAATGAACTTGATCATTATCTTGCACACACTAAAGAAGTTATGCATTTTCTTTGGAAATGTTAGGTCACGAAAATCAAGATCGATTCACACTATCCTCAAGTTAAGAGCAATGTTAGGAAAGTATGAACAACTTCCGCCAACCATCATTAAGAGATTAGCCCGAGTAACACTTAGTACTCATGCACCTAGAATCCCTACTGCCAAATCACAAGTAGCTAGCGTGCTTCCTTCTCTTGAAGCAGGAATAGTTGAGCCTTTTCCAAACGTCCGCACTTCACGACCTAGGAGCACTCAATAGAAAAATAGGAAGTTGCGACCTAAGAAAAGATCAATCAAGAATGCTAAAGTAGAAGAACACCCTAGGACTATGAATAAGACTCACGTTGCCTCCACTATAGATATTGCGTCTGGCAAATGTAATAGAAATAGTGATGTAACGAATGCTAAACCGTTAAGTACTTTTGATATTGATCGATGCACCTTGTGTTTTTTGTGGTAAAAGTATGAATTCTGATTGCCATGATAAATGTGTTGCTAAAGCTATCATCTCTCGTTTAAGGAATCCTAAGAACAGGAATACCTCTAGGCCCACTAATCTTTCTAAGTGCATTGCTTGGTAGACCGCCATCTTTAGATTCTAAGAAGCGCATTTTTGTCCACTGTAGCTCGGTTTCACCTCCTAGGAATATAGTACCACCTAGTGCATTCACTAAGACTAAAGCAAATACTAGTTGGAGATGGCGGAAATGGATATATAACACACTAGGATTTAAGTGGATACCTAAAGCTATTGATGTGTGTATATCTACTATAGCTGCTACGGAACCCTCTAACATTTCGGGTTCCAAATCTACTTCTATTCCATCATGTATGCGTGTGTAATGCACGGTGTCTGAGATCATTCTCTGGATTGTTGATAGCGGATGTTCCCGACACATGACAGGCAATCTTAAGCTGTTATCAAACTTTATTGCAAAGTTCATTGGCCTGTCGGTTCGGGAATGATCACTTCGCGGCTATCATGGGCTCTGAGAGACTATGTCAATGGTAACATCGAAATTAGCAGGGTTTACTATGTGGAAGGCCTCGGTCATAATCTGTTTTCGATGGGTCAGGTTTTGTGATGGAGATTTGGAGGTTGCTTTCGGGAGAAAACTTGTTTCATTAAGTGATCTACAAGGAAATGACCTTATGTCCGGATCGCGTAATTCTAGTCTCTACACTATCTCTATGAAAGACATGGTTGCTTCATCTCCCATATGTTTACTTTCAAAGGCAACATCAACAAAATCCTGGCTATGGCACCGTCGTCTCTCACATCTAAACTTTCAAACCATCACCAACCTTGCTTGACACAAACTAGTTGAAGGACTCCCACGGTTTAGGTATTCTAAAGATCACCTTTGCTCAGCTTGTGAACAAGGCAAAAGCACTCGTGCTCATTTTCCTTCAAAGGTGGAACACGACTCTCAACATGTGCTTCATCTTCTTCACATGGATTTGTGTGGCCCGATCTTGCGTGCAAGCGATCAATGGCAAACGCTACATCTTAGTAATTGTTGATGACTATTCACGCTGGACTTGGGTCTACTTTCTTGGAAGCAAAGATCAAGCTCCACAAATGATCATCACCTTTCTCACGAAAATACAAGTTCAGCTCTGAAACACCGTTTGACTAATCGAGACAGATAGAGGCCTGAATTTGTTAATCAAACTCTTCGTGAATTTTATGAGAAAGTGGGAATTGACATCGGACATCTATTGCCGTACACGAACAAAGCGGAGTTGTTGAAAGGCGAAACGAGCGTTAGTGGAAGCTGCAAGAACAATGTTAATCAATGCTAAACTTCAGTTACTTATGGGCGAAGGCGTATCTCTGCATGCTATACTCAAAACCGGTCTATGATTACAAAGCGCCACAACAAAACACCTTTCGAGCTTGTCCATAACAGAAAACCGAATCTAAAACACTTTCATGTATTTGGATCTCTTTGCTATCCGAATAATGATCGTGATGACTTTGGAAAGCTCAAAGCCAAAGTTGACATTGGAGTCTTTATCGGATCTTGTGATAATTCAAAGGTTTCGAATCTGGAATCGTCGTACAAAGCGGTGATGGAAGCGATTCATGCTCATTTTGATGAACTTCGGGAAATGGCTTACGAGTATATGACTTGGAACCGGACACAACCGCTTAAACTTCCCCAAACCCCATCATCGGTGAACAAAGCCCCGACACTTTCGTCAACAAATGGAAAGGTTATTTGCTCCTTGTTCGTGGCGATATTGATGAGCGTGCTCGGGTGTATCCATTTGTTTCCGGTTGCTCAACGATAATACTCTTATACGATACACCTGCTACAACAACTCTTACGTTGAAGATGCACCTACACCAGTTGCCTCTACCACAACAGTTGAACAAACCGCTTCCAACAATGATGAAGGCTGCGATGATATTCGAATGAAGTACCCCCACTGCAGATTTTGATCCAAATCGTTCTTCAACCCGTTTGCTAATGAGATTTGCTGCACGGATGTCGCGGAATCTTCAACAAACCATTTGAATCCTCAGAATCGCACAATGTATACCAACATCAACCCTCCACACATAGATGGACGAAAGACCATCCTCTGGAAAACATTATTGGCAACCCGAATCAACCGGTCGTTACAGACAAGCGTCTTCACACAGACGGTGAACATTGCATTTATGCACTCAGCATGCCCAATCGAACCTAAAACATCAAAGAAGCCTTGATGACAAAAGACAACAAGATCGAATCCATGCAAGAAGAACTCAACCAATTCAAACGTCTTGAAGTATGGGACTGGTTGAAAGACCAACAGGAGTCTACGTCATTGGTCTAAAATAGATTTGGAAAAACAAATTGGATCTTTGAAGGAAATGTTATCGAAATAAGTCACGTCACGGTGGCTAAGGGTTATCGTCGAGGAAGAGGGAATAGACTTTGAAGAATCTTTTGCTCGGTTGCTCGTCTTGAGGTGTTCGGATATTTCTAGCGTTAGCGCTCATATGAATATGGCGGTCTATCGGATGGATGTCAAAGCTGCGTTTCTCAATGGACAACTTAAAGCGGTTTATGTCACCAACGGATGGATTCGTTGATCACGAGTTTCGAATCCGTCTACAAACGAACAAAGCTCTGTATGGACTCAAACAAGCTCCTCGGGCATGGTACGATAAGCTATCATCCTTCCTCATTGCTAATAATTTCACCAAAGGTTGGGTTGACCCAACTCTTTTTATACAATATCACGGGGAACATATCTTAATTGTTCAAATTTACGTGGATGACATCATTTTGGGTCTACACATAAAAAGTTTTCAATCGCTTTTGCAAAACTAATGAAGAAAATTTTGAAATGTCCATGATGGGTGAACTCACGTTCTTTCTAGGACTGCAAGTTCATCAATCACCCGGTGGTATTTTCTTGAGTCAGTCCAAATATGCCCTTGAATTGTTAAACAAATTTGGAATGAAAACTGTGACACCTATGCCACACCAATGGCTCATACCAAGAAGCTAGACACTCATTTACATGGGAAATTGGTGGACCCTACAAAATACCGTAGTATTATTGGGTCTCTCATGTATCTAACAGACAGCAGACCTGATATTGTCTTTGCCGTTTATCTATGCTCCCGTTATCAATCGCGACCAACTGAAACCCACCTCTCTGAGGCTAAAAGAATCCTCCGATACATAAAGGGAACCATTAACTTGGGGATCCGGTATCCGAAGGATTCTGGTTTTGAACTAATCGCTTTTAGGGCTGACCACGATGCTTAGACTCACGGAAAAGTACCTCAGAGCTTTACAATTTCTTGGTGATAAAGCGGTGTCATGGCAATCGAAGAAGCGAGGATTGTACATGTTTGTCCTCAACGAAGCGAGAATATGTAGCCATTTCCGCGTGTTGTGCTCAAGTCATCTGGATGAGAACACAACTCAAAGACTATGGTTACGTATTTGACAGAATCCCGATGTACTGCGACAATCGGAGTGCCATTGCAATCTCGTGCAACTTCGTTCGGCACTCGAAATCAAAGCACATCGATCTTCGATATCATTTCATCAAGGATCACGTGGAGCAGTCTTGTTGAATTATATTTTGTGGGTGAGAATACCAATTGGTAGACCTTCTCACCAAAGCCTTGCCTCCCGCTAGGTTTAATGAGTTGGTCCACCGGATTGGTATGAGGTGTTTGACTCAAGAGGAATTGGATGACCTCCTAAAACAGTCTTAAAACATGTCAAACACCAAAATCTCTTTTGTAAATATTTTTCAAAAACAAAATACAAAAATATAAAACCTGATAAAACAACAAAAATATTCTTCTATCTATTTTCTTTCAACATTGCAAGTACGTTTCTTCCGTCAACACTATAATCTTTCAAAATTCAATATTTTTTCGATCTAGTGTTGAGGGGAGAAAAATAACTTTAAGCTGTTTCAAATCATCAGTGTACTTGCATGTTATCTTATCTCGGTTGTTTCTTTTAACAAATGGTGGTAAAGTTTTACGGTACAATGACACTCCTCAGACTAAATTTAAAACCTTTCATTATTTCTCAAGTCGAGGGGGAGTGTCGTCAAAGTTCCTTTCCTAAAACCTTTGTTTGGTAACCAAAATGGAAGTTAAATGGCTTTGTTTGAAAAAGGAAAAGGTGGAGGGACCAAAACTGTCAAAACCTTAAACATATTTTGAATAAAAATTTCCTCCACCTAACATTTCACATCTCATTTATTACTCAAAACCTAAAACATCCTACGCCTAAGAATCGTTCATCAAAACCGTGTTTAAGATCGTCAATTTGTAAGTGATTTCATGTTCCTAACAAGATTTTAAACAATGGTTTTAAATTTTACACGAATCCAACGGTTAAAGGTGTAATTGGATTTTGTGGTCTACAGTAGCGTATGAACACCAATCAAGAATGGGTATTTGTGGTTAAAAAGAATGTGTCAAAATGTTTTAACAACATCTATGATATCGTTTCTATGCTCAAAACACACCCAGAAACACGAATTAATGGAGTTTATAATTAGGGTTTATGAGTTGAATTTGGGTTTTTCCAAATATGAAGTGTTTTGGTCAAAAAGATTGTTGGGTTATGGTCATATGTTGATGAATTGATCATTTCCATGGTTGTTAACCACCCAGAAACACTAATTGATTAACAATTTGAAGTTAGGGTTTAAAGTTCATAACTTTGGGTAATTTTGATTCACAACGAATTAGATGTTAATACCTGGCCTAAAGACTCTAACAACACTCTAGACCTGCCTGAATTTGTTTGATGCATATCCCATGGCTAGAAATGTTACGCGTAAATCTTAACCCTTAGGGTTTTGACCTACGCGTATGACTTTCTACGCGTAACTATTAACGAATGATTCATGCCATGTTTTGTTGTTAAAATGAATTCATGTGTTAATATTGATGATATAATGGCTTTATTTCACGCTTGCTACGCTTAAAAATTCAGAATCAAGGTCAACTGATTCTCTACGCATAAGGATTACCCTATGCGTAGTCAAGTTATGCGTAAGAATAATTCTACGCGCATAACTTTACGCATAAGGTTCTACATATGGGACTACGCGTATCCCGTGAAGGATATGCGTAAACAGTGACCTCTACGCATAAGGTCTGCTCTTACGAGTAAGCCTTACGCGTAAGGTATATATATATGCCTACGCGTAAGCTCTACGCATAAGGTCCCTTTTTTCTTACGCGTAACATTTCTTATGCGTAAGTTAGGATCCTACGCGTAAGCTTTCGTCTACGCGTATATCATCACTGTTTACGCTTAACTTTGCCAAAACTACGCTTAAGCCTGGATTGACCTTCATAATGAATTGTTACGTGTACAAACTTGTAAATAAACTAATCATAACGTCACGAATCCAACAATGTCACTTATAAACTTAATCGTTTGATATATTGTGAATAATAAGTGATAACATAAACTTTAAAACTTAAAGTTAACTAACTCATGAAACATTTCACGACATCATTAGACCATTGGACAAACAAGTGACTTAGGACTCGTAACAATCATTGACACTGTACATTCAATAACTAGACAATAAGACCTTCGGTTGACTAACACTATGTCTTTCGATATGTTGGTTCTTTTGGCTAATGTTATTTCAGATCACGACATGGCTGAACAAATGATTTTGGATGCATCAGAAGTTCTTACAATTGCTGATATCTTTCCAGAGGGTTATCCAGAAAGATTGGAAAGAACAACCTTAGGGTTGACTTTGACACCCTCACATGCTCGGAATCTTCTTGTCTCATTGCGATGGATATTCTTAGGAATCATCCCTACGAGAACATGCTCTCACACTCGCCACAGTTCCAAAGGTCTACATTCAACAATTCGTGATTCTATGAGAGGATCACTGGTCAAAGTGCAGATGAATGTGACACAATCACAAACTAGTCACTATCACTCCTGCCGACTTACGGGTTGTTCTTATCATTCCGACATCGCTCCAACCGACTTCTTTGCTACCCCTCTGAAGAGACATCCGAAATTCTTGATAGATATTGGTTATGATGAAGCTTCAGGAATCATTACTAAGCACTCTCACGTGAGCGAAGTATATTCCTCAAACTTGGAGAACACTCTACATGATCATCACCAAATCGGTCTCTGGTCGTGACGGTGGCTATGAGCATCCCAAGCTCATGGAACTGCAGATTTTCTGGTCTCTGATCAATAAGAAGGATATTGAAATAGAAGCACTGATATGGGAAGACATGATGCTGTTTCACAAGAAGCTAGGCTCAAGATTCCCTATGTCGATACACCAAACTGTTGATCCGAGAGCACTTGGACTTCATCGACATCCCCATGAGGCTCAATGACCCGATAATCCGGTATATTGACTGAACCCATATTATCATGTCCGAATCAAAGAATCGTCAACAAAGAAACAGGGTGCGGTATTACCGATCACCTTCTAACTACGAAATCAAAAAGCTTGAAACATATAAAAGGTATCGGTTAGCGTAAAGAAGGCAAAGTTGGTCATCTTGATGAAAGATCTTACGGTACACCTACTCGGAGGACGAAAGAGGCGAAGTCTTAAGTGTCACAAGTACAGATATCTATGGAAGATTCCCAAAGGAATCCTCCTCGTAAAAGGATTGTTCCGTAAAGGAAGCTGAACCTATTCCTACACGAACCGCAAAGAAAGCTTGGACGAGCTCTGAAGAAACACAATCAGACGAGGAGGTCCACTACTGTTAGGAATTAGAAAATTCCATAGTGAAGTAGCGGTCACCCCAAATATAATCTAGCATAAGTTAGCTCGTAGACATATCGTTATTTACTGTTTTATTAGTTAGTTATTTAGTTTAGAGTAACACCGTGGAGGAAGGACGGGTCTTTACCCACTGTATGCCTGATCCACAGTCCGAAGGAGGACGTTTAGTTTGTAACTATAAATACCCTCTACCTCCCAAGGTAGAGGGTTGGACCTCTCATTCATCTTAATCTAACCTTCTAAGTTTTCTTTCACTTTCTCTCTCTAGAAAGGTTCCCACTTTCTCTCTCTAAACTCTACATAATTCGAACCATATATTGTTATGTGATGTGTTTATGAAATCCAATATGTCACAATTGGTATCAAGAGCCATGGTTAGATCATCTCTTACATATCTTTGGATTTCTAGTGGTTTTAGGTGGTTTTTGAGTTTGAGAAAGTTTAGTGGTTTTTGCATCATTTGGTTGATTTCTTGTGTTAAAGTTTGAATTTTGATTGTACTTTTGTGTTTAGGATCATCATAAGTGTTTAGGTTGTGATTTGGAAGGCTTGAATCATCGTGGTTGGGTTGTTTTTGGATTGAAAAGTGTGTTTTGGAAGTTTTTCAAGTTAGCGACTTGGCTCACGGTATAACTTTCTTGCTAGCGACTTGCTTCACAATTTTGTAGCGAGTTACAGTTTTGGAGCTAGCGACTTAGACCTAGCGATTAACAGTACAAGTAGTGGACTCTCCACTACAGGTAGCGACTTGGTGGTAGCGACTTGGTCTGTAGCGAGTTGCTCTTTAGCGACTTGAAGTTTTAGCGACTTGAGTAGCGAATTGCTGCCAAAATTTTGCTAGCGACTTGAGGGTTAGCGAGTTACTACTTAGCGACTTGCATTTGTCTAGCGACTTGGGACTTTAGCGACTTGGGGGTGTAGCGAATTAGGTGTTAGCGACTTGGTGCATTATCTTAGCGACTTGGGTCCTAGCGACTTGGTCTTAGCGACTTGGTTCAAGAATTCTTAGCGACTTGTTGACTTTTCCCGACAAAACTTCAAACGGCTATAACTTTTGATCCGTAACTCCGTTTTCAGCGTTCTACCCATCAAAACGACCGTGAGAACGAGGAGAATGTCACGCCAAACAAACTAAAGTTCATTCGGGTAAACCTTCGAGGGCTAAATCCGCTCTGAACAGAAGTTATTGAGGTTTTTATGTTTTTAGACCTAAATTTCTCAGGAAAATCGTGCATAAACCAATCCAAATCTCAACCAAACAACATCTCTGCTAACCCTACAAACATTTATATATCCTAACACACAATTTTCTATCATTTTGACAATCCATCAGTCATCTTAACACGTTCCATTGGTCATTCCTTAACGGTTTGGTCTTGATTTTAGTAAAATCCCATGAAAGATTCTATTTCTCGGTTTAAATCATAGACTTGTAAAATCCCGTGCATACTACCACATCATGTCTTATTCTACTGACCCGTGATTTCGAAGTGCTTAAATTGTTTGATGATGTGGACAACAATGATACTGTATGCTACACTGAACGATTAAAGATGATTGAATCAATCAATGAGGATATGATATCTCGGGTTCAGACTCGAAAAGACAGAAATGCACCGTCAATGCTACAGAATGCCATGAAAAAGGAATGCAGCATTGAACCTTATCAACAACTTCACTCTCACCTCATGTTACTTCTACCCATCAATGGAACGAACATGCATTGCCCTCTTTCGTCAAGATTTTTCCACATTAACAGGAACTCTGCTGTTAAACCTAGAGCAATTGGAGCTACAACTTGACAAAGAGAAGGTTCATAAGGATAGTTCAAGCGCTGCACTTCAAGTGATCTACAAACACTTTCAGTCATTCATTAGAAGGGAATTCACATCGGATTATGATCAAGACATGACTGAAATGTCCTTCAAGAGACACACTGGAATGGACATTAGCGTGTTCACGGAGACACTTATCCATCTCATGGATAATGTGGAGAAGTATATTGAGGAAGTTACTCGAAAGATGCAAAAGTAGATGAGAGTCGGGTAAAGTTGAGAGTTATTTGTGATAAGTTGGGAAATGTATCAGAAAGGTCGGGTGTTGCTTGAATGCAGAATATCAGAAACAACAAAGAATGATGTAACCAGCTGCTCAGTGACTCATGTCTCACAAGAAGTGGATGTTGTAATCAGAAAGGCGAATGTATCTCGGGTACAATCAATAAATTGTTGTGTTGAGACTGGTATGGCACCAGATGTTGGATCGCTTGACAGAATACAGAGGCTCAGAGACAGATAAGCTTGAAACGCCGGCGGTTCGTGACTCTTGTTACACATGATGTGGATGCAGATATCGACCGAAATTGAACAGGAGTCATGTAATGAGGTACCATTTATTGTTCAACATAGTGCATCTGCTAAAGTACTTAAACAAACTGATCATGATGCTGAACATAACTTTCATAAATGTTCTTCTTGAGCTGAGTCGAGATTAAGTGTTTCAAAATAAAAGATATGGTTGATAAGAAGGCTTTTGATGAACTTTCAAACAAATTCTCAAATCTTGAAAAGCATTGCATTTCTCTTGAAATCGCGATTTAGAGTAAAGAAGAAAGTTTTCAACTTAACAAACCATGTAAACAACCGGAACTTCCTGAATTCCGTGAACTTTTGAAATTAACACTTTGAAAGCTCAGCTTCAAGACAAAGAGTCAACCATTTACAATCTGAAGAAACATATTTCAGTCTTGAATGAGAAAAGTAATTTAGTCATGAATACACAAGACATTGATGCTATTATAACAAGAAATAATGAACTGTCAATTTATGTGGCTAAATTACTAAAGGAAAATGAGTCTTTGAGAAAGCATCATATAGAACTAAGTGACTCTGTCAAAGATGCTAGAACTAAATCACTAGAACAAACAAACTCTTTGATAGCAAAAACTGATGATTTCAAAGCTCAACTTCAAGAAAAGAGTTTCGCTATTGTTGCCTTAAAAAAAGAGCTTAGGAAAACTGTAGGGAAAAGTGTGAATACTAAGTTTACAAAACCATCAACCTTGGGGAAACCAGGTTCTCATCCCATTAGAAACCGGTCCATTGTTAGGCAACCTACTGCGTTTATATCCGAAAGACCAAAATTTTCAAAAACACGGTTTGCCTCCCAAGTTGATGAGAAACAAGTTTTGTCAAAACCATTCACTTCACCTGAGTTACCTAAGAATAAGGCTTCTAGCTCCGTTAACCCTCAACACGTAGCCACTTCTACTCTCAGCACCTCTAGGATTAGTTCGAAAATAGTGTCAAAACCATGCATTAAAACCGATAATTCATATGATATGAATGACTTGTGGAAGAACTATTATCTAGAAAAAGCTAGGAAAAAGGCACAGATTCGAAAAGACGGAATTTTAGGTGCAAAACCTAGGGTGATGAATTCTACGAGATTTCAAAGCACTGCTAGTAGTTGTAAACCACTACCTAGAAACACTCAAAAGACTAGGGATTGGCGTACATCTAAGAGTAGTTACGTGCATAAGAATGCTAAGCATGTAGAAAACAAAACTAGAAATTCTGAGTCTTTTCCACAAAAGAAACATTTTCCTAATTCACATGCTAAGGTACAATCCCCTAAGACTACTTATGCGACTAAGGTCCAACATGTTGTGAAGCAAAACAAACCAAAACCTTCTCCTAGATGGATACCAACTGCTAAATCTTTGGAAACTAGGAATAAGGATAAGTCTTCCACTGTGCATAAGAAGCCTAACAATCCTAGACCTTGCCATAAGTGGATACCGTCTGGTAGAATGTTTAAGGATCTTGGACTTAGGTGGATACCTACCGGAAAGCTGTTCTATGATGACAAAATCAAGGTTGACCGTGAAACCTCAAAGGGTTTGGATACTAATGTCACTAACCAATATATATGCAATCAAGCTTGTAATGTTAGTGCGGGTAGACCTTACTCGGTTGCAGATACTTCGATCCTTCAATACATGGACTGGTTTAAAGTATGGATAACACAAGGATTGATATCTCATAACTCACGGGTTCAAGTAACTCAATCTTGATATTCTTTCGGATATGACGTCTGTCACTTCATTCGGGCCTCGTACTTCATCATTATGGTGTCTGCAGATAACTCTTTAGGCCCCGTTCTTCAAAGAAAAGAAAAGTGTATGCGCTCTTCGTGCGCTTTATCTTCTGCTAAAGAGAAATTCTCTCATGAATGGCCATACTCATCTACATTATTCATCAACAAACTTCATGTTTTTCCACGCTCATTCAGTCATCAAGTGGATCTACGTTCATTGGTGTATACTCTTATTCACTTGTTAAATCAAAAATGGCAACTTCGGATGCAATTTTTGAGGGGAAAAGAGTGAATATACTACATGATGATGGATGTTTGAATAATGGTTATAAGACTTAATTTTTGATGATGATGAGTGTATATTCTTTTTGATGAAGAGTGAATATACTAAGGATTACTGGGATTCATTGTTTTGATTTTTGACGACTCTCCAACGCCTAATGTTTCACTCACTAAGGATAAATGGGATTTATTGTTTGGGTTTCATTGTTTCAAGAGATGTTTGATGAGTATTTCCAACCGCTAGCGAATGTTGATCATCCAGAAGTACTTCTCGAACTCTCAAGAAACCTAATCTCCAGTTATTCCTCAAGGTGTTGATAATGACTATCATGAATAATGATCCGCTCTTTGGTATTCCTTTGCCAAATCTTCACGGATTATTATTCATGAATAATGATCCGCTCTTTGGTATTCCTTCGCCAAATCTTCACGGGTTATTGTTCCTCTCATTGTGCACGCTATAAATCAACCACATGAACATTAAGGAAAATGACTACCTCATCCGCTCGAAGACATTATTGGTGAATCTTCCATCGGTCACTACATGTATACTATTAGGAAGAATGCATTGATGTTGAGGCATCATTTGTTCCGGTTCATTCAATGGGTGAATGTACATCCGATTGTATGTTTATTCACGTGTTGGGTATTTGGCATAAGTTGATTACTTTGGAGTTAATCGTTTATCACTTATTTGAGATTGAAGTTGACCTTCACAAAGGCGTTTTCTTATTTTATCTTGAAGTCGGGGATGGTTGGATGCATGACTTTCAATGATAACTTGCTCGTGATTGAATTTAAGTTGAAGACTTGGTTTATCTAGTTACCGTGATCGGGCTGGATGGTTGAAGACCTGGTTAACTATCACTTCAAGGAGTTACGTTGTTTTACTCGGTGACACACGCTTATGTCGTTGTGGATAATCGCAAGAGGTGTTAATGTCTCATACTTTGGTTGAGTATTGAGTACTTGGAGATTTGCTTGGAGCATAAATTCTCGACACCGTTCTTCCAACATTAGTGCAAGCTTAAGATGCAAATGCGGGGAATTCTACTTCAGTTTCAAGTTTGGTACATTGGGTTTTCTTCATCAGTGGTCACTTCAAATTGTCTACGAATGGGTTGATAAAGATAGTCAGAGAGAGTTTCTATAGCAGTTGATTCTCACAAGATTCATTTGAGCTAATTTTTGTTCTTCTCTATTTCAAGAATATTTGGTATGTATAATGTGTTGCTGATTCTGAGGTATCAAGGGGAAGGAGACATACATCTAAACACACAACGAGTACACGTGATGAACCTAATACTTCTTTTCTGTTGAAGTAATCCCGGGAAAGACAATTGTCATAACCATAGAGAAACTCAGTGTTTACTCATAACCTTTGATGTATTATTCCAACCATTTGGGAGGAAGTGGTCTCTGGATACTTTTGGTATGTGTTAACTCAGCCCTCTGTAGAAGGAAATATGAGAAGAATATTTGGTTCGTGAGATGATATTGCTTATCGACATCTTCGATATGAATAATGGTAAAGTGCTTCTGATTATTCCTTCATGTACACATTATTATGTTGATTCCGATAAGATCACAACCATCATGGGGAGAGATATGGGTACATCTAGAACTCACAACATGTTCACCTGATCGGGTTTAATCAGTTATTCTGGAGTTGACATCTGCAGAGATGATCAGTGACTCAACATGTTACTTGAATGTCATCGTCTCTACTCTTGTTGGGTACATGTGTACCTCATGGGCTAATTGGTTATATGTAAGATAATTGGAATGCATTTGGAAATATGAAGATGTTGATGTTTAGTTCCTGAATTGACAACGGTCAATCTCGAAGAGTAATGTGTACATCGGAGATGCACAACAGGTTCATGTGATCGAAATTAATCAGTTATTCCGGATTTGATAACCACTGATACGATCTATGTTTCAACTTGTTACTTTGGTGTTCTCGTGTTCTTCGGGGTGCAGAGCTTCATTCAATGAGACTGTTTTCATTCATTTCTACTTCTTGGAAAATGGTCTTTATACTCAGTTTGTCGGTTTGAGGGGAAGCTACCAAAGACTCACTTGTTGAAGGCTCAAGTTCTTTCGACGATTCAAGAGCCTCGAATGCTTTGGTGGTGGAAGTTTAAGAGATGATGACTTCTATCTTCTACAAAGTGCTGAACGATTTCCTTTTTTTTGGTACTCGTATCATCATCCTCTTAAACTATTTCTCTATATTTGTATATATTTATTAAAAACAAAATACAAAAATATAAAACCAACAAAATCAAAATAGAAAAATATAAAATCTTCAAAAGCCCATAAAAATCAGAAAATTGAAAAATACCAAAAATATTGTTTTCTCAAGACATGTCTTCTGGTATCGATAACATCTACGGTCTTAGAAATGTCATTCAATAATGGCACGGGACCATAGATGAAGTTCGAGCAGGAGGTGTAAATATTCTTTTCTAAACATGTCCAAAAACTATGGCTTGCAGTTATTTCAGACTATAACCCGTGCTTAAATACGTGGCTTGCGTTACTTGATGCAACCGTGCTTAAACTATGGCTTGCTATCATTTCAGATAGCAACCCGCTCTTCAAGAAAGGAAAGTGCTGCGCTAAACCAATTTTCAAATATTTCGTGCACTTATCCTAAAACAATTTGAGGAAAGTATGTCGAAGGACTGCTGTTCCTACACAAATGTTTTTCCGTCTAAAATTCTTGAGAAAAATATTTGTTGTTTTCAAAAATGGTGGAAAATGAGTTGCTTAAAATCAATCAGATTCAGAGTTCTTATAAAATTTGCAAACTCAATCAATGACTTCAGCGCTTTTAAACTTTTCATAAAAATGAGTCATGGATTGAGGGGAATAATGTTTTCAAATCTATATCATCTAACGGGCTTTCTTAATTATCCTAATATGCTTAATTAAAAATGATATTTGCCTATGTTGAAGGACTAGGAATTTAGGATATGATTGTTAGGATTAGATGATTAGAGTTTGATAAACACATTATTCCCATACATTTATATGATCTGATTGATATGTTGCATTGACTTTTATTAGTCGATTGTTGTTTGGGTGATGTCGACCACCATATATTTGTATGTGTGTTCACTAACGTATGCGGGTATATTGGTATAAAAGAATGTTCCCGATCCGGATCCCACAATTGAAGATGATTGGATGCGGAAAGGAAAGGGTAACTATATCTTGGGTTGACAAATGAAGAAACGGAGCTTAATTGGACTTCTATGGAGAGTTGGCATATATGCAACGTAAGAGGTCTCACTGCATCGGCAGATGGTTTTCTTCTAAGTGATTGAAGAAACGGAGCTTAATTTGACCTCGGTTGGCATTCAAAATGCAACGTAAAAAGAAGTCTCACTGCATCTGCAGATGGTTTTTCTTCCAAACCCTACAAAGAACAACAAAAGCGGAAGCTTCTCAACCACCTAACGTATCTTTGTGCAGGATAATAGTGATGATACCATTTTTCTAAAACTTTGAATAATATTGTTTTGAAAATGGAAAATATTGTTTTGAAAATATATTGGACTAAATTTTGAAAATCACCGGACTTCATTTTATCAAAATTTAAGTCACTCAATTATCGACTTCGGTCATCGATTGAGGGGAGAGTGATTTAATTTAAAATATTTTCAAACAATATATCTTCAAAAGAGTCCGTTTGTAAAAAAATAAGTGGTGATCTAAAGATTTAATGTTATGTCATGGTATGATTTTTCTTTTGAATCAAGGTCTTTCAAAATGAAATTTTTGTTGTTTGATTGTGAAATTGTTTTGTTTTACTTAAAGATCTCTTAAAACAATCATCCACGACACTAACAATCTTTTATGTCTTAAAATGGTCCTTATCTGTCATTTTTCAAAATTAAATCTTGCCACGTCTTTCCCCAAAATCTTTTAAATGATTTAAATCTTTTGGGATCACAAATCTCAAATGGTTTGAAATTTTTGATCGCGGGAGAGATCGTGATTTAAATCTCAAATCTGTTTTAATGGAATTGGTTTTAGTCCTTCAAAGGCACTCCTGCCTCCATGTGCCAAACGATTTCAAATACACAATGCACATGTTGAGGAGGAGGATTTATCCAAAAACCAGATGAGTATTTAAACAAGGCCACATTTTCTCCCATGTTTTCTAAACCTAATTAAATCACTTGGGATCCAAAATCTCAAAGGGTTTGATATTTTTGATCGGGGGAGAATTTGTGATTTAATAATGAAATTTGATAAAAGGTGATCGTTTGGATTCAATTGTGCAGGCTGCTCTCTCGTATGTGCTAAACGCTTTCGAATCTCGAAGCACATATTGAGGGGGAGCAAAACCATCAAGGTACAAAAGTTTTTAAAAAAAAAAGAGAGATTATAAAGTACCTTGATTGAGTTTTCAAATGGTTTTCTTAATGGATTTTGTGATCGTGGATGTGCTTTAAAAGAACTCTTGCCTCTATGTGATAAAATGATTTTAAATATCCTATGCACATATTGAGGGGGAGAATTTTACCATGAAAATCAAATGGCTTTTTCTATGAAAATTGTGATCAAAGAAAATATTTCAAAGTCCTCTTGCCTCCATGTGCTAAACAATTTCTAAATCATATGCACATGTTGAGGGGAGGTTTTCTAAATGATCAAAACTATTAAGGTACAAAATGCTTTGATCTCGTATCACAAGTACCTTGATTGTTTTTCCAAATGATTTTCAATTGGTTTCAAGGAAGAATGAACTGTACCAAAAGACCGACCATTTTACTTTATGTATGGAGTTATAAGGATGGTTAGGTTAGGTATTTGTTCCCACGATCCCGCCAGAGCGGAGGGATCTACCAAGGGACAATCCACTAGATAGTGTAGAGTCCTTAGGTATATTGAAAAAAGGAGAAAAGTGAGATATGGGAAGAGTGCGGATTGAGACAGAGCTAGTACTGGAATAAACCCAACAAGGTTCTAGTTATGAAGTCTCGGTAAGCGCTGAAGGGTTGAAGAATGAAAAAGAATTGAATGTGAAAAGGGGTGAAAAGAAATAGCCCTCCATTAATTCAACCTTAGGGCAGAAACCGGGTTCAATACATATGCTACTGGTGGTTACTAAGGTAACACCGGTATTGAAGACAAGACGTCATGGACCCAGTGACGCACTGCACTAAACTTCCCAAGCTACTCAAGTTCCTCTTAAAAGGGCTTGTTTCATTCTCACAGGGAACCGACATTATCTATCGACTTTCTCTTAGAGATTGTTGATATTGAAGAAGGAGACCCTCTCCCTAGTCTCCGGCATAGGAACCAAATGTGCACGATTGAGTCTAGAGCCAAGAGATCATCCACAATATCTCATTAGGACACTAAATTCTTGAAGACTTGCTGTTTCACACAATGTGGAAAGTAAGTATATATTAAGAGTCCTACGCATTATCCTTGTGGTATTGCCAGAACATCGAAGTGATATGCATACATATTCACAATGAAGATGGAAATCCTTCTGGAGCCAACATCAAACAAGCTCCTGGTAGGTGGCATGTGAGATCTATTCTATAGATCAAACTTGTGACAACTGGATAGAAACAATGGGGCGATTCAGTCTTGAATCAACCTTGGTCGAGGAATGGAATTGACGAATACTTTTGGAAAAACCGTTCGATGTGCAAACCTTCTTTTCTCTAGCACGTCGAATGTGTATTCATTTCAAAATTAAAAAAGTATCTCTGATTGAAAAATACTTTTAGAAAAACCGTTCGATGTGCGAATCTCTTCTTTTCGCTAGCATGTCGAATGTGTACTCATTTAAAATATAAAAAGTATTTTGATTGAAAATTGATCATTCTCATAAAACCTTCGTCGTATTGCAAAACTCTTTCTTCTAAGCAATACGCGATTGTTTTCAAATCATTTTTCATCAATCGTGAATCTCAATTCTTGGTTCACTCACTCCGTGTTGTCTTCTTTGAGATGTTCCGGTTTGAGAACAGCTAGAACAACTAAGAAACCCTGTCAAGGAGATTCTTAGGAATCCTACCTGATCCGCGACGGTACTTGTGCTTGATCAACGGGAACCGTGGGCCATGTACCTCAATTCAACGAAAGTGATCAAAGACACTTTCGTGCATTTTATTGCTAACTAGCGTTTTGCGGTACATTTGGCGATTGCAGTGATCGAATTGAGGAGTCAATTCAAAGCCGCATGCTCACAACATCCACACTTAATTTGAAGAAATCATGACTGGTGCATATCTACATAACACTGGTTCGATATTCCATACTATGCTTCGCTTTCGCAAATATCATGAACCAGTAAGGCTTCCGCTACTATGATGGAATGATGTCATGATTCAAAAGTGTGAGCATGTCGGTCCGAAAGTCACAACTTCACATGATGGCAACACAATAAAGGGTGATCCAGAGATTTCTTGTGGTGATGATCTCAATGAATGCTCAAAGATCATCAAAGATGTGGATCAGTTAAAGGCCTCCACTGAAAGTACAAACCACTCGGACTATGAAGAGTCACTGCTAAAGCACAAAGATGCAGAAGTTGAAGAATTCAAGTCTACGAGCTCAAGGCTGAAGATTAAATAGAATGCTAGGATTCAAAATGTAAAACATGGGGTGACCTCCCTTAGGGGAGATTGTTAGGAATTAGAAAATTCCATAGTGAAGTAGCGGTCACCCCAAATATAATCTAGCATAAGTTAGCTCGTAGACATATCGTTATTCTTGTTTTATTAGTTAGTTATTTAGTTTAGAGTAACACCGTGGAGGAAGGACGGTTCTTTACCCACTGTATGCCTGATCCACAGTCCGAAGGAGGACGTTTAGTTTGTAACTATAAATACCCTCTACCTCCCAAGGTAGAGGGTTGGACCTTTCATTCATCTTAATCTAACCTTCTAAGTTTTCTTTCACTTTCTCTCTCTAGAAAGGTTCCCACTTTCTCTCTCTAAACTCTACATAATTCGAACCATATATTGTTATGTGATGTGTTTATGAAATCCAATATGTCACAACTACTCTGAAACTGCAAAGGATGACTCTTCATCAGTACCAAAACCTCCTAGTCCAATAGCTGAACATGGCAAAGGAAAGACTCCTGTACTTGTACCTTATGATGAAAGCTCGGAAAGTGATAAAGAGCCACCGGAAAATGTTTACAAGAAGACGATCAAATTACTTAGACACCAACACAAAGCTGAAGAATTTGCTAAAGACCAAATGGGTGGTCCCGGAGGATCAAGTGGTGTCTACTCTGAACCATCTCCTGATGCGGTTAATCAACCCGATAAGGGAGATGGTGCCACTACTCTTGTGCAACAACAAAAGCTTGTGGAGGATACTATCGAATATGAGTTTGAGGAACCGGAAACCGAGAAGTCCGAAAAAGATAAAGATGTTGATTATGATACGTTTCTCCTAGATAGTCCGGCACGATCAAAGGAAGAAACCTCTGAACCTCCGAAGGATCCAGAGTCTCCACATATCTCTTTCATCATCGATTCGTCTTCTCACTACTCGCCACCACCATCAAAGAAGTCAACCAAATCATCATCCAAATCCGTGAAGAAACCATCTAAATCTTGGATTTCTCAAGCTCATGAACGGATTACCAAAGCCGTCAAACAAGTCAGAAAGAAAAACGTGCTCAACAAAAGTGAATTTCTTTCGATCACATACAGACATATGTATGACGAGCATGAAAAGATGAAAGGAGAAAGGAAGTTTGTACAGGAATTCATGAAAAATCACCGTCAAGAGGAACTGAACGAAATGATCGAAGGCTACGCGAAAAAGTACCTTCTGGAGTACGTTCCTAAATTCACAAAGGAGTTGTTCACCAAACAACTTTATCCAAATCTTATGCGGATCGCCAAGCAAACTATTCGATCAACGCCCTTAACCGTCACAATCAATCCAACCGATCCGGTAGTTTTCTCGGATAATGAATTGGTGGCCAAGCTTGTCACACAAATGTCCGCACGACCGGGACATTTACTTCTTATGAAGGAAAGCTGTTTCAAGCATTGCTGGACTACCAACTTCAAGAAGCATGTAGATTCGCTGAAAAGTCTAAACGTCCCTAGAGACGATGAAGACAAGGATAAGGATAAAGACTCGCACCTAAGCGACGAAGCGATGGTGAATCTTCTATGATGCAACCTCCTCCACAAGGGCTCTGTTCAACAAAAATCTACTCCTCGTTCTTCTACTGAAAAACCTCAGGACGATTCTGAGTTACCACCCCCGACTCAGAAAACCGATGATCACTTTGAGTATACGGGTGGTGACGATGAAGAGGTCCTTGAGCCCCAACAACAACCCACCTCTCCCAAACAAGTTCAGAAACCAGTATCATCATCTAAGCCTTCGAAAAAGAAGAAGAAGAAGATTCCTCAGACTGACGTCGTATCATGGCTAGATGACGTTAAAACTGAGGAATTTGAATCATGGCTAGATGACGTCGTATCATGGCTAGATGTCTAGACTGACGTCTTATAAGCTTGTGTGGTAAACCTTGTGACCTAACATAGTATGGTAGGATTTTGTTTCGTGTGTAAAGTGATGATTATAATGTGATTGGATCGATTTGATGGAGAAGAGATTTAGAGAGCTGTGTTTAGATGAGATCTAGATGAGAGGATTATTTTTTTTTAAAGATCTGCTTTAAGGTGAGATAAGTAAGATGGGAGGCGTTTTTTTTATTACTATGTGATTTTAGGTTTAGGTAGAATATGAGTTTGTGTAGTGATATCACACGGTTATATGGTTTCTTGATTGGATCAGATAAGTGCCTCACCGTCCGGGCTTCTCGTTTAATGTTGGGCTTTATCAAGTTATTGGGCTTCTCGTTTGATGTTGGACTGGGTTTGTTAATGCTATTTGAAGCGGGCTGCATGGGTCAAATGATATACATTGGATGGCATTTCACAAAAAGTATGGTAATTTTGGTATGATACTAAATTTTCATGGGGATACAATTTTTTGACAAGACATGGAAAACCATTATCAAAGTTCTTTTAACCGTTAATGAAGGCTAGTTTTGAGCATGTAACTGTAAGATGTGACTACGGCGTGAATTCACTATTATTTATTTGAGGTTGAAGTGGGATATCACGGGTGCGTGTACTTAGTATCTGAAGATATCGGGGTTGGTTGGATGCATGATTCTTCGAGATCCTTGTTCGAGCTTTAATCGTTACGAATGACAAAGACTTGAGTTATCTAGTTGAACCCGATGTAAGGAGTTACGTTGTTGTGCTCACAGCTTATAACTATCACTTTTAAGGAGTTACGTTGTTGTGCTCAAGTGTCACACTAAGGTGTGGATAATTTGAGAAACTTTAAGTTTACCTTTTTTCGATGGAGTTAAGAAAAGGGTTCTTCGCTTGACAAGAGTGCAAGTTTAAGTCACAAGTTTGGGTTATTTTACTTCAGTCTCAAGTTCGTCATATTGGGTTTCTCCATCAGTAGTCACTACAAAAAGCCGTCAGAATGATAATGGGGTCGAGTAAAGAGTTAGTGAGAAGAGTATACACGAGTAGAGAAGTTTTATCGCCAGTTGATTCTCACAAGATATTTATGGTACTTCACAATTGTTCGATTACTTGGACATACATGGTTTTGATGTCTCCAATTCATCATTAACATACGTGGTGTATGATTCTGATTCATTGAAAACATCGGGGGGAAGAGAGTATAGGTGGTGTCTGCTTCCTTTGTTGTTTTGGATTTTTCAAAACCCTCTCCTTTCATGAATTTCTTCAATCGGGGAAGAAATGAGATGATCGATGGTTAAAATTTCTCAAGTTGGTGTTATCGTCTCACTTTCACAGAGTTATCATGTGTGAAGTTACCTAAATATGATGTTGTGATGCCTCACACACGGTCATTTTATCGAGTAATTACAGATTCACAGGTAACTATTATTCCGATAGACCGCAACATTCAGGGGGAAGTCATTTCATTTAGTCTTTCATGGTTTGTTTGGTGTGAAGCATCTACATACGTGAGAAGATCTTGTTGATTTCTTGCATGTTAACCCCGAACGGACTTTCCGCAATAAGTCAGATTTACCTTGTGTGGTTTACTGCTCATCTACAAATTCCGCATCTTGAAAACTTCAAAAGTTAGAGAAATGTTCACTACATCAAAGTTTCGAATCGCTAAAGATGGTTGTCGGTTTGGGGAAGCTGATTGAAACTTCGCCAAAAGGAGTGTACGGAGAAGCTGCTAAAGACATGCACATGAATTGGGGAAGTTAATCCAATTTATGCATATTACATCATTTGCCTCTGGTGAAGAAAACAGTTCTCAAGTCGAGGTACAAGAAGAAGACAAAGAGCGTAAACTATCATCATCCTCAGCTTATAAAGACTTTTCTTTATTTGTTTTATTACTTGTAGGAAATGTTGTAAGTAATCCCTTATGTCGTCCCATTGGGGGAAGATTGTTGGAATCGCTCCTAACACGGAAATGGAACGACATTTACGGGATTACATAATCTATCTTATTTAGCCAAACACAAGGACTAGTTATGTCATAGTTTAATAGTTATGTATGTGCTTGGCTATATATACCCCTCCATACTTCCATGGAGGGGTGAGACTTAGTGTAATCCTTTCATCTTCATAAATAAAACACACACTAGTTTCCTTTCTCTCTCTAGCTTCTCTCTCTAACTTGAAGATGGCTTTCTTCCATCTTCCAAGACCTCCCAAATCACCATATCAACCATAAATACGATCTTAACAATACCTAATTGCCACCTCTAAGAAATATAATACTAAAATATGTATTTTGCGTGATCATACCTTACTGGCAATATTAGAAAACAAAGAGGAACATTAAGATCCGACATCAAGTTCTTAAGACCCGTGAGCTGAAGGCAGCAGTCTGAGAAATTTGAGTAGCGGCGGTTGCCTTCCAAAAGTGTAAGGTGTGTTACATAAGAATCAAAGTAGGTGTAATGGATACCTGCGGTGATTCTGATAAAAGTTGCCAAGCTGATAATAGACATAGATAGGATGCTTCATGTCTTTATGGACCTAATTAAAGGATGATGTTTGTTAGTGGTATGTATAATTTAGCATAAGGAAGGAAGGAAGGAAGGAATGAGTATTAAAAATCTTCTTACAGCGAGGGTTGCATTGCAGGTTTCCTTGAGAGAAAAAGTGGTATGGAGTATCGCCATCTCCGTCAACATCGACATCAACATATTCTTGTACGCCTGGAAACAGAAAACATTTTTATGCTTTTTCGGGTGTGTTGTACCACCATTTGATTCTCCCTGTGAGTAGACTCACATACAATGTGTTTGTATGCGTGAGCATCATAAACATGTTCGCTTGTCTCCATTCTTTTCTGTAACTGAATATATAAACAAATTGACAAATAAACAAATCACAACATGTTTCACAGAACAATGAGACTAACAATTGGAATATATGCATTCAGTATTCTGTGGTTAATCTATATCCTTGATCATTCTTCAGTTGTTGGAACAAAAACCTTACCCTACAATATGATTTTCTGTTGATGAGAAAGTAGTTCCACTGATGCAAAAAGATGCTTCAAATTATTTCATAAAAACGAAAAATAAGTTATAGAAAACAGGAATACTGAATGCATATATTCCAATTGTTAGTCTCATCACAATTCATAAGGGAACTTGATGGTGTACACCAGATACAACGTAAAAAACTTCACCCTGTAATGCTGAATAATGTGATCTCACATATTCTGTTGGGATATTCATGGTTGCAAACCTGTGATGAAGAAAACACAAAAGGTTTTTGAGAAAAAATATATTATGAATGAAGTGCAGATTTTTTTTACGTATATTCTTTTAGGTTATGAAAAGATATGTATAATAAGTTTTAGGTTATGAAAAGATATGTATAATAAGTTTTTAAAAAGATAATTATAAATTGTATTTAGTATATGACTAGTTATAATGCCCGCGCACGCGCGGGGTTTATTCTAAAAGTTTTAATAATTTATTTTTATTTATTAAAAAACAAATAGCTTAAATTTTGTTTTATAGATGATTCTTAATTTTGATTTATAATTATGTTTGATGTATTGTAAAAGTTCATATATAGTATTTTCATAGAAATGGGTGTTTTTTATATACAAAATTTAACTATCACGTATTGTGTTTGTGTATCGATAATTTAGATCAATTTATTTTCATAGAAATAGTACTTTCTCATTTGTTCACATATCAGATATGAAACAAAAAAATACCACAATACCAATCTGAATTTCAAATTTGGTTTCATTATCATACTTTTAGAGTCATTTCTTTTCACCGTTAGTCCTTTTGACTAACAACTGTTTGTAATTAACTAAAAAATATGTTTTCTTTTTCACACTAAATATTTTAGTCGGTTTTTAAATGTTTTCGTCATCTTTTATACGTTTTTCGACAGTAACAATGAATATATTCACTTAACATTCTATTGTGTATATGAAAGACATTTTGATTATCACATTTAGTTCTACATTGTGGCAAGGATCAAATTTATCATTTTAATGTCTTGACCTTTTAATAGAAAAAAAGGGAATATATCTCTTCTCATGGGTATTGCTTTGACGAGACAAATCATATACCTTTTTTCCTCTTATCGTCATTAGTTCCACCAATTTATAACACTACATTAGTTTGTAACCTACACCTGCAATGAAGCTACGGTGAGCTCCATCAGAATAGCTTTTGAACCTGTTCAGGCGTCTTGCCTTTTATCTTGTCAGCAACATACTCCCAGGTTAGGTGGCTGAAACATTCATTTAAGAAAACAAATTAAAGAGACATTTAGCATATGCTCATAAGTAAACATTGTGGTACAAAAGCTTAAAATCAATCCCAAATAACACACTCAATAGTTGGAAGTTCTTCCAGTATCATTAAGAAATTCTCAAGCTTAAAGCCACATGCGAAAACTTAAGCCAAAACCATTACACAAATGTTTAATAAGGTGATGCCAAATTTTTTTATTTCAGGCAAGTGACTTGGTTTGGCAACTTTTGTATATCTAACTGGTCTTTTTCATAAAAGAATTAGATTAATTATAAGAACCTATCTATCGAAAAGTGATATCACTAAAAGTCCAATGTTAATATATCCTGAGTATCAATATGTTAACTATATAATTTAAACACTTATACTTTATTGATCTATCAATTTAAGAAATATTCTAGTAACATTCAACTACTACTGTAGTATTATCATTATAAGTGTGGCTTCAGATAATAATTTTGATGAGTTTTAAGTATGCCTAGAGAAGACCTATGTGTTGTAGTGCACATACCAGAGAGGGCCACGTGGTGAAGGTGTATCCATCAATATGAAACCATTAATACGGCGTGTAGCCGGTCGTCACTAACCTTAAGTATGTATTGCAAAACCAACATATGAGAAATTACAGGGGCCATTTGAGACGTTTTACATTCCAATTGCTCAATATTGTGACACGTAGTAATCGCTATAAATAGAAATCTGGACCCGTTAATGTATAATGGGCCAATTTGGGTTATGTTTTTGCTCTGAACACTTGTGAAAATGCAGATACATGCACCTCACTTATTGTGATCAGTGCTGTAAAGAACACCTCTTTAGCCCAAGCAGCAAGAGGTTGTTCTAAGATTTATAATTAGCCTAACCATAAACCAAGAGATCATTCTATTTACTATGAAATATTCTGTGATTTAATTAAAATCTTTAAAATTACTTAATGATGACCAATAATCCGTATAGGGATTTGCATAATCGTGTTCCTTGGGTCTTCGATTTAGGATCTACATAATCAAAAACCGTAATCTATTTCGAATTTGGTTATAAATACATGAACCAAAAACTAAAAATATTTTAATCGGGTTTGGTCAGATTCGTTTTTTTTATAATGCACTATGTAATGGCAAAATGGGTCAGGTGGCTATAGTGCTAACTGCTATACCACATTTACGTCCTGTTTTAGATTTTGATAAGAATAATGAATACGATTATGAAACTATTTTACTATAATAAGTTAAAGATTTTAATAAAGCATGTATGATTGTATGAGGTAGATAACGAGTCATATGGGTATATCAAGTATGGGTCAAAATGGTATTTTTGAAACAGGTCAACATGGGTAGTGTTGGTAACGGGTCTTGATGAGTACTTTCTGGTGGCACAGGTTAATACAGGCTGTGTTGGGTTAACCGGACGTATCTTTGTTCGACTCATCCACAATATGTCCCATTATAGAGAATGTTAAGAATATCCAAATATGATGTTAAAAATTGCCTAAATTGCCTGTGATATTTTTTATCAAATGCTAGTGCCTAGTGGGCATAAGGCTTCTATTTTATAACGATACTATTATCATATACTTTGAGTGATTTAAAGGAAAACTGGAAAAGAAAAAAAATTATCTTTGCACTCTAGAATCTTATACTTTCACAGTTGCACTCGAAGTATACAATATACCAAGATTTAAAGGAAAACTATTTACACAACTCATCTTATGTTTAGAAAAGTGACTGTTCTGCCCTTGCGCTTAATATCCCACTCGCCATATTGGCAATATACCAAGTTCGCGAAGGAAAAAAAAACAGATATGGAGTTGTGTAAATAGTTAAACTTATTTATTGTACCTGCACCATCAATCTAGTCTTTATTACATCTAGAGGTGTTGTAATAGCTCAAGTGATTGTGCTTGTACCTACAAAAAGATGGTTATGTGACGTCAGCTAGTTTGAGTTCCATGGATAAGAGCATAGATACAAATGAATAAAGAAGATAAAATTGATGTAACATAATGAGGCCTCAGTAGTTACCTGCAAAAGAACCAATCACAGCATTTTAACTGAGATCCTTTTTCGCCACAAACACCCCGTTTGTAAACAACCGTTTGTTTATTTCCAATACACGCGAGTATGTTCGCTATTGAAAGACGACAACTTGCATTTATCATGATGATAGCAATGAATTGTTAAATGGTTACCTGAAAATCCATCATGGCTTGGTACTTTTGCAGAGGCATAGGCCCGTGCTTTGCGGCAGGGTGTTTAAAATCGACGAATTTCAGTCAGTGCATTTTGAATATCTTCGGGTTTCCATGTGTGGCCCCCATGCTGTAGCTATTCTTTGTTTTTTAGTTGTGGCAAACAATACTGGTTCCTGACTGAGCCAATAAGTCTTCTTAACCAACTCAACTGAAGATTTTGTACATCGCGGCCAACCAACAACACTTGTCCTAAACATTTGAAATAAAATCAGAATCAGCTTCCTCATATAACAGTAAAACTCGTCTTTGGAGGGTATCCCATCTTAAAGCCCTTTTGCCACAAACCAAGTAAATTGTGCCGTAAACAAATTCTATATGTAAACATGTACAATCATTTAATTTATTAAAAAACAACAATAAAGTGCTTACCTTTTCTCGTGGTGAACTTTCTATGAATTTGATTAACCACGGCCAGGCTGAACTGAGCATATCTACTGTAACCATACGGCAACGCAGTGGAATCGGCAACATCAAGATACATTGACAAATGATCCACATTATTTCCTTTCGGGAATATAAGCACTCGCCTGACATATATCTAGCGCATTCTATTTTTATTGTTCTTTTCTCCGGGAGTTAGCGGTCGAGGTTTAATCTATTAACAAATCAATTGATTGTAGAAGAATGATGAGAGAAGATGTTGTTGGGCGAGAAGTAGCACATGGTTATGAAAATGAAGAATTTGAGACATCTGAGTTGAGTAATCTATTTCTATCTGATGAAGAAAAAGAGCATTCAATTTATTTATGCATGTATATGTGATTTCAGAAATTATTCGACATGTCCAATGCTTTCCATTAGGAAACTGCTACAACGAAGATGGGACACCAAATATATCCGTGATAAAAGGATGAGAAACGCGTTTCAGCTTCAAACTATTTTCAGTACTCAGCTTTTGTAATCCCTAAGCATGTCGAGCAAGACCTAATAACTGCTTAAAAGTAAACAAAAAATCAAGGGACGGAACCACTATGAAATGTCTTAGGGGTTAAACCGCCAAAAAACAGAAAGTTTTGTGATTTTTACCATTACTAACTATATAATTATTCGATATGTAGATTAATGAACTTCAGATATTATGGTACCAGGTTGTTCAAAAAGATTGATCTTGATAAAGATAATTGTGTATGGCAATCAGAACTGAAGAGATTGATTATGGAAATCAACTCTGGGAAGATACCATGGAATGTAGATGAAGCAACAGATCAAGTAATACTCGATTTTGACAAAAGTGGAGATCATTTAATCGATGAACATGAGTTTGTAGATGGATTTAAAGAATGGCTGCATAATTCTAATGATGAAATCATTTCTAGCTCACCTAGGTCAGAAATTGATGCATCTCTGGTTAGCTTAAATTCCATAACAAATATGTCATTAAATCGTATTGAAAATGTTTATTGTAAATAAGCAATCCCAAACACCACCTATAATTCAAGAAACTTATTAACAATACACTTATGCAGGTAACCTTTTAATAGAGGCAGAAGGATATATTTATATCAAGACACGTATACGATCATCTTGATCTGTATTTAAACCACTGATTTGATGGAGCAAGTACATAATCTCCACTGTCCAGTCTTAGGTATTTAAGTTGTCCCATTAGACCCGTTACTATTAGCATGAACGTATTTAATTTACCTATTTGCATAACTGAATGAAGAATGATTTTACATTGGTGTAGGTTTCCAATTAGACCCGTTACTATTAGCATGAATGTTTTTAATTTACCCGTTAGCAAAACTGAACTTTCTTACCCGTAAAGGAATGATTTTACGTTACCATTGTGAAGTGATGACATGAAAAAAATGACACTATATGTTTATTTTTATGGATTAAATCAGGAAATATTATGTTGATTATGTAGAGTTTTGCTTCAAGACATTATGTAGAGTGGTAGCAACCCTATGTTATGAGGGTAGCTTCGTGTTTTACTTTTCTTTTATCTTTAGACTAAGCATACCAGTTACCAAATAGGTAGGTGAATAACATTGAACGTTAATAAGTTAGTTTGCCACAGACTTAAAATTTTGTAAATAAATGTGATTGCTAAATCTGTATCAGTAGCAGCAAAATTTGAAGAATGCAAATGGCGTCTCTAGCTTTAAACCATATCAGTTTTCCCTCTATAAAAAGCCTAATCACTCAGTCACAAACATAAACATTTTAATTTATATTACTACTACTGCTGCAATCATGTGCATGATTTTGTTTTTGTAGGCTGAAATTCGTGATTTCATGCGTGATAGGAGTCTACAACTGAAAGCAAGAAGTCCGAAATATGGAAAGGTTTGACTTGCATTACTATAACTATTAGTTTAATATTATTAATGATGGCATTTCCTGAATTTTAGCTCTTATTTTTTTTGGTCTGTGTTGATTTTAAACATGTAAATCTAATATTATTAATGATGGCCCTTCCTAAAACAATAACAATGGAGAAATTCTTCCTAGAGTTCTTCCGGAATCTTTGGGCTGGAAAAGTTTATTCTCAGTACTCAAATGTTGATCAATTAGCATTTTCCCAGTCATACCGAGAATGTTTTCTCTGGGCATTACAAAATGCTCAAGGGTATGGTCTATTCAGCTATATTTTATAGTTGGATACAATTTTTGATCATTAGGTTTCTTTCACATGATAGCATATTTTTTGCCATGAAAGACCAAGAAAACTTAAAAGGAAAACAAACAAACACCCTCACACCAGTAAGCCTCGACACCTCACAATGAAGAAAGATTTATTACCACATCAAATTAACTTTTTTTTGTGCAATGCAGGAAAACCCATCCAGTTCATCAAGGCCAGCTCTTGATGCGCCACGGAGAGTAACTTATAATACCATTTGTTTTCATTTGTCTATTCGATTCAAATTTGCTGCATTTGAATTTGGCAGGTTAGATATTTGTTAACAAAAGACAATAATGATATGTATATGATTATAAAATAGCAGACTCACTAGGGCACTCCCACTCCAACAGAGAATTAAAGTTTAAAAAAGATATGGTGTTGGCCCTTTTGTGTTTTATTGGCAACTTTTTAATAAGTTTATAGTAATATTAGCTACTGGATTTAGAGGGATTTAAAAGCTTAAACATATTGAAGTCAAAGAAATATGGTGACTTCATTGCAATTTCACCAAATTTTAGAGTTGCTCTCTACTGTTTGGAAAGATAGACGCGAGGCAAGGCTGAAGGAGGAGATTGAATAGTATCGTGTGAGTATCCAAAGATTACTGAGCAGTTTGTGGATTTGAAGAAGAAGTTGGGGACATTGTCTGATGCGGAGCTCTTTAGTCTAGGAAATAAGCTAATCCAAACAGTACTCTCTTCTGTTTATTTGTATTTAGAAGCATCAATTTTGAGTGTCTGGCTATGAAAAACTTGAATATGCATTTCCGCTTAGTCTGGTCTAAAAAAGTTTCTTTTAGTAAGTAGTTTGAGTTTGAATTTCCTAAAAAATGGGTTTTAGTGAGGTGATGACAAGCTCTTTAATTACGCAAACAACCACATCAATAGAACATTTATTCTTAGGCACTGTTGCTTTTATATAAAAACTAAGTTAATGTTTCCTTTATATCTTTAGCTATATAAATTGATTAACATCGTATACAATATGCCGGAACAAAAACTACATGTAATAACGAGAAGGAAGTGGTAAATGCTCCGACGATTGAGTCTTTCGGAGGAGGGTTCAGCAGATGTTTCAATAACACCAGTATTGTGAGACGAAAGCGTGTCATTTACTTGAATGACTGACATCTCACTACTTGCGGTGATTATTACGGGTGGTGAACGGCCATTCTACAAGTAAGCTAACATGATCAGCTTAGCAGTGCACCATGATCTTCTTATATTATACGGTTTTTTTATGCCTCCAACCGAAAAGCTTTTGGTATTCCCATCTATGTCTAATGGTAGTGTCACCATCAACAATTAGTGTCTAATAGCAATGCTGCTTCTTGCATCAAGGGTAAAAACTTGAACTTACTATTTTATTGTTCATATAAATGTTTTTTATTTAGTATATTAATTGTATTTTTTTATATTGGGTTGATGGTTATGTGCCATTAGTAAGAGCCCTGTCCAGGTTCTAAATTTGAACTTTGTGTTTATAGTTCACCACTGAAATTGAAAGATTGGAAGATGGTGATCGATGCCTAAGATGCCATTAAATTTTTTAGATATAGAAGAAGTGATCAATATTCTTGAGTTGATTTAGTGTCACTGTTCTTCTAAAGGTCAAGAAACACAGCATTTCAATGCACATTCGGATCTTGAAAAAAGCAAAAAATAGAATTATTGGCAAGAGCATGCTTACTTAATTTTTTGTAAACAATATTCACAAAACAAGCCCTCCCTTCGAGAAGAAGCAACATCTATTGGCACTGTTGAATCCAGGAAGATGACCAAGGATCTCGCGCAGTCGCGCTCATTCTTCATGGATCCAAGTAAGATCCTTGACTTGAAATTAGTTTTAACAGAATTTTTTAACTGTTAACATGACATCTTAGGTACTTTCTAATAATCTAATATGATTGCTTCTTTAAGGTATCATTTTGTGTGGTATTCACAAGTTCTATTACGACTTCTTTTCAGGCATAGTAGGGAGCACTATTGAACACATAATAATTTATTGATGGTGTAGCAAACGAGCTGAAAGCAAGACTTGTGAGAAAATCATCATTATAAGTATTATAATCACTTTTATAATCTAATAGTGAATTCATTTAAGATCAAATTGTCAAAAAATAATTTCGGGTTCCAATCGTTGATAACTACATTAGCAGGAACTCTTATTTTTTATAACTCTATGTTTAGGCCATTTGTGGTCTTTTCAATACAAACTTTCCTTACCATTTAAGCTAATGTGGAACATGATTTTGCAGCACTAAAGATCGTATTAGATGGAGATCGAAATAATATTACTGCTCATCTTGTCCAGGTATGTTCCTATGATATTACTCTGCCTTTCAATTTCCGGTTTTGTTATTAGAGGTTTATATTGAGAAAATAGTTTATAACATTAATGATGAGTGTACATAATTGTAAGTTATGCCATTGAGTATCAATTGGTTAAGTCGGCACCTTTGACAAATTTCAACTGATATCCCAGACGCTATAAACTTTGATTTGTTAGTTTCTACAAACCTTATACCTATTGTTTGTCTATTTAGTTTATGGGCTGTTTGTAAGGTGTTAGTAATTAACATTGTAGTTTTTTGACTATGGCTATTTGAGTATCTTCTCATATGTAAATTAACAATGTAAAATCTAATTTTTAAACATAGAATGAAAACCAAGATTTCCTTAATAGTTCTTACAAGCGGTCTGTTATTGCGTTTTTCTTCATTTTTAGGTCCAGGTGATGCTTATAAGGCATTCTCTCTTTCAGCGTTATGAATGCCATGCAGGTATTTGCCTAGCTACGTGCAAATGAAACTCTATTAAATTGCACTGATTATATACGAATGGTGGCAAGAGGCTGTGAGTCGGGTAACAGGTCATCTTGGGTACCTACAAACACTTTCATTGTGAAATATTATATTTTATTAATTAATGATTAGATCATGTTGTTGTAATTTAGGAATGGAAAGTTAAAAAAATAAGTTTGAGAGATATTATTTGAATGACAGAAGCAAGTGACAAAATTGTTGGACCATAAATCTGTTTGAAGTTGTTGTTCATTCATTAGATTCGTTATTGACTTTATAATGTGGTTCATCACACGAATTTGTGATTGCAACTTGAGCTGTAACTACCAACTACTTGGAAGAAAGTGATAATAGCTAACAATGGAGTGAGGTAACAGTAGAGAAAGTTTCAGTTTATTTTATTTATGTCATTCTTCCATTGTGTCAATTTTACTTATATTTGGCTATGTACCACCCTGTTCTCAGTCCATGATATGATTAAAAACAATGTTTCCCAGAAGGGTGTCGGTTCAAAAACTAAGTTGCTTATCCGTTTTAAAAATACTCCGTAAGTACGCAGACTACTTATTTTGAGTTTTTAGTTGCTCTAAAGTAAGTAGATAATGTGTTTAAAGTTTTACTAAGACACACATGCCCACTATATTAAGCTGATATGCACTTAAACAAGGAGACCGAAACACCCTCTTAGTAACATTTTGAATGTAAGATTTTGTAGTCTATGATTGTCTTTGTTGTGTAGGTTTTTTCTGGTGGACATCGGGATGTGTCGTCGTATTATTGTGAAGGAAAAATAGCAGATGGGTTAAATTGGGCACAGAAGCATCCCTATGTGTTTACACGACACTATTTATATAGCCTGCGGGATGTGTGGGATTGCTTATGGAGATTTATGTAGAGTAAATTGCATGTAATATGAGTACTCGTCAGACGTGCGCGGTGTCTTATTGAGATTAAACTTTGAATTAATTTTACATTAATTTACTTTGTATATTTTAATTATTCTATAAATCTTAACGTTCATTTATTTTCATTGTTAATGCATTCAATATAAAAATTGGTACGTTTATATATTTTTTTTCATTTGACGAGATGGGAAGTTATGAAATTACTTTGTTAGTTGAGTACAAGTAATCCCAACTTTTAGCTTAAATATTATTGTTTGTATTATATAATACTTGATCAAAATCATATAAATGAAAATACATTTAAAACTCAATCCATCTATATATTTTGAAACAACTATTATATAATACAGAGCAAAAATAGTTAAGAACAAAGTTGCATATAAAATGTCAAACTATACTTATATTCTGAGAAAGAGGGATAATGGTATCTTAAGAAGTATATAGACCACTTATTTTAAACTAAAAAGTAACAAACATAAACAAATTGCAATTGTAAATTATTTTTTGTCAAATTGCTTAATAATTAATAACGGTCAACTAATTTTCATGTTTACCGCATAAACAAACAAGCCCTACTTCAGTGACAACTTCTGCTTTGGTTTTCGTATTTAGGAGCACATCGATCTTGGTATCAAGTAAGTTTCTATTACGGTTTCTTCACAATCAGTTGAATAGTAATATTAGTTTTAGTTATATGTTGCTATTACTGTTTCTTCACAATGAGTTCAATAATAATATTAGTTTTAGTTTTATTTTACTCGCACATGAAGTTATTTTTTTTATCCTTGAACCAACTAATATGTACAATTATATGTGATTTAGGCTTGTGTTTTTTTTACCTTGCAGGCCCATAAATACTGAACTAATTATAGTGACTTGAAGTTAGGTTGTACCTGTAGTTGAAGTCTGGTTAAGCCCTTGCTATTGCCATGGAAACTCATGGAGGTTTTAGCTTCAGTAATATAAGCCAAACCACAAGGAAGAAGAGAACTGATCGGCGTCCTTGAAATGACATTCAACCAGAAATTGGGAACTCGTCATTGTCATCTTCTCCACCTTCAAATAATCTTTGAAATGGGACTAAATGTTGGATCTAAATTTAGAACTCAGGAAAGTAGTGATACTTCTATAAGCACGAGTTGATGTGACTAATGCTATACTAACAGGTATACTAAATCATTACTTAAATCATATACAATATACATACCAAAATAGATTTCATTGCAATTAGGACTGCAATAGAAGGATAATTAATCTCCTAAGTTTCAAATTTTCTAGACAAATAGTATTTACGAATGTTTCATTTCCAACAACTTTTAAATCATGACACTATGTATTGTGGTAGTCGTCTATAGTTGTCTTATCGACAAGCCTGGAACCGTAACCTTTATAAGTATGCTTTCAGCCTGAAGAGGAAGCAAGATGATGGAAGTTCCTTAAGAAGATATTGAAACCGAATGAGTCGGTGTGTCACTCAAGATCGAGGCAACTAACATTTACTCATAAATGTGTTATATCTGCACTATTCAATCCCAAACACCCCATAATCTGCACTTTGCAGTATTTCAATCATTGGATCTGCAGAAAGCAAGACCTTGCCATTGCAAACAGAGGCCAATTCAAAACGTATTTAGGTAACCTATTACCTTGTGGCTACTGTATTCTTATTGCACTAGCACTCATATTGTGCTTGTCTTGATAAACAATACACACACTCCCTTGCTTATATAAAAAGTTGGTTTTTAATGTATTACAATAATAATAAATTCTCTTAGATTCATCTTCAATAAGACTTCTTTACATCAAATACCTTAGATAACCACTGGTTCAGTTACATTCAAGACTCTTCCTGCAGGATTTCTATCCATAGCTAAAGGCCTTGCAACTGGAAAACTTCGAGTGGACTTTCTTCATTGCCTTCTATCTTTATGCCCAGATGTAGGTTTGGCTGCTGAGTGAAGGTATAATTTGTGGTTTGTTGTATGTCAAGATAAACAAAATGACTGTATTTTAATCCATGTTTCCTTTCATACATTTGATAAATTAATTATTTGGATTCTGTGACATTAATTAGATATCAACTAAGTAATGTTAAGTTACTAGGTGGACATTCAATAATAACTAATTACATACATTATGTTTCTATATACGTGCAGGTAATTCAAAGGAAATTAGTAAATGTGCTTACTCCATCAACCTTAATTCATTGTAATATCGGGCCTCAAGCTGTTCATCTTCTTGCTTAAAGGAGGTATATTATCTCAATCTCTATTGTAAAAATCGGCCCAGGTGGCTGATTAATCCCCGCATAATCGCTGATCCCTCACTAAGCGTCTTGATTTATCATAATCGGCCTATTTAATCGGTTTGGTCAAAGATCGCTTAAAAATCGGTTAACAAACTGATTAATCGGACAAAATCGAACAAAATCGGCCTAATCGGATTAATCGAACAAAATCTCTTAAAAAACGGTCAACAAAATCGCTTAAAAATCGGAAAAAATCGCTTAAAAATCAATCAACAAACCGATTAATCGGTCAAAGATCGCTTAAAATGGTTAACAAACTGAGTGATATTTATGCTTGACTTTGAACATTGAAGAATTATGTATTATGTTTATATTTGAACACTTGAAATATTTGAACTTGATGCACTATGCTTATCTCATACATATAATATAATATAATATCTAAAACTACAATTTTGTGCATAAAAATTCCAATCCGATTAATCTCCGATTAATCCCCGCCTAACCGATTAATCGCTAGGCCCTACCCGACCGCCTCACTAGTGCCTAGCGATTTTTACAACCTTGATCTCAATACATAACGATTGCTTCCAGTGTCGATATATACATTAAATTTAAGCAGGATGTGGGTTAATATAACTTACTCACTTAAACAAATTTGCCAAGCTAATTATGAATGAATTGGTATTACTGGATAACATTGTGGCATGAAAAATAAGAAAATATTGGAAAAAGCTCCAGGTAGGTGTTGTCCTTTAGTATAATGGAACAATTTTTTCTCTGGCTAAAACATGAATCAATAAGAAGTTATATACAATGAATTGAACCTATTTAGGACTACGGATGTTAGCATTCCTCCTGTCATTTTTTATTTAGATGCCGTTAAAGGCTGCAGATGCTTGAAAGAAATTATGTATGGTGTGCGACTAAAAAAGATGCTATAGTTACATATTTACATAATGCAGATCGTGGGTGTGATTTTTGTCAATATCGACTAAACAGTGCCACTATTTTTGAACTGGCTGTCCTATCGAATGACAATCATGATTTATTTTCTACATTATTTGCGTCCTCTACTATCTATTGATATGTTTAAGTTTTTCCCATACTCTCAATAAGGTATGCTATCTTAAATTCATAGTTTATTGTAGTTTAAAGTTAATATTAATACTTTATTGACCTACCTTTTATTAACTGCAGCTTGTGCGCATGGGATACACCAAACAACAAGTTACCCGTGCTTTTTCTGAGGTTGCCAAAAAGTCACCAAATGAGGAAACTTCTTCACCCTGGCTAATGATGGATTTAGGGCTAATGATTAAGTTGATAGTTCAGCCACATTTGATGACTGATAAAGAGTATTGTGCATAGTATCAACCGTGGGGTTTAGAATAATGGATGCAGGCTCAAACTCAAAGATACCCTCCTACACCATGTACAGAAGATGATGGTTTTTCCCTGATCCAAATGGTTTTAAAACCATCACAGAAAAAGCATATCACACAGTACTAAATGTAAGTTCATTATCTTTACATTTGTACAAATTAGACAGTTTGAGCTATATGTCTTTTACTAACGATATTTAATAATAAAAATTTGTGCTAAATTGTAAACGAGTGTATGTTTTAAAGTTTACAAGTCTGACTTTTTTTGTCTCTTGCTGTGTAGATCGATGGTGATGATTTAGAAGATGCAGGTATTATTGTGAATAGGGGTGACAGTGATGATTCCGAAGACGATGAAGGCGATAACATGAAGAGACACGACGATTATGATTTGGATGATATAAATGACATGGAAACAAATGACGAGGAACCTGTGCACAAAGTAAGACAAGAAATTCATGCTTAAATGGGAGTTTTAAGGTCCTTTCGGTTTTGTCATTTCTCATTTCATTGTAACAAGATTTTCTTAAAATACGACTTTAAATTGCTAATTCTATAACGCATATTGTTCCTATAAAGCCGTGTAGAATAATGATCCATATATTTTCTTATTGCCTCAGATTTTTCGTTTTTTGTTTTGCTTTGGATACATCATTACCGAAGAAGCACATGTAAATAATGCTGCCATTTGTGTAAATATAGATGAAGAAACTTTGAAGATAATGGTAAAGTGATAAGGTTTTAAAATGTACCTTTTTGAGGGGTCGTTTAAGCCCTTATTTGATCACTTTTGAATCCGTTATTACTTAATATCGTTCCTTTTCACTTTTTAGGTCTCTTGAAGGCAAAATGCTGTAATGGCACTTATTTGGACGAAAAGGCACGGATATACGAAGAAAATGGCCAAAGTCAAGAGTCGAGACACTCAGCCGCTAAAATACAAGGTGGCATCGCGCATGCTTACTCGACGCCGAGCATTTTGTGACGACACGTAGCCAAATTTCTTATTTTCAAGTGACGGTGTCAGGCTTTAAAAGAGTAGGCCGTCGCAACTCGGACGGCCTAGATTTGATCCGACGGCGTCATAAGTCGAAGAGGACGGCGTCACAAGAACAAGGTGGCCGCCGCAAGACTAATGTGGCCAAGACGAAACCCTAATGACGGCGACCCGACGGTGTCACAAATCATAAGGTGACGCCGTCGCACTTGTAATATTATATATAGAATCCGAATTTTTCAGTATTTTGTGTGTAGTCTTTTGGAGTAAAAACCTAAACCGAACCAAGGCTGTCTTGTACAGTATTTTAGGGTTCCAAACCCTATCTTACATCAAGATAAGTGTTTTACTTCATTAATTCAATTATGTCTTCAATTATTTGTGTGTATGCTTGCATGTTCTCCATGTCCGGCTAATTTACTTGTGTGTTTGCTTAGGGAATATGAATCTTAATTATTGAATATTGATTGGTTGTCTCTTATCTTAATTGTTTAATGATCTAGTAATGCGATAGGTCATTCGTTGTGTAATTAATGCTTGATTAATCTTTGTGAACCTTAGGCTATAGCACTTAGAGCGGTTGTAACCGGCTAATTTACTTGTGTGTTTGCTTAGGGAATATGAAACTTAATTATTGAATATTGATTGGTTGTCTCTTATCTTAATTGTTTAATGATCTAGTAATGCGATAGGTCATTCGTTGTGTAATTAATGCTTGATTAATCTTTGTAAACCACACAAAGAGGGCCTTAGTGTTAGAGTTTATAATCCCTAGAGGGCTTTGTAGACGAGACCCTTTGGTAAGTTCAAAGAGTTAGGGATAAAAGCATACCCTACGACCTTAGATACACAACGCGATTAAGAATAAGGACGTGACAATTCAACCATCAATAGGAGATAATTAAGGAGTAATAAAACCTAAGTGAACACATCTTTAAAATATCATACGAGCACACAATAATTAGACATAGACTACATACACCTAGATTAGATAATTAGATAAGTAGAGTAATCGGTAGAAATACCAACCCCCAAATCCAAACCCCGAGATTCGTACCTTTCCATTTTCTAAAAAACATAAAAAGATAAAAATAATCTTCCTCAACCCCAACCTTAGCGTAGTAACTTCTCACTAGCATTCCTATTCCCTAGAGAACGATATCAATACCCGTGGCTTACCCTAATACTACACTACAACGATTAGGTTCACTGCCTAGGGTGTTATAAAACTTGCTCGAAGAAAAGGAAGTTCCTTTGACCCCTAACGAGCCAGTGTAGCGTTATCAAGTTTTTGGCCACCGGGAATAGAATAGCTAGTAGTAGTCCACCTCGTTTAGGTTTCTTTGCTTGATTCCTATCAAGTAAATTTTTCTCATTTTTTAGCTTTCTCGTAGTCTATCCCCCTTCTTCGTGACCTTTGTTTGTAAACCCCATCACTTTTCATCATGGAAGGTGATATCCACCCACCATTCATCAACCCACCACCAATTGACCCGCCAAGAGCCCGTACTCTTGGTGAATACTCGAGACCAAGCCACCTAGGCTGTAGGAACACCATTGAGCTTCCCGACCAAGGCCAAACTACGGCCCTGCGATCCAACACCATTCGGTTGGTGCAAAACGGTTGTGCATTCCATGGACTTCGTTCCGAAGATCTAAATCAGCATCTAAGGGATTTCCTTATAATTGTCGATTCCATCGACCTTGATGCTACTACTAGGGAGACCACGCGCCTGCGTCTCTTCCAATTCTCTCTACGGGACCAAGCTAGTAATTGGCTTGAGCGACTTCCCGCCGCTCCAACTCAAGTTGGGATGATCTCACTTCGCTTCCTTACTCAATTTTTCCCACCGGGGAGAACCACTAAGCTTAGGAATGACATCTTGATGTTCCAACAACATCAAGGTGAATCTCTCTACGAAGCATGGACCCGATTCAAGGACTTACTCCATAAAGTCCCTCTTCATGGCATCGATCTTTGGCTCGAAGTCCAAATCTTTTATGATAATGTCAACTTCCCCACAAAGCGATCCATTGACCAAGCGGCCGGTGGAAAACTTAGTGATCTCACCGCGGAAGAATCATGGGGCATAATAGAGGACCTTGCCCTCTATGACAACGAAAGTTGGAATGACCCCCGTTAGTTGCCCAAAACCGTTAAGGCAATCTCATTGCCTCCCATTGACTCACAATCTTCCGATCGTAGGATGATCGAGCTTCAAGATCAAGTAAAATTCCTAATGAGTTCCTACGAAAATCCTAAGTCTTCACATCAAGTGAATAAAATCACTCTTCCTTGTGAGTTATGTAGTGGTCCCCATGACACTCGTGATTGCACAAGACTCCCCGAACAAGCTTTTGGGACTACTCCTCCATGCGTACCGACGGAGCGGGAGAGAAGTGGTACACTTTCAAGCCCGAACAAAACAACTTAGGAAACTCTTACAACCCCTCATGGAGAAATCACCCTAACCTTAAGTGGAACCAAAACTCAAGCACACCCCAAAGCTCATCTAGTCCACCTAATAGGTTCAATTCTCCAAACATCGGGAACCCCACTAATCTTGAGGCAATTGCATCTAGATTCATGTCATCTCAAGAGACTCGATTGACTAAGCTTGAAGCCGATTTTAAGCGAAGCGAGATGACAAATAAGCTTGATGCCCTCTTAAAAGCCTTTAATGAACGGTAAATTGGAGCACTCCCAAGTGATACTATAAAGAACCCAAAAGTGAATTCATTTCGATTCGACTTTATATTCTTGTTCACCATGGGAGAGTGCGCATCCATGCCCCTCACACCCAACGGTTCACTCGGTAAATGCTATCAAAAAGGGTTCCAAGCCATCCAAAATGAGATACCAAGGCCCTGCACCATTGGTAGAACCTACTCTTGAGAAACCCGTCAACCAAGAACCCAAACCTAATCTAGAGAAGGAGTACAAGGAACTCCATCAAGAAAAACCGGTTCTTGAAGTCTTAGCTCATGTACCTTATTATAATGCTTTAAAAGAAAAATATGAGTTAGAACTTAAGAAGTTAGACGATCCCGGGCTATTTACTCTTCCGTGTAGGCTTGGAACTTCCAAACCTCTCGATGCTCTAGCCGACTTAGGATCATGCATCAATCTTGTTCTGTTGTCCCTCCATAGAAGCCTTAACTTAGGTAAGATAGAACCAATGGAAACCATCTTAGGTTTTGCGGACGGTAGTGTTGCCTATCCGGTAGGGATAATAAAAGACATGGTAGTACATGTAGGAGAGTTGACTCTTTTGGCCGACTTTCATGTGCTAGACATGAATAAGGACCCGACATGCCCGTTACTAGTAGGAAGAGGATTCTTAGCTACCGCTAGTTCTATCATCGATTGTAAGATGTCCAAGATAGTGGTAGGAGAGGGGAGTGCTAGGTTAATTTACGATGTCAAAAAGCATATGTACTACAAAGAAGAGGAAATCCCACATGAGATTAGGTTGGATAGGACGCCCTCTAGATATGGACCTTGGATAGATAAGAACCTCATAGGTCCCCAACGACCTTTCTACTTAGATGAAGCCTTTGCTAGTAAAGCAACTTTCCATGAAAAAGAGATGGCTAGGGACAAGGAAGTGAACCCGTTCGAGGACGCCTTAGTATTTAGGAAGATGACCGAGTTCCTAGGAAGTTTGCCCGTCAATCTTGTCATGAATAGGTGGAAAATTGAAAAGCCTAAACATAAGTGGGATTGGAATAGACCACCTAGTGATGGTAATGGAGAGTGGCACATTAGGATAACAATCTATGATCCCGATGGAGAGAAGTTTGAAAAGGCATATCAAACCGAAAGTATTACTAGGAACTTAAATGATAAGTTTGATCCTTATGACATTGTTAAGGATAGGCTTACTTATATCGGTACGTAGGAGCACGACTACGAGTCTAGCTACAAGACTCATAAATAAAGAAAAGCGCTTCGTGGGAGGCAACCCATGCTTAATTGTTTGCTTGTTAATGTCATATATCTTTTATTGATTGCTTATTCTCATGTTTAAATTTGTAAAAATGCTTTATTTTGTTTTTAACCTCGTCTTAATTGCATATAAAGGTATTTTACATAAAGGATAAGTGTAGGGAGGATTACACACGTTTTCAAAAGAAACGTAAACATGAGAATAGCAATTCATTAAAAGATATATATGTGTGTTTGTTCGAGTCAAATGCTTGTATCGAGTCATAATGGATGTTTTGCAAAAATTTTTCCAGATTCTAAAGATGTAAATTTTCCAGAATTTTTCCGAAAATCGCAGACCGCTTTTCAGGATAACCTGACGGCGTCGAGATCGCAACCCGACGTAGGGAAGGAGTAAAAACAACAGATTATTTTTTTTCTCGTTTTCTGAGTTACTTATAAATTTTTGGAATTTTCCAGGTCTTAATTTTCTAGAAATTCTGTAAACATCCATTCCACAAGCATTATATCCTAGTTTAGTAGAGTCTTATATATATTATTACCGCCGATTTTACGTGAATGTTTCGTTTGTTTTCTTCAAGTGTGCAGGTTTAATTTATCAAGAAGAAGTTACATAAGATTGGAAGGAGCTTTTCACGCATACATTCTTCTTGGAAAGGATTTAACCACTACTTCACACACGGATCCTACCGAGCTAATCAGGGGAGTATTAGTTTCTTTCGTTTTTAATTACCTTCTATTATCATAACTTTGATACTTTCGGGGAACATTGGGGACAATGTTCAGTTTAAGTGTAGGGAGGGAAAATAAAACGGGAACTTTGAAACTATGCTTATCCTTGAGTATTTGCTTTGTCCAATTGTATTTGTGTAATAAACCATGAGAAAATGTCGGTTAGGGTAATTTTGGCACCAAATTTAAAATTTTTTATGACATATAGGAGTGGGCCATTAGTCTTAACAAAAGCGTCTCACGGATAGGAAGTTGCATGACTAGCACAAAAACCCTTTACCACCTAAATTCCACCCAAAATGTGAGGATCGCCCTTAGATTAGTAGGAATTAAAGCATTCATCTTTAATGCTTAGAGTGTGAACCGGTAGTATATTAGATTCTACAACTTGTTTTGTGATGCATTCCGAGATCGTTAGTAAGACTGCACTTGTGTAGTTAGGAATAACTAAATGATAAGAGGCATTAGGATAACCCTTGTTTGATACCCGTAATATAATTACTTCTTCCACATCGGTTGAGTAATTCCCCCACACCCTTTACGTTGTACTCATCTTTAGTACACGATACCCCTAGTTAACCCCTCAGAGCCTATCCATTTCGCGGTTCTCGTGATGTTTCGGTTTTTCCGGAATATCAATGAAGTGCATTGTTTACACCCCACCCCCAAATATACACCCAAATCGCCTTAGCCTACCTTGTATGCACTCACTTTTAGTGCATTATTGTTATCACCCTAAACCCTTAGTTCAATTATCTAGTTGCTTGCATGAGTTGCTAAGTCGAGTCATATCCTTTGAACACAGTTTTGGGACGATTGGGACTCATGGGAAAAGTTAGTTTAATGACTGGAAGGGAACGTTAAATTCCCTTATTTGCGTATTAATATACCTCAAGTGTTTTGATCTTTTCAATTCGGGTCAAATTAGTGTTAGAGTAATAAAAACTCAAGTGTAGGGATGTGCCTATAAATCCATTTCATTTTGATGTTACCGTAGAGGATGGTAGAGTAAAAGTGCATGAAAAAAAAATAGAAAAAAAAGAAAAAAATAGAGTGTTAAAAAAAAACATACGGGCTACCATCCTACATCTATCCTTTAAATTTATGTTTGTTTGTTTCAGTTATCTAGAGTTTAGAGTGTCGAGTCTTGGCTTTGCAACGCCATTCTTCGTATTCTTGTAACAATAAGATTTTTGACTTGCCACCACTAAATAGCCTATCCAACCAAACCCTTTGTTTCCCTACCGTAAGCCTAACATTACAACCCTTTAAAGACCTCTTTGATAGTCTTTCGTAGGTGCTTACGCCAAAGCGATGGAGGTTTGATCTATTCTCAAGCCTATGGTAATCTATGTACTAGGACCGGTTAATGAGTGTTTATCTTCCATTTCCACTTTAATATATTTCATATACACCCGAGAGAGATGTGAGTATCCAAACACCCCATATGAGGTGCTAGTATGTAATTTCCGTGCTTGTTATGACTTTTGCGGGGCTTATATGTGTTGTGGACTGTTTTAAATTAATGCTTCATGACCCCTAACTTATAAATTAATTGGCTAAAAGCACATTTGCTTGAGGACAAGCAAATACCAAGTGTAGAGATATTTGATAAGGTTTTAAAATGTACCTTTTGAGGGGTCGTTTAAGCCCTTATTTGATCACTTTTGTATCCGTTATTACTTAATATCGTTCCTTTTCACTTTTTAGGTCTCTTGAAGGCAAAATGCTGTAATGGCACTTATTTGGACGAAAAGGTGCGGATTGATAACGCTACACGCGTCGTTCGGGGTCAAAGGAACTTCCTTTTCTTCGAACAAGTTTTATAACACCCTAGGCAGTGAACCTAATCGTTGTAGTGTAGTATTAGGGTAAGCCACGGGTATTGATATCGTTCTCTAGGGGAATAGGAATGCTAGTGAGAAGTTACTACGCTAAGGTTGGGGTTGAGGAAGATTATTTTTTATCTTTTTATGTTTTTTAGAAAATTGAAAGGTACGAATCTCGGGGTTTGGATTTGGGGGTTGGTATTTCTACCGATTACTCTACTTATCTAATTATCTAATCTAAGGTGATGGTAGTCTATGTCTAATTATTGTGTGCTCGTATGATGGTTTAAAGATGTGTTTACTTAGGTTTTACTACTCCTTAATTATCTCCTATTGGTGGTTGAATTGTCACGTCCTTATTCTTAATTGCGTTGTGTGTCTAAAGTTGTAGGGAATGCGTTTCTCCCTAACTCTTTGAACTTACCAAAGGGTCTCGTCTACAAAACCCACTAGGGATAATAAACTCTTACTCTAAGGCACTCTTTGGATGGTTTAGCTTACAACTACTCAAGGAGTTATATTCTAAGGTTCACAAAGATTTAATCAAGCATTAAGTACACAACGAATGACCTATCACATTACTAGATCATTAACAAACTAAGATAAGAGACAACCAATCAATATTCAATAATTAAGTTTCATATTCCCTAAGCAAACACAAAAGTAAATTAGCCGGACATGGAGAACATGCAAGCATACACACAAATAATCAAGGACATAATTGTATTAATGAAGTAAAGTACTTATCTTGATGTAAGATAGGGTTTGGAACCCTAAAATACTGTACAAGACAGCCTTGGTTCGGTTTAGGTTTTTACTCCAAAATGTTACACCCCAAAATATCGCAGCGGAACGATAGTGTCTTTGGGGTATGACTTCATAGCACAAAATATGGATGAAAAACGACCTCTAAAATGAGACGTTTTGAAAGATTTACCATTCGATTAAATAAAGTTAAAGTTTACAAAACATGAGATCCCAAAGTTTGATAATACATAAAGGGTTTACAAACATGTCGAATGGTAATTGATAAAAAACACAAGACTCCAATGTATGCCATGTGACCCAAAAGCTCCATGAAATGCTATCGCCTTACGACCTGAGATAAACATGCTAAAAAGTGTCAACACAAAGGTTGGTGAGTTCATAAGTTTGTTGAAAATGATTTGAAAAAGTCTATAAAGAATGTTGATGCAGCAAAGGCATTGCAAATCCATTCAGTTCCGAGTTCCGCCCATAAAAACTTCATAACCTATGTGTTCACAACCCATTGCCTAAAATAGAATTGTAAATCTTGTTTGTAAGTAGGACATATGTGCATACGATATATACATGTACTTAATGCAAAGAATCACAGCCAACTGAACCTCTTGACAAGTCTAAATTGTTTGTTGTGTTTCATTGAATAACATATTATATTCACCCCAGGTCACGTCATCAAGGACCCTAGGGTGGGGGTGTCAGCCCGATAGTACTATCAATACCTCTCCGCAGGCTCCCGCAGGAGTTAACCAGTTGCTAATGTATGTATGTTGAAGCATAATTGGAAACAAGTTTAGTACATTAAGGCACATATCGCAATAAACCCCACATAATGTCCAAAGAGTATAAGAAGTATAGTGTAACACAATTGTATAAATGGTTTGAGTATTCGCAAGAGTAAAAACAAGTATTTAAGCATGTATCTCTCCCAAAGAGTTTGTAAGAATTTAAACGAGTAAAAGCGGGGTATGAACTCACCTGGTATGATTGATATGCTAACAAAGTGAAGTGCACGAAAATGAGGCTCGGAAACTATCCGCGACCTAAAATGAATGATGTGCTCTAATATAAGTCATGAAACAATGTTGTGCATGCAAATCCATATGTAATCTATACCACTTGTACGTTTTTGAAAATAGAATTTATCGTCGAAATATAGGTTTATGACATCTCGTCATGTTTATAAAATACTTTACAAGTATATACGTTGAATCAACATTCTACGATAATCGTTTTGTGATTTATTGTGAAATTATACTTTTCGTCGTAAAATAATGTTATTTGACAATTTCATGAAAGTGAATATACAGCCTCAAAAAGCTAGTCATAAAATGGTGCACATCGAATGTTAGTAAACAAACTCGACGGTTTTGGGAAGCTTGTACCATTATCTCAAAGGTTTAGCATTTAAGTTTTCATCCTAGTGGTCTCGATCATGGAGAAAAATATAGGTAAAGTATGGTACTTGTATCCAAAATATCGTTTTAAGGTGATTTCCGGCAAAGTTTGAATGACCGTATTTTATTCGTTACAACTCCGCTTGACGAACGGTTGGACATTTTGGAAAATATGCTAGGCGAACTTACTTTTACTAGAAGACATCACATTATAAGAAGTACTACATCCTTGTTAAAAACGACCCTCAACATGGTCCCTCGTTGCCGTAGTTTATGTTTAATAGAAAATATATTAAGGTTGCTTATATAATAAAGTTACGGCAACTTTGTGTAAACGTGTATAATTTAATCATTACAAGTCCGTTTTCTACGTTTTCTACATCCTTAGACTCGTGTTAAAGTATACTAATATATTTTTGATAAGTCGACACATTTTATAACGCTTAAGACTCATTTTTGACCCGTAAAGAGTGACATTTTCAAGCTGAAATTTCTGGAAATATTAGTTTTCGTCGCCAAACTTCAAAAATTCATAACTTCTTCGTTATAACTCCGTTTTAACCCGTTCAAGCGGCCACGTTTTCGTTTTAAAGTATATTTTCCAAATATCTAGCCCAAAATATTTTACCAACTGACGAATTTTCCCAGATTTAAAAATAAGATCAGACCCTTAATTAAACTTGTCGAAATGAGTTTTTCACGCGCAAAACCTATTCTAACCAATTCAAAACAACTCCGAAGCTATTCTAATCCTACCATACACCTTCTTAGGGTGTCATGGGTTCCTAGGCATCACCAAAAGTGATATGTTTCAAGGAGTAATTATAGGATGAAATATATATATAACACTTAATAACGATGAAAAAGTGGTATAAACCTCCATAAGACTTGCATGTTTTTCTCCAAGATGATGTAATGAACATAAAATAAATATGAAAGATGATGATGAGTATGAGATGCTTACTAGTTAACTTGATGAGGTTAATGAATAAAGGTTTTTCCTAATCACCCAAGGTTTTTATTTCACAACCTTAATCAAGAGTGTAAATAACTTGACTTCAAAATATTTGGTGATCTCCTTGATGGTTCTTTGGTTGGCCGGTTCACTTGGAGAAGAAGAGAGAAAGACTTTGATTTTTCTCACTATGTATCTATGTGTTGAATGAATGTAAAAATATGAATATGAATATGTATGTAGATATTAGTTAAGATATTTTACAAATTTAGTGTTGAGTCACCATGATGGTCGACAACCATAAAGAAGAAAAATAATAGATGCATTTTAAGTAGATTAATACATATAGGTAGAAATAAAGTGTAGTTATTTAAGAATGATTAGTAACTTGTGTATTTATTTAAGCATTTAAGGTAACGTTAGCTAATAATAAATTTTAACGGGTCAAGATAAAATATATTGAGGTCATAAAAATTATAAAAATACATTTCTTGAAAGATTTGAGTGAATAAATATTTATCGGGTTGAATTTACGAAAACCGTCGTAATTATATAAACTTAACAATTTATATACAAAATAAATTCAAAACACTGGGTAAACTAAAAATAATATTTTTATAAACTTAATATGAGTATAAAAATATATTGTGATAAATTTTTGGAAGTATCGGATCAAATGTTCAAAATAATAAATTACGCGATAGCGTTTATTTAATAAGAAATTATGCGTTTAATGTGAAATGCAAAACTATGCATGAGCTAATATGATGAATGTTGAGTTTGAGAAATGACCGGAAATTGAGAATTGTGACATTCTTCCCATGTCAGCGGAATCACGTCCACGTGATTCAATTAGTGATACTTAAAGGTCTACCCTTAGGTTTCGCGAAATCAGGGTGTATGGTCAAAAGTGCTTATGCCACAACTTACGCGTCTAGGTTTCTTATCTAATGAGGCTAACGAATAATAATACAAGTGGATCACTTAATGGTCTAGGGAAAACGTACCGCTTCGCATTGCGGGTCAGCCTCGGTCCCTACATAGAATGCTCGACCCTGGGGTGGACTGATATTGAGTACAGGGTTTGGATTGTTTCCATCAATTGCTAAAGCTAGGTGTTGGTTACCCCAGTAGTTGCCTCTGCTTCCATTCAACTTAGGGCAATTATTCCGGAAGTGATTCGGGCTGTTACATTCAAAGCAAGTCCTTTGGTTATTCCTCATGTTGCCCACGTTAACCGTTGTTACCGTGTTTTACACGCTCCTTAAGATGGCCATATCGATTGCAATTTGTACACAAGCGGCAGGGCTTGGTCTTCGGATGATGATAAGCACACTTGGTACATTTGGGATGTGTACCAAGCATACTCTCTTTGTTCGGTACCGTTGCCACAAAAACTCTTGCCCTTTTGTTGTCTCTACCACGCCCATCTCGCCTATTCGACCCACTCGCTTCCTTCCTCTTGTCACTACTTTTCAAAGTACCATTTCTAACCATCTCGCTGCCTCAGGGGTTCCCGCCTCAGTATTGCACTTTGTATCGTGAGACGGCTCGGTCGTTTCACAGCTTCCACGGATTTCGTGCACAAGACCATATATGTACCTCGCGATTCTTTGGATTCGGGGTCACCATATGAGGAACTAGTCGGCTAATTCATGGAATCGATCTGTAGGCTGCGTAACCAGCCCTATCATAGAGTGATGATAAAGTTCATGTTCTAGTTTCGCATTTCATTGTCCCGCAGTACTCTTCTTGCAATAACGCCTTAAATTCGCCCATGTCATACCTATACCGCTTCTCTCGCTTCTAGCCTCGTAGGCGATGTTCCACCATGTCAATGCCTTCCCGATAGCAAGCAAGCAGATACTTCACCCTCTCGATGTGCGGCACAATTGCGATGTCGATCACCGACTTTGTCTTCTCTACCCATCGAGTATACGCCAAAGCACCTCCTATACCATCAAACTCCACGGGTTTGCATAACGAAAATTCCTTATATGCGTGCATCCATTCATTTGTTGTTGTTGTTGGTAGTGTTGTTATTGTTGCCACTGCCAACTACATTGTTGGTGTCGACATTCCCGTTCCGTGGTTTCCCGAGTTATTCATATGATTTCCAACTTATGTGACAATAGTGGGAAGCAAGATTTGAAGTTGTTGAGCGATGATGGCGGCAAAATCGTGGTTCCGCCGCGTTGTTGTCATTGTTACCCATGTCGCGACCGCTTCTCTACCTCCATGCTCACCTGTCCTTCCACCCCTTTGCGCCGCACCACCTCGGTTAGTGTTGTGTGTTACCCTCTTTGGTGCCATGATCTCTGCAAGGAAAGGACAGTTGAGTTCCCAATGTCTATACTTAACGCCCTCAAACATAATACCACGCCACAAATTGGTTCCTAGGTGTACCCACATCGATCTCGATATGCGTGGTCGCATATGTCTACGTGGGTTGTGACGCATTTATAATTATGTTGGCCACCATAATTATAATTTCCTTATTTCACACGCAGTATGCATACCACCAAGCATACATGTCTCGATGATTGTTGTTACTGAAATAGGTAGCCATTCTATCATCCGATTCTAAACGGTGGAGGAGGAATTTAGGTAGGTATCTAGGAGAATCGCACTTGGTGTATAGGAAATCCCTTTAGGTGCTAAAGTCGCTATGAGGTTTAGTCGCAGCAGCTTCCCAAAGTATCCTCAAGAGCACTCCCATCCTCGGGCAAAATCATCAAAACTATACAACTATATAGTAACACTTATTTAGCTCGATCTCGTGTCTCATCAAACAAGAACTGTCACGAGATCAAGTTAGATAAGTGCTCACATCGAGCTCCATATTTTTGATGACTTGACTAGATTTTGGGACTCCTCTATCGGTACAAGGAAACTACATTATCCAATGAGGTGGTTCTAGAAGGAATATTTAAGAAAACAAAGCCGCGACGTAAAAAGTGTGTAAGGCGATAGGAAAAGAAAGGATTGACATGAAAGCGGTCATAGTCTAGGAACTAAAATGCAACCTAGTTCTCTATAACCAAGTCTCGATACCAATCATTGTCACACCCCAAAATATCGCAGAATGAACGATAGTGTCTTTGGGGTATGACTTCATAGCACAAAGTATGGATACATAAAACGACCTCTAAAATGAGACGTTTTGAAAGATTTACCATTCGATTAAATAAAGTTAAAGTTTACACAACATGAGATCCCAAAGTTTGATAATACATAAAGGGTTTACAAAACATGTCGAATGGTAATTGATAAAAAACACAAGACTCCAATGTATGCCATGTGACCCAAAAGCTCCATGAAATGCTATCGCCTTACGACCTGAGATAAACATGCTAAAAAGTGTCAACACAAAGGTTGGTGAGTTCATAAGTTTGTTGAAAATGATTTGAAAAAGTCTATAAAGAATGTTGATGCAAAGAAAGGCATTGCAAATCCATTCAGCCCGAAGTTCCCCATACAAAACTCGCAACCTATGTGTTCACAACCCATTGCCTAAAATAGAATTGTAAATCTTGTTTGTAAGTAGGACATATGTGCATACGATATATACATGTACTTAATGCAAAGAATCACAGCAACCGAACCTCTTGACAAGTCTAAATTGTTTGTTGTGTCTCATTGAATAACAGATTATATTCACCCTGTGTCACGCCATCAAGGACCCTAGGGTGGGGGCGCACCGATAGTACTATCAATACCTCTTCGCCGGCTCCCGCAGGAGTTAACCAGTTGCTAATGTATGTATGTTGAAGCATAATTGGAAACAAGTTTAGTACATTAAGGCACATATCGCAATAAACCCCACATAATGTCCAAAGAGTATAAGAAGTATAGTGTAACACAATTGTATAAATGGTTTTAGTATTCGCAAGAGTAAAAACAAGTATTTAAGCATGTATCTCCCCAAAGAGTTTGTAAGAATTTAAACGAGTAAAAGCGGGTATGAACTCACCTGGTATGATTGATATGCTAACAAAATGAAGTGCACGAAAATGAGGCTCGAAACTATCCGCACCTAAAATGAATGATATGCTCTAATATAAGTCATGAAACAATGTTGTGCATGCAAATCCATATGTAATCTATACCACTTGTACGTTTTTGAAAATAGAATTTATCGTCGAAATATAGGTTTATGACATCTCGCCATGTTTATAAAATACTTTACAAGTATATACGTTGAATCAATATTCTACGATAATCGTTTTGTGATTTATTGTGAAATTATACTTTTCGTCGTAAAATAATGTTATTTGACAATTTCATGAAAGTGAATATACAGCCTCAAAAAGCTAGTCATAAAATGGTGCACATCGAATGTTAGTAAACAAACTCGGCGGTTTTGGGAAGCTTGTACCATTATCTCAAAGGTTTAGCATTTAAGTTTTCATCCTAGTGGTCTCGATCATGGAAAAAAATATAGGTAAAGTATGGTACTTGTATCCAAAATATCGTTTTAAGGTGATTTCCGGAAAAGTTTGAATGACCGTATTTTATTAGATTACAACTCGCTTGACTAACGGTTGGACATTTTGGAAAATATGCTAGGCTAACTTAATTTTACTAGAAGACATCACGTTATAAAAAGTACTACATCCTTGTTAAAACGACCCTCAACATGGTCCCTCGTTGCCGTAGTTTATGTTTAATAGAAAATATATTAAGGTTGCTTATATAATAAAGTTACGGCAACTTTGTGTAAACGTGTATAATTTAATCGTTACAAGTCCGCTTTTCTACGCTTTCTACATCCTTAGACTCGTATTAAAGTATACTAATATATTTTGATAAGTCGACACATTTTATAACGCTTAAGACTCATTTTTGACCCGTAAAGAGTGACATTTTCATGCTGAAATTTCTGGAAATATTAGTTTTCGTCGCCAAACTTCAAAAATTCATAACTTCTTCGTTATAACTCCGTTTTAACCCGCTCAAGCGGTCCGCGTTTTTGTTTAAAGTATATTTTCCAAATATCTAGCCCAAAATATTTCTGAACTGACGAATTTTCCCAAATTTAAAAATAAGATCAGACCCTTAATTAAACTTGTCGAAATGAGTTTTTCATGCGCAAAACCTATTCTAACCAATTCAAAACAACTCCGAAGCTATTCTAATCCTACCATACACCTTCTTAGGGTGTCATGGGTTCCTAGGCATCACCAAAAGTGATATGTTTCAAGGAGTAATTATAGGATGAAATATATATATAACACTTAATAACGATGAAAAGTGGTATAAAACCTCCATAAGACTTGTATGTTTTTCTCCAATATGATGTAATGAACATAAAATAAATATGAAAGATGATGATGAGTATGAGATGCTTACTAGTTAACTTGATGAGGTTAATGAATAAAGGTTTTTCCTAATCACCCAAGGTTTTTATTTCACAACCTTAATCAAGAGTGTAAATAACTTGACTTCAAAAATTTTTGTGATCTCCTTGATGGTCCTTTGGTTGGCCGGTTCACTTGGAGAAGAAGAGAGAAAGACTTTGATTTTTCTCACTATGTATCTATGTGTTGAATGAATGTAAAAATATGAATATGAATATGTATGTAGATATTAGTTAAGATATTTTACAAATTTAGTGTTGAGTCACCATGATGGTCGACAACCATAAAGAAGAAAAATAATAGATGCATTTTAAGTAGATTAATACATATAGGTAGAAATAAAGTGTAGTTAGTTAAAAATTATTAGTAACTTGTGTATTTATTTAAGCATTTAAGGTAACGTTAGCTAATAATAAATTTTAACGGGTCAAGATAAAATATATTGGGTCATAAAAATTATAAAATACATTTCTTGAAAGATTTGAGTGAATAAATATTTATCGGGTTGAATTTACGAAAACCGTCGTAATTATATAAACTTAACAATTTATATACAAAATAAATTCAAAACACTGGGTAAACTAAAAATAATATTTTTATAAACTTAATATGAGTATAAAAATATATTGTGATAAATTTTTGGAAGTATCGGATCAAATGTTCAAAATAATAAACTACGCGATAGCGTTTATTTAATAAGAAATTATGCGTTTAATGTGAAATGCAAAACTATGCATTAGCTAATATGATGAATGTTGAGTTTGAGAAATGACCGGAAATTGAGAATTGTGACACAAAAAGACTACACACAAATACTGAAAAATTCGGATTTTATATATAAGATTACACATGCGACGGCGTCACCTTATGTTTTTTGACTCCGTCGGATCGCCGTCATTAGGGTTTCGCCTTTGCCACGTTAGACTTGCGGCGGCGTCACCTTATGCTTGTGCGCCGTCTCTTGACCTCGGCGCCGTGCTCGATTGAATCTAGGCGTCTGAGTTGCGACGGCCTACTCTTTTATAACTTGACGTCGTCACTTGAAAATAAGAGTTTTGGCTTCGTCCCGCCATACAAAATCCTCCGACGGCGTCAGCAGATATAAGCAGATGACGCCCGTCACCTTATGTTTTCGCCGACTGAGTGTCTCGATTCTTGACTTTGGCCATTTTCTTCTCAGATATCCGTTTCTCGTCCAAATAAGTGCTATTACAGCAATTTTCCTTCAAGAGACCTAAAAAGTGAAAAGGAACGATATTAAGTAATAACGGATACAAAAGTGATCAAATAAGGGCTTAAATGACCCCTCAAAAAGGAACATTTTAAAACCTTATCAAATATCCGTACACTTGGTATTTGCTTGTCCTCAAGCAAATGTGCTTTTAGCCAATTAATTTATAAGTTAGGGGTCATGAAGCATTGGTTTAAAACAGTCCACAACACATATAAGCCCCGCAAAAGTCATAACAAGCATGGAAATTACATACTAGCACCTCACATGGGGTGTTTGGATACTCACATCTCTCGGTGTATATGAAATATAACAAGTTGGAAATGGAAGATAAACACTCATTAACCGGTCCTAGTACATAGATTACCATAGGCTTGAGAATAGATCAAACCTCCATCGCTTTGGCGTAAGTACCTAGGAAAGACTATCAAAGAGGTCTTTAAAGGGTTGTAACGTTAGGCTTACGGTAGGGAAACAAAGGGTTTGGTGGGATAGGCTTTTTAGTGGTGGCAAGTCAAAAATCTCTATGTTAAATGCATACGAAGAATGGCGTTGCTAAGCCAAGACTCGACACTCTAGACTCTAGCTAACTGAAACAAACAAACATAAATTTAAAGGATAGATGTAGGATGGTAGTCCGTATGTTTTTTTTTCCCTCTATTTTTTTTCTTTTCTCTTTTTCTATTTTTTTTCGATTTCTTTTTCATACACTTTTACTCTACCATCCTCTACGGTAACATCAAAATGATAGGGATTTATAGGCACATCCCTACACTTGAGTTTTTATTACTCTAACACTAATTTGACCCGAATTGAAAAGATCAAAACACTTGGGGTATGTTATTACGCAAATAAGGGAATTTAACGTTCCCTTTCAATCATTTTATAAACTTTAACTTTTTCCCATGAGTCCCAATCGTCCCAAAACTGTGTACAAAGGATATGACTCGACTTAGCAACTCATGCAAGCAACTAGATAATTGAACTAAGGGTTTAGGTGATAACAATAATGCACTAAAAGTGAGTGCATACAAGGTAGGCTAAGGCGATTTGGGTGTATATTTGGGGGTGGGGTGTAAACAATGCTCTTCATTGATATTCCAAAAAAACCGAAACATCACGAGAACCGCGAAAAGGATAGGCTCTGAGGGGTTAACTAGGTATCGTGTACTAAAGATGAGTACAACGCAAAGGGTGTGGGGAATTACTCAACCGATGTGGAAGAAGTAATTATATTACGGGTATCAAACAAGGGTTATCCTAGTGCCTCTTATCATTTAGTTATTCCTAACTACACAAGTGTAGTCTTACTAGCAATCTCGGAATGCATCACAAAACAAGTTCTAGAATCTAATATACTCCCGGTTCACACTCTAAGCATTAAAGATGAATGCTTTAATTCCTACTAATCTAAGGGCGATCCTCACATTTTGGGTGGAATTTAGCTGGTAAAGGGTTTTTGTGCTAGTCATGCAACTTCCTATCCGAGAGACGCTTTTGTTAAAACTAATGGCCCACTCCTATATGTCAAGAAAAATTAAAAATTTGGTGCCAAAATTACCCTAACCGACATTTTCTCATGGTTTATTACACAAATACACTTGGACAAAGCAAATAATCAAGGATAAGCATAGTTTCAAAGTTCCCGTTTTATTTTCCCTTCCTACACTTAAACTGAACATTGTCCCCAATGTTCCCCGAAAGTATCAAAGTTATGATAATTGAAGGTAATTAAAAATGAAAGAAACTAGTACTCCCCTGATTAGCTCGGTAGGATCCGTATGTGAAGTAGTGGTTAAATCTTTCCAAGAAGAATATGTGCGTGAAAATCTCCTTCCAATCTTTTGTTTCTTCTTCTTGATAAATGAAACCTGCACATTTGAAGAAAACAAACGAAACCTTCGCGTAAAATCGGCGTTAATAATATATATAAGACTCTACTAAACTAGGATATAATGCTTGTGGAATGGATGTTTACAGAATTTCGAAAATTAAGACTCGAAAAGTCCAAAATTTATAAGTAGCTCAGAAAACGAGAAAAAGTAATATGATGTTTTACTCCTTCCTCGGCGCCGTTATCCTGACAAAAACCGGTCTCATGATCTTCAAAAAATTCTAGAAAATTTACATCTTTAGAATCTGAAAAATTTCAAAAAACATCCATTATTTCTCGATACAAGCATTTGACTCGAACAAACACACATATATATCTTTTAATGAATTGTTATTCTCATGTTTACGTTTTATTTGAAAACGTGTGTAATCTTCCCAACACTTATCCTTTATGTAAAATTCCTTTATATGCAATTAAGACGAGGTTAAAAACAAAATAAAGCATTTTTACAAATTTAAACATGAGAATAAACAATTAATAAAAGATATATGACACTGACAAGCAAACAATTAAGCATGGGTTGCCTCCCACGAAGCGCTTTTCTTTATTTAAGAGTCTTGTAGCTAGACTCATAGTCGTGCCCTCACGTGACTTCATTACCGTCATCTCCTTCCTCATGACGGTCTCTATCGGGGGATTCCATGTTGTAGAAGCGCCCTATGATGCACTTCTCTAAGAGTTTGTCTTTTCCCCATTCGGTCCTAGGTTCAAACAATCCTTATAGAATCCGAAAATCTTAGCCATAACATAATCTACTCCTTTTTCTTTATCCTCCTCATTCCTATAGTAGACCGATAGTTTAAGTTCCTTTTCATCATTAGAGAGTGATGAGAACTTCTCAATCTTGAACGGCATTTGGTAAGCTATGTCGTCGTTCTCATCCTTGAATCGCACTATTCCTAATGAAGGATCATAAGTCATCCCGGTGTTTTCTATGAAAGGTTTTCCTAGAATAACGTGGGACAAGCTAGGGTCTATGGCCGTGCTAATATCATCCACAATTATGAAGTCCATAGGAAACATGAAACTACCTACATAAACGGGCAATCCCTTAACTCTACCAAGAAAATTGCAACTAACACTAGGATCATCGGGGTCTTGCCTAGTTGAATCGGCTTCTTCACAACCCAATTGTAGTAGGTGCTAGTCATTATGTTGATTGGGGATTTGCGGTCAATGTATGCCTTTGCCACAAAAAGGTGTCCTATGCAACATGGTATGTTAAGATTCCAAGGGTTCCCAAACTTGATTCTAGGGCTTTTCCTAACATACATGTGACGGAGGTCACGTACTAAGTGAGGGTGGCGAGTTAGCTCTTCTTCCGTAGGAAACTTATTGAAATAGTCATTATCTACTTCACCTACTTCCTCGTTTGTTTCATTAGTCTCACGTGTATGGTCCTCTTCATCATTGGTTCTATTAGGTTTCACTAAGGCGATGGTATTGATGAATTGGACATGCTTAGCTAACTTACTTCGGTCCTTAATCACTACACCGGAAGGCTCGAGAGTTGAGATAGCATTAACCTTCCTATCACTATTGGTCATGGCTTTCAAAAGGTTGTCTATCTTCCTATCCATTTCGGCTTGTTGTTGGTTAAAGCGATCCGAGAGCTTAGCTATTTGGGCTTCTTGGGTTGCAACTAGGTTTTGCAACATCCCTTTGATGTTTTGTTGGTTAGGACCGTGGGATGGGGGCCATGAAAAATCATTGGAAGTGAATTCCTTGGTTTGTCCCCAATAGAGGTCGGGCTTGCCCTTCCATGCTTCTCGGGTTTCATTGAAATTCCTAGGTCCTGGTATTGTAGGAATCTTCCTCCGCTCCATTAATGCGAGGATGCTAGTCAACGAAGCATGTTCGGGGATCGGTTAACAGTGCGTGTTATGAGGATCCTAAAACGGCTCACACGAGGAAGAAACTTTGTTCACATGGCGTGAAGACTTAGGGTTTTCGTAGGAACTCATTAGGAATTTAACTTGATCTTCAAGTTCGATCATCCTATGGTCGGAAGATTGTGAGTCAATGGGAGGCAAGGAGATTGCCTTAACGGTTTTGGGCAACTCACGGGGGTCATTCCAACTTTCGTTGTCATAGAGAGCAAGGTCCTCTATTATACCCCATGATTCTTCCGCGGTGAGATCACTAAGTTTTCCACCGGCCGCTTGGTCAATGGATGGCTTGGTGGGGAAATTGACATGATCATAAAAGATTTGGACTTGAAGCCAAAGATCAATGCCGAGATGAGGGACTTTATGAAGTAAGTCCTTGAATCGAGTCCATGCTTCTTAGAGAGATTCATTCTGACGTTGTTGGAACATCAAGATGTCATTCCTAAGTTTAGTGGTTCTCCCCGGTGGGAAAAATTGAGCAAGGAAACGAGAGGTGAGATCATCCCAACTTGAGATGGAGCCGTGGGAAGTCGCCAAGCCAATTACTAGTTTGGTCCCGTAGAGAAAATTGGAAGAGACGCAGGCGCGTGGTCTCCCGAGTAGTAGCATCAAGGTCGATGGAATAGACAATTTTAAGGAAATCCCTTAGATGCTGATTTGGATCTTCGGATCGAAGTCCATGGAATGCACATCCGTTTTGCACCAATCGGATGGTGTCGGATCGCAGGGCCGTAGTTTGGGCTTGGTCGGGAAGCTCAATGGTGTTCCTATAGCCTAGGTGGCTTGGTCTCGAGCTCTTGGCCGGTCAATTGGTAGTGGGTTGATGAATGGTGGGTGGTTATCACCTTCCATGATGAAAAGTGATAGGATTATGAACAAAGGTCTCGAAGAAGGGGGATAGACTATGAGAAAGCTAAAAATGAGAAAAATTTACTTGATAGGAATTAAGCAAAGAAACCTAAACGAGGTGGACTACTAACTACCTATTCTATTTCCCGGAAGCGGCGCCAAAAACTTGATAATGCTACACGCGTCGTTAGGGTCAAAGGAACTTCCTTTTCTTCGAGCAAGTTTTATAACACCCTAGGCAGTGACCTAATCGTTGTAGTGTAGTATTAGGGTAAGCCACGGGTATTGATATCGTTCTCTGGGGAATAGAATGCTAGGTTACTACTATTGGGGTTGAGGAAGATTATTTTTTTATCTTTTTATGTTTTAGAAATTCTCGGGGTTTGATTTGGGGGTTGGTATTTCTACGATTACTACTTATCTAATTATCTAATCTAAGGTGATGGTAGTCTATGTCTAATTATTGTGAGCTCGTATGATGGTTTAAAGATGTGTTTACTTAGGTTTTACTACTCCTTAATTATCTCCTATTGGTGGTTGAATTGTCACGTCCTTATTCTTAATTGCGTTGTGTGTCTAAAGTTGTAGGGAATGCGTTTCTCCCTACCTCTTTGAACTAACCAAAGGGTCTCGTCTACAAAACCCACTAGGGATAATAAACTCTTACTCTAAGGCACTCTTTGGATGGTTTAGCTTACAACTACTCAAGGAGTTATATTTTAAGGTTCACAAATATTTAATCAAGCATTAAGTACACAACGAATGACCTATCGCATTACTAGATCATTAACAAACTAAGATAAGAGACAACCAATCAATATTCAATAATTAAGTTTCATATTCCCTAAGCAAACACAAAAGTAAATTAGCCGGACATGGAGAACATGCAAGCATACACGCAAATAATCAAAGACATAATTGTATTAATGAAGTAAAACATCTTGATAAAGATAGGGTTTGGAACCCTAAAATATTGTACAAGACAGCCTTGGTTCGGTTTAGGTTTTTTCTCCACAAAACTACACACAAATACTGAAAATTTGGATTCTATATAAGATTACACGCGGCGGTCACCTTATGTTTTATGAGGCCGTCGGATCGCCGTCATTAGGGTTTCGTCTTGGCCACGTTAGACTTGCGACGGCGTCACCTTATGCTTGTGACGCCGTCCTCTTCAGCTTCTCGCGCTTCGATTGAATCTAGGCGTTTGAGTTGCGACGGCCTACTCTTTTATAACTTGACGTCGTCACGAAAATAAGAGTTTTGCTTCGTCCCATCACAAAATCCTCGACGCGCCGCTATAAGCATGACGCCATCACCTTATGTTTTCGCAGCAAGAGTGTCTCGATTCTTGACTTTGGCCATTTTCTTCGTATATCCGCACCTTTTTGTCCAAATAAGTGCCATTACAGCAATTTACCTTCAAGGGACCTAAAAAGTGAAAAGGAACGATATTAAGTAATAACGGATACAAAAGTGATCAAATAAGGGCTTAAATGACCCCTCAAAAAGGTACATTTTAAAACCTTATCACGGATATACGAAGAAAATGGCCAAAGTCAAGAATCGAGACACTCAAGCTGCTAAAATACAAGGTGACGACGTCACTGCTTAACTGTGACACCGTCGGAGCATTTTGTGACGACACAGAAGCCAAATTTCTTATTTTCAAGTGACGGTGTCAGGCTTTAAAAGAGTAGGCCGTCGCAACTTAGACGGCCTAGATTTGATCCAGACGGCGTCATAAGCTGAAGAGGACGACGTCACAAGAACAAGGTGACGCCGTCGCAAGACTAACGTAGCCAAGACGAAACCCTAATGACGGCGACCCGACGGCGTCACAAATCATAAGGTGACGCCGTCGACTTGTAATATTATATATAGAATCTGAATTTTTCAGTATTTTGTGTGTAGTCTTTTGGAGTAAAAACCTAAACCGAACCAAGGCTGTCTTGTACAAGATTTTAGGTTCCAAACCCTAATTTACATCAAGATAAGTGTTTTACTTCATTAATTCAATTATGTCTTCAATTATTTGTGTGTATGCTTGCATGTTCTCCATGTCCGGCTAATTTACTTGTGTGTTTGCTTAGAGAATATGAAACTTAATTATTGAATATTGATTGGTTGTCTCTTATCTTAATTGTTTAATGATCTAGTAATGCGATAGGTCATTCGTTGTGTAATTAATGCTTGATTAATCTTTGTGAATCTTAGGCTATAGCACTTAGAGCGGTTGTAGGCTAAATTACACAAAGAAGGCCTTACAGTTAGAGGTTATAATCCCTAGAGGGCTTTGTAGACGAGACCCTTTGGTAAGTTCAAAGAGTTAGGGATAAAAGCATACCCTACGACTTTAGATACACAATGCGATTAAGAATAAGGACGTGACAATTCAACCATCAATAGGAGATAATTAAGGAGTAATAAAACCTAAGTGAACACATCTTTAAACTATCATACGAGCACACAATAATTAGACATAGACTACATACACCTAGATTAGATAATTAGATAAGTAGAGTAATCGGTAGAAATACCAACCCCCAAATCCAAACCCCGAGATTCGTACCTTTCCATTTTCTAAAAAAACATAAAAAAGATAAAAAATAATCTTCCTCAACCCCAACCTTAGCGTAGTAACTTCTCACTAGCATTCCTATTCCCCTAGAGAACGATATCAATACCCGTGGCTTACCCTAATACTACACTACAACGATTAGGTTCACTGCCTAGGGTGTTATAAAACTTGCTCGAAGAAAAGGAAGTTCCTTTAACCCCGAACGACGCGTGTAGCGTTATCATAAAGCTACTATTTGTTCATATTTGAGGGTAATATCAGGTAAACACTTCTTTTTTGCATTGGCTTATGGCTACAGGAAAGTCAAATAAAATGGAAAAAGAGTTAAGCAATGCCACACATGTTAAAATTCTTATTTTTTATAGGCTACAATGAAGTTAAATATTATTCCTTCCCTGGCAAAGAGGGCTATCTCACAACCATCCAAAAATAAGTAATCACAAATCGTTTGCATGTATCAGTTGCCAAATTCCTAACTGTGAAATCAAATAAGTAATCACAAACAGAAATGTTGCAGGTTCGAAGTGTGGATGTAAAGGAAGCGTTACGACTTCATCAACAAAATAACTTTATGATTCTTAATGTAAGACCATAAGCAGAGTTTAAATAGATTAATAAAGTTATTTTTTTTCTAAGACCACTAAATGAATTAGCAATGAATTACTAAAGGCAACCAGACAATGTTTAGCCACAAATGAAACAAATCGACGAGAAGTTATTTATGCTTTGAGGTACTTCTCATAATCTCATATCAACAACATATATCTAGGTTTTTTCATGACGGACAATTAGCTATGCATCTTAGCTATTATGAGATATTACCTTTTCACAATATACTATTGATTTTGCATCACTTAATTCATACAAATAAATGCCTTTCAGGTTCTACATTGCGACCATCGGTTATTGGCTATTGCAGGCAAACCTGGTGCTACTCCGGATCTTTTATTTTGCCACTACATATCAATGTCAATATCAATGTTAATGTCAATGGTCCATTGATGCCACCCAAGTTTTTATCTTAAAGTTATTTTTCTTAATTTAACCTCTTCTCTTTTATAAGGTTAATTTTAAAATGGTTAAATTATTTAAATGATAGAAATAACTATGCATCAGTAATGAAAGTTCATTCTTCTTTACTTGATGACTTACTCTTTTAATTGTTCTACAAAAGGCGATTGGGTATATAGTTTTGGAAAAACATGTATGGTTAACAAGTGCCAAGTTATCTCAAATGTCAATTACAAATTGAATTTCTCGCAGCCGCATAAATTGTCTTAGGCACTACCTTTGTGACTGGAAACATGTCAACCGGTTAGCATTAATAGTCCTAGGTACTACCTTGACTCGATTTGACAGTAACTTAAAACTGAGCCGTTTGATACAATCCGTTTCAAATCGACACTGAATTTTTCCATTTTATTCTTTCCAAACACATTATCATTACATAATTAAATTAAGATTAATGTTGAAAGAAACTAGAAAAGTTATGAGGTTGTATGAACTTTAAATTTGACCCGCTCAACGCATTTGACCCATTCAGCTTAAGGATGTTTTATTATGGCATGACCTTTTAAGAGGTAAATATATGAACATTCATATTGTCGGTTCTCATATAGGCTTATTATTGAAGTAATGAATGTATGTGCTCTAGATGATCATACTTAGAGTTAAAAAATCTATTGTTAATGATTGTTTAATCAAGTTCCAACAAGAAAGGGAGGAGACAATGGGGTTCAACACTACAAGATGTATAACTATATTAAAGTCAAGATTTTATATCTATTTATCTACTTGCCCAACTTCACTTTCCCTGTTTTAGTGATTGCCTCACTTGTACTCTATATTTGAGCATGCTAGACTTCCATAATCATTTCCTTGATATTGATATTGGATGAATATTACATTTGTGTTTAGGGTGAAATTTTGAACTTTTAGTAACTGAAATAGCATAAAGAAATTAGAGCAGCTTCATTTATGAAGAACAATGTAGAACACGTTTGGTATTTATTTTTGGGTAAAGGGGTTACCCTGGTAAAATATATTAAAACCAAAAAGTTAAGTACAATGGAGTGCGGCTAAAGTATTACATTAACCTCAAGCCCGCGCTTGATAAACAAAATAAACCAAATTAAGTCTTTGAGACTCAACTACTCGACTTAGCATCAACCATTGTAAATAAAATGCAGTATCAATATTACCATCACACGGAATAACATTCTTGACGATATAGTATTCGATATAATAAAGGCAGCATCCGATTCTGTATGATGGGAATAAGTTTCGTTTTCCAAATCTTGGCCTATAACTTGTGAAGGGTTACATGATTAAAAAGGGACTAGATGTTCTTACAATGAAAGTTGGTACGTTCGTCGTTAGCACTTGAATAGTAGTAGCATTAACTAAAAAGTAGGGTTACAAGATTAAGAAGGGATCAGATGTTCTTACTATGCAAGTTGGTACCTCCGTCTTTTGCGCTTGACTAAACAAGTAAAACCTGTTAGGATTTAGAAAATCCATGATGAAGTGTCGGTCACGCCAACGTATGTTTAGCATATTATAGCTCGTAGACGTATTAGTATATTAGTTAGATTATCAGTAGTGTAAGTAACACCGTGGAAGAAGGATGGGTATTTACCCATTGTATGCTTGATCCACAGCCCGTAGGAGGGCGTAGTCATTTGTATAAATAGCCCTCTCCCTACAAGGGAGAGGGTTGGATGTTCATTTGGTAATCTAACCTTCTATGTGTTTCTCTCACTAGAACATCTCACTTTCTCTCTATACTCATTCCATACGCCTCTTTAATGTATGTGTTGATGTGTTTATGAAATCCAATATGTTACAAATGGTATCAAGAGCCGTGGTTTGATCACTCATCTTTCATATTCTTGGATTTTAGTGGATTTCATAAGGTTTTTGGGGTTGAAGGAGTTTAGAGTAGATTGCATCATTTGGTTCATTTCTAGCGTTAAAGTTTGGATTTTGATTGTACTTTTGTGTTTAGAATCATCATAAGTGTTGAGGTTTTGATTTAGAAGGCTTGAATCATCGTGGTTGGGCTGTTTTTTATTTGAAAAGTGGTAGTTTTTGAATATTGTACGTAGCGAGTTACGCCTCGTAGTACTTTTCTTGGAAGCGAGTTGGTTTGTTCTTTGAAGCGAGTTGTCACTAGAGTGATTTGTCACTTAAGCGAGTTCTCGCCTAAGTAAGTTGCTTTGGAAGCGAGTTGGTAGCTTAAGCGAGTTGTGTTCTAAGTGAGTTGCTGAAGAAGCGAGTTGGTTTTAAGCGACTTAACTATTGATCGAGTTGTCTCTGTATGTAACTTGATTCCATGCGACTTATCTATTAAGCGAGTTGTCCACAAAGCGAGTTGATTAGGGTGCGACTTGTCTAATACACTACTTGTCTATTGAAACTTGTCACTTCTTCGTGCTACATTTTACGGTTGTTCTTTTGATTTAGTAAAATCCCGTGAAAGAATCTATTTCCTGGTTTAATCAAAGAATAGTAAAATTCCATAGAATCTAATATTTATGTTATGGCTTACACCACTGATCCATTAATTTCCAATGTGCTCAAACTATATGACTCGGTGGACAGCAGACAAAGTACGTACTACTCAGAGAGCTTAACCATGACTGACTCAACCAATGATGATCAAAACACTTCGTACTTTGAGTTAAATCCTAAGGAATTACACCAGCTAATGCTGCAAAATGCCTTACTAATGGAATGCAGCATTGAGCCCTACCAACTACTTCACTCTCATCTCTTACAGTTCTTATCCACAACTATGGATCGAACATGTAGTGCTCTTTTCCGTCAGGACTTATCTACATTGACGAGAACCTTGCTGATGAACTTAGAACCATTGAAGCTTCAACTTACCAAAAAGAAGGTACTAAAAGATGATTCCAATGCTGCACTTCAGTTATCCACAACCAATTTCGGCCATTCATTAATAGGGAATATTCCGCAGACTTCGACCAACATTTGACTGGAATTTATTTCAAGAAACATACTGGAATGGAGATTCAGGAGTTCGTCAATACATTTATCCAACTGATGGATAATGTGGAAAAGTACATTGAGGAAGCTGCTCAAGAGGATGATTACGGGAATGAGTGTCAGGTGCAATTAGGAGATAGTGGTGAAAAGTCGGGTAATGTTTCAGTTGAAAGGTCGGGTGTTGCTGAATGCAGAATATCAGATACAACAAAGAATGATGTAACCAACAGCTCAGTAACTCCTGCCACATTTTATGTGGATGCACATGTCAGACCGGTGGATGAACAGGTGTCATCTGATGAGGCATCCTTAACTGTTCAACATAATGCATCTGCTAATGTACCTAAACAAACTGATCTTAAGGCTGAACATGATTCGGATGAATGTTCCTTGGTTGAGACTGAGTCTAGAATTTTTAAAACAAATGAAATGGTTGAAAAAAAGGTTTTTGATGAACTTTCAAACAAATACTCAATTCTCGAAAAACACTGTATTTCCTTAGAAATTGCAATACAACGAAAAGAAGAAAGTTTTCTTGCTACAAAACCTTGCATAAATCCGGAATTCCTAGAATTTCGAGAATTTTTTGAAATTAACCAGTTAAAAACCCAGCTTCAGGGCAAAGACTCAACCATATGTGATCTAAAAATACAACTCTCAGATCTGCATAGGAAAAGTAATATAGGGATGAACAATCTTAACTGTGAGGTTAGTGATGCGATTAAATCTAGGAATGATGAATTTGCTTTATGTGTGAACAAGCTATTAAGGGAAAATGAGTCCTTGAGGAAGAAATTATTAGAGAATAATACCAAGCTGTTAGATCAAACTAACTCCTTGTTGGTGGACATTGATGCCCTCAAAGCCCAAATTCAGGATAAGAGCTTCACCATTGTTTCCTTAAAAAATGAGCTTAGGAAAACAATTGGAAATAGAGTGAACACTAATTTTTCAAAACCATCAACCTTGGGTAAGCCAATTGTACGTAATAAAATAGAACGATCTGTAGTTAGGTAGCCCAATGCATTTAAAACATCAAAATCTAAGCTCGCCTCCCAATTTAATGAAAATATAGTTTTGTCAAAACCAGTCACTTCACTAATTCATTCCGATATGATGAATAACAATCCCCAGCTTAATGTTCGAAGCTCTAAGATTAGGAATATAAGGAGATCATCAAGTCCACATAAAAAGCATCAAATGGCTGACCACTCCCCTAAAAAACAAACTAATTGCAAAAGGACCAATGTTCAGAACAGGGAAATGGTTACATCTTCTTCTGAAACTAAAGGATCTAACTCTGCTAGCTGTTATTTTAAGTGGATTCCTACTGGTAGATTATTTAAGTTCACAGGATCCAAACGAACTTACTCAACTAGATCTTGTCATAAGTGGATGCCTACAGGGAAAATCTTCAAGAATGTTGGACTTAAAGGGATTCCCATCAATGATTATCCTAGCTAGGCCTGAATGTAAAATATCCAAAGATGAGGATATAACTACTACTAACCCTTCAAAATGTCATTCCACATATGCTATTAGTACAGATACTCCTCAGTTTTTTTTAGGTACAATGCTCAATTCAATCATGAACATCATGACCTGGTTCCCATCAGAACTGAAGACTGATCACTCAGGAATCGTAGCTTGTCAGAATTGACGTACCTCGTACTTTGAATCCTGATTACCTCTACTCAGGACTCGTTCTCATTAATCCTTGTACAAATTTATCTACATTCTCTTATACTCAATATATATATATATATAAATATATATATATATATATATATATATATATATATATATATATATATTCAGATCTTTTCTGTCATCAATAACATCTACGGACCTATGAATGTCATTCAACAATGGCACGGGGCTTTAGATGAAGTTCGAACAGATTCCTTAAATTTTTTATTATTAATTGTCCCAATACTCACATACTTAGGTCGACTAAGATTCACGGTAAGGAATTGGTTCAATCAATGATTACTTTCTCACTTGTATCATTGATTGAGGGGGAGAATTGTATCTATTTGTGTATCAACGAGCTTCTTCATGTGATTCTTGCTTGAGGGGAATACTTATGTCCCTTTATTTGTGTGGCCGTGTTAGTTATCATGTTTGTGTGTCTTGGTTATTGCATGCTACTTGGAGTGATTTAAGTTGCATTATTTTATATATATTGAATTGATGTGCTTGTCTTTTAAGTTATGCAATTTGAACTGATGCGATTTTAGTCTCTTCATGTATGCGAGTTGCCTTACTTGTTTATACATGCGAGTTGATATATCTCTTGACACATGTGAGTTGCTTTACCTGTTATACATGCGAGTTGTTAGTTGCTTTACCTGTTATACATGCGAGTTGTTAGTTGAGGGACTTAAACTATCAACTTGTTAAAATTTTATGTTTAAGTAAAAGCGTGTTGACAAAGAGTCAAAACATGTGTTATTCTGGTCAAACTTCTCCTCATCATTCTCTCTCAAGATTCTTCGTAGCGAGTTGTCTTTTGCGCAAACATGTTGTTGGATTAGTGACACTGCATCTTTTAATCATGTTATAATTACTCAATACATCATTGTCTCTAAATCTTACTTATCTTGCAGATTCACTCATCTTTGATTCACATATCTTATTATTGTCGATTAGGTTTGATTCTCTCAATCTATTTCATGTTAATGTGAAAAATTACTGAAAGTTTTGTGGTTTCATTCTCATGATCCAATATTAGTTTGTATACGCGCAATAGGGATCTTGGTGTTGTGGTTTCATTCCCAGTTGTGTTTGATGTTAGGATTGGTTGTTTGGTTTGGTTTGTCTCCTTTGTATCTTGCATTCTTGTGTGCTTTATCCCATCTTTGAGGTTATTGATTTAAGTGTTGTAAATGAGGAAGTTAATCTGGGTCTCTCGTTATACATTCTTGTATGCGAGTTGCCCCTGGTTGCTTATATGCGAGTTGCATGGGTCATTCTTGAAAGCGAGTTGTTCGTGGTTGCTTATATGCGAGTTGCATGAGTTGATCTTGTATGCGAGTTGTCTCTTGCTCATCAATATATGCGAGTTGCTATATGCGACTTGTCGCGTACGTTTTGACGTATGCGAGTTAACACATACTTTGACCTTTGCGGGTTATGTTATGCGTGTTGATCATATTTTTGACCAATGCGAGTTGCCTTATGCGACTTACCTCATACGTTTTGACGTATGCAAGTTAATACATATTGTAACCTATGCATGTTGAGTAATGCGAGTTGTTCATACCTTTGACCCAAAAGGAGTTGATGAAATGCTGGTTATCTTATGCGAGTTGTATCATGCGAGTTGTCCATATTGCTAGCTGTATTAACTTACAACGTGTTCTATGAAACTTGTTCAAAGTATAGATGTGTCCATGCAACTTGATTTGTATATCTTTTAATCTAAGCCTCTGCATGCTGATTACATTTTACCATTGATGTGCATCTTATGTCTCCATCTTGGTCATATCGTGCTTTCTTCAGATAATCGCTTATCATCCGCCAAAGAACTTATGATATGGGGTAGATATCCGGGTCAAAATTGATAACTTTTTTTTACCTAACAAACTTTTCGGATATTGTTGTTGTTGTATGTGTGTTACTCAGATCTCAATGACGTAACACCACATCCTCTGAGAACCTTGCTACCACTGCACCAACCATTGTTCCTACTGATGAGGAAATACTTCCATTTGCGGAATGGGTAACAATAGCTAAGAGTAACTGCTATATAGATGTAGATAGAATCCAACATAATCCAATTTACCCACTGGCTATTGACATTTTGAAAGACACCAACTTCTTTGGAGGCTTAACCAAGCGTTGCACAATGCCTTCCATTTATATTCAACAATTCTGGAACACTGTTACATGGGACAAGATAACTGCTACATACTCTTGTAAGCTTGAAGACAAGTGGTATGACATCACTGTTGAGACTCTCAAGAATGCTCTTCAGATCACACCAAGAGAACCCTCTAATCCATTCATCACTCCACCCACTACTGAAGAACTAATAGAGTTTGTCAATGAATTGGGATATCCAGAAAAGCTAACTAAGATCTCTTCTCTCATCAACGCAAAAATATATCAACCATGGAGAACAATTGTAACGATCCTCAACTTATGCTTGACTAGTAAAACGTCAGGGACGGACAGAGTAAGAGCTCCTATTCTGCAAATTCTGTAGGGGATGGTTAAAGGGAAAAACATTGATTTTGCTGAACGTATTTGGGAAGAATTCTCCTTGTCTTTAGACACATTCATCACTGATAGACTAAACTCTCTGAATAAAGTCAAAGGAAGAAAAGGCCTTGGCAAAAGAGTGATTCCCAAAGATCGGTTTTCAAAGCTCATTATCCAAAGATCAAGATTTACATGTTTACTCCACGAAGTGAGTCAGCCCTTCATGAAGCCAGCGATGAATTCATTCTTGGCAACTTAAAATATGTTGCCAGAGGACATGACAAGGAAATATTTGGAATGCCTATCCCTGAAGCACTTCTTACAGAAAGAATTAAGAAAGTTGATTTCTTCAAGAGATACTTAAAGAAGGCCTCCGGCGCAACCGATGATGACACACCAAACTGTTAGGATCCAATATTTATTGTGTTGATGATTCGGGTGGTCTTGGATGATGGAAATACGTGATAGCCATTTGAGAGAGAAATAGATGAGAGGGTGTTTTCTTGGTAGAGACTTGCTTAACAAATGTAAGGTTGGATTATGAGAAAAGCACCACCCCTTCCAAGGATGGAAGGGGTATTTATAGTTACAGACAATACGACCTCCTGACGGCCTATGGATCAGGTATACAGTGGGTAAAGACCCGTCCTTCCTCCACGGTGTTACACTAAACTAATCTATGCTACAAACTAACTAATAAACTACTAAATAACGTAAATAACTACAAGTCTACGAGCTAAAATATGCTAGACCATAATTCGGGTGACCGACAATTTAACATGGAATTTCCAATTCCTAACAATCTCCCCCTAAGGGAGGTCACCCCATGAAATACATTTTGCATCCTAGCATTATTTCTATGTCTTTAGTTCTCGAGCTCGTAGACTTCAATTCTTCAAGTTCCGCAATCTTTGTGCATTAGTAGCTATTCTTTAAAGTCCGCATAGATTTGTACTTTGAGTGGAGGTCTTTAACTAATCCACATCTTTGATGATCTTTGAGCTTTCATTAAGATCATCAGCCACAGTAAATCTCTGGATCACCCTTTATTATGTTGCCATCATGTGAAGTTGTGACTTTTGGACCGACATGCTCACACTTTCTGGATCATGACATCTTTTCATCAGACTAGCGGAAGCTTTTACTAGCTCATGATATTTGAAGCAGCGTAGCATGAACATAGTATAAAAATATTAGAGCCAGGTTCTGTAGATATGCACAAGTCATGATTTCTTCAATTAAGTGTGGATGCTGTAAGCATGCGGCTTTGGATTGACTTTTCAATTCTGATCAGCTAAAACCGTCCAAATGTACCTGCAAACAACAGTTAGCAATAAAACACATGAAAGTGTCTTTTGTGGAAAACTAGAAGGGGGGGGGGGTTGAATAGTTTTGCCAATTAAAGCTTCCTTTTAATCTATTTAGATCGACTTATGTCAATCTATTTGGATGTGTGTGTTGGATGTTGATAAACAAAGCATATAAAGTTAAGTAATGAAAAGATAAGAGTAAGAATCACAAAACGACAACACGAGTATTTATAGTGGTTCGGTGTTGGATCGATATACTTTAATCAAACTATCTTAACTAGCTTGTTAAGGTTTAATAACCTCGGATAAATCCTAAGTTATTAACAAAGAAACACTGAGCAATCTTTATCAAGTACGCGGAATTTACTTAACAAAGCTAAGAAGAATAACCTTTTATTATAAACTCTAAATCGCTATTATGCAGATACTTTAATACAACTCTAAGATAATCGAACTTTTCTCTAAAACTCTAATTCTAAAATCGTAAGTCATATCTCTAATGCCAATCTAGGAGTCCTTTTAAAGGCTCAAGGATATCCTAGTCGGTTTACAATTGATAACCTTGTACAACAAGTAATCTAAACATAGAATACAATTCTTTCCATAAACTAATATAACAGCTTCTTTGTTCTTGCAAAGACTTTGACTTCATATTGCAGTACTTTGACTTTGTCTTTAACAGTAATTTGAGTCTTTAACTTCTTCCAAGATTTTGCAACTTACAAGTACTTTGATATCTTCAGTACTTTGATATCTTCAGCACTTTCATATCCCAACATTCGGCTACAAGGACAACTTCCTTGCCCTACTCCACTCCCCGAGTCACCTACTCGAGAGTTCATAAGCACTACACCAATCTCCTTATGGCGGAGAAGCCTTTACAACGTCGCTTATCCTTTTTCCGGTACAAAGCTAAATACCGAGTTCTTTCACACCAAGGCGAACCACACCTACACAACGTCGCCTACCCTTTATAAGGTACTAGGCTAAGTACCTAGTTCTTTCACTCCAAGGTGAACTACACCTTCACAACGTCGCCTACCCTTTATTAGGTACTAGGCTAAGCACCTAGTTCCATTGCAATGGAGGAACTACTACCACACTACTCCAACGACTAATCCCAAAGGAGATCTACTCCTTTACAATATCATCAAGGATATCAATATCCTTGGATTTAATACTAGTCTATCTTGTACATCGAAACACACCATATCGAATGTACATCTAAGGCACCTTTCACTAATGCCTTTGACTATATCTACAAGACACCTTTTACTAATGTCTTGTGTCTTGACTTCTAAGCACCTTTCACTAATGCTTCTAGTCTTGACTTCTAAGCACCTTTCACTAATGCTTCTAATCTTGACTTCTAAGCACCTACCACAAGTGCTTATGATATAGACGATAGATACCCTTCACTAATATATTCGTCTTGACTATTGAGACATCTTTCACTAATGTCTTCAACACTACACTTCTTTGAAGAAAGAAAGGGATCATCAACAAGAAGACTTCAGTAGCCTTGATGATGAGGAAGCATGGCAACTCATGGAATTGAGCTTGCTCGACTTCAAAGGTGATGATCTTGCCTTTAAGAGGAACCTAAAAGATCACACAAAAATAAAACTACAAACATAGATCTCTTGGATCTGAGGTTAGTGAGTTTTACACTTAGGGAGAAAGTGTGTTAGAAAGGGGTGAAAGATAATGAAGAAATAGCTCACTATTTATAGAAGAAAAAATCTAATGTTCCCCGGATCCCACGGATCCCTTCCACAAGGGATCCGTCTAGCGTTAAGCTAGGGATCCGTGGGATGCTCCCTTTTAGCCATGGGTATTTTGGTTATGGGTCATGGGTCATGGGTTGAACCATGGATCTTTAGCTAGATACAATGTGTTGAAACGTTATAGACCTTGATAGATCTTGAGCACTCGCAGATCGTTAGTATTACTTATGTAATCACAAGCAAACTAATAGACAATCTCTACGACTTATATTCTTTAGCGGAAAATCAAATATGAGCACAAACACAATAACTAAGAACTCGTTGATCCTCTATGGATCTTTATATTACTAAAAATCTGTTTTTCAATTCGTTACAATAATCATTCTATTGTGTTCCTTTTATAAGCAAGGAACCCTAACTTGTTTCCTAAGAAACATATAATCATAAAACTAAATAAGATATACATTATCACTTCCTAATAAAGCTCATGCATATCCTAACTAACTATAGAAAACACGGAATAACTATTTCCGCAGAAACAAACTACGTACTATATAGTTTCAGCAGAATTATGTCTTCGGCAGAATCCATACACTTCAGTAGAATCCTTTCAGCAGAAACATCAGCATAATTCATACTTCACATAATTCCCAACAATCCTCCCCGAAACTGGAATTTGACTTGGTTAAGTTCCAGTTTCTTGATAGATCTTCAAAGCAACAGAGGATTGTACTCGAACATCATCAACAAAAACACAAAACAATGACACCTCGATGATGACATAACTTGAAAACTCCAGGTCTTTGCAGCAACAAATGACATAAGATACATCCAAACATGTTAGTGTCATACTATCCTCATCACATCCAGGTGTTTTAACTCCTGTGAGAAGTGAATCATTGAAAATAATGGATTTGATGTCTCTTTACCAATAGCCATCTACTGTAGTAGCCAAATGTTTCAGTTCGAAAACTATGGTACACTGATAACCATCTGATTTATTAGCAAATCAGCAACCATATAAACGGATTTGATATGTCTTTACCTGTAGCCGTTTGCTCAGGACTAGTTTTCGAACCAATTGTAGAATCCAAAGCTGTACCCTTTGGACTAGCCAACTCTTTGACATACACAAGGTATATCTGGTGAGTTAATAACCAGCAATAATATACAACAAACCTGCATGAAAAGTTAGTTAAACAAAGAATATACATTTTTTTTAAACTAAGAAACAAACAAAACAAATATTACAAAACATACAAATTACCACAATCAATATGAGGTGTTATGTTGCAGAAGCTGATTCTTAATAACTCCAACACAGTGTTTAGGATCCAAATTATCATTGCCAATCGGATCTGGAGGAACTTCCAATTTCTGTCGAAGCATTCTTTCCATAAGTCTCTTAGATAATGGATAAGTTCTCTCAGCAAACATACAGACAGTAATTCCACCCTTTGTCTCCACCACATGCACACGAGGCAGAGGATAAAATCTCCAAGATGCAACCTGCCACAAGTGAGAGTTCTTCCAAATAAAATGTCCTTTACCATTGGGAGATTGAGAATCAAACAGCACATGAAGATCTCCCAATAAATATAATCCAGAACCCTGTGGTGCTTGATAATGGTAATACTTATTGACAAGAGTATACAAAGTAAACAAATCTGCCCTGTCTACCAAATACAATATCTCCTTCAAAAAGTTAAACTGCATGGTGGTTTGATCCAAACGGTGAATGATATTAAGCTCATCATCTGTCAATGACCAATTAATCAAAACATCATGAGATCCCTCAGAAAAATCAGCAGCAGATCCTTCTCTGATAAAAGATGACTCAGCCACCTTTAAATCCACATGAATATCCTTGTGAGATATCTCAACCTTACTATGCTTGTGAGATGACTGAATCCTAGCTGATCTCACAGATCTCCTTAGAGAAGATAATTTCCGTTTAGCCATCCTCTTCTTCCTCCTACCAGGAATATAGATGTCCGAAGATGGAACATCTTCAGATTCTTCATGAGTATCTCTAGAAACACTACCACGTAATGCATTCATTCTGTCAAGCACCTTTCTCGCCTGTGTAGATTTGACAGTTGTTGTTTCAGCTTCCTTAACCAGATTATCTCCTTCTGTATCAACAGATCCCACAAATGGAGTTGAAACTGGCACATAAGGTGTCTCAAAAGAAACCACAGAAAGGTCAGCAGAAGAAATCTTATCAGTTGAACTAGAAACTTCAGTAGTCGCTTCAGTAGTGGCTTCAGAAGTAACAAGATAAGGTTCAACAGAAGAAACCCTGTGAGGTGAAGGAATAGCTTCAGTAGTGGCTTCAGAAGGAACCACTGGAGACATCACCTTAGGTGGAATATCATCAAAATTATCCACAATTTCAACAAACTTATGTCTTTTGGCCTAAGGAGCAACTATATTTCCAGCAATCCTTTTCAAATTTGAAGAAGGTTTTGAAGAAGATGAAGAAAACTTCATGATATGATTATACTTGCGAATCAGAACATGATCAGGCAAAGCCAAAACTTGCTTCATTGTTAAACCTGTGTTATACACTGAAGAACTCTGATTTTTCACCACAATTCTCATATTTGCTTTCTTCTGAGCTTCAGTTAGTGGTTTCTCTCGCTTAGCTTTGTTCTTTTGAGCAGTTATGGCTTTCTTCTTTGCAGCTTCTTCTTCCTTTCTTTGTTGTCCACGAGCCACCATTTGAGCCACAAAATTCTCACTATCAAAATCTGCACCCAAAATACTCTGAGCAAGTGAAGGATTAGAAATAGCTTGCCGAGTATAAGCATCCCAAAGTGCATCGTGCATCCAGTAGCCATTGCATCTAGTTCTTTTCGTCTCTCAGGAGGAAATTGAGAAATAGACTCAGCTTTAAGCTGTTTAGCCAATTCATCACTTTTCTTCAAATTGGCACATTCATATAACATCCTGTCTTGTGCTAACCTTTCCTATTCACTAACCAGATCTGAACCAAGCTCAGTGTCAACTCTTACTCCTTTCTCTTTTCAGCCAGATTCAAAAACAACATCACCAAGGAGTATCATTAAAAGGAACTTCAGAAGATGCATCCAAATGTGCATCAGAAGAAACCTGTTGAGATAAATCTTCAACAGGCGTTGAAAATACATCGCTGGATTCAAATTAAAATTCCTTCCAAAGAACGAAAACTTCGTAAGTGTCTGAAGGTATAGAAGCATGTTGTGCTTGCACAGATGAAGCTTGACCAACTTCAATAGCAATGTCCATCAAAGGAGTATCAACAACAACATGTTCTTCAGTAGTTGAAATATCCTCACTTTGCAATGTATCCTTGTGCAAAAATTGCTTTCTCCTCCTTCTGGTAAACAAAATTGGCTCCTTTTGCTGTACAGATGTATTAACCATTGGAGTAGAAACATTAGATTCTTGAGCCACATTAGCCAACATATCAAGTGACTTAAACTGAAGGTCCACTTCCTCCTCATCAAAAGAAACATCCAATCTTCTTTTTCTACTCTGACCCAGTTGTACTTCCAAATCCTGAACCTTTCTTTTCAATTCTACAATCTCACCACCAAGCTTAGATTTAGTCTCTGCAAGCTCCTTCTTGAGATCAGTAACTTCAGCTACATACCTGTTCACTAGAGCATACAAAGATGTAAGTGTAATAGTGTCCTCAGCTCCACCAGCAGATTGCTCTGTGGTAATGGGAGCATCATTAGGCCTTTCAGAAGAAATATCAACATGCTCAAAGAATGGAACACTATCATCAACTGAATCTCTAATAGGACTAGGAGTGGTCAACCTATTAATCTCAGTCTCAACCTCATCATGAGGAACCTGCATAGGTGGTGGACTAGAACTAGGTCTCGGTGAAAGTGTGGGTGAAGGTTGTTCAGGAGAAACAACATGTGCTTCAGCAGCAATAGAAGGGCCTTCATCCATTGTAACTGATGGATTCCCATCAGCAGCAACAGAATTAGAAGGTGGAGAACCAACAACATTTCCTTCTTCAGCAGCCTCATTGCCTTGAGGCAACATAGCCGCTAGCAAAGGATGATGTGCCCCCTCATACTTAGTTCTCATTGAAGCAAATAGTTTAGAATTTAAAACTCCTATGGAACAAAACTCTTAGGCTTGTGTGGTAATGTCTAAAATCATCTAAAGAAACCTAGGGTACATCAAAAACTTATGCTTTTTCTTATCTATATTTTCAACCATATTATTAAAAATAAATTTAGAAAAATTATAAGTCAAACCCTGAGTAAGACACACAATACCACATCCCAGTTGCGTCGAAAATTGATCCCATCCTCCTGATTTATTGCTCAAACACTGAAGCAATGTGTGAACCAAAAACCTCCACATCGGACATAACTGATTTTTCAACCTCATATCAGTCCTTGTACCCTGATATCCAATAGCTCTTAGTCCAGCAAGAATATCCACAGTATTAGAATGATAAACCCCATTAACATCATCCAAATGAAGCTTTGTGCGAATCAACTCCTCTGTCACAACATACTATGTTCCATCAACCGTAGCTACAATCTCTGTATCACTCCTCTTTTCAGCAGTTGCCCAAAATTGTGTAACCAATGATTCATAAACCACTTCCGAAGAATGCGTTAAAGCATAATGAATCTTTGATCTCTTCAAGAATTCCACCATCGGCTTATACAGATCATCACCCTTTGCTTCTCCCAAAAACGCAACTTTGTTATGATCTCTTTTCAATTGAAGCGCCATGAGTGAAATTGTTAGTTAGGGTTATGATTCTCATAAATGGAAGTATTTAAATCGAATAAAGAGGGAATCAGTTAATAATAGACGACAATATGTGAATAGGGTATAAGTAGAAGTTTCCCAAATTTTGGTCAAATATATTAAGTTATTGACCAAAGCTGACGTGTAATGCAACCTTTTACCAAATTTAAATTTCAACTTCAGCAGAAACAAGGGTCATTCTCACTGAAGTCTTTCAATCCGCAAAAACACATCACGTATTCAAGAAGCTTCAGTAAATATCTTTTTACTGTTTCACCCAACTAACATTAAATCTCATTAAGACTTGAAACCGTCTATAAAACAATTCCCAATACATACTTATCTCTCATCACTTACCCCTAAATATCATCACAAACCCTAATTTCATCAATGCCCCAAAATTAACCTTAATCAACCATGAGTAATAAACCAGAGGTTGTTAATCCAACCTCTTCTCCATTATCTTCATCATCCAGTGATTTCCTTCAATTTTTTTCATATCCATATGACCCACGACCATTGAAATCCCCATTTCTCAGTGCTTTAGATGATGATAGTGTAGTGAATCCAAGTGAGTCTTCTGATGACTCTCATGAGTCCACTAAGAAGATGACATCTTACTCCCAACCTTCAGCATCTCAACCTCAACAGAGGCCTTGTGCCGGAAAAGAGGTGGTGCTTGCTCTTCCTGCGCCATGGTTTTGTGCATTATCACATATCGTATAGGAGAAGGGCTTAAGGAAGGTGGATGGATTTCTTTTTGGTGAAACCAAGTGGATGAAGCACACAGGACATGTGTGGTCATCTTCATCATCATCGTTTACATCAATCCATTCTTCCCATTTTGATCCTTAGCTTCTTCGTCGTACCGGTCATGCATATCCATCCATCGAGATAGAAGGAATGGGTGGTTATGCTAGTCCTCACAAATGCATATCCAAAGCACTGAATGGAAGATATGAGCTATCATGCATATCTAACAGCTGTAGGAATAGATGATATGAGCTAGTGTTTAGCATAGGTTTAGTAGTCCTTATATTTCCTTTGAAGTTGATTGTAACTGTAAGTGTAAGTCAAACTGTTCTTGAATGAAAGAATGAACAATTAACTTCAGTACTTCTTTTGTATGAATAATTTGTCTTCAGTACATCACTTCAGTGGAAACAAATAGCTTAAATTCAGTACTTTGATTTCAGAAGAAACAAGCTTCAAGGCTTACTTGAACATTTTTTATTTGACCAATCATGATGAACTTCAACTTACTTAAACAGTCTGCAAAACAAACACAGAGAAACACACAATCCAAAACAAAACAAACTAAAAGAACATCAGATGTTAGTGTTAGCAAATATATAAACTAATATACAAACTAAAATACAAAGTTTACATCCAAAATCCTCCCCTGAGGCCTATGCCTCCCATGAGACATAATCATGATGAACTTCAACTTTCTTAAGCAGTTTGCAAAACAAAACAGACAGAGAAACACACAAACCAAACAAATACAAACAGACTAAATTTATATTAGCTGGTTAGTGTTAGAAAACAAAATATACAAAGTTTACAACATAAATCCTCCCCTGAGGCATATGCCTCCCCTGAGGCCTATGCCTCCCCTTAAACTTTGCAGTCAAGGGTTGAGCATACCAATATGAACCACAAGGTGTTGAAACCTTGGTCCATCAAAAGCCTTAGTTAACAAATCTGCCACATTATCATCAGTGTGAATTTTAACCACTTTTATCAAATGTTTTTCATATGCATCTCTTATAAAGTGGTGCCTGATTTCAATATGCTTAGTTCTATTGTGAAAACTGGATTTTTAACAATGCATATGGTACTTTGATTATCAATAAAAATTGTTGTGTTCATGAAGTTATACCCATAATCCAACAATTGATTTTGTATCCAAAGAACCTGTCCACGCAATTTGCAAAGCAAGAACATACTCGCTTCAGTAGATGAGGTAGCCACAATAGTTTGTTTCTTGCACTGCCAAGAAATCAATAGCTTTCCAAGAAATTGGCAACCTCCAGTTGTGGATCTCCTATCCAGATTTGCACCAACATAATCACTATCACTATATGCTTCCAACTTAAAAGGAGACTCTCTTGGGTACCAAAGGCCTAAATGAGGTTGACCTTTCAAATACTTAAAAATCTTCTTTATCTGATTCAAATGGGAAGCAAGTGGAGTGACTTGATGTCTAGAGCAAGCACTCACAGCAAAAGTGATTTCGTGCCTAGAAGTTGTTAGATACATTAATGAACCAATCATAGATCTGTATAAATGAACATTCACAGTAGATCTGGTTCATTGTTTGTCTTGACTTTGGAGCTTCATAAGGTGTTGTGGCCCTTGACACTCTCCATTCCAAATTTTTCAAAATGTCCTCACATATTTGTCCCGACCGATAAAGATACCATCGTTTTTGGCTGAACTTGAAGACCCAAAAGAAAGTAAGTTCCCCCATTGCACTCATTCAAACTCTCCTTCATCAGCCTCAAACTCCCTGCACCCAGCTTCTTTAGTGGACCCAAATATGATATCGTCCACATAAACTTGCACAAGAATAATGTCTGTGGAATTCTTCTTCTTCAGAAAAGTGTTTTGTCAATGGCACCTCTTCTATAGCCATGCTTCAGCAGAAATGATGAAAGCCTAGCATACCATGCTCTCGGGTGCCTGATGAAGTCCATAGAGAGCTTTAACTACTTTGTAAACATGATGTGGATGATCTGAATCTTCAAATCCTTTAGGTTGAGTGACATAAACCTCCTCTTCTATTTCACCATACGAAATGCACCTTTAACGTCCATTTGATATACCATGAAACCCATGTAAGATGCATAAGCCAAGAATATCTGTATGGCTCTACTCTAGCAACAAAAAACACTTCATCATAGTCAATTCCCTCCTCTTGTCGATACCCCTGAGCTACTAATCTTGCTTTGTTTTAAATAACAACACCCTTGCATCTCTTATTTTTCAATATCCATTTTGTCCCAATAGCATATTTACCTTCGTGTGGGACCAATATCCAAACCTGCTAATTTTGGAACTGTTGCATCTCTTTCTGCATAGCTTCAAGCCAACTTGAATCTTCCAAGGCTTGAGTAACACTGTTGGTTCCACTTGAGAGAGAAAGCAGGCAAATAGACAATGATCATAGTCTGTGTGATTGTCTCTTTGTTGATTTGAGACATAAGAGATAAAAGCCACTTAACCATATTTAGAACTTGTTACAGTGCCTCTAGTTCTAACAGGTGCATGAGGATCACCAATGATATTTGACTGTGGATGAGCAATGTTGATCCTTTTAGTAGCAGTGGTGTTTACATCAATGGAGGTATCACGATTAGTCACAGTTGGTTCAAACTCAGTATCATAAGAAGGTGAGGTGAAGACTCCAGCTTTGGGTTGATGATTACCAAGATCTGAGGGTCTTGGAAAATGTGTTTAAGGATCTCCAAAGTCTGTGGACACTCTAGTAGAAATGGGAGTAGAAACAGCATTACCTTCAGCAGATTTGGTGATGATAGGATAAACAGAATCACTTTCAGCAGAATTGTGATTTCCACTGATTGCTTCTCTTGCAATCTCCTCAACATTCCTCTCAGCTTCTAGATTAGCTGCATACCGCTTCGAAGCCTAGCAAGGTCCTCTCGTGATAATTGGACTCATCTTCACTCTCACATAGAACTTTTGGAAGTGTCACCGTAAAATTGTTAGGAGAAAGAAGGTACAACAATAGGATGCTCATCATCCTCAAACTCACTATCGAATCAGATTCATGGTAGCAAGACTGTCAGCTGGGAGACACTTGTAAACCTGCATTTTGGTTAGCCACATGTCTAGAATAACCCAAATAGTCAGTTAAGTAATCGAGATCAAAAGACCAAACATGACCTTGTCCTTGAACATTAGGCTTGTCTTCTAGATATCTCAGGTTCAAAGTCTCCTCTATCTTCTTAGCATTCAAATTGTATACCCTATATGCTTTACTATGAGCCGAATAACCCACAATGTAACCTTCATCAACCTTCTCATCAAATTTACCCAGTGGATCACTAGTATTCAAAATAGTCACTTGACAGCCAAAAGGTTTAAGGTAATGAATAACAGGAACTTTCCCATAGAGAAGTTCATAAGGTGTCTTAAAGTGAGGTCTAGTGATAGATACCCTGTTTAGAACATAACAAGTTGTGCCAACTGCTTCATCCCAAAACATGGTGGTAACTTAGAGTCTGCAAGCATAGATCTTGCTGCCTCTATGAGGGTCCTATTCTTTCTTCAGCACCCCGTTTGTTGAGGTGTTCTTGGAGTACTATAGTCCCTTTTGATTCCTTTAGACGTACAAAGTTCTATCAAATCAGATTCGAACTCTGTCCCATTATCACACCGATACCTTTAACCTTTTGTTCACTGGTTTTCAACAAGAGTAATGTACTCTTTTAAAATGGAGAGGTTTCATCTTTAGTCCCAAGAACACCAAACAAAACCTCGCTATAGTCATCGAATAACCGCACAAAAGTACTTGTGATATATGCTTCTGACTTGAGTTGGACCAAAAAGATCCATGTGAAGCAACTGAAGAGGTTCTCAAATAAGGCTCACTGTGATAATAGCTTTGTATGAGGCTATTTGTTGCTTTCCTTTGTTGCAGGAAACACAGTTATGTTCATTGGTGAAAACTTTAGAAGGAAGTCCTTCAACAAGACCCAGTTTAGATAGCTTGTTTATGATCTTGAAGTTCACATGTGCCATCCTTCTATGCCATTTTGTAGACTCATCCAGGGATGCTTTAGCCACCAAACAAGTTAAGTCACCTTCTGGTTGTACATCTTTTAAGTTGAATGTGTATAGATTGTGAGTACGAGGAACTCTCAGCAAAATAGAAGTATCTTCTGGAAGTTTGAAGTCTTTAGACAGCACCAAACATTCATCCTCAGAGAAGAGTACTTTGTTCTTTGTATCACAAATTTGTGAGACTGAGAACAAGTTGAAGTGTTGTAGTTCCTTGACATAGTACACATTCTCAAAGTCCAGTTGAGGTGTTTTGATGGTCCCTTTCCCAGTGATTCTACCATCACTTCCACCAAATGTCACATTGCCTCCTCCTTCAAGGGTTAAAAAATCATGCATCATATCTCTGTTTCCTGACATGCTTCGAGAGCAACCATTATCAACAATGCCATCATCCTTGTGCTTCAGAGGATGATCCTACAACAACAACAAAAAATATACAATAAATTAGTACACTATTGAGGCTCAAGTCATTACTGACTTGAACCTGCCTTATGGATCTTTAGATTGAGGCCATGCAGATTTATAAGATCCACCATTGTTCTTGGGTTTCCATTGAAATTTAGGTCCCCTTTGTGGCCAAGAACAACCTACTGAGGGCTTCACAGCAGTATCCCAATAACCTTTCCTTGCATTTATTGAGTCAACATAACCAGGCCAATAACCATTTTTAAAGTATGAATTCGTTGGTTGCACATATGGTATAGCTACGATCTCTCCAAGGAGAAGATTTATGAGTAGCTTGTGGAATATAAGGTGGTATAGCATTAACATTAGTCCACATTGGTCTAGATTTCAAAGACTTACACCCATTCTTTGTTCATGAAAATCACAATCCTTAATTAAATGAAATTTACTTCCACACATAAACATGTCTTCGTTAGAAGATTTATTCAAACCAAAAGATGTTCTATTACAAGCGTAAGTATTCAAACCAAAAACATTAAAGGAATTGTTTGTAACATTATTATTATTCAAAGACTTAAAAGACAAGTCTTCGTAAGAAACTGGCTTGGAAGATGAATCTTCAAAGAACTCTTAAAGGCTTGTAGGTAGGCTTGGGTGCGGCATAGGTGAGGTCTTGGGAAGGTCCGACTTATCACTTAAATCACAACCGCATAAGAAGTAGACCCTTGATCAGAAGATTTGTCACTGTTAGAACAAGAGACAAAATCATTAGATGAAGAATCAGGGAGACAAAATCATTAGATGAAGAATCAGGGTCTGGCAAGTCTTTGGACTTTTTGCCATAAAGATGATGTGATCCATCAAAGTCAACAGTAATGGAAAGGTCAACAGGCATATGTATTCCTCTAATGGATCCACGTACAGCATGTAGGTCACCTTCTCTAACATAATTTGCTAAGCCTGCTGGTGTGGATTTACGTGTGTCATCTCTAGCTTCTAATCCTACATATTTCTTAAAGCCTAAGCCTATTGAAGTATTAGGAGTTTGACTAGCATAGATGTGACTTGCTAACTTATTTCCATTCAATAACCATTCGTTATGCCTAGCAATTTCAGCATCTAATTTTTCTTTTAACACACTGTTTTCAGACACCACATCAACTCTCAATTTCTCAGACCTTTTTAATTCATTTTGTGTACATTCTAGATCACATTCCAACACCCTAATCTTCTCATCATAAGCAATTTGATTCTTCTGAAACCAAACCTTTTGTCTTTCTAATGTTTTTAAACTATGTTTATAAGCTTCAACTTCAACATAGCATTCATTATATTTAGGTTTCAAAATATCATATGCTTCCTTAAGTTCATTATAACGTTCACTACAACCAAAGAAGCAATTTTGTACCTGAGAGATGCCCATCAAGGCAATCTGATCATGCCTATCTTCTGAAGTACAACTTGCTAGCAACCCAATATTATCACCACTAGGACCATCATCATTCCCAGACTCATGTGATTTCCAATCGACATTGGCATCCAAAGCGACCATAGCAGTTGAGGATCTAGGCTTCAAGTTCCAAAGATCCCTTTGATTCTCTGATAGGAAGAGTATTTCACCTCATCTCCAACCTTCCTATCCTTGCACTCTCTGGAGAAGTGACCCATCTGATGACATGTAAAGCACTTGACCTTCTTCTTGTCAAACCTTGCAGGATCTCTTCCTTGGAAACCAAACTTCCTCCTAGCCTTACGTTCAAATTTCTTGATGTCCATAGATAGCATAGCCACTTGCCACTTCAACTTCATCTCTTCCATCTCCAGAGGATCTACCTGATCAAAATCCTCATATGCAAGTTCCTACTGAGGATCATAATCAGCAAAGAAGGATCCAAGCACATCTTCCATTATACCACTAGATGTAGATTGAGAACTGGATGGAGAGTTAGTGTAAGATGATGATGAGTAAGTAGGACTTGGAACATGAGTCATCTTTGGATTAGAGGCTCCAACAAATGCTGTATGACTAGCGTAAGTTGATGAACGGAAGGGACTTTGTACATCGGCCTCAAGAGATTTAAGCTTGTTGTACAGCTCATCAAATGTAATCATATCAAGCCCACCTTTAGCTTTAAAGGCAATGCTTACTTGTAGCCAGGATTGAGGTAAAGATCGCAAAAACTTGGAATTGCAATCATCATTATCCGCTTGCCTTAAGCTGATTCAACTGACTTAATATCTTGTGAAACCTGTCATAGCCTTTGTGAATTCCTTCCTCTTCAGAGATCTGAAAGTCTTCAAACTGTTGTCGCAGCATCGATTTTCTCATTCTCCTAGACTTCTCATTCCCTCCAAACTTGGCTTTGATGGCCAACCAAATATCGTTAGCATCATTCATGAAGTGAAAATCACTCAAGTGATCCTCATGAATAGCTTGAAGAAGAATTGTTTTAACTTTGGTTTCTCTCAATGCCAGAATTCTTCAGCAGATTTGGGAGGAACATGAATAAGTTTTCCATCGTGATCCGTGGTAGTTCTCTTTAAGTCGTTTCCTTCTTGACAACTTCCCACATATTCCAATCAATGTTGGAAATCCAATTTTGCATCTTCATTGCCCATAAATCGTATTCCTCCTTCTTTAGATAAGGAAACTTGGCGTCGCTGTTTGAGAGACTTAGTTGTTGCAGATTGGTGGTGTTCTGGTTGTTGGTGACTTCAATATCATCTTGTGATCCAGGCATGGTGAACGATTAGTTGGTTGTATGAGTGTTTATGAAAGACGGTTCTTAGTATCGTAGAGACTCTCTCGAGGCTCTGATACCACTTGTTGAAACGTTATAGACCTTGATAGATCATGAGCACTCGCAGATCGTTAGTATTACTTATGTAATCACAAGCAAACTAATAGACAATCTATACGACTTATATTCTTTAGCGGAAAATCAAATATAAGCACAAACACAATAACTAAGAACTCGTTGATCCTCTATGGATCTTTATATTACTAAAACTCTTTTCAATTCGTACAATAATCATTCTATTGTGTTCCTTTTATAAGCAAGGAACCCTAACTTGTTTCCTAAGAAACATATAATCATAAAACTAAATAAGATATACATTATCACTTCCTAATATAGCTCATGCATATCCTAACTAACTATAGAAAACACGGAATAACTATTTCCGCAGAAACAAACTACGCATTATCATATAGTTTCTTGAGTAATTATGTCTTCGGCAAAATCCATACACTTCAGTAGAATCCTTTCAGCAGAAACATCAGCATAATTCATACTTCACATAATTCCCAAAACAATGTATCTTTGAGTGTAATGCACTTAGTCACTTGGGTATGGGTTGATCCATGGGTTTATGGATATTATCCATGTATGATATAAGCATGATGTCATGCAATGGGTTGTGGGTCAAGATCCATGGGTCATGGGCTTTGGGTTGTACCCAACTACATTCAATGTATTTGCCCAATGGGTTGTGATACTTAAGTTTCTACCGATTTATATTACCCAATATACTACATATTAGTTGTTGTACATATGTATTACTAAATCATAAAATCACTTATACATGTTTTAGTGTTTTATGTGAAAGTGTGAATATGTTAGAAACTATTAGTTCAAACCATTTACGTATTTTATTTGTTTCGTTAACATGATTTTACGCTTGTTATCGACAAAACATTAGAAGATCGTAAAATATAAATAAATGTTTTTACGGCTTATTTGTATTAACAATCTCCCCCTTTTTGTTGATGACAAAATATAAAATTATTTTAAGGAAAATCTAAAATTCGTAATAGTTTGAATTTGTAGTTTTTACTTTTCTCCCCTTTGTCAAACAAAGTGTTTGAGGGAAAGCAACACATCGTTTTTAAGAAAAACATGTGAAAGAAATAAAAATAAGAAGAAATAGAGAGCAAATTGTCACACCCCAATTTACTGTTTGCAAATGAATGGAATTCCCGGGGATTGACCATAGCACCACATCACAGTTATATTGAACGACCTAAAGTGTCGCTTTAAAAACACATCGTTGGATATTATAATAAAAACATTCATAGTACAACATCGGTCCCAAAAGGTTTACAAAGTTTACGGAAATACAAATATGTTACAAATCCAAACGATGTTTTGAAATAAAGTGCCATAATGTACATAATGTAAGTCGACGCCACGACTCAAAATGTAGGTCCCTAAACCATGTCATGAAGATAATGCCTCACCGAAAATACATTGCTAATAACGGTCAACAATAATGTTGGTGAGAAATCATAGGTTTATGTAAATGTTTTATAAGACTACACAAGTATCTAGCATGCATGACCATCAAGTCACGTAGAAAATAATGTTACAATTGCTTTCAAGCCCATGACTCAAACTAGACTGCTCAATCATGTATGCCCCTCGCAGAGTGTTTTTAATACAACCTGTAATGTGATCAAATGAAATGCATCCGCTTCCGTGGGATTCACCAACCCGATGGAGGCGCCACTCGATAGATCTATCCACTCATCCTCGCTCCAAAGATTAACGGTTCATGTTCAAGTAATAGGGACTTTCAAATTGGCAAATGCGGTAACTTAAGCAATGTAATGAATTTAACATACTTGGTATCGCATAAAAAAATGTAGTGCAATGTATTCTCCCCGGTTTGAAAATAATCGAAAGCATGTAAACTGGCTATGAAAACTCACTTGGTAAACCTGAATAACGGCAAAAGTGAGTACACCGAGGTTTAATGTAATGCCAACCGACCTATTATCAATGACATGATATGTCATGAGTTGCAATGTAATGTTATGCATGCACTTGATATGTTATTTATACCATTTACTAGTTTTGAAAATATTACTCGACGTCGAAAAATACTCTTTTGACGCCTTGACCAATCAAAAATGACTTTACATGTTTTTGTCATCCTACAATGGTTTTATAATGATTTTAGAGAATTTACCACTTTTCACGCAAAACAATGTCGCCGGAAAAATCGAAATTACCAAAATGGCTTTGGAAAACTAGTCGTGAAACAGTTGTATCGCCGATCGCTAGAGAACGAACTCACTGTTTTGGAAAGTTTGTATAGATATCTAAAAGTTTCAGTCAGAGTTTTCGTCCAAAAGGTCTCTAACATAAAGATAATAAGGGTTAAAGATGGTGGTTTTGGCTAATTGTGTGCGTAAAATTAGTTACGCAAGTTTATGAAAAAGTGCATATCTTTGTCGCTTTTAAACCGCTTACGCTTTATATCGCCCTTAGCTTCAGATCGAAGTAAACTAATATGTTTTTGAGAATTCGAAATAATTTGTGAAGCTTAAGGCTCATTTTTGACCCGAACAAGATAAAAACATGTTGCTGAAATTTTCTGAAAATAATACGTTTCGTCGTCAAACTTGTAAAATCCATAACTTCTTCGTTATAAGTCCGTTTTTATCCATTCAAGCGGCCACGGATTCGTTTTAAAGTATATTTTCTAAAAATCAAGGCCAAAAAGTCGTGCCTACTGTCGGATTTTCCAGAAAAGCAAAACAAGGACAGAACACAAAATATACTTATCGAAAATAGTTTTTCTCGGACAAAACCTAATCTAATCCCTTCAAATCAACTCCAAAACTAATCTAATCCTACCATACACCTTCTTAGGGTGTCATGGGTTCCTAATCACCATCAAGACCAACCAATACCATGGGAATAATTATAGGATGACCATTTATATATATATACTCTAAAATCATGAAATAAATGGTATAAATCACATATCATGCATATAAGCTCCAAAAATGAAAAGAAACATATGAAAATGAAAAGGAAACTTGAAAATGATAAGAATATGCTTACTAGTGAAGATGATGAGGTGAAAGTAACAAGGATTAACTTAAATATCCTTGGTTTTTATTTCAAAACCATATAAAGGATATATACTAGGTTGTAATAACACTTGATCTTGAAAATTTTGATCCCTTGTGTGCTTGATGTTGTGACCGGTTTTATGGAGCAAAAAGAAGAGAGAAAGTTTTTGTTTAACACTTGAAGAAATGAGATGTATGAGAAATTATTTGAGGTGAAAGACTTATACATTGAATGAAATAATTAGAAGACACAAAGCCATGCCATTATTTATGGATACCTCCCTTGGTCGCTAAGGGGGAGGGATATGAGATATTTTATTTTTTTCAAAATCTTGTATAAATATATTTGTGCAAAACTTGTTAAATAAGAATGTGTAATTAGTTGTAACTTGTAAGGTAAAAGGTAGTCTTTAGGTACAAGTAAGTTTTTAGTAAATCAAAATAGATTGTATTGAGGTGATAAAAATTGTAAAAATACTTTCCTTGTGAAAATTGAGTGATAAAATAATTATCGTATAATTTTAAGAAAAACGACGTAATAATTAAACTTTTAACGAGTAATATACCAAATAAATTTGAAACACTAGGAAAACTAAAAATATAGTTTTTTATAAACTAAATGTAAGTTTAAAAATACATCGGGATCATTTTTGAAAGTAACGGATTAAATGTAAAATAAAACTCACGCTGATAAAGATTATTAAACATAAAAATTACGCCGAAAAATATGAAATGAAATGTCGTGAATGAATTTATGAGATGCACATGATGTCCATGGAATGTAGACTAATCATAGTCCATATGAAATGTATGCGGATGTCATGATCATGAATTCGCCGCTAAACCTGCTGTTACGCAATTTGAAACAAGTAAACCAAGTTTACTCAAAATGTTGAAATAATGAGACATGCATTGTGTCGAGAAATGACCGAAGTACGGATTGTCACATTCCATCCAAAGGGAATTCACCAATTCAATCGTTGTTAGGTCTAACGTCGGCAAAGGATACTTATGTCGATCTGGTCTTCCCGCTCCTGTAAACTCAGACCTCGCCGAGAATTCCAATCAACTTTCACAATAGGAATACCTCTGCTTTCAACCGCTTGACCTCGCGTCCATGATTTCTACGTGTTCTTCCACAAAGTTGAGTTTGTCATCAAGTCAATTTCATCCAATGGAATAACGAAATATCGTCCGAAAAGACACTTCTTCAAGTTTGAAACATGAAACGTGTTGTGCACATGACCGAAGTTCGTGGAAGATCAAGACGATAAGCTACCGGACCAACTGCCAAAATCTTGAATGGTCCAATGTATCTCGGTTCAATTTCCCACGCTTTCCAAATCGCATACTTCTTCCAAGGTTTATACTTTCAACATAACTTTGTCACCTACTGAAATTCCAAATCCTTGGTCTAACATCCGATAACTTTTCTCTGTCGACTCTTGCAGCTTCAGTCTATCACGAATTTGAACAATCTTTTCCGTGGTTTCCCTCGCACTTACTCGACCAGTAGGTTATGCTCTCCTCTCGCCCAACAAACAGTGAACGGCACTTACTTAACACATACAAGGCTCTCGAATGGTGCCATCTTGATACTGGTGTGATAACTATTGTTGTACGAGAATTCAATCAATGGCAAATGGTTAGCCCAACCATTTTGCAATCAATGACACATGCTCTCAGATGTCTTCTAACGTTTGAATGGTCCTTTCACTTTGACCGGTTTGTGGGTGATATGTCCGCTCATCTCTAATCCGGTTCCGAATGAATCTTGCAATGAATTCCAAAAGTTTGAAGTGAATCGACTATCTCACGAAATGATAGAAATGGTGCTCCGTGCCTAGAGACTATTTCCTTGACATAAAGTCTAGTGAGTTGCTCCATGGAATAAGTCTCTCTAATAGGTATAAAATGGGCGAAGTAAGGCGATCAACAATTACCCAAATAGCCGTAACCTCCGATGTCTTAGGAAGTTTCAGAACAAAGTCCATTCGTAATACGCTCCCATTTCCATTGAGGAATTCCGGTTGTTGAAGTAAACCTCAAGGCTCGATTCGACTTTTACCTAGCAGGTAAGACGCTAACGACGCATTTCCGCTTTCATGTTCGGCCACCAATAAAGCTTCTTAAGATCTTGATACATCTTATCCACTCCGGATGAATACTTTGACTTATGCGACTCATGCATAATCAATTCTCAGATTCCTACATACAATGGAACCCACATTCTATCCTTGAACACATAGTACCCATCTCTTTACAAAGCCATTTGGCGCTTTTCGGCATACCATAAAGCTTTTCACTTGGTCGATTTTCCTCTTTAAGTGCCTCGACTTGTGCTTCGTGGATTTTCGATGGTAAAGGAGAAATAATCGTCATTCCCAATGAACAACTCTCAAAGGTTTAGGCCCTCTTTCCGACTAAGAGCATCACCACAACATTGGCTTTTCCCAGGTGATACTTGATTTCACAATCATAGTCGCTGAGTAACTCCAACCAACGACGTTGCCTCATATTAAGCTCCTTCCGATCAAGAATATATTGCAAACTCTTGTGGTCGGTAAACACCTGCACTTTGTAACCGAGAGGTAGTTCTCCAAATCTTTGAAGCGAAAACTACGGCTCCTAACTCGAGATCATGAAGGTAATTCTTTCTCATGAGTCTTAAGTTGTCTTGAAGCATACGCAATCACCTTCTCGCGGCATTAAAAAAACCCCAAGTCCTTCGCGAGCGCCGTCAATATACAACAAATTCTCAATGCCTTCGGTAGTGCCAAAATCTACGACTGCAAAGTTGCTCAACAACCCAAAAGCAACTTCTTGTTTTTCCCCACTGCATCTTTTGTTTTTCTCGTGTCAACTTGGTCAAAGGTCCTCTATCTTCTAAAAACCTTCATAAACCTTCGTACATCCTCATAGTCCTAGAAATTGTCTAATTTTCAGGATTCTTTGGAGTATTTCAATCTTCACTCAACTTCAATTATGGATCAACTTGTAGTCCTCGACTATCAATGACATGACCAAGAAATTGCACTTTGTGGTTCCAAAATCACACTTCTAAAAATTTGGCATACAATTCTCATTCTGAGTAGCCTTAAAATCATCCTTAAATGCTCTTCGGCTTTTCTTGCTCTTGAGTAGGACTGATGTCGTCGATGAACACTATAAACTTGTTCAAATACGCTTACAAACTCTATTCCTGAGATCCATGAATACCGCCGGTGCATTAGTCAATCCAAACGGCATCACTTGAAATCTGTAATGACCGTAACGTTCTAAACGGAATATCCTCTTCCTAACTCTCGAAGTCGATGATAACCCAACAAGATCAATCTTGGAATAAATATTGAACCTTGCAACCGGACAACAAGTCATCAATTTCGGGAGTGGGTAACGACGTTCTAACTTGTTCAATTCTTGATAATCTATGCACATTCGGAAGGATCCATCCTTCTTCTTCACAAACAAGACCGGTGCTCTCAAGAGAACTTAATGAATCCTTTGTCTAGAAGCTCTTGTAATTGATTAGACAACTTTTGCATTTCTCGATGGTGCTAGAATATACGTGCGGCTCAAGAATCTGCAGCCCGCACTAAGTCAATATGAAATTCTACTTGTCGCGCTGGTGGAAGTCCCTAGAATCCTCTGAATCAAAATTCAGGAACAATAGGAACATCTTCAAGTCGCTTCTCCTCCACTTTTTCTTCTGCTATACTGGCTAAGAAAGCAAGACAACCTTTCTTAATGTACTTCTCCGCTTTTGATACTCGATGATACTAATTTAGTTCCACTTCGCTCTCTTAATAATCAAAGTTTTCACGTTAGGGAAGATGAACAACTTTCATCACAAATGATCTTCGTGACGATGCTTAGATAACCAGCCCATGCCGACGACGACGCCGAAACTACCAAGCTCTACGGGCATGAGGTCTATGTTGAAGGGATGATTAAGAAATTGAATGCAAATCATGACAATGGTGTTTGTGTTAACTACGCTACAACATTAGCTAATTCGACAATGTGGGATGTATCTAAGGTGGTTTTAATGTTGAGCAAAGGTGCAAATGCATTGACACAAAACTTTTATCTAGACCACCAAATAAACAAGCGCATCCATTATTGAGAAGAAACGTAATTCACATTCGTCCTCCTATCTTCTCCGCCTTCCAATGACGTAAACCTTCCTCTGCGCCAAACCTTCTTGATTCGGATTTGCTTGATTCTTTCCATTCTTACAATCCCTCTTGTAGTGTCCAGCTCCCGCAACCCAAAACATGTAACTTGTGGCCACTTGCAATCCCTAATACGGTGACCAACTTTCTTGCAATTTTCACACCTGACTTATATCGACCCTGACAGGAGACTCAAACACTTATTACACTTCGGCAAAACCCCCTGATATCCTTTTTCCTTCCTTCGGACCCAACATGTTTCCTAGCAACCTCTTGCCTTTTGGGTGGTGGTTGAGAGCATTCCTCACCCTAGTGTTGTCCCACTTGGCGCTATGCTTGTTATTGTTGCTATTGCTGTTGTAGTTGCCTTGCTATTGTTGTTGAAACGTTGTCGGTTGTTGTTGTTGTTGCTGTTGAAATGTACTTACCCGCTTCACCACTTGTGCCATCAACTCGAGTCACCTGAATAGCTTCCTCAATTGTTTGTGGATCAAACCAAGTCACATCTCTTGAACAATCTTCTGAAGTCCTCTATGAAAGCTCTAGCAACTTTTCATTATCCGATACCATCGACGGGCATAACGTGGTTAATTTCGAATTCCAATGTAAGTGTCGAATTAATATAGACTAATTCATAGAACTCCGCTTCCAAATTTTTGATTCGCTCGAGACAAAACTTCTTAGTCAAGCCCTTGAATTCTCCCCTAAGTAAGCTTAAAAGCATTTCTCCATTCCAATCGTCGGAAAGCTGCATAATTCCACCATGACAACGCCCATCGGTAATGTGCTTTGTAGCAATTTGACCCTCACCATCCCGACAAGCTACAAAGCAAAACACCATTCCAACTTTTCAAACACATCTATTCATTGAGAGAGTCCCTGTACTCTAAACTTAGCCTGGGTTCACCACTCTGAAATCTTTGTAAATAACATTTCTTAACCCCAGATCCTAAGCATTACCAAGAAGCAGTTAGCCTAGCTAAGCTTCAAGAAGAACTTAATCGCTTCCTTTTCTGAATTTTAGTGCATGGCAATCATTCATTAACTTTGAATTTCGCTAGTCATTTCTTGTGTTTTCTAGGTTTATAATCTTCAAAATCACAAGATGAAACAATCATGAGAACTGTAGAAACAACCATCATAAAATTATATCCACAACCACATCATGCATAAAGATAAATGGAATCATTAACGGAACAATAACGCAATATCACAAATATAATCACAACACACGTGGATAATATACATGAAAATTTCTAGCCTACATGGACCGAACATATCATAGATAATAATAACCGCTACATAGTAGTAGTCAATATTTGATACATTTGTTTCATAAACAAACCAAAATACAACAAGTTTTAAACTAACACAATTGTGACTAGGATAATAATGGTCAAAAAACTATACAATGACAAAAGTTTGGGCAGCACCTCATGGTGTTCGGTCCTGCCCTCCAAGTGATCACTTAACCCGGAAAATCAAACTAACCACCAAACTCCTCAACTCATTCCAATCTCCACTCGATGAGAAAGTCAACAATACTATTCCTCCTATCCTCTATCTCGTCCTCCTGCCGGAATACTCTATGATAATAATGTCAATCACAAAACCCCCTCAATAACTCAAACCCCCGACCTGCCCAAGAATACGGGCTCAATCCTAGGCAACCGACAACTCCTAAGAAACCAATTGCGGTAAAGACTATCAATCGGGAGTCCAATGACTAGTCAATACGTTGTAACCGGG
>OU343224.1:31158856-31288580 GCA_910596185.1 Chrysanthemum makinoi
CCTCTCAGCTTCTAGATTAGGCTGCGTACTCCACCTTACGAAGCCTAGCAAGGTCCTCTGCATAATTGGACTCATCTTTCTCTGACCATAGAGACTTTTGGAAGTGTCACACAGTAAAAATTGTTAGGGGAAAGAAGGTACAACAATAGGATGCTCATCATCCTCAAACTCCTTGCTCGAATCGGCATTCATGGTAGCGATCTTGTCACGGTGGGAGACACTTGTATATCGCATTTTGGTTAGCCACATGTCAGAATAGCCCAAATAGTCGGTTAAGTGTCGAGATCAAAAGACCAAACATGACCTTGTCCTTGAACATTAGGCTTGTCTTCTAGATATCTCAGATTCAAAGTCTCCTCTATCTTAGCAGCATTCAAATTGTATACCCTATATGCCTTACTATGAGCCGAATAACCCACAATGTAACCTTCATCAACCTTCTCATCAAATTTACCCAGTGGATCACTAGTATTCAAAATAGTTACTTGCACTGACCAAAAGGTTTAAGGTAATGAATAACAGGAACTTTCCGTAGAAGTTCATAAGGTGTCTTAAAGTGAGGTCTAGTGATAGATACCACATTTTAGAACATAACAAGCTGTGCCAACTGCTTCAGTCAAAAACATGGTGGGTAACTTAGAGTCTGCAAGCATAGATCTTGCTGCCTCTATGAGGGTCCTATTCTTTCTTTGACCGCCGTTTTGTTGAGGTGTTCTTGGAGTACTATAGTCCCTTTGTTCCTTTAGGCGTACAAAGTTCTATCAAAGCTGCATTCGGAACTCTGTCCCATTATCACAGGATACCTTTAACCTTTTTGTTGGTGGTTTTCAACAAAAGTAATGTACTCTTTTAAAAATGGAGAGGTTTCATCTTTAGTCCTTAAGAACACCAAACAAAACTGCTATAGTCATCATTAATAACCGGACAAAAGTACTTGTGATCTATGCTTGACTTGAGTTGGACCAAAAGATCCATGTAGAACAGCTGAAGAGGTTAGAAATAAGGCTCCTTTGTATTAATAGCTTTGTATGAGGCTATTTGTTGCTTTCTTTGTTGCAGGGGAACACAGTTATGTTCATTGGTGAAAACTTTAGAAGGAAGTCCTTCAACAAGACCCAGTTTAGATAGCTTGTTTATGATCTTGAAGTTCACATGTGCCATCCTTCTATGCCATTTTGTAGACTCATCGGGGATGCTTTAGCCACAAACAAGTTAAGTCACCTACGGTTGTACATCTTTTAAGTTAAATGTGTATAGATTGTGAGTACGAGGAACTCTCAGCAAAATAGAAGTATCTTACGGAAGTTTGAAGTCTTTAGACGGCACCAAACATTCATCCTCGAGAGAAGAGTACTTTGTTCTTTGTATCACAAATTTGTGAGGCGAGAACAAGTTGAAGTGTTGTAGTTCCTTGACATAGTACACATTCTCCGAAGTCGGTTGAGGTGTTTGATGGTCCCTTTCCGGTGATTCTACCATCACTTCCACCAAATGTCACATTGCCTCCTCCTTCAGGGTTAAAAATCATGCATCATATCTCTGTTTCTGACATGCTTGAGGCAACCATTATCAACAATGCCATCATCCTTGTGCTTCAGAGGATGATCCTACAACAACAACAAAATATATACAATAAATTAGTACACTATTGAGGCTCAAGTCATTCGACTTGAACACCTTATATGGATCTTTAGATTGAGGCCATGCAGGTTTATAAGATCCACCATTGTTCTTGGGTTTCCATTGAAATTTAGGTCCCCTTTGTGGCCAAGAACAACCTCTTGAGGGCTTACTGCCGTATCCATAACCTTTCCTTGCATTTATTGAGTCAACATAACGGGCCAATAACCATTTTTAAAGTATGAATTAGTTGGTTGCACATATGGTATAGCTCTGATCTTCTCCAAGGAGAAGGTTTATGAGTAACTTGTGGAATATAAGGTGGTATAGCATTAACATTAGTCCACATTGGTCTAGATTTCCGGCCAACACACCCATTCTTTGTTCATGAAAATCACAATCCTTAATTAAATGAAATTTACTTCCACACATAAAACATGTCTTACTTTAGAAGATTTATTCAAACCAAAAGATGTTCTATTACAAGCAGAAGTATTCAAACCAAAAACATTAAAGGAATTGTTTGTAACATTATTATTATTCAAAGACTTAAAAAGACAAGTCTTGAGGCTGGCTTGGAAGATGAATCTTGGCAACTCTTAAGGCTTGTAGGTAGGCTTGGGTGCAGGCATAGGTGAGGTCTTGGGAAGGTCTGACTTATCACTTAAATCACAACTGGCATAAGAAGTAGACCCTTGATCAGAAGATTTGTCACTGTTAGAACAAGAGACAAAATCATTAGATGAAGAATCAGGGAGACAAAATCATTAGATGAAGAATCAGGGTCTGGCAAGTCTTTGGACTTTTTGCCATAAAGATGATGTGATCCATCAAAGTCCTTGATAATGGAAAGGTCAAACTTATATATTCCTCTAATGGATCGTCACGACATGTAGGTCACGCTCTAACATAATTTGCTAAGCCTGCTGGTGTGGATTTACGTGTGTCATCTCTAGCTTCTAATCCTACATATTTCTTAAAGCCTAAGCCTATTGAAGTATTAGGGTTTGACTAGCATAGATGTGACTTGCTAACTTATTTCCATTCAGGTAACCATTAGTTATGCCTAGCAATTTCACATCTAATTTTTCTTTTAACACTTTGTTTTGGACACCACATCAACTCTCAATTTCTCGGACCTTTTTTAATTCATTTTGTGTACATTCTAGATCACATTCCAACACCCTAATCTTCTCATCATAAGCAATTTGATTCTTATGAAACCAAACCTTTTGTCTTTCTAATGTTTTTAAACTATGTTTATAAGCTTCAACTTCAACATAGCATTCATTATATTTAGGTTTCAAAATATCATATGCTTCCTTAAGTTCATTATAACGTTAAAACAACAAAGAAGCAATTTTGTACAGAGATGCCATCAAGGAGGAAATCATCATGCCTATCTTGATCTGACTTGCTAGCAACCCAATATTATCACCACTAGGACCATCATCATTCCAGGACTCATGTGATTTCCAATGACATTGGCATCCAAAGCGACCATAGCGGTTGAGGATCTAGGCTTGAAGTTCCGGCATCCCTTTGATTCTGGCGATAGGAAGAGTATCTCACCTCATCTCCTTCCTATCCTTGCACTCTCACGGAGAAGTGACCCATCGATGACATGTAAAGCACTTGACCTTCTTCTTGTCAAACCTTGCGGGATCTCTTCCTTGACCAAACTTCCTCTAGCCTTCGTTCAAATTTCTTGATATCCATAGATAGCATAGCCACTTACCACTTCAACTTCATCTCTTCCATCTCCGGAGGATCTGATCAAAATCCTCATATGCAAGTTCCTCTTGAGGATCATAATGACAAGAAGGATCAAGCACATCTTCCATTATAGATGTAGATTGAGAACTGGATGGGAGTTATTGATGATGATGATGAGTATTAGGACTTGGAACATGAGTCATCTTTGGATTAGAGGCCAACAAATCTTTGTATGACTAGCGAAGTTGATGAGCGGAAGGACTTTGTACATCGATCTCAAGAGATTTAAGCTTGTTGTACAGCTCATCAAATGTAATCATATCAAGCCCACCTTTAGCTTTAAAGGCAATGCTTACTTGTAGCGAGTTGAGGTAAAGATCGCAAAAACTTGGAATTGCAATCATCATTATCGGCTTTGCCTTAAAATTCAAGTGACTTAATATCTTGTGAAACTGTCATAGCCTTTGTGAATTCCTTCTCTTCAGAGATCGAAAGTCTTCAAAGCTGTTGTCGCTTATCGATTTTCTCATTCTCCTAGACTTCTCATTCCCTCCAAACTTGGCTTTGATGGCCAACCAAATATCGTTAGCATCATTCATGAAGTGAAAATCACTCAAGTGATCCTCGGGAATAGCTTGAAGAAGAATTGTTTTAACTTTGGTTTCTCTCGAGGCCATTAATTCTTGGCCGATTTGGGAGGAACATGAATAAGTTTTCCATCGGGATCTGTGGTAGTTCTCTTTAATTTGTTTCCCTTCTTGACAACTTCCCACATATTCCAATCAATGTTGGAAATCCAATTTTGGATCTTCATTGCCCATAAATCGTATTCCTCCTTCTTTAGATAAGGAAACTTGGCATTTGTTTGAGAGACTTAGTTGTTGCAGTTGGTGGTGTTACTGTTTGTTGGTGACTTCATATCATCTTGTGATCCGGGCATGGTGACGATTAGTTGGTTGTATGAGTGTTTATGAAAGGCGGTTCTTAGTATGTAGAGACTCTCTCGAGCTCGATACCACTTGTTAAACGTTATAGACCTTGATAGATCATGAGCACTCGCAGGTCGTTAGTATTACTTATGTAATCACTAAGCAAACTAATAGACAATCTCTCGACTTATATTCTTTAGTGGAAAATCAAATATAAGCACAAACACAATAACTAAGAACTCGTTGATCCTCTATGGATCTTTATATTACTAAACTCTGTTTTCAATTCGTTACAATAATCATTCTATTGTGTTCCTTTTATAAGCAAGGAACCCTAACTTGTTTCCTAAGAAACATATAATCATAAAACTAAATAAGATATACATTATCACTTCCTAATATAGCTCATGCATATCCTAACTAACTATAGAAAACACGGAATAACTATTTCCGAGAAACAAACTCGTACTATATAGTTTTATTGAGAATTATGTCTTGGCGAGAATCCATACACTTGATAGAATCCTTTTCAGTGAAACATCGAGCATAATTCATACTTCACATAATTCCCAACACAATGTATCTTTGAGTGCAATGCACTTAGTCACTTGGGTATGGGTTGATCCATGGGTTTATGGATATTATCCATGTATGATATAAGCATGATGTCATGCAATGGGTTATAGGTCAAGATCCATGGGTCATGGGCTTTTAGGTTGTACTGACATTGATAATATATTTGCCCAATGGGTTTGTGATACTTAAGTTTCTACGATTTATATTACAATATACTACATATTAGTTGTTGTACATATGTATTACTAAATCATAAAATCACTTATACATGTTTTAGTGTTTTATGTGAAAGTGTGAATATGTTAGAAACTATTAGTTCAAACCATTTAAGTATTTTATTTGTTTGGTTAACATGATTTTCACGTTTGTTATCGACAAAACATTAGAAGATAGTAAAAATATAAATAAATGTTTTTATGGCTTATTTGTATTAACAATCTCCCCTTTTTGTTGATGACAAAATATAAAGTATTTTAGGAAAATCTAAAATTAGTAATAGTTTGAATTTGTAGTTTTACTTTCTTCTCCCCTTTTTTAGCCGAAACAAAAAGTGTTTGAGGAAAGCGACACATGGATTTTTAAGAAAACATGTATGAAAGAAATAAAAATAAGAAGAAATAGAGAGCAAATATCACACCCCAATTTACATTTTTGCGTGAATGGAATTCTGGGGATTATTTAATAGCACCATCCTGATTATATTGAGCGACCTAAAGTGCCGTTTTAAAAACACATCGTTGGATATTATAATAAAACATTCAGAGTACAACATCGGTCCCAAAAGGTTTACAAAGTTTACGGAAATACAAATATGTTACAAATCCAAGCGATGTTTTGAAATAAAGTGCCATAATGTACATAATGTAAGTCGAAGCGCTTGCGAAAAATGTAGGTCCCTAAACCATGTCATGATGATAATGCCTCGATTACACGAAAATACATTGCTAATAACGGTCAACAATAATGTTGGTGAGAAATCATAGGTTTATGTAAATGTTTTATCCGACTACACAAGTATCTAGCATGCATGACCATCAAGTCCGCGTAAAATAATGTTACAATTGCTCTAAGCCCATGACCCGAAACTAGGCTATTCAATCATGTATGCCCTACGAGTGTTTGCGGACAACTCCGTAATGTGATCAAATGAAATGCATCCGTTTTCTGGTTGGGATTCACCAACCGGATGGGCGTCACCCTCGATAGATCTATCCTCATCCTTGCTCCAAAGATTAACGGTTCATGTTCAAGTAATGGGGACTTTCAAATTGGCAAATACGGTAACTTAAGCAATGTAATGAATTTAACATACTTGGTATGTTACAAAAAATGTAGTGCAATGTATTCTCCCGTGGGTTTGAAAATAATGGCATGTAAGCGGGGCTATGAAAACTCACCTGGTAAACCGGAATAATGGCAAAAGTGAGTACACCGAGGTTTAATGTAATTCGTCAACCGGGACCTATTATCAATGATATGATATGTCATGAGTTGCAATGTAATGTTATGCATGCACTTGATATGTTATTTATACCATTTGCGAGTTTTGAAAATATTACTCGACGTCGAAAAATACTCTTTTGACGTCTTGACCAATCAAAAATGACTTTACATGTTTTTACGTCAAAATGTCATCCTACAATGGTTTTATAATGATTTTTAGAGAAATTACCACTTTTAAATTAGCAAAACAATGTCGTTGGAAAAAAAATCATGAAATTACCAAAAATGGCTTTGGAAAACTAGTCGTAAAACGGTATGCGTCGATCGTTAGAGACGAACTTCGACTGTTTTGGAAAGTTTGTATCGATATCTAAAAGTTTGATTCAGGGAGTTTTTCGTCCAAAGGTCTGAACATAAAGATAATCAGGGTTAAAGATGGTGGTTTTGGCTAATTGTGTGCAGAAAATTAGTTACGGCAAGTTTATGAAAAAGTGCATATCTTTGTCGTTTTAAATCCGTTTTCTACGTTTTATATGTCCTTAGCCGTGTTCGAAGTAAACTAATATGTTTTTGACAAGTCGAAATAATTTGTGAAGCTTAAGGCTCATTTTTGACCCGTACAAGATAAAAACATGTTGCTGAAATTTTCACGAAAATAATATTTTGATGCGTCAAACTTGTAAAATCCATAACTTCTTAGTTATAAGTCCGTTTTTATCCGTTCAAGCGTACAGTTAGTTTTAAAGTATATTTTCTAAAAATCAAGGCCAAAAGTCGTGCCTACTGTCGGATTTTCCAGAAAAGCAAAACAAGGACAGAACACAAAATATACTTATCGAAAATAGTTTTTCGCGGACAAAACCTATTCTAATCCCTTCAAATCAACTCCAAAACTAATCTAATCCTACCATACACCTTCTTAGGGTGTCATGGGTTCCTAATCACCATCAAGACCAACCAATACCATGGGAATAATTATAGGATGACCATTTATATATATATACTCTAAAATCATGAAATAAATGGTATAAATCACATATCATGCATATAAGCTCCAAAAATGAAAAGAAACATATGAAAATGAAAAGGAAACATGAAAATGATAAAAATATGCTTACTAGTGAAGATGATGAGGTGTAGGTAACAAGGGTTAACTTAAATATCCTTGGTTTTTATTTCAAAACCATATAAAGGATATATACTAGGTTGTAATAACACTTGATCTTGAAAATTTTGATCCCTTGTGTGCTTGATGTTGTGACGGTTTGGAAGCGAAGAAGTTTTTGTTTAACACTTGAAGAAATGAGATGTATGAGAAATTATTTGAGGTGAAAGACTTATACATTGAATGAAATAATTAGAAGACCAAAGCCATACCCATTTATGGAATACCCTCCCTTGGTGTGGGGGAGGGAAAATGTATTTTTTTTAAAAATCTTGTATAAATATATTTGTACAAAACTTTAAATAAGAATGTGTAATTAGTTGTAACTTGTAAGGTAAAAGGTAGTCTTTAGGTACAAGTAAGTTTTTAGTAAATCAAAATAGATTGTATTGAGGTGATAAAATTGTAAAAATACTTTCCTTGTGAAAATTGAGTGATAAAATAATTATCATTATAATTTTTAAGAAAAGCGACGTAATAATTAAACTTTTACGATTAATATACCAAATAAATTTGAAACACTAGGAAAACTAAAAATATAGTTTTATGAACTAAATGTAAGTTTAAAAATACATCGGGATCATTTTTGAAAAGTAGCGGATTAAATATAAAAATAAAAACTCACGCGATAAAGATTATTAAACATAAAATTACGTAAAATATGAAATGAAATGTCGTGAATGAATTTATGAGATGCTCATGATGTCCATGGAATGTAGACTAATCATAGTCCATATGAAATATGCGTGATGTCATGATCATGAATTAGCTAAACCTCTCAAGGTTCGCGAATTTGAAACAGTAAACCAAGTTTACTAAAATGTTGAAATAATGAGACATGCATTGTGTAGAAATGACACGAAAGTGCAGTTGTCACATTAAGCCCATCCAAAGGGAATTCAGTCCACGAATTCAATCGTTGTTAGGTCTAGCGATTGTGCGTGAAAGATGAGGATACTTGCGTGGCATCACGGTCTTCCGTTCCCAAGTAAACTTCGGGACCTCGTCGAGAATTCCGAACTTTCACAATAGGAATACGACTCTGTTTCAAGCTGCTTGACCTCGCGGTCCATGATTTCTCTGAGTTCTTCCACAAAGTTAAGTTTGTCATCAAGCTGAATTTCATCCAATGGAATAACGAGCGATTCGTCTGAAAGACACTTCTTCAAGTTTGAAACATGAAACGTGTTGTGCACATGGTGAGTTATTTGGTGGAAGATCAAGGCGATAAGCTCTGGGACCAACTCGCTCAAAATCTTGAATGGTCCAATGTATCTCGGGTTCAATTTCCGCTTTTCAAATCGTACACGCCCTTCCAAGGCGATACTTTCAACATAACTTTGTCACCTACTCGAAATTCCAAATCCTTGCGTCTAACATCCGCATAACTTAGCCGACTCCGCGGTTACGAGTCTATCACAATTTGAACAATCTTTTAAGTGGTTTCATACCATTTACGGACGATAAGTTGTGCGTCTCCTACCTCGGCCAACAAATGGGTGAGCGGCACTACGACCATAGGTGCCTCGAATGGTGCCATCTTGATCTTGGTGTGATAACTATTGTTATGCGAGAATTCAATCAATGGCAAATGGTTAGCCAACCATTTCCAAAATCAATGACACATGCTCGGCATGTCTTCAATGTTTGAATGGTCCTTTCACTTTGACCGTCGGTTTGTGGGTGATATCTTTGTGCTCATCTCTATCGGTTCGAATGAATCTTGCAATGAATTCCAAAGTTTGAAGTGAATCGACTATCTCTGCGGAAATGATAGAAATTGGTGCTCGTGCCTGAGACTATTTCCTTGACATAAAGTCTAGTGAGTTGCTCCATGGAATAAGTCTCTCAATAGGTATGAAATGGGCTGATTTGGTAAGACGATCAACAATTACCCAAATAGCGTCGTAACCTCCCGATGTCTTAGGAAGTTTAGTAACAAAGTCCATTGTAATACGTTCCCATTTCCATTGAAATTTCGGTTGTTGAAGTAAACACGAGGAAGCCGATAAGACTTTTACCTTAGCAGCAATAAGGCATTTGCTAGCGTGCGTGGCAATTTCGGCTTTCATGTTAGTACCAATAAAGCTTCTTAAGATCTTGATACATCTTATCCGATACTGGATGAATAGAATACTTTGACTTATGCGACTCATGCATAATCAATTCTCGTATTCCGCCATACAATGGAACCATTCTATCCTTGAAACATAATACTCCATCACGCTCTCTTTACAAAACCATTTCTTTTCGGGCATACCATAAAGCTTTTCACTTGGTCGATTTTCCTCTTTAAGTGCCTCGACTTGTGCCGTGGATTTTTAGATGGTAAAGGAGAAATAATCGTCATTCCCAATGATCAAACTCTTAAAAGTTTAGGCCTCTCTTTCCGACTAAGAGCATCGGCCACAACATTGGCTTTTCCCGGGTGATACTTGATTTCACAATCATAGTATTTGAGTAACTCCAACCAACGGCGTTGCCTCATATTAAGCTCCTACGATCAAGAATATATTGCAAACTCTTGTGGTGGTAAACACTTTGTGCACTTTGTACGTGGTGAGTGTCTCCAAATCTTGGCCTAAACTTCGGCTCCTAACTTCGAGATCATGAGGTGGTGTAGTTCTTCTCATGAGTCTTAAGTTGTAGAAGCATCACCTTCACCTTCTCGTTTTGCATTAAAACAGCCCCAAGTCCTTTATCGCGAAGCAATATACAACAAAGTTCTCAATGCCTTGGGTAGTGCCAAAATTGGCGCCTTTACCAAAGCTTTGCTTCAACAATGAAAAGCAACTTCTTGTTTCTTTCCCCACTCATTACTTCTTGTTTTTACGTGTCAACTTGGTCAAAGGTCTCGCTATCTTGAAAAACCTTGATGAACCGGTAATATCACGCTAGTCCTAGAAATTGTCGATTTTACGTAGGATTAGTTGGAGTAGCCCAATCTTTCACGGCCTCAATCTTTGCGGGATCAACTTGTAGTCCATGACTATCAATGACATGACCAAGAAATTGCACTTTGTGGTTCCAAAAATCACACTTGATTGGCATACAACTTCTCAATCTTGAGTAGCCTTAAAATCATCCTTAAATGCTCTTTGTGCTCTTCTTTGCTCTTGGGTAGATCAAGATGTAGATGATGAACACTATAACAAACTTGTCCAAGTACGGTTTACAAACTCTATTCATGAGATCCATGAATACCGTTGCATTAGTCAATCAAGCATCACTTGAAACTTCGTAATGGCCGTAGCGTGTTCTAAGTTGTTTTGGAATATCCTCTTCCAACTTCGGTGATGATAACGAAGATCAATCTTGGAATAAATACTTGAACCTTGTCCGAACAAGTCATCAATTCAGGGGTGGGTACGATTCTTCGCGTTAACTTGTTCATTCGATAATCTATGCACGGAAGGATCCATCCTTCTTCTTCACAAACAAGACCGGTGCTCCCCGAGGAACTTCGGCCTAATGAATCTTTTGTCTAGAAGCTCTTGCAATTGATTAGACAACTCTTGCATTTCGGATGGTGCTAAGGAGTGCGGTGCTGTATGATCGGTGCACTCTCCGGGCACTAAGTCAATATGAAATTCTACTTGTCGGTGCGGTGGAAGTCGGTAAATCCTCGGGAAATACTTGAGAAAATTCACGAACAATAGGAACATCTTCAAGTTAAGCTTCTCCTCCGACTCTTTCTCAGTTACATGAGCTAAGAAAGCAAGACAACCTTTCTTAATGTACTTCTCCGTTTTGATACTCGATATGATACTAATTCTAGTTCCACTTCGTTCCCCACGAATAATCAAAGTTTAGCCGTTATAGGGAAGATGAACAACTTTCTCATCACAAATGATCTTATACGATGCTTAGATAACCGGTCCATGCCGATGTATGACGTCAAAACTACCACGCTCTACGGGCATGAGGTCTATGTTGAAGGGATGATTAAGAAAATTGAATGTGCAACCCCGGACAATGGTGTTTGTGTTAACTACGCTACCATTAGCTAATTCGACAATGTATGATGTATCTAAGGTGGTTGGCTTAATGTTGAGCAAAGGTGCAAATGCATTGGACACAAAACTTTTATCGGCAGAATCAAATAAAAGCTGAAGCGTAGCGATTATTGAGAAGAAGCGTACCGTTATGACATTGGTCCTCCCTATCTTCTCGCCTCCATGGCGTAAACCCTTCCTCGTGCCAAACCTCTGATTGGTTGCTTGATTCTTTCCTTTCTTACAATCCTCTTGTAGTGTCGGGTTCCCGCAGCCAAAACATGTAACTTGTGGCCCTTGCAATCCCTAGTCGGTGACCAACTTTCTTGCAATTTTCACACGGATCGGGACATCGACCGGGATTGTGATGACTCAACACTTATTACACCCGGCCAAAACCCAGTATATCCTTTTCCTTCCTTCGGACCCGCAACATAAGCCTTAGCAACCTCTTGCCTTTTGGGTGGTGGTTGAGTAGCATTCCTACTAGTGTTGTCCCTTGGCTTGTTATTGTTGCTATTGTTGTTGTAGTTGCCTCGGTTATTGTTGTTGAAGCGGTTGTTGGGGTTGTTGTTGTTGCTTGGTTGGTGGTGGTGTACTTACCTAAACCTTCCTTGTGCCATCAACTTCTGAGTCACTCGAATAGCTTCCTCAATTGTTTGTGGATCAAGCGAAGTCACATCTCCTTGAACAACCCGGGAAGTCCCAGATGAAGCCTCTAGCAACTTTTCATTATCCGATACCATCGACGGGCATAAGCATGGCTAATTCACGGAATCTCGAATGTAAGTGTCGATATCATAACCAATAGTGACCAATTCATAGAACTCCGTCTCCAACTTTTTTGATTTCCGTTCGAGGACAAAACTTCTTAGTCACCAAGCCCTTAAATTCCTCCCAAGTAAGCTTAAAAGCATTCTCCATTCCAATCGGTTGAGCGTATGAATTCCACCATGACAGCGCTCCATCGAGTAATGTGCTTGTAGCAAATTTGACCTTCTTGTCATCGGACGGTTACAAAGCAAAAACAGATTCCAACTTTTCAAACCATCATTACCATTGCGGTAGCTCCCTCGGTACCTCGAAACTTAGTGGGTTCACCACTCTTGAAATCTTTGTACGAACATTTCTTAACCCCGGATCCTCCGGCATTACCGATGCTTGTTAGCTAGCCTAGCGGCTTGTGGCGGCCAACATTTCCCTTTCGATCTTAGTGCATTAGCAATGCTATCATTCACCAACTTTTGAATTTAGCTGGTCATTTCGGTTAGCAACTTTCTTGAAGCCATAATTCTTCAAAATCACAAGATGAAACAATCATGAGAATTCGTAAGTAGAAACAACCATCATACAAATATATCCACAACCACATCATGCATAAAGATAAATGGAATCCTGCGGAACAATAGCGAAATATCACAAATATAATCACAACACACGTGGATAATATACATGAAAATTTAGGCCTACATGGACCGATATCATAGATAATAATAACCATTCCTACATAGTAGAGTCAATACTTGATACATTTGTTTGTACAACAACCAAAATACAACAAGTTCTTTAAACTACGTCACACACCTTGTGACTAGGATAATAATGGTCAAAACTATACAATGACAAAGTCTACATAAGGCACCTCATGGTGCTCGCAAAACCATCTGAAGATCGAACACGGTAACCAAACTATCCACCAAACTCCTCAACTCATCAATCACGACACGAAAGCAACAATACTATTCCTATCCTCTATCTGTCTATCTTTGAATACTCACGATGAGATAAGTCAATACAAACCACCTTAATAATATCAAACCCTCGACCTCTCGGCGATGGGCTCAATCCTATCTCTGACAACTCACCAGCGTATTGTCAAACTATCAATCTGGATCTGACTATCAATCGGGCTCCTAATGCCTGGTAGAAGAACATCGAGCAGCATTGCCCTAGAACTCTCACCTAACTCAAATCTAGCGGGTGGCTCGGGCTCGAGGAAATCTTGGTGTAGGGATATCAAAAGCAGCACGCTTTTTGGGCAAGTGCATGCGTGAAGCAAAGAAAGGATCTCTAAGAAAATATGATGAAGATGGTATGATGGTGGTGATGGTGCTAGTAGTGAGTGGTTTGGTGGATCGTGGTGGGCTAACATGAGGAGTGGGTGCAACCTGCCCTCCCGAGGGTTCGGTCTGGTGTGGATCATGATAGGTGGAAAGCTGAGTAGATCCAATGGAAGATCACGATCTCGAGTGGAATGTGATGCAAATCATCCATGATGGGGTTAGGCTGGAACATCATCGAGCTAGAGTCGATGATATGGTGATGGGATGTGAATCGAAGACATACATGACAACCGATGTGAAATAAAAGTAAATAATCTCGAATAAAGTGTAAGTGAATCCACATGATAAACATGAATATGTACTATGATGAAATGATGAGATGCTATGATAATGTAGCTATAGTCTAGGGTCAATGATGCAACCTAGTTCTCTATAAGCTGTAGCTCACGGTACCAATCACACACCCCCAATTTACATTTTGCGTGAATGGAATTCTGGGGATTGGCATCATAGCACCACATCACGAGTTATATTGAGCGACCTAAAGTGCGTTTTAAAACACATCGTTGGATATTATATAAAACATTGAGTACAACATCGGTCCCAAAAGGTTTACAGAGTTTGCGGAAATACAAATATGTTACAAATCCAAACGATGTTTTGAAATAAAGTGCCATAATGTACATAATGTAAGTGGCCTTGGCGACTCAAAATGTAGGTCCCTAAACCATGTCATGATGATAATATCAGTTCACGAAAATACATTGCTAATAACGGTCAACAATAATGTTGGTGAGAAATCATAGGTTTATGTAAATGTTTTATCACGACTACACAGTATCTAGCATGCATGACATCAAGTCAGTAAAAATAATGTTACAATTGCTCTAAGCCCATGACCCCGAAACTAGGCATTCAATCATGTATGCCTACAAGTGTTTGCGGACAACTTTAAGTGATCAAATGAAATGCATCCGTTTTTCTGGTTGGGATTCACCTTGGGACGTCACCCTCGATAGATCTATCCACTCATCCGCTCCAGATTAGCGGTTCATGTTCAAGAAATGGGGACTTTCAAATTGGCAAATGCGGTAACTTAAGCAATATAATGAATTTAACATACTTGGTATCGTACAAAGAAAAATGTAGTGCAATGTATTCTCCCCCGTGGGTTTGAAAATAATCGAAAGCATGTAAAGCGGGGCTATGAAAACTCACTTGGTAAACTGGAATAATGGCAAAAGTGAGTACACGAGGTTTAATGTGATCGTCAACGGGACCTATTATCAATGATATGATATGTCATGAGTTGCAATGTAATGTTATGCATGCACGTGATATGTTATTTATACCATTTACGAGTTTTGAAAATATTTTCGGCGTCGAAAAATACTCTTTTGACGTCTTGACCAATCAAAATGACTTTACATGTTTTTACGTCAAAATGTCATCCTACAATGGTTTTATAATGATTTTTAGAAATTTACCACTTTTAGTAGCAAAACAATGTCGTCGGAAAAATCATGAAATTACCAAAATGGCTTTGGAAAACTAATCGGTAAAGCGGTGTCGTCGATCGTTAGAGAACGAACTTCACTGTTTTGGAAAGTTTGTATCGATATCTAAAAGTTTCATTCGGAGTTTTCGTCCAAAAGGTCTCGAACATAAAGATAATAAGGGTTAAAGATGGTGGTTTTGGCTAATTGTGTGCAGAAAAATTAGTTACGGCAAGTTTATGAAAAAGTGCATATCTTTGTCGTTTCAAATCCGTTTTCTACGTTTTATACGTCCTTAGCCGTATGAAGTAAACTAATATATTTTTGACAAGTCGAAATAATTTGAGAAGCTTAAGGCTCATTTTGACCGATACAAGATAAAAACATGTTGCTGAAATTTTTAGAAAATATACGTTTTGATGCGTCAAACTTGTAAAATCCATAACTTCTTCGTTATAAGTCCGTTTTATCCGTTCAAGCGTACCGGATTAGTTTTAAAGTATATTTTCTAAAAATCAAGGCCAAAAGTCGTGCCTACTGTCGGATTTTCCAGAAAAGCAAAACAAGGACAGAACACAAAATATACTTATCGAAAATAGTTTTTCTCGGACAAAACCTATTCTAATCCCTTCAAATCAACTCCAAAACTAATCTAATCCTACCATACACCTTCTTAGGGTGTCATGGGTTCCTAATCACCATCAAGACCAACCAATACCATAGGGAATAATTATAGGATGACCATTTATATATATATACTCTAAAATCATGAAATAAATGGTATAAATCACATATCATGCATATAAGCTCCAAAAATGAAAAGAAACATATGAAAATGAAAACTTGAAAATGATAAAAACAAGCTTACTAGTGAAGATGATGAGGTGAAAGTAACAAGGATTAACTTAAATATCCTTGGTTTTTATTTCAAAACCATATAAAGGATATATCTAGGTTGTAAATAACACTTGATCTTGAAAATTTTGATCCCTTGTGTGCTTGATGTTGTGACCGGTTTTATGGAGCAAAGAAGAGAAAGTTTTTGTTTAACACTTGAAGAAATGAGATGTATGAGAAAATTATTTGAGGTGAAAGACTTATACATTGAATGAAATAATTAGAAGACACAAAGCCATGCCACATTTATGGAATACCCTCCCCCTTGGTCGGCCAAGGGGGGAGGGATATGAGATATTTTATTTTTTTTTTCTAAAATCTTGTATAAATATATTTGTGCAAAACTTGTTAAATAAGAATGTGTAATTAGTTGTAACTTATAAAGGTAAAGGTAGTCTTTAGGTACAAGTAAGTTTTAGTAAATCAAAATAGATTGTATTGAGGTGATAAAAATTGTAATAATACTTTCCTTGTGAAAATTGAGTGATAAAATAATTATCATTATAATTTTAAGAAAAAGCGAGCGTAATAATTAAACTTCAACGATTAATATACCAAATAAATTTGAAACACTAGGAAAACTAAAAATATAGTTTTATAAACTAAATGTAAGTTTAAAAATACATGGGATCATTTTGAAAGTACGGATTAAATGTAAAATAAAACTCACTTGATAAGATTATTAAACATAAAAATGCAGCGTAAAATATGAAATGAATTGTCGTGAATGAATTTATGAGATGCACATGATGTCCATGGAATGTAGACTAATCATAGTCCATATGAAATGTACGTGATGTCATGATCATGAATTAAGCTAAACCTCAAGGTTCTGCGAATTTGAAACAAGTAAACCAAGTTTACTCAAAATGTTGAAATAATGAGACATGCATTGTGTGAAATGACACGAAAGTCGGATTGTCACACAAATATACTTGGGAAGGATCTGATCTTTACTCCCCTTGGCGAGTCCATCTCTGTCATAAGGGCATCGAAAGTAATACTAATCTAGTTTGTTTGCAAGTAAGTTTGCAAAAGATTTTGTCTAAGTGTGAATGTTGCTCCCCACTTGATGATTGCAATTTGCAAGGGGATGTCATGAAAAGAAGTAAACCTAGTGTTGCAAGTAATTTGCAATTTATTTAGCTTTGACATAAAAGCTCCCCAGCTTTAGGATGTCAAAAGTCTTCGTAATGTAAATGGTAACTACAAAACAAAGGTTAGAAAGCAAGTATAATTCACAATTTCCTACTTATTTGTGGTCAAGTTAGTAGAAAATAGCTTTTTTGTCTCCGCGGATCCCATGGTTCCTCCTAGTAGGGATAAAGTCTAGGCAATTATGAGGTCCGTATTAGGTACGATTAATTTCGGCCAAGGTGATATAACAAGTAATGTTATCAAAAATTGAGATATGAATACAAAGTAATCATATGCTCGAGAAAAATAAAAAAAGTAGCATGTAATTCCATTTAATAAAACTATGATATACATGACTCTAAAAACTAAGAAAATAAGAAAATACATGGCTAGGAATTTCTAAACCAACTATAGAAGCTTGATGTTAGGACACCACTAAAATCTTCTAGCTCCAAGTTTTGTTTAGGTTTAATGCGTCGAAGCGTTAGAGATGATAGAACATGAAACGTTGGTCTTCTAGTACTTCATGTATCAAACTTTCAACATGTTGACAATGATAGCAATATTTGTCATGGCTAGGTAGTGGTGGTGGAAGAAATGAAATGGCTTGATTCGAAGGATCAAGTGAAGCGACTTTAATGAGACTTCGCGATGGAGGATTGGTGGGTAGCATTTGAGAATGGCTTGACCAAGAATGATGGTGGTGGTAGAGAAGTGTCAACTTCCATATGGTCGGGTGGTTGACTTTGATGATTTGTCATAATCAAAATGGGATTATATGATGGAAAGCTTGGCGAAAGTAGGAGCAAGTGTTGACTCAACACCTTGATTTTTGTACCATTATTCCTCCCCAATGAGGAGAATGTTTGTCGTGAGGCGGATGAAGCGAATAAGCGGTGTGGTGATGATAGTGGGGATGTAAAAGAGATAGCTCTAGGAACTAATGGTGATCGTTTAGTGGAGATGATATTGTTTGGCCTAGGAGGTATGGTGGTGTTTGGCATAGGTAGTTTTGTGTGTACTATCCTTTTAGGAATTGGTTTAATTGGTTGAGTAAAGATCCTATCATTTGTTGGCTTGTAGGAGATGATTCGGTTGAGGAAATTTGGAGTGTATAACCACGAGCCTTTTTCTTGGGTGGTTCTTTGGTGGATGGGTTACTACTTAGGGTTTTCTAATGATGAGATGATTTCAAGAGGGTTTGTAAAGATTTCTAAAATCTTTGAAAGTTAGGATGGTGATGACTATGGAGGTCTAAAGTGGTTTTATAAACCAAGATAATTGGCAAAGTGCTTTTAAGCCTTAAGCCACTTTAGGATTCATTGGGTGTGATGATTAACATGCACAGATTGACTTGAGTTTTTCTTGATCTAGGAACTCAATTAAGATGAGATGGAGTGTTTGAGTTAGAAAGATGAGTTGAAATGATTGTTTTAGCAAGATTTGACATAAAATTGTCATCCCAGGATCCCACTTCATTTCCCACCTCGAGAGGATCCGTCTAAGGCTAATCTAGGATCCGAACCATTGACTATGAAGAGTGGAAATGATGTTTCTAAGATCTAAGATCTATATCATCTTGGTATTTAGGTCTTCCTAAGTTCTTAAATGAAGGGGTACTTAAATACTTGAAGGTAATGAGTGATGTAGCTAATGATTGTCTTTTATGGAAGGATTTGGAACTTTCATGAGTACCAATGGATGAGCAAGGATGACACTAAAGATGAGAGTGTCAATTGAAGCTAAATGATCCTAGAGATCCGGTTTGTGACTTAGGATAGTGTTTTGGAAAATATCCTAGGAGCTTTGAGATGGGAAAACTAGAATTTGATAAACTTTGATCAATTTTGAGGTGAGGATGATTTATGGTCAATTTTTCCATAATCAAAAAGATTTCTAAGACTAGATGTGAGGGATCAAGTGAAAAAATGAAGTGTGAGTTTATGGCCGAGGTAATGGATTAAAATGAAACTATAGATCTACAAACGTCTTAGAGTGTGATCTTGGTGAGTTGTGTGTGAGTAGGAAGGATCTACCTATCTTTGATAAGGACTTAATTTGCCTTTAAGACACTATGTTTAGTTTAGTGTGTGGTGTTCTAAGGACATGTTTGAAATACAATGCTTGAAATTGCATTTACATTTCCGGATCCCACGGTTCCTAAGTGTAGGGATCCGTCTACTTCTAAACATTGGGATCCGTCCATCTGCTTAGCGGATCCTTTACTAAAGGTATGAAATGATCTTGACAATGCATTATATTCCAAGGTTAGTTTAAAGGGGTTCTAACATTAAGATATCAAATGTAAGATGTTTTATTTCATGAAGGAAATAGGATTACATTGATAAAACCTGATACAAGAGGATTGATCCTATTTGAAATACTACTACGTTCCTTGATTGTTTTTGCTAGGAGGATCATTACGTGTTTGATGAGTGTTGGTGGAATCAAGAATGAAGAAAGTCTTCATGAGAGATATGTTTTGCGGTTCCATCATCTTGTTAAGTACGCCTACGGACTTTAAATTAAGGATGAAAGTGCAAAGCGTTGTGATAGAAGCGTCAAGAACATTCCATAAGGGATGAGTTTATTCTTAGGCCTTGAAGATTTGCAATTATGCCGCAAGAAGTATGCGAGATTGTATGGTTGTTGTTTTAGCAGCAGTACAACATGTGAACAAGCGGGAAGGATTTCTCGATTTCCCCTAAGACTCCAAACATTCTCACATAGGATAAGTTCAAGGGATTGTACTCTTCGGATGTCAGTGTGAAGATAATGTTTGGATGAGAGTAATATGGTCGGGTTTGCATATCATGCGATTTAAATCTTCCAGGGGAGGTATGTGTGAACAATATGGACTATTTTCTTCCACGAAAGTTGAAGAGAGAAATCAAAGACCAATCTTAGGTGAAGGCACATTGTCATGATTTGGAATTGAGGATGTGAGCAAAATGCCCAAGGGTTAAAAGTAAACTTTGGTTTTGATATAAAACCAAAAGAGATGAAAGCGATCCTGCATTACGAACGAGTTCAACTTGTGGAAGATTCCATTATGAACCTTGGACATATCTTCTGCGTTGATTTCAAGAAGACATTTATTCTAGTCCGATGGCTCCGGAAGGAGGTATTGATACCTTCTTCAAATTGTAGAGGTGTCTACAATCGTCCCGTGGAAGTGGCGATTTTTGAGATTATTGAACCAGGACATGGTTGCGGGTGTGTTGGGTTCAAGGGGATGTTGGAGTGTAGGCGCTAGTGAGTGAAAAATCAAACTCATATTCATGCGTCATAGTTGAACCTATAGAAAACATGAGTTAATAGAAAGATATGTTTGTGATCAACCTATGATTATCTAATGCTTTTACTAGATTTTTATTAACAATGGTTTTTAACAACAATGACATTTAACTCACTTATGGTTTTGATATTTCAAGTGGAGTATTACGTTTTTAGAAAAGTGATTTTAATTTGCATGAAAAGCTGACTTTTCGATTAGAGACCGGATCCACGGTTCCTTTGAAAGGGATAAGCTAGTATAACTTTCAGGATCGTAGACATGTAATCCGCGGAAATAGATTTTATGAAAAACATAGGTTTTAGATCTCATAGTTTTTATACCAAGAAATGTGTTAACCTACATTTTCTTTTAACATGCATACATGACTTTTAATGTATCACAAAAGAAAGACATAACACAAAAATGATAAACACATAATAACCTAGATAACTAGACTATTAGTAATATTTCATTTCAATACTAAGAATGATACAAAGGAATGGGTATATAACACGTGTAGATTAACAACACAAAGTAAATGTCTCATTATGTGAACTTCATCATAGGGAAAATAAGTGCGATGAGTGTTAAATTAATTGCGAAGGCTGATGTAAACCATGTTGAATATGATCCTTCTTGGTTTTAGGTTGAGGCGAAAATGGAGAGGAAGATGAAATTTTTGAATCACGAGAAATTTTTGAAGCTGGAAGATTTGAAAAGTGAGGATAGAGTGATTGGCCGGTGGGAGTATTTATGGGGAAGGAGGAATTTTTAAATTAAATGTTTTTGTTTATTATTGGATTAAAAAGAAAAAAGCATAAGTTTTATATACAACTTTGACTTTAGAGCGAAAACAAAACACGTATGTGAGAAAAAGGCTCCTATTGAAGCTCATGTAAAACATGTATGAGCACAAAAAGATAATCATATAAATACCTAAATAGGCATACTTAATTATCAAGCAAAATAAAAAAGAAAATCATACCTCTGGCGGCAGGATGTCTTTACAAATGATTGACAAATGTAACAGGCGATTTACGCTCCTGCGATTAAGATACTTTCTTAAGGAAGGTATTCTTTTACCAAGCGTTCCTATAGCTTGGTAGGTATGACTTTGACTAATCAACATGAAAAAGAAGATTAGTGCAATTAAATGAAACAAGTAAAAAATGTTGTTAATAAATCAACATCAACATATAGTTTTAAAAGACATGGTGTTTGTTTTTATGAAAAACTATATATGTAGTTTTCAATTAACCATGGATGTATCAAGTTTTAAAATTTTCAATATACTTCAAGAAATTTGGTATGAAGCTCATTTACCAATTGTGGAAAACTAGAAGGGGGTTGAATAGTTTTGTAATTAAAACTTCCTTTTAATCAATTTAGATCTACTTATGTCAATCTATTTGGATGTGTGTGTTGGATGTTGATAAACAAAGCATATAAAGGTAATTAATGAAAAGATAAGAGTAAGAAGCACAAAACCACAACACGAGTATTTATAATTGGTTCATTTCTGGGACACCTTCCTTGCCTATAAACTAAGAGTCACCTACTAGAGAGTTAAGTAAGCCTTTACACCAATCTCCATGGCGGAGAAGCTTTCTAGCGTCGGCTTATCCTTTTTCGGTACAAAGCTAAATACAGGTTCTTTCACACCAAAGGCGAACCACACCTACACAGCATTAAGCCTACCCTTTATAAGGTACTAGGCTAAGTACCTAGTTCTTTCACAAGGTGAACTACACCTTCACAACGTCGCCTACCCTTTATTAGGTACTAGGCTAAGCACCTAGTTCCATTCTTGATGGAGAACTACTACCACACTACACCAGCGCTAATCGAGGTCTACACCTTTACAACATCATGGGGATATATATCCTTGGATCTAATCTAGTCTATCTTGTACATGAAAAAACACCCATATCGAATGTACATCTAAGGCACACTGAATGCCTTTGCTAGATCTACAAGACACCTTTTACTAATGTCTTGTGTCTTCACTTCTAAGAACCTTTCACTAATGCTTCAGTCTTGACTTCTAGCACCTTTTCACTAATGCTTCTAATCTTGACTTCTAGCACCTACCCTGAAGTGCTTATGATATAGGCATGATAAGATACCCTTCATATATCTTAGTCTTGACTATTTAGACATCTTTACTAATGTCTTCAACACTACACTTCTTTGAAAGAAAAGGAATCATCAACAAGAAGACTTACATTAGCCTTGATGATGAGGAAGCATAACACTCATGGACTTGAGCTTGATCGACTTCAAAGGTGATGATCTTGCCTTTAAGAGGAACCTAAAAGATCACACAAAAACAAAACTACAAACATAGATCTCTTGGATCGAGAGTTAGTGATTTACACTTAGGAGAAAGTGTGTTCGAAAGGGGTGAATGTGAAGAAATGACTCACTATTTATAGAAGAAAAATCTCTTTTGTTCCCGGATCCACGGATCCCTTCCCTGAGGATTAGATCCCGATTAAGCTAGGGATGAGTGGGGCCTCCCTTTACCCATGGGTATTTTGGTTTATGGGTCATGGGTCATAGGTTGAACCATGGATATTAGCTAGATCAATGTATCTTTGAGGGCATGCAATTAGAAACTTGGGTATGGGTTGATCCAAGGGTTATGGATATTATCCATGTATGATATAAGCATGATGTCATGAAATGGGTTATAGATTCGAATCCATGGGTCATGGGCTTTGGGTTGTACTTAACTACATTTAATGTATTTTGCCCAATGGGTTGTGATACTTAAGTTTCTACATTTATATTACTGATATACTACATACTAATTGTGTGTATATTTTACCCAAATATGTAAACACTAGTTGTTGTACATATGTATTACTAAATCATAAAATCACTTATACTTGTTTTAGTGTTTTATGTGGAAGTTTGAATATGTTAGAAACTATTAGTTCAAACCATTTACGTATTTTATTTATTTCATTAACATGATTTTACGTTTGTTATCGACAAAACATTAGAAGATCGTAAAATATAAATAAATGTTTTTACGGCTTATTTGTATTAACATCTTTGATCACTTCGTTTAGTTGAGAATTTACCGCGGCCCGTAGTTCCACTGGTAGTTAGTACCGTCTGCTGTGTCCGGGTAAGATTCTAAGAATCTCTTTGTGAGTTTTGGTGATACATGGATTTCAATAGGGCGTCTCCGAGACAACAATTGAGTGAACCCGTGATTGAGATTCAGTTGATGAAAAATTCATTTGAAAACAATGCGTATTCTTTGGAAGAAAGAAGAGTTTTACTTGATACCACGAAGGTTTTATAAGAAAGATCAATTTTTGATCAAAATACCTTTTGTATATGAAAGAGAATACACATTGATGTGCTAGAGAAAGAAAGATTTGCACATGAGCAGTTTTCAAAGTATTTTTCCAATCGAAGATACTTTTTGAGTTTGAAATATGAATACACATTGATGTGCTAGAAAGAAAGATTTGCATATCGAGCGGTTTTTCCAAAAAGTATTGACAATTCCATTCACGGACCAAGGTTGATTCAAGATTGAATCTACGCCATCGTTTCTATCCATTTGTCTAAGCTTGATCTTCTGAGAAGATCTCACATGTCACCCACATAAAAGCTTTTGATGTTGGCTCTAGAAGGACTTAGTCTTCATTGTGAATATTTTACATATCCTTTCGGATGTTACAGCAATACCACAAGGATAATGCGTAGGACTCTAGATATATACTTACTTTCCACATTGTGTGAAACAGCAAGTCTTCATTAATTTTGTGTCCTAATGAGATATTGTGGATGTTCTCTTGGCTCTAGACTCAATAGTGCACATTTGGTTCCTATCTACGGAGACCAGGGATAAAGTCTCCTTCTTCAATATCAACAATCTCTAAGAGAAAGTCGATAGATTATGTAGGTTCCCATTGAGAATGAAACAAGCCCTTTTAAGAGGAACTTGGTAGCAGGAAGTGGAATTAGATGCGTCCACTTTGGGTCCATGACGTCTAGTCTTCAATACCCGGTGTTACCTTAGTAACCACCCGGTAGCATATGTATTGAACCAGGTTTTACGGCCTAAGGTTGAATTATTGGAGGCTATTTCTTTTCACCCACTTTCACATTCAATTCTTTTTCATTCTTCAACCCGCCGGTGCTTACTTGAGCCTTCATAACTAGAACCTTGTTGGGTTTATTCGATTACTAGCTCACATTTTGGTCAGCTCTTCCCATTTCTCATTTTTCTCCTTTTTCATCATACCTAAGGACTCTACACTATTAATGGATTGTCCTGGGTAGATCCCTCCCAAACTCTGGCGGATCATGGAACAGAATACCTAACCTCATCAACCTTATAACTCCATACATAAAGTAAAATGGTCGGTCTTTTGGTACAGTTCATTCCTTCTCGAAACAAATTGACAAATCATTTGGAAAATCCAATCAAGGTACTTGTGATTTAAAATTAAAACATTTTGTACCTTAATTGTTTTTGATCATTTTGTACCTTATATGATTTTATAAATTGTTTCGCACATGGAGGGACGAGGACTTTGAAATCTTTTCTTGATCACAATTTCAATGGAAAAAGCCATTTGATTTTCTTTGGTAAGTTCTCCCCCTCAATATGTGCATAGGATATTTCAAATAATTTGGCACATAGAGGAAAGAGTTCTTTGAAGTACTTTCACGATCACACTGCCATTTAGAAACCATTAGAAAATCAATCAAGGTACTTATGTTTAAAACATAAAGCTTTGTACCTTGATAGTTTATTTTCTTTTGAAATGCTCCCTCATATGTGCTTGAGATTTGAAAGTGTTTAGCACATATGGGGAAACAACTTATCACCTTGAATCAAATCGATCATCATTTATCGATTTCATAATTAAATCAAATTCTCCCCAGATCAAAATATCAAACCATTTGAGATTTTGGATCTAAGAAATAATTAGTTAGGTTTAGAAAACATGGGGAATATGTGGCGAGTTTAAATACTCATCTTGTTTTTGGATATAATGCTCCCCACTCAACATGTGCATTAAGTATATTGAGATCGTTTGGCACATGGGGCGGGAGTGCCTTTGAAAGACTAAAACCAATTCCATTAAAACTGATTTGAGATTTAAATCCAATCTCTCCACGATCAAAATTTCAAACCATTTGAGATTTGTGATCCCAATGATTAAAATCTTTAGAAATTTTTGGGGAAAGACATGGCAAGATTTAATTTTGAAAAGTCCAAAATGGACCAATTTAAGACATTAAAGATTGTTGAGTGTGAGTATGATTGTTTTAAGAGATGTTTAAGGAAAATACAATAATTTCACAATCAAACAAGAACAGAAAAAATTTCATTTTGAAAGATCTTGACTCTAAAGAAAAATCATACCATGACATAATATTAAATCTTTAAATCACCACATTAATACGTACAAACAGACTTGATAGATGAAATATAGATTGAAAATATTTAATTTGAAATCACTTCGGTTGATTTCCAAAATTTTTAGTCCAATTTTATTTTCAAAACAATATTTTTCCATTTTCAAAACAATATTTTCAAAGTTTTAGAAAAATGGTATCATCACTATTATCCCTGCACAAAGATACGTTAGGTGGTTGAGCCACTTTTGTTGTTGTTGTTGTTGTTGTTGTTGTTGTTGTTGTTGTAGGGTTTGGAAGAAAAAGCGTCTGTGATCTTTGTGAGACTTCTTCGTTGCATTTTAATGCCGAGTCAAATTAAATAGTTTCTTAGATTTCTTTGATGAAGAAAACCATCGTCACGGTGAGGACCTCTTCACGTTGCATTTTTCCATGCCACTCTCCATAGAAGTAAAATTAAGCTCCGTTTCTTCATTTGTCAACCCAAGATATAGTTACCCTTTCCTTTTGGCATCAATCATCTTCATTTTGTGGGATCGGATCGGGAACATTCTTATACCAATATACGCATCGTTAGTGAATACATCTGAGATATATGGTGAAATTGACATCACTGAAGCAATGATGTCGGCTAATAAAAGTCAATCAACATAACAATCCTAGGCACCCTAGTCCTTCAACGTAGGTTAACATCATTTTAGTTTAAGCATTTAGGATAATTAAAGCGGATTAGATGATATAGATTTGAAAACATTCTCCCCTCATCAATTACTCATTTTAAGAAAAGTTTAAAGCTGAAGTCATTGATTGAGTTTTCAATTACTAAGAAAACTCGATCGATTGATTTTCAAGCAACTCATTTACCACTATTTTGTTAAAACAAATATTTTTCTGAAGAATTTTTAGAAGGAAAAATATTTGAGTAAAACAATGATCCTTGACATACTTTCCTCTAATGTTTTAGATAAGTGCAGAAATATTTGAAAATTGGTTTAAAGCGTAGCACTTTCCTTTCTTTAAAAGAAGCGGGTTGCTATAAAATAATAGCAAACCATTGTTTAACCTGAAGTTCTGATCGAGGAAATGCACGCAAGCCATAGTTTTAAGCCGCAGATTCTGATCAGAAATAACATGGCCATTTGATTTGTGACATGTTTAGAAAACAAATATTTACACCATCTGCTCGAACTTCATCTATGGTCCCGTGCCATTGTTGAATGACATTTCTAAGACCGCAGATGTTATCGATACCAGAAGACATGTCTTAAGAAAACATATTTTTGGTATTTTTGATTTTTTTTTTATTTATGGATTTTTGATGATTTTATATTTGTTTGTTTTCTTTTTGTTGGTTTTTTATTTTTGTATTTGGTTTTTTGATAAATATTTACAAAGATAGATTAGATGATATAGTTTAAGAAGATGATGATCTGATACAGAGATAAGGATATCGAAATGACCTAGTTGAAGAAGATAAATCAAATCATCTCTTAAACATCCACCACCAAAGCCAGGGCTCGAGAATGAAGATAGAACATAGCCTTTGAGAAATAGAGACTTTGGCGGCTTCCCCAAACTAGAAAATACATTAGATGAAGCAGATCGAAGCTCTATTTCAAGCTTGCCTTAGCCAGTGCACAAAGAAGCACACCATTATCATCCATTGCTCCTTTAGAGCGATGATCGAGATTCTCCGTTCGGGGTAAAATCATCAAAATAGAAAACTGACAACGTATCATCCCACATTTAATTAATTCTTCCAATTTCATTCCACTAAAATCGAGAAGCAATCCATTCAAGGTGTCGAGACCACACCCAAGTAGATGAATTGATCACGTCGGTCTCTTAGACTAGAGCTCTTGAACACGAATACACATCCAAAGACAAAAATTACTTATACCATCGAAGTAGCAAATTAAGTCCATAGCGAAGAATAACCCGATGTATACACTTCTCTCCCTCGAAAAGTGTATGAAGCTCAAGAACTTCAAGTACTAGAATGCCCAAGAGAATAACGATAATAACATTGAAGAAGCGGGCGAATCACATTATCTCTGCGGATGACAATCTCTACGGATGTCCTGCGGAATAAGTGATTATATCTACGGATCATTGATTAAGCCCTCAAAAGCAAAGCAATTTGAGCATCTCCAATGTACACAATCTCTCCCCGATGATTGTGATAACATCCAAATCATCACACACTTGTGTACCTCTTTCATCTTCAGAAACTAACTCTTCCATCTCTTCCCAGACATAGTTGGAATAAAGAACACTAAGCGCATGAGATAAACATTGAGTTCTCTGCGGTAATGACCTTAGTCTTCACAGGATATCTTCATCACTTAAGTAATAAGTTCATCAAGTTTACTAAGCGTTTAGATGCTTGTCTCCTTCCCCTTCTTTGGTTTTGACACTTGAGTCGGCAAATCTTATCAGCCAAATACTTGAAATCTTTTTGAGAAGACCACTTTTAATCTTTATGACAATCAATTTGCTTGAAGAATATGACAAGTCTAATTGGGGATTAAATTTTACATTTCACTCTCCCCCAATTAGTGCTCTCCCCTAAACCGGTATCTTGTTTGATAAATGCCCAGTTAAGAAAAAGTCTTTAGAAATCAAATGCAACTTCGTCTTTAGTCTTCAAACGTGAGAGAAAATGTAGAGCCGTACATGGGCTTCGACCTTCTTCAATTGTCAATTGGGAATAGAAAGTCAACATCTTGACTCACCAAATGCATTCTGGTTAACTACGGATAGTAAATCCTTGTAATATCCCTCGATCAAACAGAGCAGAAGATATTCATTAAGGAAATCAACCTGGCCCCAGAGCATTTTGTCATTAATCAAATCAGCCGTGTGAAAGATGTTAACCGACTCTTAGTAAAAAACTCCATGTGAGATGACCGATAAGAAGCTGGTTTCTTACATGAGTTTGGGCCGTTTGACCATTTATTCTCATAAATCAATCAACCATGCTTTGTAAATTCATGCCCTACCCCAGAATTGCATACGGGTTGCCATTCTTGATTGAATAAGTGAATATCATCAACAAATGTATTCTATTCACACTTCTCCCCCGTAAAATTAGCACAGGATGTCGCCATCGTCATTATAGTTGAGCAAGTGGAATAAGAAAAACAATCAATGAGAAATGCGGTTCACTTGATGGTAGGCATGGAAAAAGCATGAAGCATGTTGATGAGAATGGTCATAAATAAGAAGATTTCTCTTATTCGAAAGATAATGCGCATTGAAGCGTACACATTTCTTTTCTTTGAGTCGAGGCTTGAGCTATTTGTGTTCAAGCGTCATAAGAAGATTTCTCTTCTTGAGAAGATAAAGCGCTTAGCGGCAAATTACACTTTTCTTTTCTTTAGAGTACGAGGCATGAAATGATGTGTTCATACGTCATTATCTCTCTCTTTTCAGCTCTCTTGGCAAAACATGCACATATGTAATCAACCCCATTATCATTCAGTAGGCTCTTTGTCGTAACAACTGATGGAGAAAACCTAATATGATGAATTTGACCACAGTAAAGCATCCTTAACTGTTGACTTAAACTTGCACATATGTAACAAAAGAAGCGGTCCAGACTTCATCCTTCATTGATTCCCTAAGTACTCTATACTCTTGATCAACCACCATCAAGTATAAGGCGTACATACACCTCTTGAAAATCCATAATGAATGTGACGAGTACTACAGCGTAACTCCTTAAAGTGATAGTTATTTTTGATTGATAGCCCAATTCCCCAAGTGGTAAAGAAAAGGAAAAGTCACCCAACAATAACTAGATTCCCATGTCTTAGTTTTTGATAATAAGCTGACAAGGATCTTAAGAATCTTCATCCAACCATCCCGATACCTTGATACTAACTACACCTTTCGCTAGTGATATTTCACTTCAACCTCAAATAAATAATAGTGATTAACCCGTTGTATCTTAAATTGAAAAGCTCAAATCTAGCCTTCTTTGATGTTTTAAGTGAACTATGATAATGGTTTCATCCCGACCATGGTTAAAAGCACATAACCTCATTAAAACCTTTTAATAACGCTGCCATGAGGACAATCCAAACAAACACAATTCATGAAGTACACCCCTTTATCCCTTCTTGAGAAGTAGAAACGTGAGTACCGGTATCGGATAAGATCGACATACACTTTCCTTTCTCGGGATGGTTCCATCATCATGAGTTTTACAATTCTATAGTTTAAACGAGATATAGTTTCTTCGGGATTTTACAAAACCAAGAATAAACCGTAAGATAGATCGAAATGCACTTTACTTAAGCGGGATGTTTCCATTGTCGGGATTTTACATGTCTATGATTTAAACAGAAATAGATTCTTTCCGAGTTTTACAAAATCAAGACAAAGCGTAAAGCAATGTCATTTAGGTGTTAGACAGCATTGGTTTCATTGAATATCTGTTTTAGGGGAATATGCAGCGGTTCATCAACAATTCATAATCTAACATCAACAATAACATCAACCATCCAATAAATACGTTGGTAAACACATCATTACACACCGTGACTAATGTTTGTGACCTCTACGGTGAAGTAAACCCGATATACCAAACTTGATCATGAAGTAAAATACCCTAGATTTGTTACTTAAACTTGTACTAATCCTTGTGAAGAAGAAACGATGTACCCAATGTACAAAACCTCTTGACAAATCCTCAATTGGGTGAGACACCGTAGTGATAGTTACGTTGTGAGTTAAGTGAGAAAGAATCACAAAAGTAACTAAATAGCCAAGTCTTTATCACACTCTATAAACGCCCAAACAAGTCATCTTCGTGGAAGGGTAGAAAGAAAGAAGAAAAAATAAGTAAATGTGCCCGGAAAATCTCACTTCAAAGCCAAATAAGAAATACCGTACAAAACCTCGTAGTCAACATTTTTCGATAAACACTTCAAGCCGAGACAGAATATGCTTCGTGAAAATGTATAAGCCAAGGTATCAATCCGCATACCACACCAAGACTCATCATTAGATCTCATCATTAGATCTCATCATCAAATCTCATTATCACAACTTATAAAGTCCAAATCTCATGTGTATGAACAAATATTGAGAAGCCCATCAGTCCGTCATCCAAGGATAATCATAAAGGTCGGCCCATTTGAACAAATTTCACTTATCAAATTAACATTAGATCTGTTCAGGCCTATGTGAAAATCAATTCAATTCTAAGCACATGATGTCCTTAAACGTGTATTCTTGAAAAATTAAGCACATAATCTTCAAAAGTTGAATCTTCTTATTGAATAAGATGTGAAAAATATCATTTACGTTAATGTGAAATGTATCAATCTTGAGCATAAACGAGAAGTCCAAACGAAACATGTGATCAATAATAAACAAACTAGGTATAGAGTCCTCAACATAAGCTGATCCAGAGATGCCCTAAACATTCGGGTATATAATACACACACATCACACAATAGTTACCCTAATTAATCTCAAACAAACCCTAACAATTCACCTTATACTTCCGCCTCCCACTTCAAAAAATGGATCTCATCTAAATCATATCACCAACAAAAAAAAACGTATCAAATCTGATACATAAATAGGCGCATCACAAAGGTTTTAAGCCTTAAGATCCTAGGATGGGTCACAACCTTGATTGGTATAACGTATCACGTCTAAGATTGATGACGCCACAGGGATGGCTCTAGCCATAGAACTTGGCTTCGAATCGTATGCCACAGAGATGGTATGATGCTCGTCATCAAGGTAGGTTAATCAAGTTCCTTCTTTGTTATTGAATAAAAAACGAGCTAAGAAAGTGTTTTAACAAAATTGTTACAACCATTTCTATGAATCGTACATAAGCACAGATTTTTTTTTGATTATTTTTAGTTTAACGACCCAAGGAATTTGTTTCAACAATATTGTTGAAGACACTTCTTTCAATTCGGATACTATTAAAAGATTATATATCAATGATGATATGATGTTGTGAGGACCTTAAATGGTTCAATATTGAGATATGAGTATCACAACATAAAATCGAGAAGTCATATTGAGCGCCGAGAATTAATTTTAGGATCAATTAATTCAAGAATAGATCGATGATGTCATCCTTTTTTATTCGATAGATTGACCAACGAGGTTAATACTCATTGATTATAACGAATGAAAAATGATAGCTGAGATCTTGATTATAAGTCGAGATGATATGATGAATTGATGTAGTAGATGTAGATGTTTGTATGATGTTGTAGATTCGTTCTTGTGATGTCTTTAATGAAAAGTTTTTTACTTGAGTTTGATATGAGTATTGGTATTGTGTTTTGAGTCAAGGTCTTCTTTTTTATTCTTCTTCTTCATTTCTTTTCGTGTCAAGGCGCTACCATAATTTTGGAGTCAAGTCACTACCTCAATGGACATGAGTTGAAATTACATTTGAGAGTCAAATTAAGCTAGCAAGGTCAAGTCGCTAGCACTAATGACAAAATTAAGCTACAACTTGTAAAGACAAATTAAGCTAAGCTGATTTTTACTCAATCGCTACACCAGTAAGCTATAAATAAGGTCAATGAATCTGGACATAGACAATTAAGCTAACTTGATATTTGACTTTTTCCGATGAGTTTTCCGACCAAATTCCGACTATATTCATATTAACCCAGAAAACTTGCATAAAAATGTATCATTTTGACCCATGTTTATTCTGAAATATGGTACATTTGACACCATAACTATACGAGATTTGGTACAAGCGACAATAAGATAAAATACAAAGTTGTTTGGACAAAAAATTGACACAAGCGGATGTATAAACCATTTTTCGACCATGACTATTTGACCAAAGGGATACTAAAACATGTAAAAGCGTTAACCACAAGTATACGCGAAAAAACATTTTAGACCATCATAAAGTACCAAAAACAGCATAAAAACATGTATCGAAACCACAATAAATCATCAAAACACAACAACCTTGGCTCTGGTACCAATTGTTAGGATCCAATATTTATTGTGTGGATGATTCGGGTGGTCTTGGATGATGGAAATACATGATAGCCATTTGAGAGAGAAAGAGATGAGAGGGTGTTTTCTTGGTAGAGACTTGCTTAACAAATGTAAGGTTAGATTATGAGTAAAGCACCACCCCTTCCAAGGATGGAAGGGATATTTATAGTTACAGAACAATCGACCTCTGACGGCTTTGTGGATCAGAATTTATCTGATCAGTAAGGCAGATCCTTCACCAGCGGTGTTGCACTAAACTAATCTATGCTACAAACTAACTAATAAACTACTAAATAATGTGAATAACTACAAGTCTACGAGCTAAAATAAGCTAGACCATAATTGGGGTGACCGACACTTTAACATGGAATTTCCAATTCCTAACACAAACCCTACTTCCACACAATCCAAATCTATACAATCTGAGTCTACCTACTCAAGTCTTCCCAAGAAGAAGAAGAGACACGATAGCTCGGTGTCTACTTGACTCGCCTCTAAAGCAAAAAGGAGAAGGAGAGATCTTTGGAAAAGGTAAAGATAAAGGAGAGATGAGATTATTTGGATGAAGACAAAGCAGCTTCTTTGCAACAAGGAATCCAATTGAGCTTGGAAAGTCTCGATAGACCACAATACAACCATTGGGAGGAGTGGGTATTCTACGAGAACACATTGCCGACACCCGCAGCGAATCAACTCGTTGCACAAGGTAAAGGAAAGGAATGCGGTGAAGGCGTTCCAGCATTTCGGATGTTGTTAACTATCTCCTCTCGACTCGAAATTACAAATCAATTTGAGCTCAGAAAGAAGCATTGAATCATCCCGCCTCAAGAACATGCAGGTGGAAAGGATGTGTCTAACACACAGAAGGATACCCTTGCTTCTAGTAACACTTTCGGTCGAGAAAAGTGAGAGCGGCACCTTCTCGAAGAGGTTCGGTGCTTGAGACTGAAATTGAACAAGCTGACACTGACAAACATATTACAGAGATTGAGGGCGATAAACTGTTGGAAGGCTCACAGGAGATCCCTGAGCCAAGTGTTAGGAATTAGAAATTCCATAGTGAAGTGTCGGTCACCCCAACTATAGACTAGCACAAGTTAGCTCGTAGACATTACGTTATTTACTAGTTATTTAGTTAGTTATTTAGTTTAGTGCAACACCGTGGATGACGGATGAGTCTTTACCCCTTTGTATGCCTGATCCACAGTCTGAAGGAGGACGAGTAGTATGTAACTATAAATACCCTCTACCTCCCAAGATAGAGGGTTGGACCTTTCATTCTAATCTAACCTTCTATGCTTTCTTTCACTTTCTCTCTCTAGAAAGGCTCCCACCTTCCACTTTCTCTCTCTAAAACCTACTCATATTCGAACCATATATTGTTATGTGATGTGTTTGTGAAATCCAATATGTTACAATTGGTATCAAGAGCCATGGTTTGATCATTTCTCTAACATATCCTTGGATTTCTAGTGGTTTTATATGGTTTTTGGGTTTGAAAAAGTTTAGTGGTTTTTGCATCATTTGGATCATTTCTTGTGTTAAAGTTTGAATTTTGAGTGTACTTTTGTGTTTAGGATCATTGTAAGTGCTTGGGTTATGATTTGGAAAGCTTAAATCACTGTGGTTGGGCTTGTTTTGGATTGAAAAGGGATGTATTTAAGTTTTTCAACCTAGCGACTTGAGTCTCGGAGTATTTTTCTTTGTAGCGACTTGCTTCGTTAGTTGGTAGCGACTTGTAATTGAAGTGGTAGCGATTTGTGCCCTAGCAACTTGGCTATTGAGACAAGACGACAAACAGTACAAAGTAGTGGAGACACCACTTGGCTGCGACGTTTGATGTAGCGACTTGTCTTTATTATTTGTAGCGACTTGTCTTTGTTCTTACTGGCGAGTTACTCTTTAGCGACTTGATCTCTCAGCGAGTTGTTACTTAGCGACTTGGTTACTTAGCGACTTGTCTTCAAGGTTTATAGCGACTTGGTTAATTATTGTTTCTGTAGCGATTTGTCTTAAGAAGAGGTTTGACCAAATTTGACTTTTTACGTCAAAACTTCAAACGGCCATAACTTTTGATCCGTAACTCTGTTTTCAGCGAAATACCTGTCAAAACGATCGGAACAGGCTGAATATTGTGAGGTTTCACCACGATGTGGTGAAACAAATTTTTCGAGGCCAAAATCCTCTCCGAAAGGAAGTTATTGAGCTTTTAAGTTTGTAGACCTAAATTTCACCGTAAAAACGTGCATTAACAAAACCAATTCACAACCAAATAACACTTCAGCTAATCCTTCAAACAATCATCACTCCTAACACATAATCCTATATCATTGTGTGGGTCCATCAGTTATCTTAACACGTTCTATTGGTCATTGTATCACGGTTTCTTCTTGATTTTGTAAAATCCCGCGAAAGAATCTATTTCTCGGTTTAAATCATAGACTTGTAAAATCCCATGCATACTACAACATCATGTATTACACTACTGACCCAGTGATTTTGGAAGTACTTAAATTGTATGACGCTGTGGACAACAATGATAATGTATGCTACACTGAACGGTTAAAGATGTTTGAATTAATCAATGAGGATGTGAGATCTTTATGTTCTGAGTACAATGAGAATGAATTGCACACACCTAATGCTACAGAATGCCATGCAAAGGAATGTTGCATTATACCTATCAACAACTTCACTCTCACCTCATGTTTACTTCTACCCAACAACGAACGAACGTATTGCCCTTTTCGTCAAGATTTATCCACATTACTTGGGTACATTACTTTGTTGAACTTAGAACAATTGGAACAACAACTTGATAAAGAAAAGGTTCAAAAGGATAGTTCGATCTTTTGCCAAGTGATCCAAAACCAATTTGATCATTCGCCGATTAAATTTACATTAGATTATGATCAAGACATGGTGAAAAGTCTTAACTCAGAACACAACTTGGAATGGAAATTAGCGTGTTCATAAAGACACTTATCCATCTCATGGATAATGTGGATAAGTATATTGAGGAAGTTACTTTCGAGAAAGAAGAAATATAGATGAGAGTGCGGATTTAGTTGTGATTGTTGTGATGAGTCGGTAATGTTGGTTAGATGGGATGTTCTTTGAATGTAGAATACTTGAGAGACAACAAGAATGATGTAACCGCGGTTGTTAACTCCTATCACACAAGTGGATGCGATATCGAAGGGGGATGAATGTCGGGCACAATCAAGATTGTAGTGTTGAGTCGGGGTAAAGCTTCACATGATGGATGCATTTGAATTTGAACGAGGTTCCAGTCTACAGAGATAAGTTGACACAACCCGATGGATTCATTGATTCTTGCTACACATGATGAGGATCTTGAATGTCAAACGATAAATGATCATGTGTCAAGTGATGAGGTACCCTTAACTGTTCAACATAATGCATTTGAAATTACTCTTGTACTGGCCCAGTCACATCATAGCATGTTCTTGATACATGTTACATGGCGAAATTTGATCTGGGATAATGTTTCAAAACTAATGATATGGTTGATAAGATAACTGTTAGGAATTAGAAAATTCCATAGTGAAGTAGCGGTCACCCCAAATATAATCTAGCATAAGTTAGCTCGTAGACATATCGTTATTTACTGTTTTATTAGTTAGTTATTTAGTTTAGAGTAACACGTGGAGGAAGGACGGGTCTTTACCCACTGTATGCGATCCACAGTCGAAGGAGGACGTTTAGTTTAACTATAAATACCCTCTACCTCCCAAGGTAGAGGGTTGGACCTTTCATTCATCTTAATCTAACCTTCTAAGTTTTCTTTCACTTTCTCTCTCTAGAAAGGTTCCTACTTTCTCTCTCTAAACTCTACATAATTCGAACCATATATTGTTATGTGATGTGTTTATGAAATCCAATATGTACAATTGGTATCAAGAGCCATGGTTAGATCATCTCTTACATATCTTTGGATTTCTAGTGGTTTTAGGTGGTTTTTGAGTTTGAAAAAGTTTAGTGGTTTTGCATCATTTGGTTGATTTCTTGTGTTAAAGTTTGGATTTTGATTGTACTTTTGTGTTTAGGATCATCATAAGTGTTTAGGTTGTGATTTGGAAGGCTTGAATCATCGTGGTTGGGTTGTTTTTGGATTGAAAAGTGTGTTTTGGAAGTTTTCAAGCTAGCGACTTGGTCACGGTATAACTTCTTGCTAGCGACTTGCTTCAATTTTGTGCTTGAGAGTTACGGTTTGGAGCTAGCGACTTAGACCTAGCGGTTAAGGTACAAGTAGTGGACTCTCCACTACAGGTAGCGACTTGGTGGTAGCGACTTGGTCTGTAGCGAGTTGCTCTTTAGCGACTTGAAGTTTTAGCGACTTGAGTAATTGCTGCCAATTTTCTTTAGCGACTTGAGGCTTTGCGAGTTACTACTTAGTGACTTGCATTTGTCTAGCGACTTGGGACTTTAGCGACTTGGTGGTGCTGAATTAGGTGTTAGCGATTTGGTGCATTATCTTAGCGACTTGGGTCCTAGCGACTTGGTCTTAGCGACTTGGTTCAAGAATTCTTAGCGACTTGTTGACTTTTCCGACAAAACTTCAAATGGCTATAACTTTTGATCCGTAACTCCGTTTTCAGCGTTCTACCCATCAAAACGACCGTGAGCGAGGAGAATGTCCGCCGAATAAATAAAAGTTATTCGGGTAAACCTTCGAGGGCTAAATCCGCTCTGAACAGAAGTTATTGAGGTTTTATGTTTTTAGACCTAAATTTCTCGGGAAAATCGTGCATAAACCAATCCAAATCTCAACCAAACAACATCTCTGCTAACCCTACAAACATTTATATGTCCTAACACACAATTGTCTATCATTTTGACAATCCATCAGTCATCTTAACACGTTCCATTGGTCATTGCTTAACGGTTTGGTCTTGATTTTAGTAAAATCCCGCGAAGGATTCTATTTCTCGGTTTAAATCATAGACTTGTAAAATCCCGTGCATACTACCACATCATGTCTTATTCTACGACCCGTGATTTCGAAGTGCTTAAATTGTATGATGATGTGGACAACAATGATCTGTATGCTACCTGAACGATTAAAGATGATTGAATCAATCAATGAGGATATGATATCTCCGGGTTCGACTCGAAAAGACAGAAATGCACCAGTCAATGCTACAGAATGCCATGCAAAGAAGCAACATTGAACCTTTTCAACAACTTCACTCTCACCTCATGTTACTTCTACCCACATCAATGGAACGAACATGCATTGCCCTCTTTCGTCAGGATTTTCCACATTACAGGAACTCTGCTGTTAAACCTAGAGCAATTGGAGCTACAACTTGACAAAAGAAGGTTCATAAGGATAGTTCGGCTGCACTTCAAGTGATCTACAAACACTTTCAGTCATTCATTAGAAGGGAATTCACATCGGATTATGATCAAGACATGACTGAAATGTCCTTCAAGAACACCTGGAATGGACATTAGCATGTTCACAGAGACACTTATCCATCTCATGGATAATGTGGAGAAGTATATTGAGGAAGTTACTCAGAAAGATGCAAAAGTAGATGAGAGTAGGGTACAGTTGAGAGTTATTTGTGATAAGTTGGGAAATGTATCAGAAAGGTGGTGTTCTGAATGCGAGAATATCAGAAACAACAAAGAATGATGTAACCAGCTGCTCGATCTGTCTCACAAGAAGTGGATGTTGTGTCAGAAAGGCGAATGTATCGGGTACAATCAATAAATTGTTGTGTTGAGACGGTATGGCACGGATGTTGGATCATTGACGAATCTGAGAGGCTGAGGCGGATAAGCTTGAAACAGCCGGTTGTTGACTCTTGTTACACATGATGTGGATCAGATATCAGACCAGATTGACAGGAGTCATGTAATGAGGTACCCTTTACTATTCAACATAGTGCATCTGCTAAAGTACTTAAACAAACTGATCATGATCTTGAACATAACATAAATGTTCATTCTTGGTGAGTCCGAGATTAAGTGTTTCAAAATAAAAGATATGGTTGATAAGAAGGCTTTTGATGAACTTTCAAACAAATTCTCAAATCTTGAAAAGCATTGCATTTCTCTTGAAATCGCGATTCAGAGTAAAGAAGAAAGTTTTCAACTTAACAAACCATGTAAAACCGGAACTTCTGAATTCCGTGAACTATTTGAAATTAACACTTTGAAAGCTCAGCTTCAAGACAAAGAGTCAACCATTTACAATCTGAAGAAACATATTTCAGTCTTGAATGAGAAAAGTAATTTAGTCATGAATACACAAGACATTGATGCTATTATAACAAGAAATAATGAACTGTCAATTTATGTGGCTAAATTACTAAAGGAAAATGAGTCTTTGAGAAAGCATCATATAGAACTAAGTGACTCTGTCAAAGATGCTAGAACTAAATCACTAGAACAAACAAACTCTTTGATAGCAAATGATTTCAAAGCTCAACTTCAAGAAAAGAGTTTCGCTATTGTTGCCTTAAAAATGAGCTTAGGAAAACTGTAGGGAAAGGTGTGAACACTAAGTTTACAAAACCATCAACCTTGGGGAAACCAGTTTCTCATCCCATTAGAAACGGGTCCATTGTTAGGCAGCCTACTGCGTTTATATCCGAAAGACCAAAATTTTCAAAAACACGGTTTGCCTCCCAAGTTGATGAGAAACAAGTTTTGTCAAAACCAGTCACTTCACGTGAGTTATCTAAGAATAAGGCTTCTAGCTCCGTTAACCCTCAACACGTAGCCACTTCTACTCCCAGCACCTCTAGGATTAGTTAGAAAACAGTGTCAAAACCAAGCATTAAAACCAAGAATTCATATGATATGAATGACTTGTGGAAGAACTATTATCTAGAAAAAGCTAGGAAAAAGGCACATATTCGAAAAGACGGAATTTTAGGTGCAAAACCTAGGGTGATGAATTCTACGAGATTTCAAAGCACTGCTAGTAGTTGTAAACCACTACCTAGAAACACTCAAAAGACTAGGGATTGGCGTACATCTAAGAGTAGTTACGTGCATAAGAATGCTAAGCATGTAGAAAACAAAACTAGAAATTATGAGTCTTTTCCACAAAAGAAACATTTTCCTAATTCACATGCTAAGGTACAATCCCCTAAGACTACTTATGCGACTAAGGTCTAACATGTTGTGAAGCAAAACAAACCAAAAACTTCTCCTAGATGGATACCAACTGCTAAATCTTTGGAAACTAGGAATAAGGATAAGTCTTCCACTGTGCATAAGAAGCCTAACAATCCTAGACCTTGCCATAAGTGGATACCGTCTGGTAGAATGTTTAAGGATCTGGACTTAGGTGGATTCCTACCGGAAAATTTTTCTATGATGACAAAATCAAGGTTGACCGTGAAACCCCAAATGGTTTGGATACTAATGTCACTAACCAATATATATGCAATCAAGCTTGTAATGTTAGTGCGGTAGACCTTACTCAGTTGTAGATACTTCGATCCTTCAATACATGGACTGGTTTAAAGTATGGATAACACAAGGATTGATATCTCATAACTCCCGGGTTCAAGTAACTCAATCTTGATATTCTTTCGGATATGGCTTACGTCTTTCACATCGATTCAGGCCTCGTACTCAAAAGAAAAGAAAATATGCGTTTGGTCGCGTATCTTCGAAGAGAAATCTTCTTGGCGTATGAACACAACAGTTCATGCCTCGTTCCTCAAAGAAAAGGTTATGCGTGTCGGTCGCTTTATCTTCGAAGAAGAAATCTTCTTATTTATGACCATTCTCTTCACATGCTTCATACTTTTTCCATGCTTCAATTTATCAAGTGAACGGGGCCTACTGATTGTTTTCTCATCCACTTGCTCCATTATAATGAAGATGGCGACATCATGTGCTATTTTTGCGGAGAGAAGTGTGAATAGAACATTTGGATGGATTTTCACTTATTTAGTCAAGAATGGCATCTCCGTATGCAATTCTTGGTAGGAGAAAAAGTGTGAATTTTTGCATTGTTGATTGATATTTGAGAATATAAATGGTCATACTGACTCTATGTAAGAACGAGCTTCTTCTTATCGGGTCATCTTCACATGTAGTTTCTAAAAGCTGTTGGTTGACATCTTACTTGCAATTTGATATGATTAAATGACAAAGTGCTTCTAGTTGCTGGGCTGATTTCTTTGATGAACATCTTTCTATTCTTGTTTTGATTGGAAGGGATTTTTAATTAAGGTTGCTATTTACAAGTTAACAGGGAATCCTTTGGTGTAAAGAAGATGTTAACTATCTATTCCCCAACTGGACAATCTTGAAGAAGGTCGAGTCTACAGTCGGTTCTACATTTTATGCTATATGTTAGAAGACTAAAAGACAAGTTGCATGTGATTATCAAAGACTTCTTCTTATTAGGGCATTTACCAAGCAGTTATTGGAGTTTAGGGGAGAGCACTAATTGGGGAGATTGAAATGCAAATATAATCTCTAGTAGACTTGCTCGTTATTATTGACATGTTGATTCTCACAGAGACTTCAGCGATCTTCTCAACAAATTTCTAGTATCACGGGCTTATAATGATTTCTTTGACTCACGAAGTGTCTAAACCGCAAGGGGAAGGAGACACACATCTATACGAGTAATCTTGTGAGCAATACTTCTAAGTGATTGAAGATATCCAGGGAAGACTATCGTCATTACCGCAGAGAAACTCAAGATTTGACTCAGGGGTTGAGTGTTTTTTTATTCAACTATGTGGGGAAGAGATGGAAGAGTTAGTTTTAGAATGAAAGAGGTACACACAAATTGTGTGATGATTTTGATTTATCACAATCATCGGGGGATAGAAGATTGTGTACATTGGGGATGCTTTCAATTTGTTTTTACGAGGGCTTAATCGTGATTGAGAGATATAATCACTTATTCGGTGTTGACATCCGAGAGATTGTCACCGAGATATCAGTGATTATTTTGCTTCTTCAATGTTATCGGTTATTCTCTCTTTGGGCATTGGTACCGGGTTCGGAGCTTCATACACTTTCTTGAGGAGGGAGAGAAAAGTATACATCAGGGTTATTCTTTAGCTATTGGACTTATCACGCTGCTCCGATGGTATAAGTTTCTTTGTCTTGGTGTATGTATTGAGGTTCGTGAGCTCTAGTCTAAGAGGTATTGCATCAATTCAACTACTTGGGGAAGTGGTCTCTTGACACCTTTGGAATGGATTGCTTCAGCGTCGGGAGAAAAGAATTTGAGAAGATTATTTTATGCGTGGGATGATACGTTCTTTGTTCTTGTTGATGATAGAACCCGAATGGAAGTCTCGATTATGGATTCTTAAATGGGCGGCGAGATTTATGATAATGGTGTGCTTCTCGTACTTTGGCTAAGGCAAGCTTGAAATAGAGCTTATTCTGCTTTCAGCTAAAGGATTTTTGGTTTGGGGGCGCCAAGTCTCACTTTTCAGATGGTCAATTTCTTTCTTGATTCAAGAGCCTCGGAAGCTTTGGTGGTGAAAGTTTAAGAGTTGATGACTTCTATCTTCTACTACGTGCTGCTCGATATCCTTATCTCGGTACTCGTATCATCATCTTCTTTAACTATATCATCTACTCTATCATGTATATATTTATCAGAAAACAAAATACAAAAATATAAAACCAACAAAAGAAAATAGAAAAATATAAAACCTTCAAAAACCATAAAAATCAGAAAATTGAAAAATACCAAAAATATGTTTCTCAAGACATGTCTCTTGGTATCGATAACATCTACGGTCTTAGAAATGTCATTCAATAATGGCACGGGACTTTAGATGAAGTTCGAGCAGGAGGTGTAAATATTTTTTTTCAAAACATGTCACAACTATGGCTTACAGATTATTCCGGTAACCGGGCTTCAAATAATGGCTTGCAGTTACTTGAGGTAACCGTGCTTAAACTATGGTTTCTATTATTTCAATAGCAACCGGTCTTCAAGAAAGAGAAAGTATTTGGCGCTTAACCAATTTTCAAATATGGTGCACTTATCACAAAATATGTGGTGTTTTCTGGTTATAAATGATCTATGACTTGAGCTTTTTAAACTTTTTCATAAAAATGAGTCATGGATTGAGGGGATAATGTTTTCAAATCTATATCATCTAACGGGCTTTCTTAATTATCCTCGTGCTTAATTAAAAATGATGTTTGCCTATGTTGAAGGACTAGGAATTTAGGATATGATTGTTAGGATTAGATGATTAGAGTTTGATAAACACATTATTCCCATACATTTATATGATCTGATTGATATGTTGCATTGACTTTTATTAGTCGATTGTTGTTTGGGTGATGTCGACCACCATATATTTGTATGTGTGTTCACTAACATATGCGGTATATTGGTATAAAAGAATGTTCCCGATCCGGATCCCACATTGAAGATGATTGGATGCCGAAAGGAAAGGGTAACTATATCTTGGGTTGACAAATGAAGAGACGGAGCTTAATTGGACTTCTATGGAGAGTTGGCATAAATGCAACGTAAGAGGTCTCCCTGCATCGGCAGATGGTTTTCTTCTAAGTGATTGAAGAAACGGAGCTTAATTTGACCTCAGTTGGCATTCAAAATGCAACGTAAAAGGAAGTCTCACTGCATCCGCATATGGTTTTTCTTCCAAACCCTCAACAACAAAACGGAAGCTTCTCAACCACCTAACGTATCTTTGTGCAGGATAATAGTGATGATACCATTTTTCTAAAACTTTGAATAATATTGTTTTGAAAATGGAAAAATATTGTTTTGAAAATAAATTGGACTAAATTTTGAAAATCACGGGACTTCTTTTTATCAAAACCTAAGTCACTCAATTATCGACTTCGGTCATCGATTGAGGGGGAGAGTGATTTAATTTAAAATATTTTCAAACAATATATCTTCAAAAGAGTCCGTTTGTACGAAATAATGTGGTGATCTAAAGATTTAATGTTATGTCATGGTATGATTTTTCTTTTGAATCAAGGTCTTTCAAAATGAAATTTTTTCTGTTCTTGTTTGATTGTGAAATTGTTTTGTTTTACTCAAAAGATCTCTTAAAAACAATCATACCTGACACTAACAATCTTTAATGTCTTAAAATGGTCCTTATCTATCATTTTTCAAAGATTAAATCAAGCCACGTCTTTCCCCAAAATCTTTTAAATAATTTAAATCTTTTGGGATTACAAATCTCAAATGGTTTGAAATTTTTGATCGCGGAAGAGATCGTGATTTAAATCTCAAATGCTTTTTAATGGAATTGGATTTAGTCCTTCAAAGGCACTCCTGCCTCCATGTGCCAAACGATTTCAAATACACAATGCACATGTTGAGGAGGAGGATTTATCCAAAACCCAGATGAGTATTTAAACAAGGCCACATTTTCTCCCATGTTTTCTAAACCTAATTAAATCACTTGGGATCCAAAATCTCAAAGGGTTTGATATTTTTGATCGGGGAGAGAATTTGTGATTTAATAATGAAATTTGATAAAAGGTGATCGTTTGGATTCAATTGTGCGGCGCTCTCCATATGTGCTAAACGCTTTCGAATCTCGAAGCACATATTGAGGGGGAGCAAAACCATCAAGGTACAAAAGTTTAAAAAAAAAAAAAAAAGAGATTATAAAGTACCTTGATTGAGTTTTCAAATGGTTTTCTTAATGGATTTTGTGATCGTGGATGTGCTTTAAAAGAACTCTTGCCTCTATGTGATAAAATTGATTTTAAATATCCTATGCACATATTGAGGGGGAGAATTTTACCATGAAAATCAAATGGCTTTTTCATATGAAAATTGTGATCAAAGAAAATATTTCAAAGTCCTCTTGCCTCCATGTGCTAAACAATTTCTAAATCATACGCACATGTTGAGGGGGAGGTTTTCTAAATGATCAAAACTATTAAGGTACAAAATGCTTTGATCTCGTATCACAAGTACCTTGATTGTTTTTCCAAATGATTTTTCAATTGGTTTCAAGGAAGAATGAAATGTACCAAAAGACCGACCATTTTACTTTATGTATGGAGTTATAAGGATGGTTAGGTTAGGTATTTGTTCCCACGATCCCGCCAGAGCCGGAGGGATCTACCCGGGACAATCCACTAGATAGTGTAGAGTCCTTAGGTATATTGAAAAAAGGAGAAAAGTGAGATATGGGAAGAGTCGGGACTGAGACCGAGCTAGTGCTTGGAATAAACCCAACAAGGTTCTAGTTATGAAGTCTCGGTAAGCTGCACTGAGAGGGGTTGAAGAATGAAAAAAAATTGAATGTGAAAAGGGGTGAAAAGAAATAGCCCTCCATTTTATTCAACCTTAGGGCAGAAACCGGGTTCAATACATATGCTACTGGTGGTTACTAAGGTAACACTGGTATTGAAGACAAGACGTCATGGACCCAGTGACGCACTGCACTAAACTTCCCAAGCTACTCAAGTTCCTCTTAAAAGGGCTTGTTTCATTTCTCACGAGGAACCGACATTATCTATCGACTTTCTCTTAGAGATTGTTGATATTGAAGAAGGAGACCCTCTCCCTAGTCTCCGGCATAGGAACCAAATGTGCACGATTGAGTCTAGAGCCAAGAGATCATCCACAATATCTCATTAGGACACTAAATTCTTGAAGACTTGGCTTTTCACATAATGTGGATAGTAAGTATATATTAAGAGTCCTACGCATTATCCTTGTGGTATTGCCAGAACATCTGAGTGATATGCATACATATTCACAATGAAGATGGAAATCCTTCTGGAGCCAACATCAAACAAGCTCCTGGTAGGTGGCATGTGAGATCTATTCTATAGATCAAACTTGTGACAACTGGATAGAAACAATGGGGCGATTCAGTCTTGAATCAACCTTGGTCCAGGAATGGAATTGACGAATACTTTTGGAAAAACCGTTCGATGTGCAAACCTTCTTTTCTCTAGCACGTCGAATGTGTATTCATTTCAAAATTCAAAAAGTATCTCTGATTGAAAAATACTTTTAGAAAAACCGTTCGATGTGCGAATCTCTTCTTTTCGCTAGCATGTCGAATGTGTACTCATTTCAAATATAAAAAGTATTTTGATTGAAAATTGATCATTCTCATAAAACCTTCATCGTATTGCAAAACTCTTTCTTCTAAGCAATACGCGATTGTTTTCAAATCATTTTTCATCAATCAGTGAATCTCAATTCGCTGGTTCACTCACTCCGTGTTGTCTTCTTTGAGATGTTCGGTTTGAGAACACTAGAACAGTGCTGCGAAACCACAGTCAAGGAGATTCTTAGGAATCCTACGATCACGAGCGTACTTGTATGCTTGATCAGCGAAACCGTGGGCGTGTACCTCAATTCAAACGAAAGTGATCAAAGACACTTTCGATGGCGTTTTATTGCTAGCGTTGTATGCGGTACACCCGAAGCGATTGCAGTGATCAGAATTGAGGATTCATTCCAAAGCCGCATGCTCACAACATCCACACTTAATTTGAAGAAATCATGGCTGGTGCATATCTACATAACCTGTTCGATATTCCATACTATGCTACCTCTGCTTCGCTTGCTGCAAATATCATGAACCAGTAAGGCTTCCGCTACTATGATGGAATGATGTCATGATTCAAAAGTGTGAGCATGTCGGTCCGAAAGTCACAACTTCACATGATGGCAACACAATAAAGGGTGATCCAGAGATTTACTTGTGGTGATGATCTCAGAAAGCTCAAAGATCATCAAAGATGTGGATCAGTTAAAGGCCTCCACTTAAATTACAAACCACTCGGACTATGAAGAGTCACTGCTAAAGCACAAAGATGCAGAAGTTGAAGAATTCAAGTCTACGAGCTCAAGACTGAAGATTAAATAGAATGCTAGGATTCAAAATGTAAAACATGGGGTGACCTCCCTTAGGGGAGATTGTTAGGAATTAGAAAATTCCATAGTGAAGTAGCGGTCACCCCAAATATAATCTAGCATAAGTTAGCTCGTAGACATATCGTTATTTACTTGTTTTATTAGTTAGTTATTTAGTTTAGAGTAACACCCGTGGAGGAAGGACGGTCTTTACCCTTGTATGCCGATCCACGAGTCCGAAGGAGGACGCTTAGTTTGTAACTATAAATACCCTCTACCTCCCAAGGTAGAGGGTTGGACCTTTCATTCATCTTAATCTAACCTTCTAAGTTTTCTTTCACTTTCTCTCTCTAGAAAGGTTCCCACTTTCTCTCTCTAAACTCTACATAATTCGAACCATATATTGTTATGTGATGTGTTTATGAAATCCAATATGTCACAATAACTTTTGATGAACTTTCTAATAAATTCTCAGAACTTGAAAAACATTGCATTTCACTTGAAATTGAAATCCAAAGAAAAAAAGAAAGTTTTCAAACTCTGAAAACTTGCAACAATCCGGAATTCCCTGAATTTCATGAATTTTTTGAAATAAATGATTTAAAAGCTCCGCTTCAGGACAAAAACTCGATAATCTGCAATTTGGAGAAACATATTTCTGATATGCAGGTGAAAAACAATTTGGTTACATGTAATTCTGATGTTAATGCTACTATTGATTTTAAAATGAGAAATGATGAATTAGCAATTTGTGTGGCCAAATTACTAAAAGAAAATGAGTCTTTGAAAAAGCATCACATAGAACTAAGTGACTCTGTTAAAGAAGCTAGAATTAAGTCATTGGAACAAACAAACTCTTTGATTGCCAATATTGATGAACTCAAAGCTCAACTTCAGGATAAGAGTTTCACAATAGTTGCCTTAAAGAATGAGCTCAGAAAAACAGAATAATAGTGTGAACACTAAGTTTGAAAAACCATCAATCTTGGAGAAACGGTTATTAGACAACCGAATGCGTTTTATCGAGCGACCAAAATTTTTCAAAAATGCGGTTTGCCTCCCAAGTTGATACGAAACAAGTTTTGAAAAAAAACAGAGACTTCACCTTACTTGCCTTGGAAAAATGCTATGAATGACTTGTATAAGAACTCTTATCTAGAAATGGCTAGAAAGAAGGCACAAATTCAAACAGACGGAATTTTAGGTGCAAGACCTAGGGTGATGAACTCTTCAAGATTTCAAGGCACTGCTAGTAGTTCTAAACCACTACCTAGGAACACTATTCTTAAGACTAGGGATTGGCTTGGATCTAAGATTAGTTGAATTTCGATTAAAGCAGATCACTCTAAGAAATCTAGATCTATTTCTGAATCCAAACAAGCTGTTTGCTCGAAGTGTCTGAAATGTATCATTAATGCAAATCATGATAATTGTTTCACAAAATCCCTGAATAAAGTAAATGCTCATGCAAAGGTTCAACATGTTAAGTATAGGATTTACATTAAGTCATCTTCAGTGCATATGAAGAAAAATGAACCAAAAACTTTGCCTAGATGGTTACCAACTGCTAAATCTTTGGAAACTAGGAATAGCGATAAGTCTTCCACTATGCACAAGAAGCCTAACAATCCTAGACCTTGCCATAAGTGGATACCGTCTGGTAGAATGTTTAAGGATGTTGGACTTAGGTGGATACCTACCGGAAAGCTGTTTACCGATGGCAAAATCAAAGTTGACCGTGAAACCCCAAAGGGTTTGGATACTAATGTCACTAACCAATATATATGTAATCAAGGTAATGTTAGTGCGGTAGTCCTTACTTTCGATTCAGTGCAGATACTTGATCCTTCACTACATGGACTTGCTTAAAGTATGGATAACAAATGGATTGATATCTCATAACTCACGGGTCTAAGTAACTCAACCTTGATATTCAAACCGGCAATGACGTCTGTTCACATCAATTCAGGCCTCGTACTTCATCATAATGGCGTCTGCAGATAACCCTCAGGCCCCATTCCTCAAAGAAAAGAAAAGTGTACACCTCAGTGCGCTTTATCTTCAGAAGAAGAGAAATCTTCATTTTTTATGACCATTCTCATCGACATTCTTCATCAAAAAGCTTCATGTTTTTCCATGATCACTCAATCCTCAAGTGGATCTACGTTTATTGGTGTATATTCTTATTCACTGGTTAAATAAAAAATGGCAACCTCAGATGCAATTTTTAAGGGGGAGAAGATTGAATATACTACATGGTGATGGATGTTTGAATAATGGTCATACGACTCTCCTCCAAAGCCAAATGCTTCCCTTACTAAGGATAACTGGGATTCCTTGTTTGGGATTCATTGTTTCAAGATATGTTTGATGAGTACTTCCAACCTCCAATGAATATTGCTCATCTAGTTTCTGAAGCTCATGCTCAGGTTCCTATTGACACAACTGGTTCACCATTTCAGAAGTACTTCTCGGAATCCTCAAGAAACTTTACCTCCAGTTATTTCACAAGGCGTTGATAATGACTATCATGATATTATAGATGCACTATTGAATAATGATCCGCTCTTTGGTATTCCTTTGCCAAATCTTCACGGATTATTGTTCCTCTCATTGTGCACGCTATAAATCAACCACATGAACATTAAGGAAAATGACTACCTCATCCGCTCGAAGACATTATTGGTGAATCTTCCATATCAGTCTCTACATGTATACCTTTAGGAAGAATGCATTGATGTTGAGGAATCATTTGTTCCAGTTCATTCAGTGGGTCAATGTACATCCGATTGTATGTTTATTCACATCTTTGGGAATTTGACACAAGTTGATTACTTCAGAGTTAATCATTTATCACTTATTTGAGATTGAATTTGACTTTCACTAAGGCGTGTTCTTATTTGATAACTTGCTCGGGCTTAAGAATTTGAGTTGTAGACTTGGTTTATCTAGTTACCGGCGATCGGGTGGATGGTTGAATACCTGGTTAACTATCACTATTAGGAGTTACGTTGCTTTACTCAGTGTCACATGCGGCTGACGATGTGGATAATCTCAAGAGGTGTTAACGTCTCATACTTTGTTTGAGTAGTGAGTACCTAGAGATTTGCTAGAAGCATAGATTCTTGACACCGTTCTTCCATCATTAAGTGCAAGCTTAAGATACAAATGAGGGGAATTCTACTTCATTTTCATGTTTGGTATATCGGGTTTTTCTTCTTCAGTGGTCACTTCAAATTGTCTACTTATGGGTTGGTAAAGGTAGTCAGTGAGAGTTTTTGTAGCAGTTGATTCTCACATGATTCAGTTGAGCTAATTGTTTGTTCTTCTCTACTTCAAGAGTATTTGGCATGTATAATGTGTTCTGCGATTACGGTATCAAAACCAGCAAGGGGGAAGGAGATATACATCTAAACACACAACGAGTAAACGTGATGAACTTAATACTTCTTCTCTATTGAAGTAATCCCGGGAAAGACTAATGTCATAACCGCATAGAAACTCAGTGTTTAACTCGTAGCCTTTGGTGTGTTATTCCAACTATTTGGGGGAAGGATATATTATTCCAACTATTTGGGGGAAGGATGCATTATTCCAACCATTTGGGGGAAGTGGTCTCCGGATACTTTTGGTATGTGTTATCTCAGCTCTTAGTAGGAAGATATATGAGAAGAATATGTGGAGCGTAAGATGATATTGCTTATCGACATCTTCTATATGATTTATGATAAAGTGCTTCCGGTTAGTGCTTCATGTACACAATGTAATGATGATTCCGATGAGATCACAACCATCAAGGGAGAGATATGTGTACATCTGGGTCGCACAACATATTCACATGATCGAGCTTAATCAGTTATTCTGAAGTTGACATCCGAGAGAAGATCGATTGTTCAACAACCTTATTGTGATGTCATTGTCTCTTCTCTTGTTGGGTACATGTATACGTTATGGGCTGATTGGTTATATGTTAGATAACTGGAATGCATTTGGTGAAATGAAGGTGTTGATATATTGTTCTCTGAATTGACAAGCTCTCAACTCGAAGACTTCGAAGTTATGTGTACATCGGAGACACACAACAAGTTCATGTGATCGGGCTTAATCATTTATTTTGGGTTTGATAACCATAGAAATGATTCGTGTTAACTTGTTACTTCGGTGTTATCGTCTTCTTCGGGTTCTTGAAGCTTCATACAATTAGACTGTTTGCTTCACTTCTTCTTCTTGGGAGAAATGGTCTTTTTACGTGGATTGTCGGTTTGGGGGGAAGCTATGAAAGATTCACTTTTTGAAGACTCAAGTTCTTGCGATGATTCAAGAGCCTCGGATGCTTTGGTGGTGAAAGTTTAAGAGATGATGACTTCTATCTTCTACAAAGTGCTGAACGATTTCCTTATCTCGGTACTCGTATCATCATCTTCTTAAACTATTTCTCTATCTTTGTAAATAATTTTCAAAAATCAAAATACAAATATATAAAACCAACAAAAAAAATAGAAAAATATAAAATCAACAAAGGCCCATAAAAATTAGAAAATTGAAAAATACCAAAAATATGCTTTCTCAAGATATGTCTTCTGGTATCGATAACTTCTGCGGTCTTAGAAATGTCATTCAATAATGGCACGGGACTTTAGACGAAGTTCGAGCAGGAGGCGTAAATATTTCTTTCTAAACATGTCTCAAAATATGGCTTACAGTTATTTCAGACTGTAACCCGCCCTTCAAATATGGCTTACAGTTATTTCAGACTGTAACCCGTGCTTCAAATATGGCTTGTAGTTACTTCAGACTGTAACCCGTGCTTAAAACTATGGCTTGCTATTATTTCTGATAGCAACCCGCTCTTCAAGGAAGGAAAGTGCTGCGCCAAACAAATTTTCAAAATTTTCGTGCACTTATCCTAAAACAAAATGAGGAAAGTTTGTCGAAGGACTGCTGTTCCTACTCAAATAATTTTCCTTCAAAAATTCTTTAGAAAAATATTTGTTTTAACAAAAATAGTGGTAACTGAGTTGCTTTTAAATCAATCAGATTCATAGTTTTCGTATAAATTGAAAATTCAATCAATGACTTCAGCGCTTTTAAACTTTTCAGAAAATAAGTCATTGATTGAGGGGGATAATGTTTTCAAATCTATATCATCTAACGGGCTTTCTTAATTATCCTACGTGCTTAACTAAAAATGATATTTGCCTATGTCGAAGGACGAGGAATTTGGGATATGATTGTTAGGATTAGATGATTAGAGTTTGATAAACACATTATTCCCACGCCATATATGAATTGATTGATATTTTGGATTGACTTTTATTAGTCGATTACTGTTTGGGTGATGTCGACCACCATATATTTGTTTGTGTCCACTAACATATGCAGATATCATGGTATAAAAGAATGTTCCCGATCCGGATCCCACTAAATAAGATGATTGGATGCCGAAAGGAAAGGGTAACTATATCTCGGGTTGACAAATGAAGAAACGGAGCTTAATTTCACTTCTATGGAAAGTTGCCATGAAAAAATGCAACGTAAGAGGTCTCAATGCATCAGCAGATGGTTTTCTTCATCATCAAATGAAGAAACGAAGCTTAATTTGACCTCAGTTGGCATGAAAAAATGCAACGTCAGAGGTCTCACTGCATCAGCAGACGGTTTTCTTCCAGCCATACAGCAACAACAGAAGCTTCTCAACCACCTAACGTATCTTTGTGCAGGACAAGTAGTGAATAATACCATTTTTCAAAATATTTGTTAAAATTGTTTTGAAAACGGAAAAATATTGTTTTGAAAATTAATTGGACTTAATTTTGAAAATCACTGGACTTCATTTTATCAAAACCTAAGTCACTCAATCAACGAATACAGTCATCGATTGAGGGAGAGTGTGATTTAAAATAAAATATTTTCAATCGATATTTCTCCATAAAAGTCAGGTTTGTACAAAAATAAGTGGTGATCTAAAGATTTAATGTTATGTCATGGTATGTTTTTATTTAAAACTCAAAGATCTTGCAAAATGAAATTTTTTCTGTTCTTGTTTGATTGTGAAATTGTTTTATTTTACCTAAAGATCTCTTAAAAACTATCATACCTGACACTAACAGTCTTTAATATTTTAAATTGATCCTTATCATCATTTCAAATTAAATGTTGCCACGTCTTTCCCCAAAATTCTCCAAATGATTTAAATCAATCGGGATCCAAAATCTCAATTGGTTTGAAATTTTTGGTCGGGGGAGAGATCGTGATTTAAATCTCAAATTGGTTTTAGTCCTTTAAAGGCACTCCTGCCTTCATATGCCAAATGATTTCAAATACACGATGCACATGTTGAGGAGGAGGATTTATCCAAAAACAAGATGAGTATTTAAACCTGGCCACATATTCTCAAATGGTTTGATATTTTTGATCGGGGAAGAATTTGTAATTTAATTATGAAATCTGATAAATGATGATCAAGTTCCACAAATACACTCGCAAACATTGTTACAACAATTCGGTATACCAATTCTGCGCAGAATCCCTGAGCAATCGCCATCGCTTTCACAAGGTGAACCGTTACCGTTGCTCATTGATAGCGTTTGTTGATTCACTACTAAGTCTTTGTCCCCCAAAAGACCATAGATTTTCCATCCTGCACAACATATATCGTTAGCGCGTAGACTCGTAAACATATAAGAAATTAGGGTTGATAAATACACAAATACGTATCCACAACAGAAAACATCAATGTGACCAAGAACACCATCTTCAAAGAAGTTTTCACCATCTTTTAAAAGACTATAGATGCACAAACTAAAAAGTAAAAGCTGTAATATTTTTGTTGCACTAGCATGATTTTTCTTACCTCGATTTATATAAGTTGTGAATAATTAAATGTACCTTAAAATGATTAAAAAAAACCTCTCAAAATCTTTTAAGGAATGTATATAAATTTTATAAAAAAAAAATTATAATATATTCTAAACAAATGCTCATAAATATTCATAAAATTTATTATAGGTATTACGTAGTATAAATGCTGTTATAATCTTTTAATAAATGCTCATAAAATTTATATTGCTATAATGTCTAATAAAATATTAAAAAGCTCGTATTTTTTCCCTACTAAAAAAAACATAAATATGACCTATCATGTTCATGTAGAACTTTATAAGATCTTAATCCTATCTTACATGCCGACCAAATGCAGGGTGTATTAATAAGTAGTTTAGATATAGATACATCATTATTAATTTTTTAAAAACATCATCGAGTAAATTTAATGTCACAAAAAATGTATCTGTCAGATTCTAACTCGCAGGTACCCGACTAGCATCTGTCAGATTCTAACTCGCAGGTACCCGACTAGCATTTACATGATTTGTATTTGTTATTACTTTCTTTCATTTTTTAGCTACTTCGTTTTTAAAACTACAAGGTGTACTTTGGCTTTTTTTTAAAATAAAACTTACCTAAATAGTTGAAGGATGATTGCTTTATATTTAATCAGAAATTATATAGATGCCTTTCTTGGGTGATAAAATTACGGAGTTGATTCGTTTGTTTTGGAAATAAACTTACGTTATTAATTATGGAAGTTAAATAAAGAAAAACGTTTTTCTAAAAGAAATTATTGTAAGAATAGAATATATAGTTTTATTCTAAATCACGCTATTCATCCTAAACTATTTTGTAAAATAACAAATAAAGATATTATGGAAAGAGATGTGATCCCTTGTAAAGTGGGAAAAAAAAATCAAAGCCATTTAGATTGTGACAAATTTCCACCACTAACTTTATCCATTTTCCTCCCTCTTTTCTTCAAATTTTTAGTTAAAGGGCAAATAGGTCATTTTGACACATTTTTTTAACTTCATCCCAAATTTCAAATGCAAATAACTTTCAAACGACAAGCTTAGAAGTACATTTAAATGCAGTAGTTGGTGTATTACAATAAATCTATTGTTATTGTAGTTACTTTTAGCTTTTTTAACTGATGAACAAGGATTAAATAATGAACCGGTTATCTGATAAACAAACAACCAACTGATAAACTGATGAACACTGTGAACTTAAATCTTTGAACATTGTGATTTTATCCGCACATTCCTACTTAAAATCCAATCCGCACCCGATTCAGACCCTATATGTAAATTTAACCTAATAAAGGAGGAATTCCACAAATACACTCGCAAACAATGTTACAACAATTCGGTATACCAATTCTACACAGAATCCCTGACCAAAGGTGCTTAGCCGATCATATTAACAGACACAATCAATTCAATGTTTAACATAATGAATGAATACATGAATTAAAGTGTAAAGAAATAGAAATCACTTAAAGCTTATCGATGATACAGAGTGATTTCTCCCTTGAAGATAGCTCCGTATCTTTGCGTATGATATATAATGCAGATTTTAGGGCTTGTATTTATAGGCCCGATCATAGTTACGGTGTAACTTAAGTTGAGAGTTACGCCGTAAATTAATTATCCTCCAAACTCAACTCTCGTAGTGGTGATTACGGCGTAACTTAAGGAATAGTTACGCTGTAACTACAGCTCCGCCGTAAATTAATAGAGGATTAAGCCGTAACTTAATTATCCTCCAAATTCAAGCCTTGTAGTGCTGGTTACATCGTAATGCAAGTTTGGAGGATATGACGTAGTTGATGGAGGCGCGAAATTCCTCATGACCTAGATGGTTACGGCGTAATTTAAGTTGAGAGTTATGCCGTAACTGCCGTTGACTTGGTCTTTGTAACATAATCCCAACTACGGCGTAACTGAGAGTAGAAGTTATGATGTAGCTTCTTCAACAAGAGCATACTAAGGTAAAAACTGTCAAGAATATCTCCAAATCCGCGTCTCTAAGCTCCAATGGTCAAATATTACCTGGAAACAAAATATAAATGAATAAGAGTATATATCCATATAAATGACATAAAATATGAGCATAAACGGGGGAATTGACACTTAAAAACCAGGATTATTTGAGGTTATCAAATATCCCCCCACTTGAACTCTACTTGCCCTCAAGTAGACCTTATTAGAATAATTTCTATAAAGATATCCCCCAAATTACTTGGAAGATATGAGATTAAAATTCCTTATGCTAGAATAAATCAAAGCCAAACACCTCACGAAATGGGAACAAACACTCATACTCTCTCTCTAATCTAAGTGTCAATTTCGTGGTGATCACTCAAAGCACAGTCATAGCATGTATCATCATAAGCTTGGCGGTTACACAAATCTCCACCACTAGAGTTAAGGACTTAACAATCTTGAAGGCAATATGGGTGAACACAATATGAGGTTAAGCGTGAAATGTCATTCCTAGCGTGTCACGGCAAAGTGGAAAAAATCAATGATACATGACCAAATCCATGGCCAAAACACCAAAGATTGCTCGCTTCATCACCTAGATACGCTTCATAACTAAAGGGTAGGATAAGACACGGGAAATAAATGGTGTAAAATGGAAAATAAGAAACAAATAGTCTTAACCTATAACCAAGTTGTCACCGCCCACCGTCCATCCAAAGTACAAGCTTCAAGATGAAGAAACCAGATCATGATATATCAAGTAAATGTGCCATTAGCGGACGTCATGATGGGTACATTTCCTGTTCTTCAAACTGTTGGTGTAATAACGTCACCAACTCAAATCTTCAAATGTGATAGAGGTAGCCTCCTCGATGCTAATATCTAATAAGCTCATAACATAGTGCTTATAACATGGAGCATAATCCATAAACCATGACCCATTGCATGACATCAGGCATAAGTCATAATGGGTATTATCCATGACCCATGGAGCTAACCATGAACCATTGACTAGATGCATTGCATCTTCTAGATACATGGTATCTATTTGGATACCCATGGATCAAAGCCTACAACCCATGATCCATGATCCATGACCCACAACCCACTTTAGGGGGAGCGTCCTAGGGATCCCTAGCAATACACTAGACGGATCCCTCAAGAAAGGGATCCGTGGAACAGTAGCATGTTTTTGTCTATAAATAGTGAGCCATTTCTTCATTGTAACTAACCCCTTTCATACACACTCTCTCTTAGTGTTGTAAAATCTCTAACCTCATATCCAAAGGATCTTTCTATGTAGTTTGTGTTTGTTTTTATGTGATTCTCTAGGTTCCTCTTAAAGGCGAGATCACCACCTATTGAAGTCGAGCAAGCTCAAGTCCATGGGTTGCCAAGCTTCGTCATCATCAAGACTACTAATGTTATCTTGTTGATAGTTCTTTCCTTTCTCATTAGAAGTGTTGTGTCGAAGACATAGGTGAAAGATGTCTAAAGGGTCAAGACGAATACAATAGTGAAAGGTGTCGAAGAGTCGTATCGAATGCATTAGTGAAAGGTGCCAAAGATCTGTGTCAAAGGGCATTAGTGAAGGGTGCCGAAAGTCCGTGTTGAAGGAATTAGTGAAGGGTGCCAAGAAGTCGAGTCAAAGGCATTAGTTAAAGGTGCCTAGGGTGTACATTCGATATGGTGTGTTGATGTACAAGATATATTAGTGTTAGGTCAAAGGATATTAACATCCTTGTTGATGTTGTCATAAGGAGTGGGTCTCCTTTGGGTTAGGTGTTGTGTAGTGTTGGGTAGTAGTTCCTCCTTTGTAATAGAACTCGGTATCTAGCCTTGTACCAGATAAAGTGTCGGCGACGTTGTGATAGGTTTGGTTCTACCTCGTGGAAGAACCCGATGTCTAGCCTTGTACCGGATAAAGAGTAGGCAACGTTGTGAAGGCTTCTCCGCCACATGGAGTTTGTGTTGTGTAGTGATTACGAACTCTCAAGTAGGTGACTCGGGGAGTGGAGTAAGGAAAGAAAGGTGTCCTTGTAGCCAAACCACTATAAATACTCGCGTTGTGGTTTTGTGCTTCTTACTCTTTATCTTTGTTTTATTTGTTTATATGCTTATCTATCAACATCCAACACACTTGTTTAAATAGATTGACATAAGTCGATCTAAATAGTTTAAAACCAAGTTTTACTCGGTAAAACTATTCAACTTCCCCTTCTAGTTTTCCACAAGATTTATCAGACTTTGTTCATCAAGAAGCAAAAGGGAGACATCCTACTTGTACAGGTTTATGTAGATATATTATCTTTGGTGCTACAAAGAAAGACATGTATGTTGAATTTAAAAAGCTGATGCATGACAAATTCCAAATGAGTTTGATAAGGATTTAAAACGTACTCTTTTAGGGGGTCATTTAAGCCCTATTTCGACACATTTTATATCCATTACTACTTAATTTCGTTCCATTTTACTTTTTAGGTCTTTTGGAAGCAAAGTGCTGGAATGAAGCACATTTGGACGAAAAGGAGCAAATATATGAAGAAAATGGCAAAGTCAAGATCAAAGCCACTCAAGAATGATAGCAGAACCTGAAGGCGTCGCATCTAAAAGGCGACGTAGTCCCTCTATGAAGACTTGATCAAAACATGCACACGATGGCTCATTGAAAATCTTGATCCAAAGCCTGACGGCGTCACGCTTTACATATGGAGGGCGTCACTCACAGTTTACACTCCAGACGGCCCAGATCTAGAATCAAGACGACGTCTCAACTAAAGACCGACGGCGTCACAACTCTCAAGTGACGCCGTCCCATCGATGACTTGGACTAGACGAAACCCTAATGACGACGACCTGACGATGTCCCATGCAAAAGGTGACGGCGTCGCGATTGTAAATCTATATATAGAATTCGATTTTTATGTATTTTAAGAGGTAGAATTTTGGAGAGCAAACCCTAAATCAGTTGTAGTCTGACTTAGACAGTATTCTAGGGTCTCATACCCTATTTTATACATCAAGAAAAGTTTGTTAATCCGATGTATCATTATGTCTACCCCATGTTCGATTGATTGTGTGTATGCTTGCTTGTCTACCATGTCTAGCTAATTTACTTGTGTGTTTGCTTAGATCTATAAAACCTAGTTATTAATTGTTGTTAGGTTGTTTCTTGTCTTAATTGAAATTGGCTTAGAAGTACATCTAGGCTATCGTTGTCTTTAATGCTTAAGTATGCTTATTGATCTTATGGTGCATGGAGGAAATAGCTTAGGCTTGTCAATTCCGTGAATCATATACGAGAGATAACCTCAAAGAACTAGGGAATATGCACACCCTACGAATTTTAGAAATACGACGCGTTAAGATAAAGGACGTGAAAACTCAACCAACCAATAAAAGATAACTAGGGAGTAATAGCATCTAAGTGAACAAATCTTTAAGCATCATACGAGCACACCTCAATTAAACATAGCTATCCGTAGTAATTAGATAATTAGATAATTAGTTAAAGTAGTGTAATCGGTAGAAGTACCACCCCCAAACCAATTGCCCCGAGATTTTACATTAGCTTTCTAAAAAACCATAAAAAAGATTAAAAAAAAAGAATCATCCTCAACCCCACCTTCTCGTCATATATTTCTTACTAGCATTCCTATTCTCCTAGAGAACGATATCAATCCCCGAGGCTTACCATATACTACACTACAACGATTAGGTTCACTACCTAAAGGGTTGAAAAACTTGCTCGTAGAAAAGGAAGTTTCCTTAACCCCGAACGCGCCTTCCGTGCGCATCAAGTTTTTGGCGCCACTGCTTGGGAATAAAATAGCTAGTTAGATCTCTATCTCGTTTAGGTTCCCTTGCTCAATTCCTATCAAGTAAGATTTTTTCTCATTTTTATTAGCTTCCTTGTAGTCTATCCCCCTTCTTTGTGTTTTTGTTCGTAACCTTGTCACTTATCACCATGGGACAATCCACCACCAAACGATAATCCACCACCAAATCAACCACTTCCACTCAACCCACCACCAATTGACCCGCCAAGAGGCCGTACTCTTGGTGAATACTCTAGACTGTGCCATCAAGGCTATTGGAACACCATTGAGCTCCCCGTTCAAACTTAAACTATGGCCCTGCGATACGACACCATCTGGTTGGTGCAAAATCGATGTGCATTCCATGGACTTCGTTCCGAAGATCCTAATCAGTATATCAAGGATTTCCTAAAAATCGTTGACTCTATTAACCTTGATGCTACCACACGGGAGACCATGCACTTGTGTCTCTTCCAATTCTCTCTCTGGGACCAAGCTAGTAATTGGCTTGAGCGACTTCCCGCCGGATCCATCTCAAGTTGGGATGATCTCACCACTTGTTTCCTCGCCCAATTTTTTCCATCGGGGAGAACTACCAAACTAAGGAATGACATCTTGATGTTCCAACAACGTCAAGGCAAAACTCTCTATGAGGCGTGGACTCGATTCAAGGACTTGCTCCATAAATTCCCTCATCACGGCATCAATCTTTGGACTCAAGTCCAAATCTTTTACGATCATGTCAATCCCTCCACTCGACAAACCATTGATTATGCCGCCGGTGGAAGGCTAAGTAACCTCGATGTTCAAACATGTTGAGAAGTCATCGAAGAATAAACACAATATGATGAAGAAGGATGAGAAGATCCGGTACTCCTTGAAGAAAATAGTTTGGATTCCCAAGAACAACTATTTAAGAGTATGGAGGCACAAGTAAATGAATTGATGGAAATGACCACATGTGATTATATGAAAGAATTTCGTGAACATGTGGACACGATCAAGTAGTTTTTGCTTCCAAGAAAATCGCGACAAGATGATTTTGAGGACATAATGTTGACATTCGTCAACAACCAAGAGAAAGAAATTCAACGCCTCGAAGCTCACATGAGAAAAACCCATGACACTTTCTTGGAACTAGCTGACAACTTCATGATGAAACTACGTGAAGAAATCGCAAAGAATGATGTACCTAGAAAGATCGAAAGGGTATACGCGATACCGAAGCTCGTAAGTATAATTCATGAGCCCTCTTCAATTCCAATAAACGAGACAATCCCTCTCAAGGAGTCAAAAATTGGCAAGAATTCGTATCTCAACGCTCCTTGCATAAAAGAAATATTTCCTAGAGTCGTGTTCATTGGAAGGGTGCAAGTTTCGCTTCCTAACTTCCATGACATAAGGAAACATTCCTTCGGTTTTAAACTAGGCTCAAAAGGTACTCACATCCAACACTCCAATATTCATAGAATCCCCGTTAAAAGAAAATTTAACATGTTTATTACTCACCATTGTGGAGATTGCAAGTGGATTGACAAAATGAATTTTAAAATAAAAACCAAAATTTTTGTCAAAAATAGTAACAAGATTTTTATCCAGGTGGTTCACAAAAACAGCCTATTTTTTAAAAATTGGTCGTGACGCCGTCACCACGCAAAGGGTGATGCCGTCTCGTTGACAGATCAGTTAAATAAAAACATCACCCATCTCTTTCACTCTCTACCCTACACATTTTATCCACCCCACACTTCACCAATATGAATTCTCCAAGTCAATTTCACCACTTTGCATCATCAATCTCTACAAGGTAAGTAATTTTCATTGATCTTTGTCTACTCAATTGCTCTATTCCTCTTTCAATTTTGGTTTCCCCTTTGATCCGAAACCCTCCCAATTAGTTTGATTAATGCTAAATGTTGCCTATGAATCTTGTTAATTAGGGTATAGGTTAGGCGAATGGTAGTGTTGTCATGTGGGTTTGATTTTGCGAGAAGCTTTGGAAGGCTTAGAGACTAAACCACCTTGCTATTTCACCCTTTTTGCTGCAGCAGGGGTGTTTGGGTTAAGGGTTATGGTTAAAAACCAGGATTTTTCCCTTGCAAATAACGGATTTGAAAATTTTCTGGTTGGGACGGCATCGGCCCTCTGGCGTGATGCTGTTAGAACCTTCTAATTTTGTTTAGCAGTTTGATCGCTACTCATTTGTTCCCAATTTTTGATTCCCTGTTTCAGAAAATGAGTAAGAGGTCGAGAAGAACCAAAAGGCAATCTTCCGGCACACAAGAGAGTGTTGCCGACATCGTGTTGGGTTGGGGAGTGTTTGACCGAACGCACCCCAAAACCGCTACAACGAATTTCTCCAGCATACTATTGACTCAGGGGTAGTTCTGGATTGGAATTTTCTTAATGATCATGATGTTGCAAGGGATTTCAGAAATAGCATTAGGAGGGACAAATTTACTGACTCTCAATGGGAAAGATTGTTTCGCATTCTTGAGCCCGTTTACATTGAGTTGGTGCGTGAGTTTAACGCCTCTTATTCTATGAATGTTCTAGCTTGTCGGGGGGAGTATAGATGCTTAGGGGCTACGATTCAGATTGGGTGGAGTTTGGAGGAATATGTCTGTTTTGGAGTTTGGTTGGAGAGTAGGGTTTTATTCTGAGAGCCCTGTGTTTAGAGCTAGCATGAGTGCAGGATTAGCCACTAGGGAAGATATGTGGGGGATTCAGTTTTGGAACACAGTGGCCAACCGGGAGTACATGACTGGGAGTACCCTTGCCTCACAGATCCGAGACCCGCGAACGAGGCTCACGCACCGCTGCATTGCTTTTACCATAGTGGGGCACAAGGACATGACTCATCATGTCACTTTGCCGGATCTGTTCTATCTTTACTGCATGTATGCGGATGATGTGTACTGCAACATCCCGTACTGGCTGGCCGACTATCTGAGGAGTGTTAGTGGTATGAAACTGGCAGATGGGGTCTATGGGGGGATGTTCGTCACCAAGTTGGCCGAGTCCTATGACATTCCGAAAGGGGAGGTTCCTATGTACCTCAATGTTGTGGAGGAGCCCAATGTTGTTAGAGCTAAATCTTTGAAGGCCATGGAGATCATCATGGACATAGGAGGCGCATATGCATGGTACCGCCCTCGGCCCGCAGCACAAGATGATGATGATGATGATAATGATGAGCAGCAGTTGCAGCTGCAGTACCAGCATGGGGATGGAGCATGTAGCTCCGCTGATGCCTATAGGTACATGTCCAGTGGAGATTGGCAGGCCCACTAGGGAGCATGGATGGGCAGGATGGATACGTGGATGGCTCAGCAGGACCAGCAGGCTAACTGGACGTATGATCACATCGTTCGATAGATGCAGTACTTGTCCATGCGAGATCATCTCGAGCCTCATCTGCAGATTGATCCATTATCGGGTCGAGAGGAGGATTACCCGCCCTACGGTTACACTGGCCACATTCCCCAGGCTATGACTACCGCTATGGACCCCCTGATCAGTGATTGGTGTGTTTGTTGATTTGGTTATGAACAATTATGATTGGATGTTTGTTAAGACAATTTAAATTTGGGTTTGTAATAATTTAGTATTATCTTGACACAGTTGGTGATGTGGTGACGTGGAACAATTTATTATGTATGTATATTTTTGTGATGTAGATTATTTCTTTCTTGTTTGGTTATTTTATTTCCATGTTTATATATATCTTTTTCCTTGTTATTTATTCTCATGTTAGATTTTGTGAAAATGCTTTATTTTGTCTTTAACCGCGTCTTAATTACATATAAATGTATTTTACAAAAAGATAAGTGTAGGGAATATCACATACATTTCTAAGAACATGAACATGAGAATTAAAACTATTGAAATTGATATATGTGTGTGTTTGTTAGAGTCAAATGCTTGTATCGAGTCATAATGGATGTTTTGCGGGAATTTTTCCAGGTTTTAATGATGTAATTTTTCTAGAATTTTTCTAAAAAAAACGCAGCAGACCACTTTCTGTCAAGACAACCTGACGGCGTCAGGATTAAAGCCTGAGGACGTCAGGCTATGTAGAAACAGATTACTCAGTTTTATGTTTTTTGTGCAACTTATAAATTTTTGGAAATTCCCAGGTCTTAATTTTCCAGAAAAATTGCAAACATCCATTCCACAAGCATTATATCTTACTTGCTTTCTAGTGTAGTTGTGTGACACATATAGTTTTACCGCCGATTTTACGTGAAGGTTTCGTTTGTTTTCTTATAAGTGTGCAGGTTATATTGGGCAAGAAGAAGAAACACAAATTGGAGGAAGCTTATTACTCATGCATTCTTCTTGGAAAAGAATTTAACTGCACTTTCACATGTATCCTACCGAGCTAATCAGGGGAGTCCTAGTTTCTTTTCCTTACTTACCTTCCTTTATCATAACTTTGATGCTTTCGGGGAACATTAGGGACAATGTTCAGTTTAAGTGAAGGAAGGGAGAATAAAACGCGAACTTAGAAACTATTTACTCACTTGATCATTTCTCTTGTCCTTAGTAATTTGTGTAATAAACTATGAGAAATATTCGTTAGGGCAATTTTAGTGCCAAATTTAAAATTTTTTATGACATTTACGAGCTAAACTTTAGTCTTAATAAAGCGTCTCATGGATAGGAATTATATGACTAGCACAAAAACCGTTTGCCACTCAAATTCCACCCAAAAAATGTGAGGTTTGCTCCTAGATCTTTAGGAATAAAATCATTCACCTTTAATGCTTAGAGAGTGTACCGGTAGTATAATAGATTCTAGAACTTGTTTTGAGATGCATACCGAGATCGTTAGCGAAACTACACTTGTGTAGTTAGGAGTAACTATGTGATAAGAGACATTAGGATAACCCTTGTTTGAAAACTGTATTATAATTACATCTTCCACATCGGTTGAGTAATTACCCCACACCCTTGCGATGTACTCATCTTTAGTACACGATACCCCTAGTTAACCCCTCAGAGCCTATCCTTTATGTGGTTCTCGTGATGTTTCGGTTTTCCGAAATATCAATGAAGAACATTGTTTACAATCCATCCAAATCGCCTTAGCCCACCTTGTATGCACTCATCTTTAGTGCATTATTGTTATCATTACTAAACCCTTAGTTCAAATATCTAGTTACTTGCATTGTTGCTAAGTCGAGTCATGGGTAAAAAGTAATATTTTATGGAGTAACGGGAAAGAACGATAAATTCAAATTCCCTTTTGTCTACGTAATTAAATACTCAAAGTGTTTTGATATTTTCAAATTAGGTCAATTAGTGTTAGAGAAATAAAAACTCAAGTGTAGGCATGCTCCTATAAATCCTTTATATTTTGATGTTATCGTAGATGATGGTAGAGTAAAAATGTATGAAAAAAAATCTAAAAAAAAGAAGAAAAAGAGATGTAAAAAAATTGAAAAATAAAGAAAAAACATACGGGCTACCATCCTACATCTATCTTTATGTTTATGTTTTTAAATTTATGTTTGTTTTGTTTCAAGTTATCTAGTTTAGGGAGTCGAGTCTTGGCTTAGCAACGCCACACTTTACATGCAAGTAACATAATATTTTTGACTTGCCACCACTAAATATCCACTATCCAACAAAACCCTTTGTTTCCCTGCCCTAAGCCTAACGTTACAACCCTTGTAAAGACCTCTTAGATAGTTGTTCCTAGGTGCTTACTCCAAAGCGGTGGAGGTTTGATCTATTCTCAAGCTTATGGTAATCTATGTACTATGCTAGGTAATGAGTGTTTATCTTCCATTTCCATTCATATTTTATTTCATATAAACCCGAGAGATGAGAGAATCCAAACACCACTTGTGAGGTGCTAGTATATAATTTACGTGCTTGTTATGACTATTGTGGCACTTTTACTTGTTGTAAACTATGTTAAACCAATGCATAATGCCCCTAACTTATAAATTGATTGGTCAAAAGCACAATTTCTTGAGGACAAGCAAATAACAAGTGTAGAGATATTTGATAAGGATTGAAAACATACGCTTTTAGGGGGTCATTTAAGCCCTATTTTGACACATTTTATATCCATTACTGCTTAATTTAGTTCCTTTTTACTTTTTAGGTCTTTTGGAAGAAAAATGCTGGAATGAAGCACATTTGGACGAAAAGGAGCAAATACATGAAGAAAATGGCAAAGTCAAGATCGAAGCCACTCAAGACTGATCAGCAGAACCTGACAGCATCCCATCAAAAGGGAGACGGCGTCCCTCTATGAAGACTAGATCAAAACATGCACGCGACGGCTCAGTGAAAATCCTGGTTGCAAAGCCTGCCGGCATCACGCTTTACACATGGAGGGCATCACTCACAGTTTACACTCCAGATGGCCCAGATCTAAAATGAAGATGATGTCTCAACTAAAGACCGACGGCGTCACAACTCTTAAGTGACGCCGTCCTATTAATGACTTGGCCCAGACGAAACCCTAATGACGGCGACCTAAAGGCGTCCCATGCAAAAGGTGACGCCGTCGTGATTGTAAATCTATGTATAGAATTTGATTTTTCTGTATTTTAAGAGGTAAAATTTTGGAGAGCAAACCCTAACTCAGTTTTAGTCCGACTTGGACAATATTCTAGGGTCCCATACCCTATTTTACACATCAAGATAAGTTTGTTAATCCAATTTATCATTATGTCTACCCCATGTTTGATTGATTGTGTGTTTGCTTGCTTGTCTACCATGTCTAGCTAAATTACTTGTATGTTTGCTTAGATCTCTGAAACCTAGTTATTGATTGTTGTTAGGTTGTTTCTTGTCTTAATTGAAATTGGCTTAGAAGTGCATCTAGGCTATCGTTGTGTTTAATGCTTGAGTATGCTTAATGATGATATGGTGCATGGAGGAAATAACATCTAAGTGAACACATATTTAATCATCATACGAGCACACCTCAATTAAACATAGCTATCAGTAGTAATTAGATAATTAAATAATTAGTTAAAGTAGAGTAATCAGTAGAAGTACAACCCCCAAACCAATTGCCCCGAGATTTTACATTAGCTTTCTAAAAAACCGTAAAAAATATAAAAAAAAGAATCATCCTCAACCCCGCCTTCTCGTCATATATTTCTTACTAGCATTCCTATTCCCCTAGAGAACGATATCAATCCCCGAGGTTTACCTCATACTACACTACAATGATTAGGTTCACTGCCTAGAGGGTTGAAAAACTTGCTCGTAGAAAAGGAAGTTTCCTTGACCTCGAACGCGTCTTTCGCGCGCATCAGAGTTCCATGGGTGAACTCACTTTCTTCTTAGGGCTACAAGTGAAGCAAAGACCAGATGGTATATTTATCAGTGAAGATAAATATGTGGCTGACATTCTGAGAAATTCTAATTTACAGATGCCGAGTAGCTAGCACACCATTTGACACTGAGAAACCATTGGTGAAAGATGAGTTTGGAGAAGATGTTGATGTTCACACCTACAAATCCATGATTGGGTCACTAATGTACCTCACATCCTCCAGGCCAGATATTATGTTTGCAATGTGTGTATGTGCAAGGTTTTAGGTTACTCCTAAGGTCTCTCATCTGACAGCTGTGAAGAGGATCTTTAGGTACCGTAAAGGACATCCTAAGCTGGGCCTATGGTTTCCTAAAGATTCCCCTTTTGATCTTGTAGCATATTCAGACAGTGATTATCTTTGGTGCTAGTTTGGATAGGGAATCAACAATAGGAGGTTATCAGTTCTTAGGAAGAAGCTGGCAATGCAAGAAACAGATCATAGTGGCCACCTCTACAATTGAAGCAGAATATGTGGCTGCTGCCTAGTTGTTGTAGTCAAGTAATTTGGACTCAGAACTAAATGCTTGACTATGGATATAACTTCATGGGTACTATAATTTATATTGACAATAGCAGTACCATTTGTATTATTAAAAATCCAGTTCATCATTCTAAAACAAAACACATAGAAATCAGATACCATTTTATCTGAGATTGCAATGAGAAAAAGTTAATACATGTTGTTAAGGTTGATACTGAACCTAACTTTGCTGATTTATTAACCAAAGTTTTTGATGTGGGGAGGTTTCAGTACTTGGTAACAGGTATTAGGATGCTTAACCCTTAAGTGTTTTGATTTCTTAATATTTTTGTAACTAGAAAGGTTTTTGTACTACTCGTTGTATCCTATAGTACTGCTTTGCATCATTTGTACTACTAGTGCAAATTTGTGGATTGTAGTTTGTCCTATTAGTCATATTTATATTGTCATAAAGAAAACACCTTGCTTTGTTTTTTCTTTGTTTTGGACTAACATTGACGGGTTGTGAAAGAATCATGGGTGCATTGAGCTGTGGACTTACATTGTGTGACATGTATCACACCACAAATGGTAATCAGTTCACCATGTCTTACACACATCAAGAACTGACTAGTCCAGATCAAACGGTTTCTGGTAAAGATAAATCAAATATGTTCATGGCTGATAGTTTGCCAAAAACTATATGGTTATCAACACACTATGCTTCATAGTAAAGTGTTGGCTAGTCCAGAAAATGACTCTTGGTAAAGACATATCACATCCGTTGATAGCTGGTAGTTTGCTAAAAACTATGTTCTTGGTTGTTTTAGGGCAGTACTATCTTCAAAAAGTATGGACAATATTATTTTAAATCTTTCTTAAAGTTCGTACTGCTAAGTAAAATTTTTCTCAAAAAGTTAGGTCTTCTAGACCAACTTTGTACTACTAGTATAAAACTTGATACTGCTATATAGCCGTTAATACTGTCAGGTTTTAACTGTTTTACAAATTTAGCCGTTGAGTAATTTTCGCTCCCTCACCATACTTATAGGGTTAATATCTTTGATAGTTATCCACTTTCTTACTATTAAAGTTATCTCTTTACGTATAAGTTATCAAAATTCGTTAATTCTCAAACCCTCTCAGTTGGTACTAAAACTCAATTGGCTTTCATAAACATCAATTACACCTTAAACGATCATACTGCTATCATTTTCTCACTTTTAGGATGGCAGAACTACAATTTGTAAAGAATCACAACAAGGTGGCTTTCCTGACTAAAACAGAGCAAGGGGATGGACCTCTTTTTTATGAGGTATGCTTTAACTACAAATCCCACTCTCTATACCTCACACATCAATCCGTTTTGGCAGATTGCAGCTGCCATAACCTTTGATGAGGATGATGAGGAAACAAAAACCCTGCACTTAGTGAAACTGTGGATGGGCAAGACATCTATGTTACCGAGTCATCTTTAAGAAGTCTTCTTCATTTAAATGATTCCAATGGTATCCTAGACTTTCCTAACCCAGAAATTTTTCAAAACCTTTCAAGAATGGGGTATGATACATCCAAACAACTTTTGACTTTTCAAAAAGGATGTTTCTCTCCCCAATGGAGATTTTTAATCCACACTCTTCTTCACTGTCTTAGCCCCAAAAAGACATCATGGGAGCATTTCAGTAGTAATATTTCTACTAGTCTTGTGTGTCTGGCTACTAACAGAGTTTTCAACTTCTCAAAACTTATTTTTGATAACATGGTGAAGAATGTGGATTCTCCTTCTAAGTTTTTCATGTACCCAAGGTTCATCCAAAATGTTTTACACGATCAACAAATCCAGCTATCATCTCATAAACGTATTTTTCCCACCCCTTGCCTACAACAAAAGGTTTTTACAAATATGGCAATGGGGAATAGACAATATAATGGGGTCATTATGCCTCTTTTTCATTAGACGATAGCAAGAATTTCACAGGTACAGGGTGAAGGGTCAGTCAACCCAACTGAACACCAATATACACCCATTATGGTTCCACCAATAGACTATACACCTCCTGTCATTCACTCCTTTAGGAGAAAAACCAGATAGGTCACTAAGGTCTCTCAGCCCAGTGGTCCTACTCACACACCTGTAGCAGATGAGGCTACCATTGGCAGTAGGGAAGAGGCTAGTACTACTGTCTTAGGCTTAGTAGCTGGGCATGCCAGTACCAACATTGATAAGACCTCAACCTTGGCAACATCTAATGTGCCAAGTCCTCCAATACTTGATACAGGTGGTGAAATCCCAAGCCAAATGGAAAAACTAGGTGGCTCAGTGGATAGTCCTCCTACGACTGAACCTGAGTTTATGCCTCATGATGCATCAATACCAGAAGGTAACACATCTGGTGGTGCTGAAGGTAGTGATAGACTAAAGGAATTGATAGACACTTGTACCAAGCTTACTATGAAGGTTGAAACCTTGGAACATGATTTGATTGCTACCAAGAAACTGTATGCCAATGTTTATAGGAGCTTGGTTCTCAAAGTGAATAAATTGGAAGCTAAGTTCAAGGTTCTCAGGGCAAAAGACAAAGATTATGTAGTAGACTCTCCTTCTACAGATGATTCTGATGATGGTTTGGGTGATTCTCCCAAACACGGGAGGAAAACAAGAGCTGAAACTAAAGGGAGGAAGTTGGATTTTGAAGAACATCCAGAGGAAGGCTCTCAAGGATTTGGTGATGATACTACTACTAGTAGTCATCAACCCGCAGTTGATATTGCTTCAACAAAAGTTGGTATTGCCGCTCTGGACAAAGGCAAAGGAATAGCTTTGGAGTTGGAAGAACCAGAAGGGATAAAGAAAAAGGTTCTTACACAGGTGGACTTGGATGCTGAGCTTGCTAAAAAGGCTCAAGAAGAAGAAGTTGTTGATTTTATGGAAGAGCAAAGGATAAGCAGAGAAATAGATGCTTCAGATGAGGAAATTGCTAAGCAGATGTATGATCTCCAAAGGGAAGAAATCTTTAAAAAAGAGAGAGAGGCTGCTATGAGTGACTTGATTGAGATCATCAGAAGAGGTCAAAGAGAGAAAAGAAGACCTAAGCCTCCAACAAAAGCACAAATTACTCATCAGATGAAGGAATTTCTTAAAATGCAAGATAACTAGAAAGCACATCAGTTGAAGGGAAAATCAAGCACTGAGATAGAAAGACTGTACATCAATGCAAATAGGAAGATTCAGAAGTTCACTCCTATGAATGAAGAAGAAAAGTTTTCAGGTGCAAAAAGGGTTGGTCCATCTATGGAATCTGATGTTGCAAAGAAACAAAAGATCAGTGAAGATGAACAAAGGCTATATCAACTGGTAATACAAGAAGATGTAGTTGATGCAGCTCCCTTAACTGAAAAATTTTCCATTTCTGATTGGTATATTGTATCTGATGGTTTCAAGAATTTCATAGAGTTAACCAGGTCAAATAGCTAGAAAGGCAGATATCTATTAGTTGCATACATGCTACATTTTATTGATAGGCAAGATTTGGATGAATTATGGAAGATTGTCAAATTAAGATATGGTACTAACCCACAGGAACTCTTAACTTGGGCATCTGGCATGATTTAAAACGCATGTTTAAGCCAAATGCTAGTGATTATTGGTGGGAGGACTACATGGCGAAAAGATGGAAGCTGTTTCAATATTGTGGAGTGCGTGTTATGGAACAAAGTGAGAGCTGGATCTACATGCTTGTTGACAGAGACTACCCACTTTCTACTCTAGTTGCCATTCAGATGCTTGACTCCAAATTATCTACTTTTGAGAATAAAAGATCTCCTATGGTTTACAAGCTTTTGCAGAAGATTGAGGAGATATCAGAAAGGAAGTAGTGTGTTTGGAAGAATCCCCCCTCATCAGAAGTCTTAGAGTTTAATTGAAGAAACTTAGTGATTTGCAGAGAAATCAAAAGTTTAGGGGAGGATTGTTGGGAATTAAACGTAGCAGTACTAACTACTATAGGTAGTGCCAGACATACATGCTAAACTCATAAAGATTACACTAGCAGTACTAACTGCTAGTACATATGGTTTGTACTGCTAAGAGGATATGTACGCATTTTGTAATTATAGAATAGATTGCATGTATATCTTATACGTTTAGATAGATACGAATATATTATAGTTATCTTGTAAAGGACTCCTTAAGCTATAAAAGGAGGTCCTAGGGTTAGATGTCTAGCACGTATCTTTTGGTTAAGCTTCAAGGTTGTAAACCCTAGTGATAAGAAAAGATCACTCATTTTATCAATAATATTGATGCGTTTTGTTACATCTTTGTTTAGTATTCCATATACATCCAATAACCATTGTCTTCTAAAGTGCTAAGTAGTAGATTCCGCATACTACTTGGTATAACTTCAAAGTATCTAATAACACAAGTCTCAAAGGTGTTTAGATCCTCACATAGACATCAAACCAGCATGTCAGAACCCACACCAATTCATGCTCATAGGGGTTACAATCACGAACAGATGTTTACTAAGTTCTTTAATTGTTGACAGGTAAATCTAAGTCGACCCATGCCATTAGTCTCATACTCATTCATCCTTTCGATGAATTATATAATAAATTTGAAGGATATGTTCAGTTTCATAAAGAGCCAAGAGTATATATTTTAGATAATAAAACCTAATACAAATACATGATATTTATGTAAAAGAACATAAATATTATGGTATCAAGTAATAAATACAATGAAACATACTAACATACCTCATCAAGCTTAGCTTGGTGATTATTTGCGTCCAACATCATTCCAAAATGAATGTGAGGAAAATGTGCCCACCGAATCACAAGATAGTTTATATGGTCATATTAATATATTAATATATAATTTACATGCATATAAAACACAAAAGTATTTGACATTGTGCAAGCCACTAGCTAATAAAGAGTAGGAAATTATAGTACAATATGCAGAAAACTGATATATGATGTGCATGCACTTACATTTTTTGCAGCCGTACTAAAAGCTTCCCTATGACTGATATCTGGTTAATTTGCCTTGATCCTTTGTATATCCTCCCTTCAATAATCCCCACATTTCAATTATGTAAGTATTGAAATAATAAAAAGAATAAAAGGATGTCTGAAGGTCATTTAAACTTAGCTAAGAACATATTTTAATGGTTGTATGAGTAGTGAAAAAATAAAGAGGGATATAATAGAGTAGCGCTCGTACTTTATGAACTAGTTATAGGAAGAGGAACCCGTTGTCTCTTATTCAGGGCTGAAATATGCAAAAAATTGGTGTAAATATGAAAATGATTAGAGTCTGGTGACATAAAATATAGGCAAGTATTTTGAGCTTATGTATGCTCGATTTATATAAGAATGAAGGGAGTAAAGGAGATACTTAGACTTACAGAGACTGATCTTTGGGTCACTTGTGATGGAGGCTGGGGACTGCCTTCTCGGCATTGGACTGTTATACTTTGAAGATGAGCCGAAGCCAACCCTATAATTCGGTGGGGTGTGGGTTGGAGCCTCCTGAAATTATAAGAGGTCGTGTAGTTAGTTGTATTTAATTAAAAAAATGTTATCGTAAAAAATATAACACAAAAGTTGTTGTCACGGGGGTTAAGGGGTGTTTGGTTGCTGCTACAGAGTTTGTTTAGTTAGTTGGTGTCAAGGGTGTTTGGGTGTTTCATTCGCAGCTATGATCCCACTCCTCTCCACAACAACCCTCCAAAGCACTCATTCGTTGTCAAAAACAAATATCTTAAATTTCAGAAAATAAAAAGAAAGAACTGGCGTGGAAAGTGGTGAAATAACATCTCTTTGAAGACAACATCTATTTACAATTAATTCATAAGAAAATTTTAAATTTACATATCCTTTTTCTTGTTCATACAACTATAATGTCTCATTGTTTCTTATGAAAATCATCAGTCATACTTGACTCGTGCACGTTAACTTTTTATCATGGAACATGATAAAAAGCATAGAATCGGTACATACCTCTTCCAAAAATGTTTTGCTTCTCATTTTTATAAGTATTCTAGGAGTAGCTGAGGTCAAATTATTCTTGCGGAGTTCCTTTTTGACCTGCAAAGACACTTTTTTGGTCTTTGTTTTCACCCTCTTTATTTTCACCCTCGTATTAATAGGATAAATATATCCACTCAGACTATAAAAACATCGTTTCATCACAGCCCTCTTTGATGGAGGCATCTTGGTCAGTAATTGTTCAATGCGCTGCAAGCTCTAGATTATGCTAGACACCCTTCTTTGTCTTTGATCAATTACTGTATCAAACACATTATGTATCATAATAATTGTTTGTAACATTTAAAATTAAAATGGGTGAACCTTAAAGTTTTTTTTATTCAGGTTACCTAAGATTCTAAGAAAAGCATGTTTTGGCGCAGATGTCCGCAACCAGGTATCCCGTGACTGTTTCCAAACCTTTATTTGGACACTCTTAAAAGTAATGAACTTCGAAAAAGCAAATGATAGAAAAACCAAATAGTCATTTGTGTCCCATATTGACAGTTTATTTAACAAATCATAGAAAAAACAAAAGAACTTTATTATAGAAAAAGGCAATAAATAAGCTCCAAAAAACTACCTCGAACACTCTTAAAACCTATCTTTCGGCACTACAATTTTGCAGTTGCTTGGAAGTTCCATCACCAATTAGACATACAATGTTTCGGCAGAACACCATAAACTACGGGGCTGTTTGGGATCAATAATTAAAAATGCTTATTACTTTATCGCATTTTAGTACAATATATAAACAACTTTGATTGTTGGGATCAATAATTGAAAATCCTTTGATATGGGTAAAAAAGGACTAGGTAAGGTTCTCCTAATAAAAGCTGAACCTCATATCTTTTTAGCAGATTTCAGCCAATTTTATTAGATTAAGGGGTGTTTGGGTAAGCCTATTTGAAATTATACTAAATAAAGTGTAAAACAGTCCCACCTACCCCTTAATTCAGCTAAAGATAGTCATAAACACCTCTTAGTTCAACTGTAAAAGCAGTCCCGAACGCCCCTTAATTCAGAAGTAGAGTAGCTGTCAAACAGGCAGTTAGAGAACTTCTTATATCTTTATCTAATTAGAATGTGGTACTTCATACCCATTTTACTTAATTTTTGTGTTGACATAGACACGCTTCCTGGTCAAATTGATCTCGAATCCTATGTGCTAATTCATTGAGGAGTGGATTTATAAAGATGAAGTACATGACAAGAGTGTATCAGATGTCATGTGACAAAACCAAAATATGTTAAGCAAGTTCTAGTGATAAGCGATGCAAATAATACAAAAGGATAATTAGTTGTTGAGCATAATCGAGGATAAAAAAAATCAAGAATTAACAAATAGAGCTGCCAGTTAGTTTATTATCATGGTAGGATGGTAATGATATTTTTGAATCTTTATCATTTTTAATCATTCTTAAATACCTTTTCAGGAGATTTTTCGACTTAATGGAGAAGGGTTTAGTTAGCGTGCCATATTTTGGGAATATGGTCTCACCAGTCACCAAAAGGAATTTGCACAAAGAGAGAAGCAAGCAAGGATTTTTCCATAAGCAATAGGCTTTTTATACGGCTTATAAACTCATCAAATTTAGACAATGAACATAAATAAGCACAAGTTGATAACCTCAAAATGAACAATTCCACCCTTTTAAAGTGTTTCAGTACTTTCAAACTCATCGACCTATTTGACCCATTGGAGACAAAATTGAACGCAAATTGACCGAGTGTTAGGCAACAGGTCAAAATGGTTCTTATACAACTTATTGTCTTTATTTACTTTAACTCAGTAAATCATATAAACTGCCATAATATAGCTAATTAGATTAATATGATGTTCGTAACAAATAGGATATCTTTTTATCGCCATTATTTTGTGTTTTAGGTTCCTAGTCTTTATAATCAAGTTTTCGTGTAGCCTAGTTCTACTATGATCATGGATAACTCAAAGCCCTCTTTGATGAAGGAAAAGAGGGCTTTGCGTTAAGCGTGATGCACCTAAACCAACAATACATATTTCAAAATCAACATTCAACAACATTATTCAAAATTAACATTCAACAATACATAATTCGAAATTAACATTCAACAACATGTCTGCCATAGAATACAGTTTGGAACAATTCAAAGATAAATGAACAGTAGCTAAGTATAAAATAATCATAAAAAAAATTGAATCAATGCAAATACTCACAAGTAGTGTAAAATTTCAGCTCCATGCATCAACAGAGATCGGCATGTTTTTTCGGATGCTTTTCCATCCTACCCATGTTGTATATAAAATTCTATCTGAATAAGCATACAGTGGTCCACCATCTGATTATTATCAGATGAATGCCAAACAAATGTCAGAAATAAAAATTTGAAAACACTTGAATAAGATATAATAATTATGGGGGTCAGAAAATGACCTAGCATGCACCTCGGTTGGGCTACAAAGAAAATTCAGAGTGATGAGGTCGGCCGTATAAAACTTTAGGGTCACGTGGAGACGTATGTCTATAATGTATGAATAAGAAGTCAGGGGTTTTTGGGATTGCGTATTATGATAGCTTATGCAAAAATAGATTATGCTCATTTTCTTCTCACAAACACCATTGTGATTCGTAACATGTGTACATATTTTTTGTAGTAAAATATAAAGGGATTACGACCAAGCGCTTTAGAAGCCTCCCGTATTGGCTTTCCAATATTTTGTTGGATTTCGTCTCGTATAACATAATACATTTTGTGTTTTTTCTTTGTTTTGTAACTACATCATATTTATAGCTTGTGACATCAATCGCATACATTTTGATCTAGTTCTTTTGGTCGTCATTGCTAAAATCACTTTGATATTGAGCATTCATGCTATCAATATTAGCATTAGCCTCCCCAACTGTAAGTAACTCTTTTGAATCTAGCTGCATTTCTAATGACTGCTGACTAACCTCTAGTTGCATACCAATTACATCGGTGCTCGATAGGTCTCCTAATTCAAAAGAAGAAAGCTTAAGGTGCATCTTGACCTTTTGCACCAAATCATGTAGGTTTCCACCTTCTTTCATGTTGACAAGTAGTAAAAATTCTAACATGTAACTGTTAGCATGTTCGATGCTACTCACTCCATGTGCCGTAATATCAGGTTGTACATATGTAAAATAAGGACGATCAATTTCAAATTACCTAATTATATATCTAAGTTAACAATCAGTATACAGTTTTCACTTTTCACCTTAAGAATCTCTAATGCTACTGGATTTGGTCCCCTTGAATAGATTGCTGCCATAAATGGAGCATGTTGTATGTTTACAGCGTCTTCAGGGTACGTGACGTACCCCAATGGCTCTCTCGATTATAAAATCAAAATATCGGTATAATCTATAAAATTGTTAAAGAAAAATAAATAAGAATGCAACTGACCTCTATAACCAAAGATTTGATAACCTCATAGACTACTTCGACTTTTTATTATGTTGACTTGATTTAGCCATTTTAGAGAGTTGCAGAAATTTAGGGTTTGTAAAATAATAGATATAACATAAATAAAAGAGTACATATAACTGGTTCGAAAAGGTTATACCGCAAAAATCTTACCATGTAATCCTGTTGCTTCCACAACAGGCGCTTGGATCTGACATTACCAACAAAGAAAATGAAAAACATGCACATCAAATCACAAAAGAAAAAAATCGTATGTATGTGATAATGAGATGAATGAGTGATATTAGGGTTTTAAGGAGAAAAATACTCCTTATAATGAATGGACTGGGCTTTAATTTACATTTGTTGTAGATCAGGTATTATTATAAGATATAAATTATGTTTTGGGATTTTGATCAAAACCTATGGATTGGCTCCATTGGTTGAGGTGCTTACTTTAGGAGTAATAGATGCAGGTTCGAATCTAGCTTCATGATTTTTTTTAAATCCGAATTTTATGAATGGAAAAGGATTGCTTATGTGACATGATTTGCTTAGGTGTAGATGAGGTGACATTAATCTATTTAATGACATCATGTACATCCTTATGTGTGTGTGTGTATATATATATATATATATATATATATATATATATATATATATATATATATATATATATAGGGAAGGGATCTAGTAAGAAGAAAAACTAAAATGAGAAGAATAAGAAGGATTTCTAGCCACACATTTCAAATAGGGAAGAGAATTTTAAGGGGAGATGCATCCATTATTGTGGATGCATCTGAAATGAGTGGTTGTAGTTTCTTCTTATCATTCTTATTTTAATTTATCTTCTTATTTGATCCTAACTATATATATATATATATAGTGTTGGGTGAGTCGTTATTCATTTTATTTATAAACAGTTGAACAGCCCCACCGACTCTACGTCTACTACTGACTTGATCGAGCTTTACAGGAGGAACCATACGAGAGGCGACGTCTTTGAGTCCCCATTGTCCGAGGCTAGATACGTAACTATAATTTATTTCCAAAAACTCACCCACTTTAATGAAATATAATAAATCAAGACGTATATATTACTTTTCTTGTTTTTATCTCCATTGCGGATACGGACAGGGAGCACCTCCGCGGGGACGACTATGCCTGACGACGATATTTTGCGCCACGTGATAGTTGGTAACAGAGAGGTCATATTCCTGGCATAGATCGAGTGTTACCCGGAGACGATCGGAAGACAACCTTCAGTGCCTTACGAGCTTGCGAGCAAGCCTCCGTGTCCTCACTGCAGGTAACAGTGCCGAATCAAGCTGAGAAGCTACAGACCCGAGGGACCCAGGTTTATATTATGATGGACTTTTTGAGGTCTCATTCGGGCTGGCCCAATCGGCTAGCGAGTGGCATGGACATCGGGATCACATGATGATTCACAAGATGATTCTCGAGGTACTGGGTAGGGGAGTGGGCAGTAGCATATGGGTTGTTTAGGTCCCATGGGTCGGTTTATATTTGTTTTGGGGTTCTGGACAAATTTGTGAAGATTTACATGAGTTATTATGTGTTTATGTAGATTATGTGTTAGGATTCCCGCTAAATGGATTACGTGTATGGTTTTGGACCATTTTGCGGATAGCTAGGTTATGTATAGTTTTGTTGATGATAATGTGATCACGGGTTTTGAACCGTTTTTGGCGAATTTGGATACCTTATGCTTAGCGAATTTGGATATGTTGATATTATGTTTAGCGAATTTGGCGATGCTGTAGCATAAAACAGGTTCTGAAAACAGGTTCTTATTGTGTAGATTTTTTCCGAAAAAATCTGAAAATTACCCATTTTGCAGCAATATGCTGCAAAATGGGTCAAAGACTTTTGGCGGGGACATGTCCCCGCCAAAAGTTTAGACAGACTATTAAGGCCTGCTCTTTTAGCGGGGACATGTCCCCGCCAAAATGGAAGATCTCAACAGTTAATAAAAACTTTTGGCGGGGACTTGTCCGCGCCAAAAGAGGAGTTCTCAACAATTTTAGTGTTTTTTAGTGGGGACAATCCCTGCCAAAAAGTGTGATTAATTAACTTAATCATCATTTTAGTTTTTTTCCGAGTAAATTTAGTTCACTCATGTCCCCGCCAAAATAAATGCTACGCTGGACAATCTTTGACCATACCAAATGCCGTGGGTCCCACTAGTCCATACCAAAAGGCTAAAATTGTCCCCGCCAAAAGTATCAGTGACTAGGTGTTAGCGGGGATGCTTCAGCGAGGATATGTCCCCGCTGAAAAGTTATTGGAGGGGACATGTCCTCGTCAAAAGTTAATAAATGTCCCCTCCTATTGCAGTCAATGTTGAAGTGTATATGTTGGTTGTCCTTAGGGGTAGGGAGTCAAGAATTACAGCATCTCATCAGTGTAAATTGTTTGACAAAATGCTTCATCAGATAATGATTGCTGATAGAGACTATGAACGTGAACTGATCATAAATGATAAAATGCGACAAAAGGTGTATATTGTTAGCTGGAATAATAAGAATTACTTGGTAATCAGTCTTAGATACTCATACAAAATAGGCCAAATGTTCTTCTTGATATGATTTTTACGCTAACATACCTCAAGTATTTTGTTTTTCATGCAAATTTTGTTGCTGTGGGGCCGAAAGCATGCATGGTTAGTCATATTTAGCTTTATGTGTTTTTAAAATTTTTGAACATATATACCTATTGGGTTTCTCCAAATCTCTAGTCCGACATTGTATCTGATTATATAAATTAAATTGTAATAATAATAATTATCAATAGTAACAAAATGGGATGCAGAAAATAGTGTTTGGACGCCCTTTTGATATTTAAAACTGTGATAATTAGATAATCAGTTGGCCAGTTGCTCGAGTGTAAGACTAATTGTGGTTGTATAAGGTTCTACATGTTATATGATCCCTAAATAACCAGATTATGAAAATTAGTTAGAGGAATGATATATCTTCCTAAACTCATTCCTACTTATCTTCCTAGTTTTACATGCCTATCATCTAGTGAAGTATATGTTGTATGTAGAAAATGGGTCATTGATGTAAGTGAATCACTGTTTAACATGTGTCATTAGTGATTAGGAAGATAAGTGAGAATAAGTTTAACTAATGAGTTGTGTTATTATTCAGATTTATTATTTGATCCCCGGATGGTCATATAATCCGAATCAAATTCCAAAATTCGTTTCACCTTGCCGAAACACTAGAAATTGATTATCCACGACTTGAAAACGCAATGTCGAATGCCCCCTAACTTCTCTATTAGTTTTATATGTAGGAGTTTTATATTAGATATGTCAATGGATCCCTTTCGAATTGCATTCAGAGAGATAAAGTGATCCAAAATCTAGAAGCGGCTTTTGAAAGAAGAGTTTCCGAGGTGATACAGCAACAAGTCACATGTGCTAGTTATTTCCGTATGTTATTTTTGTAACATTTAATAATATTCATGATACATGGGTTAAGGATATATATACGCACGAAAGATAGAGTTAGGTTGGCATGTGACGTCACTCGTATCATGCGTAGAAGAGCTAAACGTCACACGAGCAAAGGCTGCAAGTTTGCAACAACTGGTGAAAAAGCTGTGTTTACGTTTTTCTTGGATAATAACTTGGGATGTCCAGTGGAAAACAAGATTATAGAACATGTCAAGAAGGAAATCGGGCAAAATTGATGGGGTTATTATACATGAGATACAAAATAATAAACAAAGATAGTACACACAGCGGAAGACTTCATATAACTGAAATTAATTAACTAAAAAATAAAGCGTAACATACCTCTTGCTATTTGGCTAGATCTCTTCAAACAAGTGATAATGATTTAAAGAGTTATCCCTTACCGTTTTATTTTATAACTCAAACCAAATTGATGTAACAACAATGTGTTACACCACGTTCTTGTACACACGAATTAACCACGAGTTAAAGGGATTGCTAGATCTAACACAAAACAAATTTTTTATTTAAAAACAAAAACCGAATCACCCTATGAGGGGGTTGGTTCGGCCGAATAATGCAAGAGAAAAGAGGAGAAAATGCTTAGGTTAATGTGTGCACTAAAGTTCACCTAAAACCCTAAACATAGCTTTGCTTATATATGTTTTAGGACAACTAAGGAACACATTAGGGTAAAAGGTTGGATTGAGCCCCCGGTTCCCCAAATCCAAGCCCGCAAGGGGTTGCCCTAACTTTCCTTGCTAACCAATTACACTTTAGTCCTTATCTTTTATATTTAGCGGTCGTTAGTCATTTTCCGTTAAATACTTAATGATCGTTAGTCGGGTTTTGTGTAATAATTAATCGTAATCAATTTACATTAATTATTTAACTTTAATCATCATTCGTAATGTGTGCAATCTTGTGGTCACGAGTTCGAATCCGGACATAAACGTTTTAGAAATATATACATATTCCAACAACTCCCACTTGGATATGTTTACAAAACGTGTAATGACATTGGTTAGCATCTAGCAACACGCCAATGCCCCCAGTACAACTCGTGTATGGTTTTCTGGAGAAAAACCATTTTGATGATTCATCATCATATTCATCCTTTTTTTTCTAATACCATGTTAATAAGAATATGGATCTTACTCATTTCTTAATTAACTATTATGTTTCTCATTTTATATGATTGATCAAGATTAACAATTCTTTTGAATGTATTCCACAAGACTTTGGGCATGGCCATGCAAACATCTTTTCAACCCTGTGAGGGGCCCAATAGTATTAAGCTTCAAAACAAATTTAAAGGAAACAAATCATGTTTTGACTACGAGCAAAATTTATGAATTTCGCAACACTTCTGAAAACAACCTTTATAACTACCAGTTACGTATAGCGTTAGATTCCCTCATAGAAATGCACTACATCCATGACATTTCTCTGGTATCTTAAGTCTTGAGGATAAATATTCACGATGTACTTAATGACAGAGATCCATAAAGTACCAGCATGTGTTTGGGATAAGTCCTATATCCAATCCATTGAATATCATATGAAATTAGTCATGCTTCGCATCAATATACTTTCAAGTATATCCTAACTAAAACTCAGATTTGTCATAGTCCAACGACATTCCCATGTTATTGATCGACAGTGGACTATTTTAAAAAACTTAAGTTATTTAAGGATTTTAAACATGCAAATATAGGATAACATCATAATAAATGAATAATAAACATAACAAAATACTTTATATCATTTGAATAACAATGTTTGCAATATCTTTTATCTAAAATACTTAGTCACAGATGGGCATGAAACTACTAGCTAAGCGAAGCCCATACTTATTAGATAAATGATTAAGTTTTTCACCGGGTAAGGCCTTCGTTAAAGGATCTGCTAGATTGTCATCTGTATGAACTTTGAGTAGTTCAATTTTACCTATCTCGACTTGTTCTCGAACATAGTGATATTGTCTAGGATAGTGTCTGGTTCCCTTCATGACTCCAGGTTCATGGGCAAAAGTGATTGCAGCAGAGTTGTCATAATACACTTTGATCGGATTTTCAGTCGACGACATAACTTTAAGCTCCAAAACAAACTTCTTTATCCAAACAGCTTCCATGGCAGCTTCTGACGCATAAGGAACTTTCTTCATCCGTGCCACCTCTGCAGGTGTTGAACCACAGTCTTTGGTACTTAAACCATGATTCACTTGCATCGGCAAATATCCCTTGTTGGAATTTTGCATATTGAATCTTTTCAATATTTTGTCAATGTAAGCACTTTGACTAAAACCAATTAACCGCTTTGATCTATCCATGTAGATCTTGATTTCGAGTATGTATGTCGCTTCCCCTAAGTCCTTCATTGACAAACATTTACCAAGATAGGAGTTCACCTCATTTAAACTTGGTATATGATTTCCCATGATTAATATCTCATTGACATATAGGACAAGAAAACTAACATGACTCCTACTAGCTTTGTGACATACACATGGCTCATCAAGATTCTGAGTAAATCCAAACCTTTTGATTTCTATATCAAATCTTTTATTCCATTGCCTTGATGCTTGCTTTAGTCCATAAATAGACCTTTTAAGCTTGCATACACGGTAAGGAAATTGTGGATTCACAAACCCCTCATGTTGTGCCATATAGATGTCTTCATCTAGGAGGCCATTTAGAAAGGCAATTTTGACATCCGTCTGCCAAATCTCATAGTCATAGTGTGCAACTATTGCTTTGAGAGGCCTAACAGCTCTTATGTCTGCTACAGGAGAGAATGTCTCCTCGTAATCTACGCTATAGGTTTGAGTAAAACCTTTAGCTACCAGACGAGCCTTATAGGTGTGTACATTGTCATCCATGTCAGTTTTATCTTGAAGATCCACTTACTTCCAACGACTTTAGAATTGGGAGGAAGGTCAAATTCAATCCAGACATCATTCTCTTTCATAGATTGCATTTCCCCATTCATAGCAATCTGCTATTTGTCCTTTTGAGGATCAGCCATGACAGCCTTATAGTTGACGTGTTCATTAAGATCCCCAACCATATTTTCCTCCACCTCTACGTTAAGACATAGACGGTCAGGTGCACGTATAGTCCTTTCTGACCTACGAGTGGGAACAACTTCAGGTGGAGCACCCAGAATTTTTGGCTCTTCTTGATGTTGGCTAGTATCATTAGAAGGTGTTGTATATTCATGATCATCTTCCAGATCATATACTCTCCCACTAAGTTCTTGAGATATGAGATTCATTTAAAGGAAGTCTCCATACCTAACCACCATGACTTTATTCTCAGGTGGGTAGTAGAAGTAGTAACCCATAGTTTCCTTAGGGTATCCTATGAAGATACACTTAACAGATCTTTGTTGGAGTTTATCTGTTGAGTCACGTTTAACATACGCCTCACAACCCCAGACCTTTAAGTAAGAAAAGTTGGCTGCTTTTCCTGTCCATAGTTCATATGGAGTCTTAACAACCTTCTTAGTTGGAACCATATTCAAAATGCGAACAACAGTTTCAAGGGCATAATCCCAAAAAGTTAAAGGAAGAGTTGTAAGATTAAACATCAATCGTACCATGTCCAGTAATGTACGATTTCTCCTTTCAGATACACCATTTTGTTTTGGAGTATAAGGAGATGTGAGTTGCTGGACAATTCCACGCTCATCTAAGTAATCTTTTAACTCTTGGCTTATGTATTCACCACCTCTATCGGACCCGAAGAGCTTTAATCTTCTTACCGAGTTGTAATTCTACTTCACTTTTGAAAACAATGAATGTTTCAAAGACTTCATGTTTATGTTTAAGTAAATAAATATAACCATAACAACTAAAATCATCAGCAAAGGTTAAGAAGTAGGTTGCACCATGTTTTGACACATGTCTAAGTGGACTACACACATTAGTGTGTATCAATCCAAGTAGATCAGTAGCCCTTTCCACTTGATGTGAAAAAGGTTTCCTTGTCATCTTCCCAGATATGCAAGACTCTCATTTGTCAAATGATTCATCATTGACACTTTGTAAAAGGCCTTAATGTTGCAGCTTTACCATGTGTTTCTTGCCTATGTGAGCAAGGAGACAGTGCAAAAGATAAGAAGAGTCCAAGTTAGACTTGCTCTACTTATTGCTAATGCTATAAAATGAATTATTTCCTTCGGACATAGAATCATCCATACTAATTTCAAACATAACATTTACAGGAATTGCATTAAAATAAAAAAATATTATTAAAAGAAACTGAAATTTCATAACTTGTAAAAGTGTGCATAAAACCAACATCTTTCAACAAAGAAACTGAAATAACACCCCTAACAATAAAGAGTGCATAATGACAATTGTTCAATTCAAGAATTAAGCCTGAAGGCAACACTAAATCAAACGTCCCTATAGCTTCAACTGGTGCACGCTTTCCATTGCTAACGTACAAGTATCTTTCTCCATACGCCAGCTTCTTTGCATCTCTAAGTCCCTGCCATGAATTACATATGTGAGTACCACATCCTGTATCATAGATCCAGGAATTTTGCTTACGAGGAAAAGAAAATAATTCAAACATAAAAATATCTGAGGTGTTGGTCACCATCTTATTTTTATTTTGAAGCAACACATTCAGCAACAATGGACAGTTCCGCTTCCAATGGCCTAGTGTGTTGCAGTGGTGGTAAGACGAATCCTTTTTTGGATTCTCCTTTTTCTTTGGAGGATTCTTTCTAGGAGCTGGTGGGGTCACAACTTGTTTGCCCTTACCTTTCCCTTTTCCATTCTTGTTTGTTTGCGGTTTTGGCATAACTACCTTACCACTTTCTATTGCTAGTACCGCAGGTGTAGGTGCCTTCTTAGCTAATCTATTCTCGAAATCTACAAGCATTGCATGTAACTCATTCACTGTCTTCCCCATACAATGCATATTGTACTGGCGCACAAAATCACCAAACCTCTCCTGATTAAGGGAGTGATTGATGAGGCCAATACACACATCTTGGGAGTTACCACGTACCGAGCTTCTCCAATTGGTCAAAGGGATGTTTCATCTCAAGGATGTGATCAGATACTGATTTACTAACCTCTTTCTTGCAGTTGTGAACCTTTCAATCAGTTCATAAAATTGAGCTGCTGGTGGCTTCTCAAACATACATTTGAGCTCATCGGAGCATTTTCCTCAAATTTTTTTTGCAATTGACCATTCATACCTGAAAGCATAAGACAAGCCACATCATTGTGCTTCTCATACTCTACACGATACTCCTCTTTTGCAAGAGCAGTAGCTGGTTCAGCCGGAGCTTCAGGCAAAGGCGTAGTAAAAAACTCAAGTCTTTTGGCAACACGAAGGATGATCTTAAGTGCATGATGCCAATCATTGAAATTTGGGCCAGTCAATTTGTCTCTTCCAATCATATCCTTGAAAGCAACACTCATTAAGCTTATAGTTTTTTCAGATTCATGAGCCATTCTACAGAAAAAGTTCAAAAAACCATAATTAGTATTTTGATAATTTTTCTTTTCAATAAAATTAAATACCCAAGGTTCATATTCATATAACCAATTAATTTTCATTGAAAGCTAGGATCCAAATTGTTATAACCTCATCACATCAGTTGATCTGCTAGTAATGAAATTATACAAAACGGTACGAGTCATTGCTCAATTGCCAATTTCAATTGCAATTTCTAGATTTATGTGATTTACATATAGCCAACACAAGTTGCAATGTAAGCATGTTTGATCCCCATCTTATGCCTTGAGTTGCCCTTTCTCACCGCATAACTCAATTAAGTTGTCCAACTTAAGAAACTGCAACATCATCCATGCTCGTTCTCACGACACGTGGATATTTTACCCTTTGATTACGATCTAGCTCACGTTCTCACGTAAATAAATGGCAATCTCAGGTGTTTCCATTTCATTGGATGGTATATAACTTAAATTTAGGGTAATAAATTTGATTTTGGTGTCAAATCAAAAATGTACAAAGATGTCATGCATTCATCTTTGTAGCATATGGTTTTATTAAAGCAATTATATTCTTGTTTTAATGTTTAAGCTTTTAATCATCAAACTTTAATCAAGGTATTGGTTACACTAATTAATATATCCTACTACTGCATGAGTCATAAGACCCAAGTTATTCGGATAATAACCACAAAAGTGGCGCGTAGATTTTAAGGTCAATTCACCCTTAACATGTTATGCACATTATATATGAATACTTGGTAACTCTATTAAGACGCATAAAGGAGCGGAGAATTAGGTCAGCGCAAAGCTATTATATGCCCTCTTCTTTAAGGTCACAATTTAATGCGTACCAACCTTATACCCCTCACACAGTTCGTCATTAATGGGTGCGACTTTCGAGCTATTTGGGCATAAACATCAATCAATTAAACATTTATGACTATTATGCTTTAAAAACATGTCATAACACTCTATTTGTGCAGATCTCGTCGCGAGGATGCATTTAACGCATTACGGCATGTTAGGCCAACCCCTTAGTGACACATGAGATCTCACAATAATAAGGTTTATAACAAAAAAACATGTTTCACCATTGTTTAGTCCAGTTTATTTTTCGTATAAAAAAATACCCTTGTTTACAACTTGTCACACAAAAACAAACAAGCAAGTATTGAAAAGTAAACACATATACAATGAATACATAACTTAACAATTAATCATGCATATCAAATAGCCACATGCAAACCTTTTTGAAAATCTTATTAATAATCAATTCTAGATTTGAATTAATGTATATTTTTAATTAAGACTTTCACCCGTACAAGATGAGCCACATGCATTGATTTATCGATTGTGTAAGTCAAAATTAAACAAATACCACATAACACGTAATTGATTTATTAATAATAATAGAAGTCTTCCCCAATTTTAGATTTATCAAAATTAATTAATTATATGTGTACACTTAATCCAAGTAAATCATACAATAATTAGAACCATGACAAAACATGCATGTTTTTATCATGAATGTTAACACATAACAATTATTGCAACAAATCAAAGTTACGCAATAAAACACATATTATTGCATGCAACCTAGGGTTTTTCTAATCCAAATTAAAATTACAAAACCCTAAAATATTAGGGCACCCCCCTTAAAGAAAAAAAAATAGGGTTTAAGGTTATGCAAACCCTAGATCTACTACTTACAAATAATAACACAATACAATTATTCGTTTTTTATGTGTTTTCAGTAATTAATTATAGATTATTACGGGCTCTTTATGCCACTGATCGGGTTATTATACTTGACATACAAAATAGTAAACAATGACCACAGAGTACACATAGTGGAAGACTTCATATAATTGCAATTAATTAACTGAAAAATAAAGCGTAACGTACCTCTTGCTATCTGGCTAGATCTTTTCGAACAAGTGATAATGGTTTAACGAGTTATCCCTTTCCATTTTATAAATCAAAGCAAATTTTTGTAACAATAATGTGTTACACCACGTTCTTGTACACACGAATTAACCATGAGTTAAAGTGATTGCTAGATCTAACACAAAACAAAGTTTTTGTTTAAAAACCAAAATCGAATCACCCTATGAGGGGGAAGGTTCGGCCGAATAATGCAAGAGAAAAGAAGAGAAAAGGCTTAGGTTAATGTGTGCACAAAAGTTCACCTAAATCCTAAACATAGCTTTGCTTATATAAGTTTTAGGACACATAGAGAACAAGTTAGGGTAAAAGGTTGGATTGAGCCCCCCCCCAAGGTTCAGCCGAATTCAAGCCCACAAGGGGTTGCCCTAACTTGCCTTGTTAACTAATTACACTTTAGTCCTTATCTTTTACATTTAACGGTCGTTAGTCATTTCCCGTTAAATACTTAACAATCGTTAGTCGGGTTTTGTGTAATAATTAATCGTAATCATTTTACATTAATTATTTAACTTTAATTTTCATTCGTAATGTGTGCAATCCCGTGGTCACGTGTTCTTAAGTTCTTTCACCAAGTCGTCATTTAAGGCAAACATAAAGTTCATATCAAGTCGCTCAAGTTCTTTCACCAAGTCGTCATTTAAGGATGTTCTTAAAACTTATTTCAGCTGGAAGACGTTTTCCTAACATAAGGTATCTTTCCTTTCAAGGTAGACGACTAGACGTCTAACGACGCTTGAAGTTGGATCAGTTACCTATTTCTAACTCATAAATAGTTAAACTTACTCTTTTCATGATTCACATGCACATATTTACTAATTTTATTTGTACCTAACTTAAGTTTCTTAGATATGCTATCTCTGTGGGTGGTGCTGGGACAAATATGTATAAGTTCTCATGAATCATATGTACATATATACTAATTTAATCTGTAAATAACATAAGTTTCTTAGATGTGCTATCTTTTATAGAATGGATGGTGTTGGTATAAATATGTATAAGTAAATACTATGCAAATTAAATGTTTGGAAAAACTTTGTCTATATATTAGAACTGATATCGACCAGCCAATAAAATGATCATATAGTACAATATATTTGTCAGCCTCGGGCTTTTTTTTTATAAGAAAGAGCTTTTAACATTACCATGAGAGTGTATACAACAGATAAATATCCTGCTATGTCAATAAACTAAGATCTTGTGATTGGAGTGGGTTTATTGTTATCATGTTTTGTACAGTAACAACTATATGCCATTTGTAATATAGATGAGCTACAAATAATAAAAAAGCGTATTATATCGAACCAGAATCTAAAATCTATTTTCTGACAAATTCAAAATCCAAAATTTGTGAAGGGAAAAAAACACAGTTGGCAGGGTATCAAAGATTTTTAAGAAAAAAACCACTTTGTCAAAACCCCAAACTTTAAGCCTTCAATAATTGAACACTTAAATAGTGCCAATAAAGGATGCCGAGGAAAGATCTCCAAAGTCTTGGGATTAATGAATATAAGTTAACCATTAACTACGAGTGCGCAGCGGATAATAAATCTAGTTAATGCGATTATAATTAAGAGTAATGAGAAGAATGTCTCACTTGCCCTGAGGCTATTTACTTTCGGGCTATTTTTTTTGGGCGTGTTTAAATAGGACCAGTTGCCCAGCGATTTTTTTGGAGCCAACCATGAGTTGCCACATGTCCGACAATGCTATGACACAAGTACATATGTTGAAAGTATTTGTCATGTATTGTAAGGTATTATTTTTTGGCAACTAAATTGTTTTTTGAGCAACTATATATTATTGGGCAACTTGTATTTATACACGAGGATATTCTGGTCATTTTACACTGATTTTATTAAAAATAATAATAATAAAACTAAGACACATAGTCACACAACATCACGCGCACACACAATCAAACATCTTCTACAATTCTGAAATTAACAAACAATATTTACAACACATCTAATTCCATAGAACCCTCTAACCGCTAATTAATTTTACTGTATAATTCCGGATGACTAAATTAAGGTTGTACGATTGTAAAATCGCAGTTCGTTCTACATTGAAGTTGCTTCCAGAAATTAAACTCATTTTGTCCAAGAATGATAACCGCGAAAGGTTGTTCAGGCAAACAATTTTTGGTCCATGGTTGGATATAAAGCCTTGCGATAATAACTGCCTTCTGATGCATTATGTTTAGCAACATCAGGTATATGTTTCTAATATCTCGTCTCATTCCCCTCCATTAAAATTCTATATTGGGGATCATTGGTTACAGTTTGGCCGGAAAGAATTTGTTTAATAACAGGGTTTCGATCTGGCAATGTTTCAAAATCAATTAAACGATCTAGCGTATTTTGTGATTGTGTATTTCCTGAAAAAAAGACTAATGGTATAACAATAGTATATGGCATTGATCTTTTGGAACTTGTTAAAGATGGAAAAAGGTGGTTATGTATTTTTGATGAGGATTCTGTTAGGTTGTGTCTTTTGATAGTTGGAGAGCTGGTGTTTATGGGACAAGAAGACAAGAATTGCATCCCTAATCATTTATTTACTTTGGTTGAGGATTTTGATGCTTTGAATGTTTTTCCTTGGGGTGAATATATGTGGTATAAATTTTATCAAAGGACTGTCAATATTGTTTATATACACAGAAAAGATCATCTGTTAAAATTGAAAAAAAAAAAAAAAAAAAAAAATCCAGTACCACATACAATCTATATGGGTTCGCTTGGGCTTTCAAGGTTAGAATTCTCAGTAGTTTGTACTCATATATGTCTAACTTTGATTACAAAAAATAAAAAAATAGCTTACTAAAAGTTTTTTTTGTATTTTTGTTGTGTTATTACTTATTCATTCCAAAAGTACTTGTTAAGGTTCTTACTATATGAGATTGGTGTTCTTGTTTATGAAATGCTGGTGTGTTTTTTTTGGATACAAGTAATATAAAAGTTGCCCATAATTTTGAACAATGTTATAAAACTTTTTAGTTTGTGTTTTGTTTTGTAATTGTATTCATAAAGGTATTGGTTATATGATCATTACAACTTTGTTTCATCCTATACAGATGACCTTTACTTTGATAAACCTTAAAACATTTTGAAAAATGACAACTGCATACCTACACGTAAAATCTGACAGTAGTGGCTATTACAGATTTGGATTTTGGAGAGTTATCCTAAAAGCGTACTTTGGTGGGCGAAAGACAATAAGGTCATTCCACGTGGTCTTGCTTGGTCACCACTGTTAAAGTTTCAGAGAGTATATGTTGGGTTCGTTATTTTGAGTTGATAATGGCAAAACTAATAAGCTACAGTGTGACAAGAATGAAACGTGAAGGACTAAATATGACAAAGGAGGAATCTTCTAATTATAGAAGATTACAGGAAAATATTCTTATTCTTTATGTTTATTTAGTCATTAATTCCCTGTAACCCTAGTAACTCTAGTTTATAAAGAGATACAAGGACATTTAGTTTAGTGTGTGTCACAATGTAAAACCTGTAAAGCGTGTGTGTGTAGGTCTAGGGCAGAAAACGCCTAGATCAAGTTAGTGTGTTTGTGTTGATTAGCCCCAAGGTCGTTGATCCTGTTATAGTTTGTTAGAATAACCGTACTATCATTGATCAAGATAGTATTGGGGCTGTGTTGGTGATTTGTAATAGAGTAGAGATGATGATGAAAAAAACTTGTAGCAATAACAAATATGTTTTGATGTATTCCGCTGCGTATTATTGTTTAATGTTATTGTGATTCTAGATAAGGTCTAAACAACCCCGAGCATCAATTCTAACAAGTGGTATCAGAGCGGGTTTCTCTTGATATCTGGGATTTCGCAAGGTTTCTGGAAGAAGAAGAAAAATTCGAATCTGAAAAAAAAAATTCGTAATGCTTCTGCAGGTCAATTTTCAAACAGGTATAACTTTTTCGTTAACTGTTGGATCGGAGTGAAATTTTTTCACCGAAGGGATCGTTGATCTGAGCGTCTGACAGGAAGTTATGGGGGCTCGAAAATTACTGCTGACACGGCTTTGTAAGTGAATTTTTAGGATGTTGTTTTAAATTTTGCTCACAAAAGAAACCATAGATGCATATGATTATTATGATTTGTCTTCTAGCACTGATTTAAGGTGTTATTAAATTGGTTGAATTTTATTGTCAATCATGAGTCGATAAGATACATAGGGTTTGCATATGTGATCTGTTGGTGGACCTGTAATGAGCAGCAGATATTACTAATGATCATGAGTTATCTGTTGAAAATTGACGGTAGAAAACTCTAACAGCTGCTCATTGTTGCTGGTTCCAGTTGATTTGTTCTGATTGTGATGAGTTCTGTTCGTTTTACAACTACTTTACAGCATGCTATTGTTCATAATTCTTTCGAACTGAGGCACCATCTGGAAATTGAGTTGTTGTAAGCTTAGGACTGGTTTGGTGAGTCATGGTACTGATTTAAAGTAACCTTATATGTAGCTAGTGGCTATGATAATTTCCTTTGATGGTTAGTACTGCTTTTACTAACTTTATACTAGTCTGTACATTCAAGTTAGGTTAATGGTCTCATAATTTTCAACGTTTATGGTGACATGATTTGATATGAGAAGGCTATTAATGAGTATTGGTACATGATTGTGAAAAGAATTGTTATACTTGACTACGCATGATGGAAGTAAGGTTACTCATGTCGAATTATTAAGGGTCGGGTTGTTTTATCATAGGTTTGTGTGTTTGTCATTGATGCTCATTGGTTTCTAGGGACGGTGGAGGATCATGGGTCAGTGACTATGTTGGCATAATATATAATGAGTAAATTATTTGGTTTTTGAACGACATACAAATGGTGACATGAGATAAAGTAGATTTATAATGAGTATGCATGCACGTGGTGAATGATGTGATATTGTGAATTGCATGAAGTGAATCTCATAATATTCAAAAACTGATGGTGATTGAATGAGGTCAGTGAGGTATTATCTTAATATACATCAAGCAAATGGGACAGTGCTTCTTTGATTATTTTTGCACGCGCTTTGAGATAATACTATTCTCATAATATTATTGTTGACACTCTCTGTTGGTTGGGTTAATACTTCTAGCTTTGAAAAGTTAATACTCCTAGCTTTGTAAGTTAATACTTTTAGCTTTCGAAGTTAATACTATTAGTAGAAGTTAATACTCCTAGCACATTTTTAGTACTCTTTGACAACAATTGGTGAAGAAGTCGGATGACACACAGAGGTTTGAAATTTTTGGTTTTTGATATTTGATCTTCAACGATTTACATGGCTCGTATTTGGTTTATTTGCATAATTGATTACAAAGGAAAGGATTTATCACCTATTTGAAGATGAAGTGGAATTATTTTGGTTTGTGTTTTATCATACCTGTTTGCAGGAGGTAACTTGTTCATGCGTTCATGTATGACAACGAATTGACGAATAGAAGATGAAGTTTTTCGTCAAGAGATTCCGGTCTCCCTATACATCAAGATTGGGTATTCGTTCGATGTCATCTTTAGTGCAAGATATAAGACACAGGTTTGAATTGTTCTACTTCAGCATCAAGTTGGTTATACTTGGTTTTCTTCATCAGTAATCATTACATAGAGCCTACATTCTTCAAATGGTTAACATATGGGTTTCAGGGGAAGCTTAATGTTTAAATGTTTAACCATTTATATGCTACATCGAGGTGAAGGTTTTTGCTACTACTTGTTGGTATTTTACAATTGGTTCGGATTTCTTTTGCCTTAATTTCATTTTTAGTGCGAAAAACTTCATGGAGGGTATCTTGAGGCATTGGAAAGATGGATTAGTCGTATGATATTGGTTCGTGGTTTTGAAGATCAAAGTTGCTTCTACTTAGCTTCTCCAAGTGGATAATGGCAAAAAGGGGAATAAGAGTTTACTTGAAGATTTGCGACTTGAAGATCCTTGATGGTATATCATGGCTTAAGGGGAAGTTTCATTCATCGTGTAGTTTTGAAATTATCAACTAGGGGAAGATTGTTGGGTTCGTTATTTTGAGTTGATAATGGCAAAACTAATAAGCTGCAATGTGACAAGAATGAAACGTGAAGGACTAAATATGACAAAGGAGGAATCTTCTAATTATAGAAGATTACAGGAAAATCTTCTTATTGTTTATGTTTATTTAGTCATTAATTCCCTGTAACCCTAGTTACTCTAGTTTATAAAGAGATACAAGGACACTTAGTTTAGTGTGTGTCACAATGTAAACCTGTAAAGAGTGTGTATGTAGGTCTAGGGCAAAAAACGCCTAGATCAAGTTAGTGTGTTTGTGTTGATTAGCCCCAAGGTCGTTGATCCTATTATAGTTTGTTAGAATAAACGTACAATCATTGATCAAGATAGTATTGGGGCTGTATTGATGATTTGTAATAGAGTAGGTATGATGACAAAGAAACCTTGTAGCAATAACAAATATGTTTTGATGTATTCCGCTGCGTATTATTGTTTAATGTGATTGTGATCCTAGATAAGGTCTAAACAACCTCGAGCATCATCTCAAACAGTATACTATTGTAATCTATTTGGACCGGTAGTCACCACATAATCTTTCAATGCAAACAAAACTAAGTTGTACTTATTTTTGTTGACAATATCACTAATTGTAATTTTTTTGGTTGTTAGGAGTCAACTCCCATTGTGGACCTTTTTGCAACACAAGCTGAAATGAAGCAACCATGGTGCATTGCCACACCAATTTATAGATGGTTTATCTGTTCCAGACACAAACGCTGGTGAGAAGATTGCAGAACATACAAATGAATTTGCAGACGATTACAATGTACAAATGGGCATGGAAAGGCAACGCCAGGGGGGTATTTCAAAACGCGCTTTCTGTCAACATTGAACAACCACCTTCTTTAAATGTTGCACAAACGGGGACCACTCTTTCAACAGGGGCTATATTTGATGAGTTGGTAGATTTGAATAAAAAACTTGAGATGATAGAAAATGGCATACATTTGGTCAGAATCACAGTTACCTTTGTTGATGTGTTTACGAATGTGAAAAGCAGACTTTCACATGTACATAAACTTTTGGGTCTTAATGATGATTTTGGCGTTGTTCCTGATCAATCTAAAAGTTTTGCCAATCCAAACGAGTCTGACGTCAATCCCGATGATTCCAAGGTTTGTATTTACTTTTTAGTTTACCTCCAATGTTTATACCAAACTCAAATAATCGTTCATGTCTACATTTATATCAAACTTCGATTGCTACAGGCCACATCTTCTCATATTCAAGGCCCTAACGGGGATACGGTCGTCGATGCGAATCATCCAACGGACATTGACAATGATGATGGGTCTAAAGAATCGCAACCATGGAAGCTTGGTGTTCTTGTAGAAGCTTGTGCCTTGACCCAACGATGTCCTCCTATGGAATATGAAGTTTAACCTAGTACTCAACTTGAATCAGTTGCACCTAATGAGGAAACAAAATCACCCGGTGACTCCATTTATGCATTTTATCTTTCACTTACAATTTAAATATAACTATAACTTATTTTCCTACTTATGTATATATATGTAAAATTTATCAGGACCCGGATTGTGGTAACGATTAGTCGTCTTACATAAACGACGATAAAGTTTCGGGTGATAATTATGTAGATGCAATGGATTGTGATAATCAACAGCAAGAGGTGGTTCAAAAACAATCGGCTAGGGAACCTGAACCTGTTAACAATATTGTTGATGTGCAGACAAAAAAAGAAACACCAACCAACAAAGATGTTTAGGTACCTACATTATCTGTAAAGCAACATGGATAATAAATTAATTTTGATGTGCTATTTTTAACAAACAAAATTTTTAAATCTCAGTTTAGAGCCAACAACATGCCATATAGAAATGTGGTAGGACATTATGACAGACCTAAGTTGGCACCTGTTTCCTCCGAATAGAATTTGAACAAAAGCGACGATAAAATATCGTGTTTTCGGTCATTAGATGTAATGGATTGTGATGATCAAGAGGAGGAGGTGGTTGACAAACAATCATTTGTTGGCCTTCAATCTGGTAACAATGATGTTGGTGTGGTGAGCCAAGAAGAAACACCAACAAAGAAAGACGCCGACGCATCTAAATCTCAGGTTAAATCCAACAAAGTGGCATTTACAAATGTGGTAGGTCCTAATGACAAACCTTTGTTGGAAGATATTTTCTCCGCTCTGAATACGAACAAAAACAAGAGACAAAAATTAAACCACAACGCCAGAAAACAAAGGTGCATTCTAAGAAATTATACGAAGTTGTCTGAGTCTGTCAATTCGCCAAATGGGCAACCAAAACCATCAGCTACTCCATGCCACCGTATTACAAGAGCATATGGTGTCAGTAACGAGGCTATTCTCCCGCTTTCCTGTTCAGATGTAAAGCACCTTGTAAATTTGTAACTGAAATGAATATTGTTTGTTTGTCTTCTTATTTTACAAGTACATTTTTGGGAAAAATCCGGAAACCCTAAACGCGTCCAATTAGTCACTTCTATTCGTCAAACATAGAACTGTTTATAGAGGTAGGTTCTGTTTGTTAATCCGTTCACATTATTATCATTGGGTTTATGTTAATCAATAGTTTTTTTAGGAACTTTGTGACACCCGAAATGCAACAAGCACAAGGTTACTGTGCCTGATTACCTTCAAAACTATTTAAAGCTTAAAAAATATTAGTTTATAGGTTTCCTTGGGGCTCTGGTGCCATTGTTGCTACTAGGCGTTTTTGGGTAGCCTTGGAAAGTATTGAACATTGCACCTGCGGGTGGCTTAATGACATAGTAAGGAACCCTGATGCCTATCTGATCTATTACATTTGTATATTTTACGTTTTATTACTTAGAAACTGAATACTAACAATTTTTATTTGTTTTATATGTCTGCAATACTTGGATGTATGGGTTGATTTGATGTGGTTGTTTAGACCAGCCAATGCAGATTGGACTTTGGCAGGCTCTCATTTCTGCACAAGCATCCTAGCTGGTAAAATGCTTAAGACTTATTCAAATGGCACAACATACCCTGTGGCTTGGCGAGATGTCGAAAAGGTCAGTTTACTAGACTCTTATTTTATATATAGTTGTACTGTTATACAGTTAATAATATTCTTCAATTGTTTTATATATTAGGCGTATTTTCCCATGAATGAACATGAGAAACACTGGTTTCTTGGTGTGCTCCATATCGGCACTGGAGTTTTTTACTTTTATGGCACTCTCGGGTTTGCGAGCGGAGGTATACGGTGGTGGCGAAGTTTGAGGAGAAGGTTACCACAACAGCTTACATTGTCTCTAAAACAAACTGGGGTACTGCAGAGTAAGGGCATATCACATGAGGATTATATAATCACATACCGGTGTCCATAAGTCCCACAACAATTCAAAGAATATGGCGATTGCGGAGTATGGGTCTGCATTATTTTGTACAGATTGCTCCGTAACCAGCCACTGGAAGTAGACGACCCTCTTCAAACAGGGTTAGCTTACCGTGAATGGATGCTTGAATACTTCTGGAAGCACAAGGTTGAAACCAAAAATTCGTAGTGGTCTTTCAAGGTACGATCCTTAATATCCCTTCGTCCCATATTTTTACTTGCATTATATAAAAATCGATGATTATTTTTATTTTTACTTGAACGGCATTTTCTTTATAAATACCCACGCACATAAACAATAATTTGTTAAGGGGGATTGATTTGTTTATGAAAAAACACCATGTGGTGCAAAGTGTATCGCACTCTATACAACACTGTAATGCAGAAGGTGTGGTTACAGAATAAAAGCTTTTGGTTTGCAAACCAATTCTATATGTTATGTATATTATATTAATATTTGGTATATAGTATAATTTAATATAGGTGGCCCTAAAGTATATGAAGTTACATCTAATTTAAGTTTCACTATTCCCAATTCCTTTCTTCCATACAAATTTTATATACTTCATATCTTTAGCCCAAGCTTTCCTCTTTTGTTTAACAAAATGTCTGACAATATACCACTAGATGTTCAACTAGATATCATCAGTAGGCTACCTGTTAAGTCTATACTCCAGCTACGTATTGTTTCAAAGTTGTGGAAGTCTAGCATAGATTGTGAAACATTCTGTTGGGATTCTTGATTTGATGAGACAAAGTAAATAGAAGAATGAAACAAAGGGACTTAAAGTGACAAAGATGAAAGCTACAAAAAGATGGAGGGACTTGCTTGCAAAAGAAGATTTATTTATTAGTCCTTCGTAGTATCTTGTAAACCCTAATCCTCTAGTATATATAAAGAGGACATGGGGTGTAGGTTTTTATCAATTAAGTCTTCCATTATGTAGACGTCTAAAGGTGTGTGTGTGTGTGTGTCTAGGGCGTAGGTCTTGTAAATGCCTAGACTAAGTGATGTAGTTAGAGATGATGACGAAGAAACCTTTATACAATAACATTGTTCTTCGATTATTCCGCTGTGCATGTTAAATGTTATTGTGATCCTAGATAAGTTCTAAACAACCTCGAGCATCGATTCTAACATGTGGTATCAGAGCGGGTTGCTCTTGATATCTAGGATTAACAAGGTTTTTATTGGTTGAAGAATGACGAAAAGATGGAAAAATTTGAGTCTGAAAATTTTTGTATTTTTCTGCAGCACTGGTTTGTAAGGATCATCACTTTTTTGTTAACCGTTGGATCGTAACGAAATTTTGGGTGGAGGTTCTCTATATAGACATCTAACTTTTCACCAGAAGGATCGTCGATTTGAGCTTTTATGAAAAAGTTACAGGCTGTCGAATATTGCTGCAGAAAAAGGGTAAAGTTTCGAATTTTTACGATTTTCTATTAATGGTGTTTGGAGTTTTGTGCATGATACAACCTCGTACAGGTCTGATTGGTACTTAACAGTAATTATTATGCATGATTGATCATTAATTCAACCTTATACTTAATCATTCTTGTGTCAAAGTTACTACTGTTTTGTTCAAGTTTGATATTGGGTAAATTGGATCAATTATTGAATAGTATCACGAAGTTTGTTGAATGGTGATATTGTTTTAATAATTGGACGCTACTGATTACGATTCCGTTGTGATTGGCGGTGATTTTGTATGTCGACTTGTTGGGTTTTGTTTCATAACGAGGGTTAATAAAAGAATGGATAATGGAGCACATGATAGTCTAAAGGTTGTGACATGTAAATGTTGCTTCACATATTACTAATGCTATCAAAGTTGTTTCTCTCTTTGCTCCATGTTCTCAAGAATCAACAACATATATCATGCATCAAGATGGTATTATTGTATTTATCATGGTCAACTTTGACAAGATGATTCTCACACCAGCAGTTACTCACTCATTGTTGTAGTAAACAAGTTATGAGTTTATTGAAAGTTAAGTATTGCTCGAGTATTTACGCTTTACTACTGCTACGTTGCAACATTACTACTGCTCATTCATTCATTTTCACTGCATTCATGATACGTTACCACTGTTAGTGTTCCGTTTCCACTGCTAGCATGCTCGTTACCACTGCTACTAATCGGTTTCCACTGCTAGTTTGATATGGTTATTACTGCTACTTTGGAGTTGCGTTTATACTACTGGTTCGTCAATGTTAACTGCTACACATTTTGTTGTTGAAACTACTACTCGTTTCTATCAGTTTCATATGTTGCTACTTGTTTTCTTGACAACTAAGATGTGGGATCAGGTTGTTGTTTTTAAGCATGCGTGAATGGAGACCAAAAGAAGCAAACGACATGGATATTATAAAGTGTAACGCATCATTCTAATTGGTGGTATATATTAGTGGGTCGGTGAATATATTGGAATCAAGTAATCTACAAATTGCCATTCTGTGATTGGTTCTTTCATTGTGTAATGCATGTGCTAATTTTCACGTGAAGCATCGAATATTTAATCACAGTTGATATTTATCATGTACTAATATTTACTTGGTTTGCATGTTGGGATTGTCATGGACTGTGATTCGTTTGTGGAGATGTATAAGGGATTGTCTAAGTCACGTGGTACTTCTTTCTGACTGATGGTTTTTAGTGGTGCTCGATATATCAAATTTCTCCTACTGTGTTTCGTCCAAGAAAGATTTGTTTACTGCTTATATCATTCGATATCGGACGACGAAATATGTTTGGTTCTTAAATGGTTTTGGACTTGAGGGGAAGTCAAGCGTGATGATTATTTTTGATTTTTTATGAGATTCGAGAGATGTTGAACACACACAGAGGTTATTGGTTCACACACACAAGGAGATTGGTTTATTTGTTCTTAAAGATTTTAAAAAGCTCGAAGTTGATTTTATTGACGAATTAATTACGAAGGAGGTTATTTATCACTTATTTGAAGGTGAAGTGGATTTCTTAGATGCGTGTTCTTATTTTTGTGCATTCTTATTGTGACAAAGAATTGACAAAACACTTGAAGGAGTGACGTTATTGTGCTCAGTGATTATTGTCAAGAGATTGCGGTCTCCCTATACATGGGTATACGTTCGGAGTCATGTGGTTTGTACAAGACATAAGACATACGTTTGGGTTATTCTACTTCTTCAACAAGTTTGTTATATTTGGTTTTCTTCACAAGTGATCATTACAAGGAGCTTGCAGATTTGAAGAATCATTTGATGTTCATGCACCACTCAAGGGGAAGTTTTGATTTTTACTACTATTGATTAGTATTACTGCTGATGGTTTAGATTTCTACTGTTTCAAGTTCATTTTTAGTTGCGGAAAACTTCATGGAGGGTAATTTGAAACATTGGAAGGATGAATTGGATGTGTGGTATTGATTCGTGGTAGTCAAGATCAATTTTGCATATGTTCTCTATTTGTTGATAACAAAAAGGGGAAGAGATGTTTGAGTGGCATGGCATGGATTAAGGGGAAGACAAAGGAAGACAAGATTGTTTCATTCATGGTGTACTTAGAAGAAATGTTTGTTTTGTCATCATCAAATAGGGGAAGATTGTTGGGATTCTTGATTTGATGAGACAAAGTAAACAAAAGAATGAAACAAAGGGACTTAAAGTGATCAAAAAGATGAAAGCTACAAAAAGATGGAGGACTTGCTTGCAAGTAAAGAAGATTTATTTCTTAGTCCTTCGTAGTATCTTGTAAACCCTAATCCTCTAGTATATAAAGAGGACATGGGGTGTAGGTTTTTATCAATTAAGTCTTCCATTATGTAGACGTCTAAAGGTGTGTGTGTGTGTGTGTCTAGGGCGTAGGTCTTGTAAATGCCTAGACTAAGTGATGTAGTTAGAGATGATGACGAAGAAACCTTTATACAATAACATTGTTCTTCGATTATTCCGCTGTGCATGTTAATGTTATTGTGATCCTAGATAAGGTCTAAACAACCTCGAGCATCGATTCTAACACATTCATCTTTAAATGCGGTGTTCGTCTTACTAATGAGTGATAACAACAAATAGTCATGAATTTTAAGTGTCAATTTCCCCCGATAATGCTCGTATTTTATATCATTTATATGGATTTACGCTTGTATTCCTTTATATTTCACTTTCAGGTAAATTACGAGCATTGGAGCTTACAAGACGCGAATTTGGAGATTTTTCTTAAAGATTTATGATAGTATGCAAATTGTGAAGAAGCTACGGCGTAACTCCCTCTCTCACATTACGCCGTAGCTAGTGCGTTGACTCAGAAGACCAACTCAAAGGCGATTAAGGCATAACTCCTAACTAAGGTTACACCATAATCAATTAAGTCAAGAAATGTTTTGCGCCTCCATCAACTATGCCGTAACTCCACACAAGGATTATGGCGTAATCTTATCAAAAGTGAACTGTATTGAAGATACGGCGTAACCTTTCCCAAGTGTTACACCGTAACCTGCTAAAGGAGAGCACTATTTGAAGAATCATTGGAATTACGGCGTAACTCTCAACTCAAGTTACGCCGTAACTAGATAGTGCCTATAAATACCAGCCCTAATTTCTGCATTTCACATCATCCACTAACAACCAAAAAGAAGAAAATGTGAAGAGGGTTCCAAAGACAGATCTTTCGGAGCATATGGAGCCATCTCTAGGGAGAAATCACTCCCTAACGATAAGCGTTAGCGATTATTTTATCTTTTACTTTTGATTCATGTATTTCGTTATGCTAAACATTGAATCTTTTGGGTTTCGTTTAATATGATCGGCTAAGCACCTTTGGTGCTAGCCTAGTTATGATTCCTTAAATGTTTTGTTTACGTTTTCATGCTTTCATATAATTGTTTCTAGTGTATGCATGCATAGTTCGATGGTAGTTACTCTAGCTTCGGTAGTTTTGAATGGCGGTCATATCTAGTTGCTTAGGAGAATTGACCAAATGACCCTAAGTAGTTAGGTTGAGTTGGGGAGGGTAAGAATTGACTAACTGATGACCTTTCCTCACTTGTGCGAACTGACCAAATGATCACCGGCCGTTTGGATGAACTTAAAAATTTAGGGATGAGTGTCTAAGATGCTAGCGCCCGGGTACTCATTATTTCAAATCTTGAATGTAGAGGTACTTAATGACTTGGCTTAGGGGACTAAAAACCACTTGACTTTCAAGGGTAGTAGCTTGATCTCGGGTGGAAGCCTTTGCCGATAGGTTAGGACCAACTAACCAAATGTTGTCCTAGCGACTTAAACCCCCACTTGAACCAATTGGAAGTAGTAAAACGTGAGCATTACATAATAGGATGAGTAATTAGGTTAGCACACTTTACCTCGATTGATCACATTTCTATTTACTTTTCACATTTATTTCTTGTTATTAGTTTAATAATCATTTCAATATTAAAACCAGTTAAAACCAGTGACACCTAGACTTAATTAGAATCTGCTCACATAGCTCTTGGGACTAACCTCGGGTTTTACCGATTACTACACTACACACGACCGTACACCGCCCATGAGTGCATAAAAGGACCATAGGTAAACGACACTTTATAAATATTAAAACCTGGTCAGAAAAACTGCATCATGTTTTTGGCGCCGCTGAGTGCCGAGGAGTTATATTAGGATTTTCATTAACTCTTTTATTTTTGTTTTAATTTAGATTTTCTATTTTCTCACAAGTTCTTGTAAGTTTCAGGTACCATGGAAGTTGTGAACTTTGATGACATCACTTTGGAGGAATATTTGGCCATGACTAGGGGTGAACAAGGGCCGGGGCTCGTTAGGCCGGCTATTGGAGCTGAATTCCGTTTTGAGATTGATGACTTATAGTATGTATTGCAGGCCCACGAGGTACAATACACACTATATACATACTGGGCTCAGGCCCAATGATTACAAATCCTAGGCCTACAGTAAGCCCAATGGCTAGATTGGCCATGGTCCAGACTTTGAGATACGCGCAAGGCACATAACGGGATGAACCCTTAATCGTTAGACCCCTTACGTCCGCATCCGCGATTAACACGGAACTCTTGCCCGCCAAGGGTCCGGCTCAGGCAACTAACCACTACATGCGAGAATCTAGGAAACCCCAACGGCAAACCTCGCCTATAAAAGGGGCTCTAATCCCCATACAAGGTAGAACTTTCTCTCTCATAATAACACATATACTAATACTTTCCCTCTTAAGAATGTGTGCTTACTCTCACGCCGGAGTCTAATCGTGGGGTCCGTCCCCACGGTAAGACTAACGGTTTTCCTTTCTTATGCAGGGATCCCATCCAAACAACTTGAATTAGTACAAGATTGATTCACCAAAAGCTTACCGGCCCAGCCCAGCAAGCTACGTCCAAGCTTTCTATAATCTATCGCACAAATTGTACTAACAAGTTGGCGCCATCCATGGGACCCAGTACACAACTGCGTTCCGAAAAAGAAGAAAATGCCTACCGAAAGAGCTCGTTCCGACCCTAATCCCGCCACGGCTTCCGTGGTGCGGAACAAGGGAGGGAAGAAGAACATGATAGATCCGAAGGATCCGATGGGTCCAACCCATGACATCCATCAAGAAGTACTGTGATAAGTACTACGACCAGATCATACCTTTTGTGACAGAGAGAGTTCGGAAACAAGAAGGAAGAATCAAGGCTAGAGAAATGGTGAAAGCCCGATTAGACTTTAGCGAAGCATCTCAGTAATCCGAGTCCGCAAAACAAATGCGAAGGAAGGATCTGAGAAAGAAGATCAAATCTCGGAAGCGACACAACACGGGGGAGATCTCTGAGCTAAGACGCAGCTAACCTAGTTCACCACGGAAGAAAACTGCCGAGAAGGAGGAAGTGTTCAGGGAGTCGCGCAAAAGTGCATTCAAAAGGCTGGGAAGTAGAGAGAAGAGTATCTCCATGCGTTCCGAAAGCACCAGGAGAACTAAACGTTACAGATCCGAGGAGGACAGGGGTACCCACCCCCATTCTTCAAAAAAGACGGAAACCTACTCCGGGGGATATGAAGGCAGTCGAACATACTCTCGAAGGTCCGATCGGCACTCCGGAAGTGAAAACAATAGAGATGAACACTGGAGTTCCGGATCATAGAGGCCAAAGTCGGATGTCAAGAATGATGATTTAGCTAGGCCATGGGTATGCAAGGAGACCGATCAATTCACTCCGCGCATCAGCTATTTCGACATGCCTAAAAGGACATGAATGCCTACTAATGTGAAGACATATGATGGAAGCGAAGATCCAGAAGACCACCTAAAAATTTTTCAGGCAGCTGCAAAGGTAGAACGTTGGGCTATGCCAACATGGTGCCACATGTTCAACTCTAACCTCACTGGATCTGCCAGGGTGTGGTTCGACGATCTTCCGCCAGAGTCGGTTGACAGTTATGATGAATTAAAGGAAGTTTTCCTGTCAAACTTCCTTCAGCAAAAGAAGTGAGTAAAAGATCCAGTGGAGCTTCACCATATCAAACAAAAGGAAGGAGAAACCACAGAAGAATTTGTGAAAAGATTCAAGGTGGAGAGTAGGGATGTCAAAGGGGCTCCAGAAGTTATGAAGGTTTCAAGCTTCATGCATGGAATCACTAACCCTGAATTAATCAAGAGGCTGCATGATAATATACCCAAATCGGTGGACGAAATGATGAGGGTAACTACATCTTTCCTCCTAGGGGAAGTAGCCGCCGGAAACCATGAAAAAAAGAGGACGCTACCCCAGGTGCAATAGAAACCACATGAGTCCGGACAAAAACAAGGCTTCAAGAGAGGGTACAGAAACTCGCTCTGAATGGATCGAAAGCAGGACAGGTTCACCCTTCTTTCAAAAATGCCCAAAGAAATATTGGCACTAGAAAAGGCAAAGTTTAAGACTCCTCCTCCAATGCTTACACCGATTGAGAAAAGAAACGGAAACAAGTATTGCGAATTCTATGGAGAAGTAGGACACAACACAGATGAGTGTATGCACCTAAAAAGACAAATAGAAGAATTGCTGAGAACCGAAAGTCTGTCAAACGTAATAAAAGAACTCAAGAAAAATAGTGGCAAGGATCAGTCCAAGACACTCAAGAAACGAGAGACGCCAGGAAAAGATTGCAATCTCAGCAACGGGTGATCAGAAAGAAAGTTACGCAAAGTTTCTCTCCAGTTGGGAACATCTCATTCCCACCACTCGTGAGAAAAGGCGGAATGACGGACCAATGGTAATCAAGGAAATAAGGAGGACATTTTATACACGAATGTATGTCGACCGAGGCTCCGTCGTGGTTCTGTAGATGAACACCGCCGAAGGCCCGCCGTAAATAAGAAAGCAAATGATACCGCTACAACCCCTCATGGGATTCAAATAATAGATAATTTGGCCAATCAGCGTATATCATTACTAACTAAAATTGAGACCGAAAGCATTCAACGCCAGCCTTAATGAATTTTGTGGTGGTTAGATCCCGCCGCCATATAATGGGATCATAGGAAGGGAATGCGGAAGTTATACAGTGCGCCTTCATAAACACACAAAATGATGAAAGTTCCTGAAAGTTGGAGTGCTCACGATCCGCAAAGAGAATGGTCTCATTAGAATGTACTATGGTTTCCGAACCAACACCGCAGCCCGTAACAAAAAGCAAAGTGAAAAGCGAATACACGTGGCAATACATCCAGAATATCCGGAACAAACGATAGCCATTGGGTCAACCTTGGCAGTTGAAGGGCGGAAAAAGTTATGTGAATCAAGCTAAATCAAAACATGGATATATTCGCATGGTGTCCAGCCGATATGACAGGCGTTCTAAGACACATAGCAGAACATAGCTTGAACATACGAGAAGGATATACTCCAATAAGGCAAAGGAAAAGAGGTCAAGCACCGAAAAGGAGTAAGGCGATACAAGAGGAAGTGGGAAAACTCATGGACGCAGGAATCATGAGGAAGTACATTATCACAACCGGTCCAACCCTATAATGGTAACAAAACATGACGGGAGCTAGAGAATGTGTGTGGACTTCAAGGACCTTAATAAAGCCTGTCCGAAAGATGGTTACCCCCTACCAAAGATAGATTGGAAAGTAGAATCGCTCTGTGGATATCCCTTCAAATGCTTCTCGACGCCGCATAAAGGCTATCACCAAATCCAGATGGCAAAAGAAGACGAAGAAAAAATAGCCTTCATCATAAATCAAGGAATATTCTGCTACACAAAAATGCCATTTGGGCTAAAAATGCAGAGCAACATACCGGGCCGGTGGACAAAGCTTTCCACAAACAAATTGGCAGGAACCTAGAAGTATATGTCGACGATCTAGTGATCAAAAGTCGCCGAAAGTTAAATAATAAGAGACATAGCGGAAACTTTTAAAACGCTAAGGAAATAAACATGAAGCTAAATCTTAAAAGTTTACTGAATGGAAGAGGAATGTTTTAGGATACACAATAAACACTAAAGGAATTAAAGTATGCCCGAAAAGCGTAGTCGCGGCAAGTCTTCATTCCCCGAAATGCCTTAAGGATGTACAGAGCTAAATGGAAAACTAGCAAGCCGGTTCTCCCCTGGCTAAGTCCGCCGAAAAGTCACTACCATTCTTTAAAACACTCAAAAAGTGTCCGAAAAAGAGCGAATTTCAATGGACACAAGAAGCGGAGGAAGCTTTCAAGCAAATGAAGGGGATGATAGCAAACCTCTCCACCCTAACCGCGCCTCAGGAGAAAGATGAGCTAATAATATACCTAGCAGCAGCAAGAGAAGCAGTAAGTGCGGTCCTCATGACAGAAATAGAAGGCAAACAAATGCCAATATACTTTATGAGCCGAGCCCTGCGAGGAGCAGAAATAAATTACACACCAATGGAGAAACTACTCTTATCCTTGGTACATGCCACAAAGCGGCTGAAGAGGTATTTCCATGCGTATACGGTGGTAGTCATCACGGACCAACCAATCAAGCAAATACTATCAAGGCTAGAAGTCGCAGGTAGACTACAAAAGTGGAGCATTGAGTTGGGAGAATATGACATACAATATAGACCAAGAACGTCCATTAAGGGACAGATTCTAGCAGACTTCATAGTAGAGCATCCAAAAGATGACGAAGAAGACGAACCAATGGAAGTGGAAGAACTTCCGCAACCGTGGGTTCTTTTCACGGATGGCTCATCTTGCATAGACGGCTGCAGAGCAGGCCTCATATTGACAGATCCTCAGGGAACATAGTTTACTTATGCTTTAAGGTTTGGTTTCACCACAACAAATAACGGGGTCAATAATTGAAGCCTTGATAGCGTGGTTACCGATAGTAGAAAAATGGGAGTCAAGAACGCAAGCAAACGTAGGGTCAAACGGTGGCAAACCAAGTCAATGAAACATACATTATGGGAGTCAAGAATGATTCAATATCTGAAAAGTAAAGAACTCTAAAGAACTTCGAATGTTCTCAATCAAGGAAGTACTTAGAAGCGAAAACAAAAAGGCGGACGCGCTAAGCAAAATGGCTTCTACTAGCTTTGCATACCAAAAAAAGGTGTACTAGTGGAAGAGCTGGGTCAAAAGTCAATAAAAGAAGCACCACTCAATGCAACCACGGAAGAAGAGGAGTATACATGGATGACACCAATCTATGAGTACCTAACCAAAGAAACACTTCCAGCAGAAAAGGAAAGGGCGCAAAAAGTTAACAGAAAATCACAAAGGTTTGCAGTAATTAATGAGATACTTTACAAGAAATCTTTTCTAGGACCATGGTTACGCAGCGTTGGGCCCCAAGCTAACTATGTGTCATGAGAAATCCATGAAGGATCTTGCGAATGCACGCAGCGGGGACAAGGTCCTAGTGGCGAGCCTTGCTGCACGGATATTACCGCTTACTATGCATAGCGATGCTCAAAAACTAATCCAAGCATGCAAAAGCCGCAAGTTCATAGACCGCCCAAAACATCCGAAGAAAAGTTAACGCCATCATTTCCCCATGGCCATTCCACAAGTGTGGGAATCGAACATTGCAGTCCTCACGGAAGGCCTGGGAGTAAGATTCCTCATAGTGGCAATAGACTACTTCACAAAATGGATAGAAGGGAAGCCAATGGCCACCATAACAGGAAATCAGATCAAGAAATTCATATGGGAAAACATTGTATGCAGGTTTGGACTCCCAGGAGAAATAATATCTGACAACGGAAAACAATTCCGTGACAACCCATTTAAAGAATGGTGTGAAAAGATGAATATAAAGCAGCACTTTGCCTAGGTAAAACACCCACAAGCCAACGGATAGGTGGAGAGAGCGAATAGAAGCTTAGGGGAAGGTATAAAAGCTAGGTTGGAAGAAACAAGCAAGAACTGGCTAGATGAATTATTGCACGTCCTATGGGCGAATCGCACAATGATCAAATCTAGCAATGGAGACACTCCATTATCGTTAACATACAGAACGGAAGCTGTCATACCAGCTGAGATAGGGATGCCCACATGGAGGACAGCAGAAGCAAACATAGAAGAAAATGATGAAGCGTTGGAAATGAACCTAGACCTCCATGAAGAAAGAAGAGAACAAGCAGTAATACGCGAAGCAAAAAGCAAGGCATAAATGAAGAAATATTACAACTCAAGAGTCCGAAGTACAAGTTTCAAGCCAGGAGACTTAGTATATCGAACAATGATGCGAGCCACGCTGAAGAAGGAGGGCTAGGACCTAAATGGGAAGGGCCCTCACGCGGTCATGGAAGCACTAGGAAAGGGCGATATAAACTAAAGGACCGTATGGGAATCTAATCCCACGACATACGGAATGTTTGTAATTTAAGAGATGTTACATACATCAAGTGTAAGTAACCCATCCCTCGTGGATTCCGTAAAGGAGGGTTCATATCAAAACTATCTTTTATTGTTGTAATGTCTTGTCTTCTTTTACTGAATGAAAAAGGTGAAGCTTAGCAACCTTCACCAGTTTTACTTTAGAAAATCATTCTTTTTTAATCATTTAATATTTTTAAAGAACTTATGTACGCAGAGACGACATACATGTGGGCATGACCCATACAATGTTATTCGAATAACAAAAGGTCGAGTAACCTCCGAATTACCTCAAGACGTAAGAGATATTGCAAATCCAAAGATCGGGTGAATAACCCACAAGTATTCAGAAAAAGACTATTATAATAGACACATCCGTGTGAAGATTAAATAACAAAAGTTTCGGGACAAAGAAATATGCATACAAATAGACCTGCCTACACACAAAAAAAAGCGCCAAGGCCAAGAAGCCAAACAACAAAAAAGCATGATCACAATAAAGCACTACTAAATAGAAGGGTCCACAGATGAACCCATCCTAGCTTTGCAAACCAGACCATAACAGACCATCATGCTCGAAACGGACGAACGAATGACTCCACTATAGGCTCCGTGATACGATGGATCAAGAAAAGACAACTACGATCCGGCTGAACCATGAAGTGAGCCTTCCTTGTTTTTTTGCCCTATCAAAACAACCCTAGATTGAGTGAAGGGAGGACTCACTTGAAAAGCTCCGGAAGCACGAAAGCAGAACTACAAGTCGTTCCAGTAACACCGCTTCTAACAGAGGATAAATCATCGAGGGTACCGGGACGGGCGTTTAATGATGTCTTCAACGGAGAATCCTTGAGAGCCTCTAATGAAGAAAGCAAAGGAAACCGAGACCGCGGAGTGCTTGAAGAACATTTTCATAGTCGGTCTTAGTAGAAGGATTAAAAGCAGCCGCCGAGAAAGTATGCGACGAGTCGTACCATGAACATGCCCAACAACAAGCCCATCTTGCATACCTTTATCAACAAAGACAAATTAATAGCATTAGCCATGCATCCGTAGCCTTGCCAATGCCAAATATCTGCATTCACTAAGTTTAAAGCCTTCGCATTATAGCCAACTACGGCGGATGGACATAGCAAGAAGCAAGCTTCGATAAAGCTTTTCCTCCAAATACAAAGGCAACTTTAAGAAATAGCTTCTTCAAGCACGTTAGCTCTAAGGCATATATGAACTCTCGTGAACATTCTCGCCCAAAGCTTGTACCTAACAGAAAAAGTCCCGAGGTCAATAAAAAAAAAGAGAAGGAGAAGAAAAATAGACGCAAAAAAACAAACAAGAATACCGCTTAGTGAGATCAAGATTAGGGATTCTAAAATAGAGGAAGCACATTGTAAACGCTCAAGCTCAACATCTCCGACCGATAAGAAGCTTCCAACTCTTTGATTCTGCACGCAACATCATTTTCTTTGGCGCTGCTCTAAAGAAGAACCTCACCACTAAGAGACAATGTCTTAGAGGCGTCGGATTCAAGGAGCCAATTGAGACTCGAGCCCGCGGAATCGTTAGGCTGAACTCACACCTAGCGATAACTTCTCATTCTCTCAGAGATAATGTTCTCGCACAGTCCGTAACTCGTAACCAAACAAACATGACGAGTGACAAAAGGTCAAAAGTCGAAAATAAATCGCCGGCTCATTTCATGAAGTATGGAAGCGAACTTTGGAGGAGCAACACCGCAAAAATCTACCAGCCAGGGATTGTCAAGCAAAGACCGTTCAATACTTTCCACTGGATGATGACGCTCCTGGTAATGGGGTCCAAACCGCCAGTAGGGTTGGCATTGCTAGCCAAAGGTTGGCTAATAGATGGTCCGACAAGATCCTCGGCGCTACGGTTCGCCCTTCCGCTAGAAGACGAAGCCGAGAAGTGGGAAGCATTTCAAAATAGGTAGCAAACGGGAATACGGTAGCGTATAACAACAACGAAAAGATTCTCGCACTGTATAGAAGTAACCTCAGCCTCCAAAGCAGCAGCATTTCAGAATCAAGAAGAATCAAGAAATAACCAACCTTCGTGAGAACTGACACCAAGTTGATGCCTAAAAAAAGAACCAACAAAAATCCACCACGCCGAGTAGTGGAAATAGAAGAAGTAATGAAAGGACTAGTATGGGGAGTCAGAGGCCCATCTCAACCTCCAAAATGCTACTATTCAATAATTCCCAAAGCCACCAACAGAATGTTACTAATGGAGGGACTGACCGGGACTCAAAACGAGGCCTCTTGCGGAATAGATGGTCCCGGTAGTAGACAAAGGCCCTCTTTCCTCTTCAAAGAACCAGAGGAAGAAGGGTTAGCATCAATCAGAGCATCAAAAGACGATCCACCACCAAAGTGTCAACACTAGCACCTTCCTGATAAAAAAAGATTAATCATCGCCTCCAATCTCACCATTCTGCGAGCGTGAGCAATAGGAATAAGTGGCACGGCAAGGACGAACAAAGAACTTCCATAATAGGCTCCCCTCATGACGGATGGGTAGTCATTGGGCCTTTAGAGGCTCCGGGACTGAATAAACTGCACCACTATCATCGCACAAAGTTTTAAGCACGCTCAGAAAAAAAAAGAAAAAAAGAAAAAAAACAAAAAATAACAACAACAACAACGTAAAATAAAGCTCACCAAGGTTATCTTCACGAAGATACTCAGGGTACACATCGTCACTCAAAGTATAATAACGACTCAAACCAACCAAAGAAAGAAAGGCTCGAGGGCCCGAAGGGATAAGGATGAGCAAGAAGAGCATCAAAATGGTCGCATTGTATTCATCAGACGGGAGCGTGATCGTTAGAGATATTCCTCCTAGAATGCCGGAAACAAAACAGACAAGCAAAGGAATCAACCCATAAAATTGGTCATTCCAATTTTTGATGAATCAAGAGATTGGTATAAAGGGGAGGAACACCATCGCTTGCCAAAGGAAAACCACCTTTTCAACTTGGAGTTAACATAGAAACAACGAAACAGGCAACAGAGAGTAATGTTAAGAGCACGACATAAGATCTCAAAGTGAGAAACTATACACGCATTAAGAACCGATAGTTGAGAAATATTAATGCGATAGTACCTCAATAACTCAACAAGGAAAACAAACAGGGGAAAACGAAAATTAGCAAGATCAAAAAACCGTGTATATAATCCAATCTTCTCCGAAAGTGGCACTCATGCATTGTACACTTACGGTCCGAATCTCTGGATGTACTTTCGGTGGAATATGATAGGTCGTAAGGAAAGAACTAAATGACCCCGAGGGGTATTACATTTTATGTCAAGCAGTAAAGCCATAGCGGGTGGATCAAAGGATGACGGATGAAAAGTTCTTTTACAAGCTCTTTTTTCCCAAAGAAGAACAACAAATGGCTTAGGTGCAAAGGAGCAAGATTTATAGTAAAGCAAAACCTAGAACCAGATAATGACATGTGCAAAGGAAGGATAGAACGAACGACCAAGATTAAAGGTAAGAAAGGGGACATGTGGAATAGTAGGTCACGCCACATGGAAATGAAGAGTCAATAAATTTACACGCATGACAAGCTTCCCAAATAAAAAAGAGGACAAAGCTATAGATAACACCACGCCCGGTCAAATCATACTAGTAGTAAGTACTTTCACAAGACGCATAATAGCCAAGCGGTCAATACACTAGACTAGGGGGGACTGGGTGATGAGACAACTCCCATCAAAAAAGGGTGTGGGATAGCAAAGTGTTTAGTCAACTCAATTCTAGTAATACCCATCGCGATGCACCAATGTCCGACGAATGGACATACTAGACTAGGGGACTTTGATGTATGGTATGTATTACAGCCCACGAGCCCAATATACACTATATACATATTGGGCTCAGGCCCAATGATTACAAATCCTAGGCCTACAGGAAGACCACCGGCTAGATTGGCCATGGTTCAAAGCGAGATGCGCTAGCACATAACGGGTCGAACCTCAACCGTTAGATTCCTTACGCTCGTGATCCGCGATTAACACGAAACTTGCCCGCCAGGGTCCCGGCCCAAAGAACTAACCACTATATAGAATCTAGGAAACCCCATGCAAACCTCGCCTATATAAGGGGCTCTAATCCCCATACAAGGTAGAACTTTCTCTTTCATAATAACACATATACTAATACTTTCCTCTCAGAATGTGTGCTTACTCACGGAGCCTAATCGTGGGGTCCGTCCCCACAGTAAGACTAACAGTTTGCCTTTCTTGTGCAGGGATCCCATCCAAACTACTTGAATTAGTACAAGATTGATTCACCCAAAGCTTACCGGCCCAGTCCAACAAGCTACGTCCAAGCTTTCTATAATCTATCGCACAAATTGTACTAATAGAGATCAAAGAGAAGTTATGAGGGAGCTACATGCTAACCCTTTCTCGGAAAAGAGATGAAGATGTGTACGAACACGCTTGAAAACGCCTTATACATCGCGCAGCCTCTTCAACATACCGTGTTTCTCATGACTAATTATGCTCCAAGTTTTCCCATAACACTTAATGGGCAAAAGAAGAAGATGGATCGATAGATTGCCGCAGGCGCTTGATACATGGACTCTCCTAAAGAAACATTTTTGTGGAAAACTAGAAAGGGGGTTGAATAGGTTTGCCAATTTTAACTTAGTTTCAAAAAACTTTAGATTCGATGTTATGTGAAATCGTATGGATTGATAGAAAGTATAGATCTATAAGTAATGCAAGTAAAGAAAGCAAATAAAGTAAAGGATAGAAATGACACAACCGATTTATAGTGGTTCGGCTACAAGGACACCTTCCTTGCCGTACTCCACTCCCCGAGTCACCTACTCGAGAGTTCAAGCACACTGTGAACAAACTCCTTCAACTGGCAGAAGCCTTCACAACGCCGCTACACGCTTTCGTGTACAAAGCTAAATACCGAGTCCTTAACACGGAGGACCAAACCAACATAACTATAACACAACAAATATGTGAAATATGAAATACAAGATCTTTGCTGTAAATCTTGTAGAGGAACAAATCAATCAAGGACCCCTTGCTTGGATGACTTGTAGAATCTCGTATCTCTCGCTTTAGAAGGACCTATATGAGAATCACAACAGAAGAAAGAAGAACTACTATATTGATCAAGAGATCTGAGAATAGAGGAATGAAAGAATATATGAGAGAGTTTGTAAGAAGAGGGGTGAGGTACAATGAGGAAATGGCTCTCATTTATAAGGCAAAAACTTGCTATCTGGTAACGGATCCCACGGATCCACATGAGGGATCCGCCCGTAAATTGAGGGATCCGTAGGAAGCTCCCACTAAATGGGTTATAGGTCATGGATCATGGGTCATAGAATTTGGACCATGGGTATCCAAATAGATACAATGTATCTAGAAGATTCAATGCATCTAGTCAATGGGTCATGGGTTAGCTCCATGGGTTATGGATATGCTCCATGGGTATGGGTCATGGGTTATGGTTTTACCCATCCTAATAAACTATTACAATAAATGAATCATTACAACAATTTATATTAAATGACTATATATGTAAATGCTTTACAAAAATAACATGTATCCTTATAATTTTACTTTTGATAACTTTATATTTGTTATCAACAAAACACAAAGAGATCGCTAAATATTAATAAACGCGTTTTTATTTATTTGTATTAACCCTTTTTTGTTGATTTCAAAATATAATGTTATGATGAGTAAAACTTAAGATTAGATGTATGTTTTGAAAGCATATTTTTACTTTCTTTCCCCTTTTGTCAAACAAAAAGCTAGCCTAACGAAATAAAGTGTGGAGAAATAATATAATCCAATAATCACTAACTCCACTTGACGGTAGCTCCCCCTAGAAAAGGGCGTCAAGTGAGAAAATAAAAAACCTACAAAGAAAACGTTAGTAGTAACATGCAATATAATCTTGTGATTGACGAGAAACAAGATGGAGAGCCAAGATATGTAAATAAAGCCTTGTAATAAAAAGACAAAGTGTAGTGGTATATAGGCCACATACAAACATGTAAAAACTAAGAACAAGGTTTGTTCTTTAAAATGACTCAAAAGAAAAAAAAATAGAGAAAGTAATAATATCATTCCTTCCACCAGTATAAGGTTAATGATGGAGGTTTTAAGGGTGATGATGTTGATGCGATCAAGGATGTGGTTAAGTATGAATCGCATCTCGTCCCTAATTTCCATTTCAAGTTCTAGCGATTGGGCAACATTCACAATGTAAATGACGTAAGTATTGTGTGTGATGGTTTCCGGTTTGATTTGTGGAAAGCGGAATTTGTGGTGGAAGGTGTAAAAAATATGGATCAAAATCCGGAATGTTTGAAGGGTGGTGGGAAAGAACCTAGATGTTCTTAAAAGACAATGGGAGTTAAAGGTTGTGAAGTTATAAGATCTTTGTAAATTGTGTTTGGAGATGTGGGTGGTGTTAAAAAGACTAGTTCTTTTGGGTTGATTTGTTAGAGTATTTTCTCGTATCTTAAGGAGTTCCATAGAGTGATCTTGTGGAGATTGATAGGTGTAACACCCCCAATTTCATGATGCTAGTTTGAATTCAAACTGGTGTTACTTCATGGCACAAATAACAATAGAAAACTAACTCTAATTGAGTCGTTTAAAAGGTTTATCATTCGATTATATAAATACCGTAGTTTACAAAAAATGAGGTCCCAGTTGGTTCCATTGTTTACAAAATACATTAAATGAGTTTTAAGAATGATAATAAAATTATAGCTCCCGCTGAGTATCCGTGCTCCTCCGCAGCCTCGCACAATATGGACCCAAATACATGTTAAAACTGTCAACATAGAGGTTGAGTGAAATTCATAGAGTTTGTTTGATGGTTGAACACATTATGTTGGTAGTGTGAGTTATAAATTCACACCAATGGTTTGAAAACCAAAAAAGTTATTATTAGACTAAGCATCATGCAATCAAGCGCTAACGTGTTCCAAAATTAATTGAGAAAATGTCGGTAAGGTTCTATCGTAAAATTGCCATTTTTACCAATGTTACTCAAATATAGTGCGTTTGTTTGCCTCTAACGGGCCAACACAAACGGGATTCACAATCCCAATAGATCTATTCACAATATTCGCGCCCACTCTCACTAGTGATTAATGATTCATGATTAAGGACTTAAGTTTGGCAAATGCGTAACTTAGTAATAACAACAATCAGATAAGTATACTGTTTGAAAGCAATGTGTTCGGTTTAAAATAAAGCATGTATCTCCCCAAGGGTTTGTAAAACAATTAAGTAATAGAAAGTGGGACTATGAACTCACCTTAGCTGCATATAGTGAATAAGGTAATGCAAGCGATGACAAACAAAGCATGAAGATACGAATCAAGCAGAACCTAATAGATATGGAATATGTCTCAGAATATAATACGCGAAAAGTAATCGATGCGTATGAGTTTTCAAAAGATAATATGTTTTAGCTGTGAAGTTTTGTGATCGCTTGTAAAATGTTTAGTTTCATCATTCGTAGGTTTGAAGATCATAGACTCAAGGCAAACGACAAAGTATAAAACATATTTATACATGCAATAAAGGAAGTAACTGTGTAAAGATCAAATAAGTATATAGTTAACATATAATTTGATGGTTAAGTTTAGCATGACCAAACGTTTTATTCAATGTTTCCCAAAATTTGTAAACTTATAGTTATAAATCAAAATTTTCCAATAATATCATTTTAATACTCGTTTGAACAATATTTTCCATTTAGCATTTATGTTTGTTAATCCAATAATAGTTTAACCAAATAGTTCTAGTAAATAAATCCAATTTTAGATTATTTATCGGTTTACCGGTTTTTATAACTCGTTATTAGTTTAATATGTATTGGTTTAGTATTTTGTCCGTTATTTTAGTCTAATATATCAATTTCGTCATGAGTTGAATATATTGTAAGTCTCCAGTCCAATATGGTCCGATAGTCCAAATGATATCCATCCGACATATGTCCAAGTCCAGTAGTCTTAATATGTATTATTCAAATCGATAAGTATTGTATAGTCAATACAAGTGTTAATTCCAAAATATCCAAGAAGTACTAATAGGTCACAAGTAAACAAATGAATATACGTTAGTCTAACATTTTAATAAGTCACAATTTATTCAGAATAACAAAGTCTTACACTAAAATAACTTAAACCAATAAACAAAACCCACATCCATTATAATCCCTTAATGGGCTTTAACCTAGTTGTAACTTAAACACACCTTATGTCATGGGCTTCCACTCGTAATTGCAAAACCAAACTCATCATATGGACTTTTGAGACCAACCCAATTCTAAATATGAGACCAATCTAAACACAAACTCAGATTCACAGTTATAGAATTTGCAATCTCAACTAAACTTAAAAATACCATAATGCAAAGTAAAACTTATAACACAAACATGATATACAAAAACCAAACCTCTTTTGTGTCTCTCTTATGTTAAATCGAGATAACCTAACACCCTATGTGGGTTGTTGTGGTTCACCCAGCACAACAAACATCACCTTTCGGCGTTTACTTTTATAATGAGACCACCAAACACCCTCTTGGTGCGTCTCTTTGTCCACAACAAACAACCTGCCCAAGACCTCTGGGTGACTTGTGTCTGATAAGAAATAAACCAACCTCGGGGCCAAGGTTTAAACAAGGAATCAAACCAACAAACGCCCCTTGTGGGTTGGTTCTAATTTAAGAACAACAACACATAACTAAACAACCCCAAGTGTTTTATCAAGAGAAAGCAACACAAACACTCTAAGGTTTAGCTCAAATCCGAAACACAAACAACAATAATAACATCAATGGCAACAAATAAGGACCAAATCAAACTAGACTTATGGTCAATCGGGTGTGACCCGAAATATAATCGAAACAACCAAACACATCTATAACTAATTTAAACCACACGAAATCATGTAAAATATATTTATATCCGTTTTAATCCACTAAAATTTTATAACAAATGTTTTATATTCGGATTTATATAAAGAAAATACAAAGTGTGGGTTTTACATACCACAAGGATCAAGACAAGAGAGCTAACGTGGTGATGATTCTCGAATCAAACGAGACCCTATTATCACATCTAAACCCAAGGAAAATCATGACCTTCTTATCTTGATGATGATCACACTGATGGTGCACGGATGTGTTGATGGTGGTGAGAGGTGGTGGTTGTGCTCACTGTGCCGGGTGATGGCTTCATGGTGACGCCGTTGGTGTCGATGGGTCGTGATGATGTTGTCTGCTGTTATTGTTTATAAGATAGAGAGAGGAAGATGTTGTGTTTTGAGAGATGGTGTTTATTTGTTTTGTGTTTTATGATATAGAGAAGATATAAATATGATACAGAGAAGATATAAAGGTGTAAATGGTGATGTATGAGAGGGAAGAGATATGAGTTATCTCTTTTCTTTTTCTTTGTGTCTATAAATGACGTAAAGGTAAGAACAAGTCACCAAAATTTATGTGAGAAAGTATAAAGGAGAAAACGAATTTGACTTTGCTTTGTGTTGGTGTCAGCTCTAGATAAAGAAGAAAATCAATTGACCTTGCTTCTTTAAGGATATTTTGAAAACTTAGGTCCGTTTATTTGTTTAAAGGAATCACAATGGATATTGTAGATATTATGGTATGAAACAGTTTGATAGTTGAAAAAATATTGTTTGGTTTATATAATTGGGTTTGAATATTTTTTGATAAATATGAATTAAAGAGTGAGAAGTAGTGGCCCATGGGAATGGTTTTGGTAAAATCCACCATATTCAAGTGGTATGGATCTATGGGTATTATGTGTAGGGCCCACGGGAATGGTTTAGAAAAACCACTCAACCAAATAAACACATTTGGTTTCAAACTCATACCATCATTCCCACACCCCTATACCAAACGGACCCTTAATAGTTAAGTCATATTGGGTATAATTTGATCCCAGTAATTACAAATGTTAAACTTTTAAGTTGCGAAAATCAAAATAAGGTAACATAAAAATATAATGCTAATAAAAATGTTAAAACTTATTATCATACTTTATTTTAATATTTAAAATGAATCGTGGTTTATCGGAGTGTCTAAACGTAATATAAACCTAAAATAAAAATTTAAAATGATAATAAATAGATGTTTATAGTTAATTTAATAAACTAAAATTGCGGGTGGTTACAGTCTTACCAATTAAAAGGAACTTCGTCCCAAGTTCAGTCGGTTATATGTTGAAGTGATGTTAGTGAATAGGTGTGGTTTCTATACCAAATGGTTTATAGGATAACTAGTAATTCATTTCAACTTATCATTTTAGAGTAAGTGGTTTTTTTTATATTTTTTTATTTTTTATTTTATTTTATTTTTTTTACCTATGAAAAGTAATTGCCAATTATTGTGAACAAGTAGCCTAACGGCTACTTTTTATTCCATCCATACCCCATTTTTTTTTAAACTTCATTCTTCCATACATTACTTAATATTTCACTTACATTTCTCTCATCAATACTCCAAGATGCCGCATGTTATTATCATTATTGCGATCATGTATTTTGTAGTAGCATCTATCTACTATGTTAACTCGAAGAAGAAAACAACCGTTTTGTTTATGATTTTGGCGATTCTTTTTCCACTCGTGGGTTTACAATATGCAGATAAGTGTGGGGTAATAGTTAGTTTTGTGAGAATAGAAGTGTAATAAAACTTTGTTTGACTTCTTTTTTTATGTAATTTTATCTTATTCCTACAAGAGTAGAAGAATGTAAGAATAATTTCATTTATTCTTAATTTGTGACTTATTTGGTTTACTAGATATATTTAACTTATTTGAAAAGAGAATAAGCTCATGAAAACTAGTTGTTGACACTCGAATTTATGTTAAGATGTGACCAAGTGGTTACGTTTAGGTATGGTCTCGCTAAATGGCTTTGGGTGGTTTTATTTTGATCAAGGGCCGACGCTTGTTAAGTATAAGGTGCGTTCGGATTAAAGTGTGGTTCGAAGTCCACAATTAAAATAAAGAGTGGTGGTAGATGAGATTGAATATTTGTGGTAAAGATGTGGTAAGGGTTCATTTAGTTATCGTATTTAATCTGATAAATACACATGAATTGTTTATACTCACACAAAATTTTTTGTGATTCTCTAAACCATGTAGCAAATCAATCTGGCATAACCCATATATAACTACTCCAAGTATTCCAAAAATTCATTTCTAAGTTGAACAGACATGCATTGTATTATACGGAGATTGCTAGATGAAAAGTTTGTATTCACCCAAAAAACGCGAAGTTTTTATCAAAAATTTACTTCAACATAATTCCAAAGATAATTATTCTCGTATGGTGTACACCACTGAAGTCGGACATAGGTGATCGGCTATGTCCCAACGTCCCTGGTTGAATATAGGTGATCGTGCTATATTCCACCGAGGTTCAATGAACTTTGAAATACTTAACTTAGTTATACTTGTATCATGCCCATTGATGTGACAAATATGGCGATTATTTAAATATCTCATATAAAAGTAATATAAGTTTGTACATACGTAATAACCAAATATAAGAATGTAATATGAGTGTGTAACACAAGCAAGTAAGGCAAGTGAGCGGATTGGAAATTTCAAGTAGTTCTAAAACAACCACAATGGGCTAGAAGCATGGACCTTTAATAATGAGGGTTTCAAAAGAAAATTTTGATGAATGTAGAAAGGTTGAACTTCAGCTTTTGTAGATGATGGGTCAGTTTATCTTTTAGAAATCACATTTCTTGTATTTCCATTAGAGAAATTGATAAACCGTGACGGGTTTCGTAAAACTATATTACATAAGGTTTTTATAAGATAATTTCTAGAGTCTATTGTATAATTTACAATGTTTGCGAAGTAGTTGAGACATTTGTGTAACTCACAATGTCTAAATGAGTTAATTGTTTCATTTACAGTGTTTGGGGATATAATTGAGACCAATGTAGGATTTACAAAGTGTTCTGAGAATGTAATATAGACCATGTGGATTTTACAGTGTCCGAGAATATATTAGAAGATTAATGTAGGATTTATGTGTTGGAAAGTAGGAAAGACCATTGTAACGTACAATGTCTTGGAGGAAGTTTCGCAATCCTAAAATGCATGAGTAGATACATGATTTGGAGAAATATAAAATAAGCCGTAATGCTTTAGAATAGGCATATGTAGATATGTTTAGTACATCGTTTATAATTGAAAATTATGTCGAGTGTATATCAATATACTAAAGTGTTTGTGGTAGCATAAACTGGCTATAATTCACCTAATTAACTGAGGATGGAAGGCATTGGAGAATGGAAGGCTATAAATGTTTTGTTTGTAAAAGTAATTATAGTTTAGGGCCACAATAGGACCCGTTTCTATAATTAAAGCTCGATACCAATCTGTAACACCCCAATTTCATGATGCTAAATTTGAATTCAAACCGGTGTTACTTCATGGCACAACAGTCATAACAATAGAAAACGAACTCTAATTGAGTCATTTTAAAAGATTTATCATTCGATTTATATAAATATCAGAGTTTACAAAAATGAGGTCCCGGTTGGTTCCATTGTTTACAAAATACATTAAATGAGTTTTAAGAATGATAATAAAATTTATAGCCTGCTGAGTATCCGTGTTCTCCTCAGGTGCCTCGTACAATATGAACATAAAATACATGCTTAAAACTGTCAACACAAAGGTTGAGTGAAATTCATAGAGTTTGTTTGATGGTTGAACACATTATGTTGGTAGTGTGAGTTATAAATTCACACCAATGGTTTGAAAACCAAAATAGTTATTATTAGACTAAGCATCATGCAATCAAGGCGTTAACGTGTTCCAAAATTAATTGAGAAAATGTCTATGCGTCCTATCAGATAAAATTGCCATTTTTACCAATGTTACTCAAATATAGTGCGTTTGTTTGCCTCTAACGGGCCAACACAAACGGGATTCGTCAATCCCAATAGATCTATTCACAATATTCATACCACTCACATAGTGATTAAGGATTCATGATTAAGGGACTTAAGTTTGGCAAATGCGGTAACTTAGTGCTAATAACAATCGATAAGTATATAGTTTGAAAGCAATGTGTTCGGTTTAAAATAAAGCATGTATCTCCCCAAGGGTTTGTAAAACAATTAAGTAATAGTGAAGGCTATGAACTCACCTTAGCGTATAGTGAATAAGGTAATGCAAGCGATGACAAACAAAGCATGAAGATAACGAATCGGCAGAACCTAATAGATATGGAATATGTCTCAGAATATAATACGCGAAAAGTAATCGATGCGTATGAGTTTTCAAAAGATAATATGTTTTAGTTTTCGTGGAAGTTTCGATCGCTGAAATGTTTAGTTTCATCATTCGTGTGGTGGTTTGAAGATCATAGACTCAAGGCAAAACGCACGCCAAAGTATAAAACATATTTATACATGCAATAAAGGAAGTAACCAGGTAAAGATCAAATAAGTATATAGTTAACATATAATTTGATGGTTAAGTTTAGCATGACCAAATCGTTTATTCAATGTTTCCCAAAATTTGTAAACTTATAGTTATAAATCAAAATTTTCCAATAATATCATTTTAATACTCGTTTGAACAATATTTTTCCATTTAGCATATTTATGTTTGTTAATCCAAATAATAGTTTAACCAAATAGTTCTAGTAAATAAATCAAATTTGAGATTATTTATCGGTTTACCGGTTTTTATAACTCGTTATTAGTTTAATATGTATTGGTTTAGTATTTTGGTCCGTTACGAGTCTAATATATCAATTTCGTCATGAGTTGAATATATTAAGTTCGTCCCGAGTCCAATATGGTCCGATAGTCCAAATGATATATCAATCGACATATGTCCAAGTCCGTAGTCTTAATCAGTATTATTCAAATCGATAAGTATTGGTATAGTCTAATACAAGTGTTAATTCCAAAATATCCAAGAAGTACTACGTAGGTCACAAGTAAACAAATGAATATACGTTAGTCTAATATTTTAATAAGTCACAATTACTATTCGTAAATAACAAAGTCTTACACTAAAATAACTTAAACCAATAAACAAAACCCACATCCATTATAATCCCTTAATAGGCTTTAACCTAGTTGTAAGTTAAACACACCTTATGTCATGGGCTGCACCTCAAGTAATTGCAAAACCAAACTCATCATATGGACTTTTTGAGACCAACCCAATTCTAAATATGACCAGCCTAAACACAAACTCAGATTCACAGTTATAGAATTTGCAATCTCAACTAAACTTAAAAATACCATAATGCAAAGTAAAACTTATAACACAAACATGATATACAAAAACCAAACCTCTTTTGTGTCTCTCTTATGTTAAATCGAGATAACCTAACACCCTATGCGGTTGTTGTTGGTTCACCGAGCACAAACAAACATCACATTCGGTCGCTTTTTATAACTGAGACCACCAACACCCTCTCGTGTGGCTCTCTTTGGTCCAACAACAAACAAACCCAACGGACCCTCTTGGGTGACTTGTTGTCTCGATAGCGTAAATAAACGCAACCTCGGGCTGAAACAAGGAATCAAACCAACAACGCGCCCCTTGTGGGTTGGTTCTCCGCATCGAGAACAACAACACAATAACTAAACAACCCCAAGTGGGTTTCTTTGACATGCCGACATCAAGAGAAAGCAACACAAACACTCTATACGCTTAGCTCAAACCGAAACACAAACAACAATAATAACATCAATGGCAACAAATAAGGACCAAATCAAACTAGACTTATGGTCAATCGGGTGTGACCCGAAATATAATCGAATCAACCAAACACATCTATAACTAATTTAAACCACACGAAATCATGTAAAAATATATTTATATCCGTTTAATCCACGAAAATTTTATAACAAATGTTTTATATTCGGATTTATATAAAGAAAATACAAAGTTGTGGGTTTTCACATACCACAAGGATCAAGACAAGAGAGCTAACGTGGTGATGATTCTCGAATCAAACGAGACCCTATTATCACATCTAAACCCAAGGAAAATCACGATCCCTTCTTATCTTGATGATGACGATACTGATGGTGGCGACGTGATGTGTTGATGGTGGTGAGAGGTGGTGGTTGTGCTCACGGTGCGGTGATGGCTTCGATGGTGGCCGGTTGGTCGATGTGGTCAGGATGATGTGGTTTGCTGCTGGTTGTTTATAAGATAGAGAGGAGAGAAGTTAAGCTGTGTTTTAGAGAGATGGAGAGTTTATTTGTTTTGTGTTTTATGATACAGAGAAGAGAAACATAGATATAAAGGTGTAAATGGTGATGTATGAGAGGGAAGAGATAAGGAGTTATCTCTTTTGTTTTTCTTTGTGTCTATCAAATGACGAAGGTAAAACAAGTCACGAAAATTTTATGTGAGTGGAGTATAAAGGAGAAAACGAATTTGACTTTGCTTTGTGTTGGTGTTGGTCTAGATAAAGAAGAAAAATCAATTGGACCTTTGCCTCTTGCGGATATTTTGAAAACTTAATAGTTAAGTCTTGGTATAGTGGGTATAATTTGATCCCAGTAATTACAAATGTTAAACTTTTAAGTTGCGAAAATCAAAATAAGGTAACATAAAAATATAATGCTAATAAAAATGTTAAAACTTATTATCATACTTTATTTTAATATTTAAAATGAATCGTGGTTTATCGGAGTGTCTAAACGTAATATAAACTGAAAATAAAAATTTTAAATGATAATAAATAGATGTTTATAGTTAATTTAATAAACTAAAATTACGGGTGGTTACAATAGGTGATGATGGTGGTGCTATGTTGGAGATGACTGAGGTGATACTATGGAATCATTTGGTGGTGAATGAGTATTTGGTGATGAACTTTTTGACAATGGTTTGGCTAAACAACAAGGCCGATTATTGCATAATCGTACTTATGTTTTCTAGATTTGAGTGGTGGTACTATGGAAGGTGGTAGGATAAAGTTTTGGATTTCATGAAGAGGATTGTTTGCACTAGGTGATTCATCAAAGTTGGAAGATCTTTTAGATAACATGATGATGATTGTTTGTGAGGTTGAGAGTGATGGATATGCAACCATTTTGGGAAGCTTGTTTATAAAGAAAATAGTGCATTGTAATGAATGTTGACAAAAAATATAGACTAAAATATAATGATTAGATATGAATTTAAGGCATGTGATCATGAGAATACAAGCATTAAGTAACATACTCATTAGTGAAAGAGGTAAAATGATGAAAATATGAAGGTTTATAGCCAAAATGAGAAAAAATAGAGAGAAATTCAGCTTCTTACCGGTTCCTACTTAATCCTTTCCTTGAGCAAACCGCCCAAATAAGTAATGTGGGATCCGTGGTACTGGTGACTCAAGCAGCTCAAAATTTTCCTTTTGGAAACATTTGTGCCTAGTATGTGCCTATATGCAAACCATTTGGAGTTGCGGTTATCTCGACTAAAAAAGAAAAAAGAAAAATAGACTATAAGTGAAAAGCATACTATTATGTGAGATAACCCGAGTGCTCCTAAATTCATTGTTGCTTTAATGAAATACCCAAAACACATATTAGTTATGTATTCCTTTAGCATTCAAAAGACATGATTCAATGAAACGGGTTTTCCTTTGTATTAATAATGAAAAAGGTTTGTCCTAGACGTGAGAATGGTTTTAGGAAAATGATACGGGAAGAAGTATCCTTTTAGAAAGCATTTCGAAAAAGTTTCTTTGTTTAAAGAAAATTTTATCTTTTGGTTAAGAAAAATAGATATGAAATTACATGTTGTAAAATAAAATTTATCTTGGGTTTTGAAAATTCCGTATTGTTCACGAGTTATGTGTGAAATACAGATACTAGACTCAGAAATGAAGAAGGCTAATGTTTACATACCTTGTAGAGTTCAGAGGCAAATTACGACGATTGTTCCATGAGACCAAGACCAAGACGAAGCAAGTTGAATTGTTCCCGCTTCAATGGTTTGGTGAGTACGTCGGCTATGTTATCTTCGAATGCTACCTTCTAGATATAATGTTCTCTTTGAACACTGTCTCTTATGAATTGATGATGGATCTCTATATGCTTGGTGTGAGAGTGCAACACCGGATTCTTGCTTAAGTCAACGCACCTTTGTTGTTGCATAGAATGGCTATGTCACTTAGATGAATGTCGTAGTCAACTAACACTTGTTTCATCTATAGTGCTTGTTGGCATGCTTTGCCGATGGAGACATATTCGGCTTCGGTTGTTGATATGGCCAATGCCGTTTGCTTCTTCGAGAACCAAGATGTCAAACAACATCCCATAAATTACATACACCACTTGTACTCTTTCGGTCAACATAATCACCTACATGGTAAGAATCTACATATACATTAGTTTCTACCCCTACACCTTAGGATACCAGAAACCTAATTGAGTCATACCCTTAATGTATCTAAATATTCTTTTGATAATCTAGATGTGAAGTTTTAGGGTCTTCTTGAAACCTAGTACATAGACAAACACTAAACATGATATCCGGCTGACTAGCCATAAGATAGAGAAGACTACAAATCATGCCACGGTATTTTGTGTTATCAATGGATTCACCGTCTACATCTTTTGCAAGTTTAGTGTCGATGACATTGGTGTTTTTATGGGTTTTGACTCTACTAAACCAAATTTCTTTAACATCTCTTTTATGTATGTAGATTGATTAAAGAAGATACCATCTTCTAGTTGTTTTATTTGTAGACCAAGAAAGAAACTTATTTCTCCCATCATACTCATTTCAAACTCGTCATGCATGATTTTTGAGAAATCATCACACATGTCTTGACAAGTAGATCCAATATAATATCATCCAATGATATTTGAACACTAATTATATGTGATTCCTTTTAGTTAGTGAAAAGTGTATTACCAACTAACCCCTTGGTGTAGTTGTTTTTGATTAAAAATGACTTGAGTCTATCATACCAAGCTTTTGGGGCTTGTTTAAGACCGTTAAGAGCTTTCTTTAATTTATACACATGTTTAGGTTTTTTGAAAGCAATAAAGCCCGGAGGTTCAGCTACATAAACTTCTTCACTAATAAAACCATTTAGAAAAGAACTTTTAAAATCCATTTGAAAAATCTTAAGATCATTAGCACAAGCATAAGTAAGAAGTATTCTTATAGACTCTAATCTAGCCACGGGAGCATAGGTGTCATCAAAGTCTATGCCTTCTTGTTGATTATACCCTTGGGCAAGGAGTCTAGCTTTGTTTCTAGACACTACCCCGTTTGCATCTAACTTGTTTTTATATACCCATTTAGTTCCTATTATGGTTTGTTATTGTGGAGGGACAAGTGTACAAACATCATTAGAAACAAATTGATTTAACTCTTCTTGCATAGCCATTACCCAACTTTCATTTTATGGCTTTTATGTATTCTTAGGTTCTATGGTTGAGGCAAAACAAAATAAACTACTTTCGTTTGACTTGAGATTAAGGTTCTTTCATTTAACTTTCCTATGACCTTATCTACGGGTGATCTTTAGACTCTTTAATATTGATGATTTCATTGTTTAATGGTTCATCTTCTTTGTTTGTATTTTTTTTTATTTCTATGGCTTCACTTTCGATTATCTCATCATCAACAAGAGGTTGGGTAGATTTAGGTGGACTCTCATCAAATTTTACGTTTAATGACACTTCAACCTTCATTACTTTTATTTAATATAACTTAAGCTTTGCTATTAGGAGAGTAACCTAAAAAGATACCTTCGGTTGATTTAGGATCAAATTTAGTTAGGTAATCTTTTGTGTTAAATAGAAAACATTTACTAACAAAGACTCTAAATTGTTCTAACGTAGGCTTTTTGCCTCAAGGTAACTCGTATGGAGTTTTCCCAAAAAATGGTCTAATTAAGACTCGGTTAAGTATGTATGTTGATGTATCAACGACATTGCACTGAAATTTTTGAGAAATAGATTTCTCATTTAACATGTGTGACTCATTTCAGGGTTCTATTTTTTCCATTCAACTACCCCATTCGATTGTAGAGAGCGAGGAGCCGAGAAATTGTGAGTAATACCATTAGCGCAAAGCTCCAAATTGCACTTAATTATCGAATTCCCTACCATGATCCATTCTAATAGACACTATAGGACTTCCTAATTGTCTTTGGATTTCTTACTTAATATTTCAAAGTAATTGAACGTTTTAGTTTTATTCTTTAAAATTTTAGTCCATGTGTACCTAGAGTAATCATCCACTATAACCAAAATATAATAGTTACCTCCAAAACTTTGAATAGCGGATGGACTAAATAAATCCATGTGAAGTAGTTCTAGATACTTAGTAGTAGAGACCATATTTTTAGCTTTGTGACTAGCATGGACTTGTTTTCCTACATTACAAGCATCACAAAAATGATGTTCAGTATTTTAATTTTTGTAGATCTCTTACTAGTTCTTTAGATGATAGCGATTGAAGAAGTCGTGGCGTGACCCAATCTTCGATGCCATAAGGTCAAAGTATCTTCCATAAGTAATACAAAGTTTTCTTCGTGTTCATTACCCATTTTAATGACATAGACTCCAAGTTTTCTAATGCCTCTTCCTATAGTAATACCGTTTTTCAATATTTTACTACCGGTTTCACTAAAAAGTACGTTACACTTTTATCACATATTTGTCCTATACTTAGAAGGTTGAAGTTTAGGTTTTCTACGTAACACATCAATCGCATGGTTAAAGATTTTGAGAAATTGTACTCTTACCGATGATTTTGCTCTTTATTACCGGTCATGTACCTCGTGCACCCGCTATCCTTGATCCATTCATCCGGATCTAGGTGGACCTTTAAGCACACCTAAGAAAACAATTAACTTAAAACTTTGGTCCCCATTTGTTCATGGGTCCATTAGTGTTATACATTTCATTCATATTAGGCATATATGAAAAAAGGAAAATGCATTCCATGGTGTAAAGTTTTGAAATGGAAAGCCGTTTTGTACATTAGATTCCATCCCATTTGATGGTGGTTACTTCTCGGACAAACGTTATTAGATCTCCTTATAAATGTGTTTGGTTTTGAAAATGATGGACGTTTGTTTCTCATAAAACTTTGATTTTGTTTTAGTGGTGGTGGTTGTCTAATAGTAATATGGGTTGGTTTCTTCTTATTAACGATAACAAAGTTGGTTCTAGATGAAGTAACTACACTATTTCTACTGCTTTTCAGTTTCTGACTAATTGTGTTTCTTTATTTTCGCTAGTTGGTGCATTATGTTCTTGAAAACCTAGACCCTTTTGATTGTTTCATGTTTTAACACTATCTAGTATTGTTTTTAGAGTATTCGTATTCATTGTAGCAATCTTGGAATCAAGATTATCAACTAGTGTTTGAAGTTGAACACAAAGCTCACATTCCCACTTGCTATCTTCCCTTTTTCTAAACGTTTTAATTTGCTTTTTAATTCAATGACTTCCTTTTTCTAAACGTTCATTTTGGTTTTTCAAAATCTTGTTTTTGTTAATTAATTTTAGACTAATTTTGCAAAGTTTATCATATTCACGATGCAATGACTCATCATCTAATGATGAGCTACTATAATAGAGAGATTCGGGACATACCTCATTTGAGTCATTTGCCATGAGACAAATGTTTTGGTCCTCCTCTCGCTCATTCCCCACACGAACCACTCACGAACGATTTTTGTTCTTGGGACACTCACTAATGAAGTGACTAGGGTCTCCACATTTAAAACATGCTCATTCATCCCTTGCTTTCTTTTCGTCTTTGCCTTTCCGGAACCCCTTCTTGTCGTCATATGGTTGCTTGACATATCTTCCTTATCTTCAAAAGAACTTCTTGAAATCCCTTACCGCCATAGCATATTCTTCGTCATCACTATCCAAAGAGGAGTTTTCTTCATCACTTGAGACCTTCTTGGCCTTTAAGGCAAGAGATTTGTGCTTCTCTTTGAGGCTTCTGAATCTTTAGCGGTGACAAGCCCATAGACCTTTAGGATTGCCTATGAGTCTGGCTGAGGGTGAGGATTGACAAGTCTTTTGATTCTTCGATAGCCGCTTTTCACCTTTGATCTCCACTTGGATGGAAGTTCCCTAGATATC
>OU343224.1:31295098-31416967 GCA_910596185.1 Chrysanthemum makinoi
GGGTGTTACTTCATGGCACAACAGTCATAACAATAGAAAACGAACTCTAATTGAGTCGTTTTAAAAGGTTTATCATTCGATTTATATAAATACCAGAGTTTACAAAAATGAGGTCCCAGTTGGTTCCATTGTTTACAAAATACATTAAATGAGTTTTAAGAATGATAATAAAATTTATAGCCTGCTTGAGTATCCGTGCTCCTCCGTGCCAGCCTCGTACAATATGGACCTGAAATACATGCTTAAAACTGTCAACACAAAGGTTGAGTGAAATTCATAGAGTTTGTTTGATGGTTGAACACATTATGTTGGTAGTGTGAGTTATAAATTCACACCAATGGTTTGAAAACCAAAACAATTATTATTAGACTAAGCATCATGCAATCAAGGCGTTAACGTCTTCCAAAATTAATTGGAGAAAATGTCGGTGCGTGCCCTATCAGGTAAAATTGCCATTTTTACCAATGTTACTCAAATATAGTGCGTTTGTTTGCCTCTAACGGGCCAACACAAACGGGATTCGTCAATCCCAATAGATCTATTCACAATATTCGCGCCCACTCTCACATAGTGATTAATGATTCATGATTAAGGGACTTAAGTTTGGCAAATGCGGTAACTTAGTGCTAATAACAATCAGATAAGTATATAGTTTGAAAGCAATGTGTTCGGTTTAAAATAAAGCATGTATCTCCCCCAAGGGTTTGTAAAACAATTAAGTAATAGAAAGTGGGGCTATGAACTCACCTTAGCGTATAGTGAATAAGGTAATGCAAGCGATGACAAACAAAGCATGAAGATAACGAATCGGCAGAACCTAATAGATATGGAATATGTCTCAGAATATAATACGCGAAAAGTAATCGATGCGTATGAGTTTTCAAAAGATAATATGTTTTAGTTTTCGTGGAAGTTTCGTATCGTTTGTAAAATGTTTAGTTTCATCATTCGTGTGGTGGTTTGAAGATCATAGACTCAAGGCAAAACGCACGCCAAAGTATAAAACATATTTATACATGCAATAAAGGAAGTAACCAGGTAAAGATCAAATAAGTATATAGTTAACATATAATTTGATGGTTAAGTTTAGCATGACCAAATCGTTTATTCAATGTTTCCCAAAATTTGTAAACTTATAGTTATAAATCAAAATTTTCCAATAATATCATTTTAATACTCGTTTGAACAATATTTTTCCATTTAGCATATTTATGTTTGTTAATCCAAATAATAGTTTAACCAAATAGTTCTAGTAAATAAATCAAATTTTAGATTATTTATCGGTTTACCGGTTTTTATAACTCGTTATTAGTTTAATATGTATTGGTTTAGTATTTTGGTCCGTTACGAGTCTAATATATCAATTTCGTCATGAGTTGAATATATTAAGTTCGTCCCGAGTCCAATATGGTCCGATAGTCCAAATGATATCCATCTGACATATGTCCAAGTCCGTAGTCTTAATATGTATTATTCAAATCTGATAAGTATTGGTATAGTCTAATACAAGTGTTAATTCCAAAATATCCAAGAAGTACTACGTAGGTCACAAGTAAACAAATGAATATACGTTAGTCTAACATTTTAATAAGTCACAATTACTATTCGTAAATAACAAAGTCTTACACTAAAATAACTTAAACCAATAAACAAAACCCACATCCATTATAATCCCTTAATAGGCTTTAACCTAGTTGTAACTTAAACACACCTTATGTCATGGGCTGCACCTCAAGTAATTGCAAAACCAAACTCATCATATGGACTTTTTGAGACCAACCCAATTCTAAATATGAGACCAGTCTAAACACAAACTCAGATTCACAGTTATAGAATTTGCAATCTCAACTAAACTTAAAAATACCATAATGCAAAGTAAAACTTATAACACAAACATGATATACAAAAACCAAACCTCTTTTGTGTCTCTCTTATGTTAAATCGAGATAACCTAACACCCTATGTGGGTTGTTGTTGGTTCACCGAGCACAAACAAACATCACCTTCGGTCGTTTACTTTTATAACTGAGACCACCAAACACCCTCTTGGGTGCGTCTCTTTTGGTCCAACAACAAACAAACCCAACGGCACCCTCTTGGGTGACTTGTTGTCTCGATAGCAGAAATAAACGCAACCTCAGTGGCTGAAACAAGGAATCAAACCAACAAACGCGCCCCTTGTGGGTTGGTTCCTGTACCGAGAACAACAACACAATAACTAAACAACCCCAAGTGGGTTTCTTTGACATGCCGACATCAAGAGAAAGCAACACAAACACTCTATACGGGTTTAGCTCAAATCCGAAACACAAACAACAATAATAACATCAATGGCAACAAATAAGGACCAAATCAAACTAGACTTATGGTCAATCGGGTGACCGAAATATAATCGAATCAACCAAACACATCTATAACTAATTTAAACCACACGAAATCATGTAAAAATATATTTATATCCAGTTTTAATCCACGAAAATTTTATAACAAATGTTTTATATTCGGATTTATATAAAGAAAATACAAAGTTGTGGGGTTTTCGACATACCACAAGGATCAAGACAAGAGAGCTAACGTGGTGATGATTCTCGAATCAAACGAGACCCTATTATCACATCTAAACCCAAGGAAAATCACGATCCCTTCTTATCTTGATGATGACGATACTGATGGTGGCGACGTGATGTGTTGATGGTGGTGAGAGGGTGGTGGTTGTGCTCGCTGGTGCTGGTGATGGCTTCGATGGTGGCGCCGGTTGGTGTCGATGGGCTGTGATGATGTTGCTGTTGTTGTTGTTTATAAGATAGAGAGGAGGAAGATAAGTTGTGTTTTAGAGAGATGGTGTTTATTTGTTTTGTGTTTTATGATATAGAGAAGATATAAATATGATACAGAGAAGATATAAAGGTGTAAATGGTGATGTATGAGAGGGAAGAGATAAGGAGTTATCTCTTTTCTTTTTCTTTGTGTCTATCAAATGACAGAAAGGTAAGAACAAGTCACGAAAATTTTATGTGAGTGGAGTATAAAGGAGAAAACGAATTTGACTTTGCTTTGTGTTGGTGTCGGTGATTTGATAGTTGAAAATAGATAAAGAAGAAAAATCAATTGGACCTGCTTCTATGGGTATTTGCATGAATGGGATATTTTGTTTCAAACTCATACCATCATTCCCATATACCAAAACTTAATAGTTAAGTCATATTGGGTATAATTTGATCCCAGTAATTACAAATGTTAAACTTTTAAGTTGCGAAAATCAAAATAAGGTAACATAAAAATATAATGCTAATAAAAATGTTAAAACTTATTATCATACTTTATTTTAATATTTAAAATGAATCGTGGTTTATCGGAGTGTCTAAACGTAATATAAACTGAAAATAAAAATTTAAAATGATAATAAATAGATGTTTATAGTTAATTTAATAAACGAAAAATTGTGGGTGGTTACAGTCTTACCACCTGAAAAGGAACTTCGTCCCGAAGTTCAGTTCGTGTTATATGTTGAAGTGATGTTAGTGAATAGGTGTGGTTTCTTGCGCCAAATGGTTTATAGGATAACTAGTAATTCATTTCAACTTATCATTTTAGAGTAAGTGGTTTTTTTTTTATATTTTATTTTTATTTTTTTTTTATTTTTTTTTACCTATGAAAAGTAATTGCCAATTATTGTGAACAAGTAGCCTAACGGCTACTTTTTATTCCATCCATACCCCATTTTTTTTTAAACTTCATTCTTCCATACATTACTTAATATTTCACTTACATTTCTCTCATCAATACTCCAAGATGCCGCATGTTATTATCATTATTGCGATCGTGTATTTTGTAGTAGCATCTATCTACTATGTTAACCTCTCGGAAGAAGAAAACAATCCGTTTTTGTTTATGATTTTGGCGATTCTTTTTCCACTCGTGGGTTTAGCAATATGCGTAGATAAGTGTTGGGGGTAATAGTTAGTTTTGTGAGAATAGAAGTGTAATAAAACTTTGTTTGACTTCTTTTTTTATGTAATTTTTATCTTATTCCTACAGTAGTAGAAGAATGTGTAAGAATAATTTCATTTATTCTTAATTTGTGACTTATTTGGTTTACTAGATATATTTAACTTATTTGAAAAGAGAATAAGCTCATGAAAACTAGTTGTTGACACTCGAATTTATGTTAAGATGTGACCAAGTGGTTACGTTTAGGTATGGTCTCGCTAAATGGCTTTGGGTGGTTTTATTTTGATCAAGGGCCGACGCTTGTTAAGTATAAGGTGCGTTCGGATTAAAGTGTGGTTCGAAGTCCACAATTAAAATAAAGAGTGGTGGTAGATGAGATTGAATATTTGTGGTAAAGATGTGGTAAGGGTTCATTTAGTTATCGTATTTAATCTGATAAATACACATGAATTGTTTATACTCACACAAAATTTTTGTGATTCTCGAAAACCATGTAGCAAATCAATCTGGCATAACCCATATATAACTACTCCAAGTATTCCAAAAATTCATTTCTAAGTTGAACAGACATGCATTGTATTATACGGAGATTGCTAGATGAAAAGTTTGTGTATTCACCCAAAACGTTTGTAGCACCCGAAGTTTTTATCAAAAATTTACTTCAACATAATTCCAGTATAACTATTCTCAGTATTGCAAAATTCACCTCTGAGTCGGACATAGGTGATCAGGCTATGTCCCACTGTCCCTGGTTGAATATAGGTGATCAGGCTATATTCCACCGAGGTTCAATGAATTTTGAAATACTTAACTTAGTTATACTTGTATCATGCCCATTGATGTGATAAATATGGCGATTATTTAAATATCTCATATAAAAGTAATATAAGTTTGTACATACGTAATAACCAAATATAAGAATGTAATATGAGTGTGTAACACAAGCAAGTAAGGCAAGTGAGCGTGAATTGGAAATTTCAAGTAGTTCTAAAACAGTCCACACTGGGCTAGAAGCATGGACCTTTAATAATGAGGGTTTCAAAAAGAAAATTTTGATGAATGTAGAAAAGTTGCTGAACTTCAGCTTTTGTAGATGATGGGTCAGTTTATCTTTTAGAAATCACATTTCTTGTATTTCCATTAGAGAAATTGATAAACTGTGATGGTTTCGTGTAAAACTATATTACATAAGGTTTTATAAGATAATTTCTAGAGTCTATTGTATAATTTACAATGTTTGCGAAGTAGTTGAGACATTTGTGTAACTCACAATGTCTAAATGAGTTAATTGTTTCATTTACAGTGTTTGGGGATATAATTGAGACCAATGTAGGATTTACAGTGTCTGAGAATGTAATATAGACCACTGTAGGATTTACAGTGTCTGAGAATATATTATAGACCACTGTAGGATTTACAGTGTCTGGAAAGTAGGAAAGACCATTGTAATCAGTTACAATGTCTTGGAGGAAGTTTCGCAATCCTAAAATGCATGAGTAGATACATGATTTGGAGAAATATAAAATAAGCCGTAATGCTTTAGAATAGGCATATGTAGATATGTTTAGTACATCGTTTATAATTGAAAATTATGTCGAGTGTATATCAATATACTAAAGTGTTTGTGTAGCATAAACTGTCTATAATTCACCTAATTACCTGGAGGATGGAAGGCACGGAGAATGGAAGGCTATAAAATGTTTTTGTTTGTAAAAGTAATTATAGTTTAGGTCACAATTAGACCCGTTTCTCTATAATTAAAGCTCTGATACCAATCTGTAACACCCCCAATTTCATGATGCGCAGCGGAATTCAAACTGGGTGTTACTTCATGGCACAACAGTCATAACAATAGAAAACGAACTCTAATTGAGTCGTTTTAAAAGGTTTATCATTCGATTTATATAAATACCAGAGTTTACAAAAATGAGGTCCCAGTTGGTTCCATTGTTTACAAAATACATTAAATGAGTTTTAAGAATGATAATAAAATTTATAGCCTGCTTGAGTATCCGTGCTCCTCCGTGCCAGCCTCGTACAATATGGACCTGAAATACATGCTTAAAACTGTCAACACAAAGGTTGAGTGAAATTCATAGAGTTTGTTTGATGGTTGAACACATTATGTTGGTAGTGTGAGTTATAAATTCACACCAATGGTTTGAAAACCAAAACAGTTATTATTAGACTAAGCATCATGCAATCAAGGCGTTAACGTGTTCCAAAATTAATTGGAGAAAATGTCGGTGCGTGCCCTATCAGATAAAATTGCCATTTTTACCAATGTTACTCAAATATAGTGCGTTTGTTTGCCTCTAACGGGCCAACACAAACGGGATTCGTCAATCCCAATAGATCTATTCACAATATTCGCGCCCACTCTCACATAGTGATTAATGATTCATGATTAAGGGACTTAAGTTTGGCAAATGCGGTAACTTAGTGCTAATAACAATCAGATAAGTATATAGTTTGAAAGCAATGTGTTCGGTTTAAAATAAAGCATGTATCTCCCCCAAGGGTTTGTAAAACAATTAAGTAATAGAAAGTGGGGCTATGAACTCACCTTAGCGTATAGTGAATAAGGTAATGCAAGCGATGACAAACAAAGCATGAAGATAACGAATCGGCAGAACCTAATAGATATGGAATATGTCTCAGAATATAATACGCGAAAAGTAATCGATGCGTATGAGTTTTCAAAAGATAATATGTTTTAGTTTTCGTGGAAGTTTCGTATCGTTTGTAAAATGTTTAGTTTCATCATTCGTGTGGTGGTTTGAAGATCATAGACTCAAGGCAAAACGCACGCCAAAGTATAAAACATATTTATACATGCAATAAAGGAAGTAACCAGGTAAAGATCAAATAAGTATATAGTTAACATATAATTTGATGGTTAAGTTTAGCATGACCAAATCGTTTATTCAATGTTTCCCAAAATTTGTAAACTTATAGTTATAAATCAAAATTTTCCAATAATATCATTTTAATACTCGTTTGAACAATATTTTTCCATTTAGCATATTTATGTTTGTTAATCCAAATAATAGTTTAACCAAATAGTTCTAGTAAATAAATCAAATTTTAGATTATTTATCGGTTTACCGGTTTTTATAACTCGTTATTAGTTTAATATGTATTGGTTTAGTATTTTGGTCCGTTACGAGTCTAATATATCAATTTCGTCATGAGTTGAATATATTAAGTTCGTCCCGAGTCCAATATGGTCCGATAGTCCAAATGATATCCATCTGACATATGTCCAAATCCGTAGTCTTAATCTGTATTATTCAAATCTGATAAGTATTGGTATAGTCTAATACAAGTGTTAATTCCAAAATATCCAAGAAGTACTACGTAAGTCACAAGTAAACAAATGAATATACGTTAGTCTAACATTTTAATAAGTCACAATTACTATTCGTAAATAACAAAGTCTTACACTAAAATAACTTAAACCAATAAACAAAACCCACATCCATTATAATCCCTTAATAGGCTTTAACCTAGTTGTAAGTTAAACACACCTTATGTCATGGGCTGCACCTCAAGTAATTGCAAAACCAAACTCATCATATGGACTTTTTGAGACCAACCCAATTCTAAATATGAGACCAGTCTAAACACAAACTCAGATTCACAGTTATAGAATTTGCAATCTCAACTAAACTTAAAAATACCATAATGCAAAGTAAAACTTATAACACAAACATGATATACAAAAACCAAACCTCTTTTGTGTCTCTCTTATGTTAAATCGAGATAACCTAACACCCTATGTGGGTTGTTGTTGGTTCACCGAGCACAAACAAACATCACATTCGGTCGTTTACTTTTATAACTGAGACCACCAAACACCCTCTTGGGTGCGTCTCTTTTGGTCCAACAACAAACAAACCCAACGGCACCCTCTTGGGTGACTTGTTGTCTCGATAGCAGAAATAAACGCAACCTCAGTGGCTGAAACAAGGAATCAAACCAACAAACGCGCCCCTTGTGGGTTGGTTCCTGTACCGAGAACAACAACACAATAACTAAACAACCCCAAGTGGGTTTCTTTGACATGCCGACATCAAGAGAAAGCAACACAAACACTCTATACGGGTTTAGCTCAAATCCGAAACACAAACAACAATAATAACATCAATGGCAACAAATAAGGACCAAATCAAACTAGACTTATGGTCAATCGGGTGTGACCCGAAATATAATCGAATCAACCAAACACATCTATAACTAATTTAAACCACACGAAATCATGTAAAAATATATTTATATCCAGTTTTAATCCACGAAAATTTTATAACAAATGTTTTATATTCGGATTTATATAAAGAAAATACAAAGTTGTGGGGTTTTCGACATACCACAAGGATCAAGACAAGAGAGCTAACGTGGTGATGATTCTCGAATCAAACGAGACCCTATTATCACATCTAAACCCAAGGAAAATCACGATCCCTTCTTATCTTGATGATGACGATACTGATGGTGGCGACGTGATGTGTTGATGGTGGTGAGAGGGTGGTGGTTGTGCTCGCTGGTGCTGGTGATGGCTTCGATGGTGGCGCCGGTTGGTGTCGATGGGCTGTGATGATGTTGCTGCTGTTGTTGTTTATAAGATAGAGAGGAGGAAGATAAGTTGTGTTTTAGAGAGATGGTGTTTATTTGTTTTGTGTTTTATGATATAGAGAAGATATAAATATGATACAGAGAAGATATAAAGGTGTAAATGGTGATGTATGAGAGGGAAGAGATAAGGAGTTATCTCTTTTCTTTTTCTTTGTGTCTATCAAATGACAGAAAGGTAAGAACAAGTCACGAAAATTTTATGTGAGTGGAGTATAAAGGAGAAAACGAATTTGACTTTGCTTTGTGTTGGTGTCGGTCTAGATAAAGAAGAAAAATCAATTGGACCTTTGCTTCTTGCGGATATTTTGAAAACTTAATAGTTAAGTCATATTGGGTATAATTTGATCCCAGTAATTACAAATGTTAAACTTTTAAGTTGCGAAAATCAAAATAAGGTAACATAAAAATATAATGCTAATAAAAATGTTAAAACTTATTATCATACTTTATTTTAATATTTAAAATGAATCGTGGTTTATCGGAGTGTCTAAACGTTATATAAACTGAAAATAAAAATTTAAAATGATAATAAATAGATGTTTATAGTTAATTTAATAAACGAAAAATTACGGGTGGTTACAATAGGTGATGATGGTGGTGTGCTTGTTGGAGATGACGGAGGTGATACTATGGAATCATTTGGTGGTGAATGAGTATTTGGTGATGAACTTTTTGACAATGGTTTGGCTAAACAACAAGGCCGGATGCTAATCCGTACTGTTTTCTAGATTTGAGTGGTGGTACTATGGAAGGTGGTAGGATAAAGTTTTGGATTTCATGAAGAGGATTGTTTGCACTAGGTGATTCATCAAAGTTGGAAGATCTTTTAGATAACATGATGATGATTGTTTGTGAGGTTGAGAGTGATGGATATGCAACCATTTTGGGAAGCTTGTTTATAAAGAAAATAGTGCATTGTAATGAATGCTTGACCCAAAATATAGACTAAAATCTAATGATTAGATATGAATTTAAGGCATGTGATCATGAGAATACAAGCATTAAGTAACATACTCATTAGTGAAAGAGGTAAAATGATGAAAATATGAAGGTTTATAGCCAAAATGAGAAAAATAGAAGAGAAATTCAGCTTCTGTCTCACGGTTCCTACGAATCCTTTCCTTGAGCAAACCGTCCAGCGTTAATGCTGGGATCCGTGGTACTGGTGACTCAGGCAGCTCAAAAATTTTCCTTTTGGACACATTTGTGCCTAGTATGTGCCTATATGCAAACCATTTGGAGTTGCGGTTATCTCGACTCCTAAAAAGAAAAAGAAAAATAGACTAGAAGTGAAAAAGCATACTATTATGTGAGATAACCCGAGTGCTCCTAAATTCATTGTTGCTTTAATGAATGTACCCGAAAACACATATTAGTTATGTATTCCCTTTAGCATTCAAAAGACATGAGATTCAATGAAAACGGGTTTTTCCTTTGTATTAATAATGAAAAAGGTTTGTCCTAGACGTGAGAAATAGCTTTTAGGAAAATGATACGGGAAGAAGTATCTTTTAGAAAGCATTTCGAAAAAGTTTCTTTGTTTAAAGAAAATTTTATCTTTTGGTTAAGAAAAATAGATATGAAATTACATGTTGTAAAATAAAATTTATCTTGGGTTTTGAAAATTCCCGTATTGTTCATGAGTTATGTGTGAAATAGAGATACTAGACTCAGAAATGAAGAAGGCTAATGTTTACATACCTTGTAGAGTTGAGAGGCAAATTACGACGATTGTTCCATGAGACCAAGACCAAGACGAAGCAAGTTGAATTGTTCCCGCTTCAATGGTTTGGTGAGTACGTCGGCTAGGTTGTCTTCGGATGCTACCTTCTAGATATAATGTTCCCCTTTTGAACACTGTCTCTTATGAATTGATGATGGATCTCTATATGCTTGGTGTGAGAGTGCAACACCGGATTCTTGCTTAAGTCAACGCACCTTTGTTGTTGCATAGAATGGCTATGTCACTTAGATGAATGTCGTAGTCAACTAACACTTGTTTCATCTATAGTGCTTGTTGGCATGCTTTGCCGATGGAGACATATTTGGCTTCGGTTGTTGATATGGCCAATGCCGTTTGCTTCTTCGAGAACCAAGATGTCAAACAACATCCCATAAATTACATACACCACTTGTACTCTTTCGGTCAACATAATCACCTACATGGTAAGAATCTACATATACATTAGTTTCTACCCCCGTACCCTTAGGATACCAGAAACCTAATTGAGTCATACCCTTAATGTATCTAAATATTCTTTTGATAGCTTCTAGATGTGAAGTTTTAGGGTCTTCTTGAAACCTAGCACATAGAAAAACACTAAACATGATATCCGGCTGACTAGCCATAAGATAGAGAAGACTACCAATCATGCCACGGTATTTTGTGTTATCAACGGATTCACCTTCTTCATCTTTTGTAAGTTTAGTGTCAGATGACATTGGTGTTTTTATGGGTTTTGACTCTACTAAACCAAATTTCTTTAACATCTCTTTTATGTATGTAGATTGATTAAAGAAGATACCATCTTCTAGTTGTTTTATTTGTAGACCAAGAAAGAAACTTATTTCTCCCATCATACTCATTTCAAACTCGTCATGCATGATTTTTGAGAAATCATCACACATGTCTTGACAAGTAGATCCGAATATAATATCATCCACGTATATTTGAACACTAATTATATGTGATTCCTCTTAGTTAGTGAAAAGTGTATTACCAACTAACCCCTTGGTGTAGTTGTTTTTGATTAAAAATGACTTGAGTCTATCATACCAAGCTTTTGGGGCTTGTTTAAGACCGTTAAGAGCTTTCTTTAATTTATACACATGTTTAGGTTTTTTGAAAGCAATAAAGCCCGGAGGTTCAGCTACATAAACTTCTTCACTAATAAAACCATTTAGAAAAGAACTTTTAAAATCCATTTGAAAAATCTTAAGATCATTAGCACAAGCATAAGTAAGAAGTATTCTTATAGACTCTAATCTAGCCACGGGAGCATAGGTGTCATCAAAGTCTATGCCTTCTTGTTGATTATACCCTTGGGCAAGGAGTCTAGCTTTGTTTCTAGACACTACCCCGTTTGCATCTAACTTGTTTTTATATACTCATTTAGTTCATATTATGGTTTGGTTATTGGGTGGAGGGACAAGTGTCCAAATATCATTAGAAATAAATTGATTTAACTCTTCTTGCATAGCCATTACCCAACTTTCATTTTTATGGCTTTTTATGTATTCTTAGGTTCTATGGTTGAGGCAAAACAAAATAAACTACTTTCGTTTCGGACTTGAGACCTTAAGGTTCTTTCATTTAACTTTCCTATGACCTTATCTACCGGGTGATCTTTAGACTCTTTAATATTGATGATTTCATTGGTTAATGGTTCATCTTCTTTGTTTGTATTTTTCTTTATTTCTATGGCTTCACTTTCGATTATCTCATCATCAACAAGAGGTTGGGTAGATTTAGGTGGACTCTCATCAAATTTTACGTTTAATGACACTTCAACCTTCATTATTTCTTTATTTAATATAATATAAGCTTTGCTATTAGGAGAGTAACCTAAAAAGATACCTTCGGTTGATTTAGGATCAAATTTAGTTAGGTAATCTTTTGTGTTAAATAGAAAACATTTACTAACAAAGACTCTAAATTGTTCTAACGTAGGCTTTTTGCCTCAAGGTAACTCGTATGGAGTTTTTCCTAAAAATGGTCTAATTAAGACTCGGTTAAGTATGTATGTTGATGTATCAACGACATTGCACTGAAATTTTTGAGAAATAGATTTCTCATTTAACATGGTGTGACTCATTTCTTGTAGGGTTCTATTTTTTCCATTCAACTACCCCATTCGATTGTAGAGAGCGAGGAGCCGAGAAATTGTGAGTAATACCATTAGCGTTACAAAAAGCTCCAAATTGCACTTCATTATCGAATTCCCTACCATGATCCGTTCTAATAGACACTATAGGACTTCCTAATTGTCTTTGGATTTCTTACTTAATATTTCAAAGTAATTGAACGTTTTAGTTTTATTCTTTAAAATTTTAGTCCATGTGTACCTAGAGTAATCATCCACTATAACCAAAATATAATAGTTACCTCCAAAACTTTGAATAGCGGATGGACTAAATAAATCCATGTGAAGTAGTTCTAGATACTTAGTAGTAGAGACCATATTTTTAGCTTTGTGACTAGCATGGACTTGTTTTCCTACATTACAAGCATCACAAAAATGATGTTCGTATTTTAATTTTTGTAGATCTCTTACTAGTTCTTTAGATGATAGCGATTGAAGAAGTCGCATATTGGCGTGACCCAATCTTCGATGCCATAAGGTCAAAGTATCTTCCATAGAAGTAATACAAAGTTTTTCTTCAGGTTCATTACCCATTTTAATGACATAGACTCCAAGTTTTCTAATGCCTCTTCCTATAGTAATACCGTTTTTCAATATTTTACTACCGGTTTCACTAAAAAGTACGTTACACTTTTTATCACATATTTGTCCTATACTTAGAAGTTTGAAGTTTAGATTTTCTACGTAACACACATCGTTAATGGTTAAAGATTTGTGAGAAATTGTACCTTTACCGATGATTTTGCTCTTTATTACCGGTCATGTACCTCGTGCACCCGCTATCCTTGATCCATTCATCCGGATCTAGGTCGACCTTTAAGCACACCTAAGAAAACAATTAACTTAAAACTTTGGTCCCCATTTGTTCATGGGTCCATTAGTGTTATACATTTCATTCATATTAGGCATATATGAAAAAGGTGAAAATGCATTCCATGGTGTAAAGTTTTGAAATGGAAAACCGTTTTGTACATTAGGATTCCATCCCATTTGATGGTGGTTACTTCTCGGACAAACGTTATTAGATCTCCTTATAAATGTGTTTGGTTTTGAAAATGATGGACGTTTGTTTCTCATAAAACTTTGATTTTGTTTTAGTGGTGGTGGTTGTCTAGTAGTAATATGGGTTGGTTTCTTCTTATTAACGATAACAAAGTTGGTTCTAGATGAAGTAACTACACTATTTCTACTGTTTTTCAGTTTCTTGGACGAATTGTGTTTCTTTATTTTCGCTAGTTGGTGCATTATGTTCTTGAAAACCTAGACCCTTTTGATTGTTTCCTGTTTTAACACTATCTAGTATTGTTTTTAGAGTATTCGTATTCATTGTAGCAATCTTGGAATCAAGATTATCAACTAGTGTTTGAAGTTGAACACAAAGCTCACATTCCCCACTTGCTATCTTCCCTTTTTCTAAACGTTTTAATTTGCTTTTTAATTCAATGACTTCCTTTTCTAAACGTTCATTTTGGTTTTTCAAAATCTTGTTTTTGTTAATTACGTTTAGACTAATTTTGCAAAGTTTATCATATTCACGATGCAATGACTCATCATCTAATGATGAGCTACTATAATAGAGAGATTCGGGACATACCTCATTTGAGTCATTTGCCATGAGACAAATTTTTTGGTCCTCCTCGTCGCTCATTCCCCCACGAACCACTCACGAACGATTTTTGTTCTTGGGACACTCACTAATGAAGTGACTAGGGTCTCCACATTTAAAACATGCTCATTCATCCCTTGCTTTCTTTTCGTCTTTGCCTTTCCGGAACCCCTTCTTGTCGTCATATGGTTGCTTGACATATCTTCCTTATCTTCAAAAGAACTTCTTGAAATCCCTTACCGCCATAGCATATTCTTCGTCATCACTATCCAAAGAGGAGTTTTCTTCATCACTTGAGACCTTCTTGGCCTTTAAGGCAAGAGATTTGTGCTTCTCTTTTGAGGCTTCGGAATCTTTAGCGAGGACAAGCCCATAGACCTTTAGATTGCCTATGAGTTCGTCGAGGGTGAGGATTGACAAGTCTTTTGATTCTTCGATAGCCGTCACCTTTGATCTCCACTTGGATGGAAGTTCCCTTAGATATCTCCTAACATGATTACGACTAGAGAAAGACTCATCAAGTGCTTGTAATGATGTAATTATAGTATTAAAGTTCGAAAAAGAATTATTTATAGTATCCTCATCCGATATTGAAAATTGTTCATATTGTTGAACAAACAAATCTATTTTATTTTTTTTAACTTGTTGATTTCCTTTATGAGTTACAACTAAAGAATTCCAAATTTCTCTAGAGGTTTTAAGCATAGAAATTCTTTAAAATTCCTTTTTGGGTAAAGCATTATATAAAACCATTTTAGCTTCACTATTTTTGGAAAGCTTTTTCTTTTGATCATTGGTGAGTTGACCATGAGGTGTGTTTACTAAATTTTCGGTTTTATCATCTTTTGTAGTGGCTTCAAAGTCTCCTTCAACAATGATGTACCAAAGATCAATATCTTTTGACTTCACATACGTTTCGAATCTATTTTTCCAATAAATAAAACCATTAGTTTCAAGTAGTAGAGGTCGTTGCATAGATTTCCCTTCTTTATACTTTTCAGAACCCATTGTGATCGAAAAGTTTTTAAAATACTATTTACTTTAAAACTTTTGTAAACTTAGCTCTTGATGCAAATTGTAGAAAACTAGAAGGGGGGGTTGAATAGTTTTGCCGATTTTAACTTAGTTTCAAAAAACTTTAGATTCGATGTTATGTGAAATCATATGGATTGTTAGAAAGTATAGATCTATAAGTAATGCAAGTAAAGAAATCAAGTAAAGTAAAGGATAGAAATGACACAACCGATTTATAGTGGTTCGGCTACAAGGACACCTTCCTTGCCCTACTCCACTCCCCAAGTCACCTACTCGAGAGTTCAAGCACTATGTCAACAAACTCCTTCAACTTGGCGGAGAAGCCTTCACAACGTCGCTTACGCTTTTTCAGGTACAAAGCTAAATACCGAGTCCTTAACACGAAGGACCAAACCAACACAACAACTATGTGAAATATGAAATACAAGATCTTTGCTACAGAAATCTTGTGGAGGAACAAATCAATCAAGTACCCCTTGCTTGGATGACTTGTAGAATCTCGTGATCTCGCCTTAGAGAAGGACCTATATGAGAATCACAACAAAAGAAAGAAGAACTACTATAAAGATCAAGAGATCTGAGATTAGAGGAATGAAAGAATATATGAGAGAGTTTGTAAGAAGAAGGGTGAGTTACAATGAGGAAATCGCTCTCTATTTATAGGCAAAAACTTGCTACTCTTGAACTGATCCCACGGATCCCTTACATGAGGGATCCATCCAGTGTAAACTGAGGGATCCGTAGGACGCTCCCCCTAAATGGGTTATGGGTCATGGATCATGGGTCATAGATTTTGGACCATGGGTATCCAAATAGATACAATGTATCTAGAAGATGCAATGCATCTAGTCAATGGGTCATGAGTTAGCTCCATGGGTTATAGATATGCTCCATGGGTATGGGTCATGGGTTATGGTTTTTACCCATCCTAATAAACTATTACAATAAGTGGATCATTACAACAATTTATATTAAATGACTATATATGTAAATGCTTTACAAAAGTAACATGTATCCTTATAATTTTACTTATGGTAACTTTATATTTGTTATCAACAAAACACAAAGAGATCACTAAATATTAATAAACTTTTTTACGATTTATTTGTATTAACAATTTCATTCAAAGATATTGTCCTCCTTTGAAGATATCTAATCAACTCATTCAGATCCAAAATTTTAAGCAAGAACGTGAAAAAACTTTGTATCAAGCTTGGGATAGATACAACGATCTACTTTACAAGTGTCCTACTCATGACCTAAACAGCCAGCAAAAGGTCAATATCTTCTACAAAGTTATCAGTATTGCTAGAAGACAAATGCTGGACTACAAAGGACCTATTCCAGGGATGACCCCTACTCTCGCCATTGAAGCCGTTTAAAAAATGGCTGATCATTCACAAAAATTGCACGATGGAGGAAGCAAAAGAAGCCTAGGCGGAAATCTTAATGGTATTGCTGCTATTACAAGCAAGCTTGAAAATCTTGGTCATGACATGCTTAAGCTCAAGGAAAGTGTTCACGCTACTCAAGTAGGATGTGAAAGCTGTGGTGGAAGACATCTCACTAAAAATTGTCCTCTTATTGACGATGATAGTAAAGTCGAAGAAGTGAAATATGGTGAAAATAGACTGTTTCAAGGGGCTAATGGAAACGGAAATGGTTATTGTGGAGGACCTCCCGCATATTATGACCGTGGGCCTTTCAGGGAAAGAAGATCTAATTTGGAAGATACGACCAGCAAGAACTTCCAAGAAAATACAAACAAGAGCCTTTTTATTCATGATGAATCGCTAAAAAATCTGGAAACCATGATTGGTAAACTTAGCAATGAAGTGCAAAGAAGGTATGAAGCACGAGAAAGGAAACCTATAATTTGCAAAGCCATTTTTCCGAAAGTGATGCATCTAACGATAATTCTAGCAATGTGCAGGAAAATGATATTGGAAGTGTTAACAAAAGCCAATTACGTCGTAACCCCAATCCGAATTACGGGGTAACTGGGATACTTGGTATGATAGATTTCTTGAATTGGATGAATCAAGAACACATGTCATTAATGGATAGTCCAGTGATACAAACATGATCCCAAAATACCCATCCAAAATACCAGTGGATAATGATAAGTGGTACGATCTTTGGGCCTCGTGCAACCCTCATAACGACATTTGCGACGGAGGATACGATAAAGAAAGGGTTAAAAATAACAAGTACATGTGGTCTACAACTAACGATGATGAAAGATTGGCAAAATTCTCAATCGAAGATGTTGAGGAACCCCCTGTTAAGCACTGCTGCAATCCAATAATGATCATGGAAGATGAATCTACACAAGCGTGGCCTACATGCAACCCCTTTCGCGAGTATTGTAGTGGGGGTGGTAATATGAAGGGTGAAGAAGGGACATGCCCTCATGAGCTAGAAAGACAAGACATCAATTTCAAAGATCTATCCTTTCATGATTGGTATTTGGTAAGATTTGGGGATGCTTTTATTAATGCGGGTCTACTAAGGAAGCTCAAGCTCAACTACGAAGAACATTGTCTCCAACAAAGATAGTCCATGGATGAAAAGCCAATCAAAGGTGATACCCCCTGCAAGGATGATCCCTTAAGCAACACCAACGATAAGATAGCTCGGAAGCATTGGTGTGAGAAGATAAAGACCTTTGGTGAAGTCTTTTGGGCTTTTTGTAACCCATTTGAAGATGACTGTAACGGGGGGAGTAGCATAGCTAGAGTTGGGGATGACGAATTTTTGTGGACCTCAAACAACGATGATGAGAGAACGGAGTTGCCTTGGTTGGATAAGTTGGGATTCGATGATTGGGTTAAAATCAAGTATGGTAAAGTAGATGCTTCCACTAAGGAGAAAATTTGGAAGCGATGCATGAGTGAAGAAAACCCAAGTGAAGAAATTCCCAACGATATTAGTGAAGTGATGAATGAGGATAGCAAAGATACATCGAGTAATGAGAAAGAATAATGCAAGAGTGTGCTTATTGAAGAATTACTAGATGATAAGTGGTTTAAGGGAACTGAGTCCGATGATGATGACATTGTGGGAATTATGGACTACCTTGAACTACAAGGTGAAGACGGGTTCACTGACCCAGATGATGAGGCATACGAACAACGGAGGTGCAAACTTCTTGGTATTCCGTACAAAATGCCACCACCATTTGCAAGATTCGAAAGATTGAGACAAAGGAATATCTCTGCACCACTACTAATGTTGCTTGGGTTAGACACAACTTGATGAAAGATATGGAAGAAGTTGGCCAAGTTCGGAAGCCACCATAAAGCCCCATGGCTTTGAGTCTAACTTAAAGAATCGGTAATAAACAAAAGTGCTCTTTCGGGAGACAACCCGAATTATCCTTTTTATTTCTTTTATTTCTGTTTTTGTTGGGTTTTGTGGTTTAAACAATTTTTGCAGGAATTGGAGATGAATTCACAAGTTTCTAAAATGGGGAACAGTTCTGTCCAACAGTTATGGCATAACTCATCCCTATGGTTACGCTGTAACATATCACCAATAGCGATTCTCTCCAAGGAATAAACCATTATGGCGTAATCCGATTCTATGGTTACGTCGTAGCTACTCTCCAGTAGCGATTGCCAGGTTTTACCACAATTACGGCGTAACTCTGTTGTTGGGTTACGAGGTAATCACCCTGCAGTTCTAATTTTTTCTATATAAACACACTAACCTTGTATTAGTTTTTAAATGAACTTTGTTGGTATGTTCCCTGTAAGCCCTCACGAGACTACACTCGTCCACTTAGGACACCAAGTGGTTTAAAAGGCTTGTTGCATATGCTAAATTCAACCATGATTCCTACGAAAGTGAGTTGGATTTCTTTTTGTTTTTTCTTTTTCTTTTTAGAATTATGCTTGTTGGTTAATGTGATTTTAGGGAATAAAGTTTTCTCGTGGATGCTTAAGCGAAGGCACGATTCTTTTCGTGGGCCTTCTTTCTTTTTAGGAGCAAATTTCAGGGAAGTTCTCGCTCTAATTCTACTTTCTCTTCACCTTTATTTAATGTTTAGTACAAAAGGGACTTTGTGCATTTCAAGTGGGAGAATAGGAGTAGAATTATTTCTTGAACTTTATTGCCCTCGTTTTTCTAGTTTACTTTGAAAAATTATGCTATTTTTAAAAGAGTAATATACAATGTTCGTCCCTAAACTTGTACCTGTGCATCACATTGGGACAAACCTTGCCTTTTTCATCTTTGGGAGTCCAAAACTTGGGTTTTATACTCTAGACAAGTAACTTGACCAATTTTTCGTTAGTCAACGTCTGTTATTTTCCCCATGTGTCTTGCACATGAGGGCAAAATGGTCATTTTATTGTTTTGGTTAATTATTTTGGTGGTAAGACTGGTACAACCTTAGGGACTAACGGTGTATTGAAACAATAAAATTATACCATCACCACCACCACCCTCCCTTTATCTCTTTTTCCTGCTTCTCTCTCTAAATTTCTTCTTCACTCTTTAAAATTAACACCATCACTATTCTCAAATCTCATAAACTCCTCCACAAAAATACATAATCTCAATCAAACATCATCACCATTCTCTCTCTAAAATTAACATCATATAATGATTGGATTTAGTTTTGAAGAACACATACGGGGTTGGAATTGACATGTTGAACTCCATTGTGTTCAACATCAAGTTTTCCTATAACAACACAATAAAATTATATGTTTAGTGCCATTTCCATATCCTAAAACGAGATTAGGGGAAAGCATCGGGACGAATCTCGACCCGTCCTGACCCTGTTAGGTCACTAGTTTTACAACACAAGCATCAAGAGAAGAGATAGAGAGGCGATTGAACAATAAACCAAACACACGCACACGAAATAATAATGCGGTTATGCATAGGGTTAGTGAAAGAAATAAATTCAACAACCAACCCTCAAGTGAGGGTTATACAAGATTATTTATAGGAGGGAAGCTAGGGCAACCCTCCTAGTTCCCATCCTTTTCTTTATTGGGCTAGGCCTAGGCTTATGGGCCTTCTACATAAGCCTAAGGCTAATAACAAACATAAAGGCCATATTAAGCTAACTATTACATATTGATTACTAACACTTGAATTAAGGTTTAGGAGTGATTCCAGCAATCTCCCCCTTAAGTGTTGGTGATGAATACAGACGGTGAAAGTGCTGATGTAATAGTAGCTTTGACGTCTTCTGACATTCTTCTTTCTTATGAGAAGAATTTCCTTGATTCGAACAATCTCCCCAGTGTATAGAAATTGTTTTCTTTAAACAGTTTTGCTTTGACGTCATCTTAATCTTTGTTCTTTGATCATTGTTCTTTGTGATGGTAGTGATAGTATGTTGTTGTTGTCTGCATCAAGTCTACCTCAGTGCCGCCACTGCCCGGTGTCTCCACGTCATTCTTCAACATGCTCACACGCTCTTTAACGTTGAAATTCAAGATCGATGAAGTTCTTTAAGTCTTTAAACTTTGTAGATTCTTTGATTGACGTAGAATCATTCTGACTTTTGTGTTGCCTTTCGAGAGAACTTCCATTAGTCATGATGTTGGCATGAGCACGTGAAGAATCTGCACGATCGTTCCGCTCTAGAGCTTCCATAAGAAGTAAACATAAGAAAGGTTAGTAATAAGCGGATACCGGCACTTACAAGTTCAAACTTCGAGAGTGTTAACAACATAGTGTGAAAACACAACTCTAATTCTCACAAAGGCCGTTTCTGAACCGGAGTCCCACAAGTGAGATAACGCGATGTACCGAAGTACATCTACGGTCCATATGAGTCGCTGAGGTACACCGAAGCATCACCTCACGACTGTAGACCGTTTGAGACACACTAAGCGTAATCCGTGAGGAGTTACCGAAGTGACTGCCGTGGTGTTTGATGTTGACCCTGGCAGGAGTTTCCATTCAATCACTGAGGATCACAATTTTGAACCTCTCATAAATGTTCTTGACAGATTGCTAAGACTCGTGAAGGACTCGATAACGCACCACCGATGTTTTATTGCTGAACACCAAGTGATGAAATGTCAAGTGTACCTAAGAGATCTTTTGATGAATCTCGAGGCTCTAGACTCAATAGTGCGTTTTGGTTTTCCTGAGCGGAGACTAGGGAGAGGGTCTCCTTCTTCAATATCAGCAATCTCTAAGAGAGAGCTGATAGATTATGTAGGGTTCCCTGTGAGAATGAAACAAGCTTCTGTTGAGAGAAACTTGAGTGGCTAAGAAGGTTTGGTGCATGCGTCACTGGGTCCATGACGACTTTTAATCTTCATTACCGGTGTCATCTAGTGACAACCAGTAGCATACGAATTGAACCCGGTGTCTGCCCTAAGTTGAATAATCTGGAGGGCTATTTCTTTTCACCCTTTTCTTTGCATTTCTTTTTAATATTTCCACTCCTTCTTTCTCCGATTCTCATTTCTCCTTTTTATAATCATACCTAAGGACTTCTAATTCTAACTATTGGTAGTGTTCTTGGGTAGATCCCTCTCTGGCAAGGATCATAGGACGGTTATTCCTAACCTTAATCACCTTATAACTCCATTGCCATAAAACCATTTTCAAGAAAATCTCTCAAAGTGTTTGTAAATGAAAACATGTTTGAACCACTGAGAGAGTTTTATCTTTTAGCAGAAATACTCCCCTCCACATGTGCTTTAGAGTTTTGTGAAATCGCACAGTGAGGAAAGAGTGCGCACTTTTGAATTGATCGACTCAAGATAGACAATCCCTTGCGAGACACGATTACGTTGTATAGTTAAAGAGATATATTGTCATCTTTCAGGTGAAAACTAGCTCTAATAACTATCTTGAAGGTGTGGACAACCCCGAAAGGTTGTCAAACCCGTCAAAGTTCAAGTCTACCAAGAGTTTCTCGAATGGTACATTCTACTCGGACAAGTCCTTTGCGAGACACGTTTACATCACTAGCGAACTAGCTTGAAATTATTACCCGTCCAGGACAAGTCTTTTCGAGTTACTAACAGTTAAGATCTCGTCAATTCGTTGGTCAAGTCTATAGCACAAAGATTCATTTGCAGTTACACAACATATTTCTTATCATATAAATTTTCTCCCCCTCAAAAATGGCATATAAGTGTTACTTTTTAAGAAATTTTGAGAATAAATATGACCATTTTGAGTTTTGTGGGAAGATGACCACTATGAACAATTTGTGAACAAAGTTTTAAAGTCAAATACTCCCCCTCAACAAGTGATATAAATGGTTGAGGTTTTGAAAATCATAAGGGGAAGTACTTGTTCTTTTGAGGAAAACCTTGAAAACAGAAAGGTTTGATAGGTTTTACTCAAAAGTAAGAAGCTTTCGATCCTTTTTATAGGATTGTGGCACTGAAGCGTACCACAGGGTCCTTTATTTACAAGAGCGGGTTGTACATTGTAATTTGTGCACAAGCCATCGTCATAATAAATCCAAAGTTATAATGAAAGAAGCAGTTCAAGGGGTACCAGGTAGTCCAGAGATGTTGCCAGGAGTGTGAACCGGGCGTTGAAAGCCGGTGATGTTAATCCTGGGTCGACCACCAACAAAGCTTTCCAATCTTCTGAACTGATCCCTTCGATACAACCGTTCATCAATCATCGTGATGATCCTCTTCACATCCCTTCGATCCTGAGAATTCCATCGCTTAGACAAATTCTCAAAGTCGTTGATAGACAAATTCTCAAAGTCAGCTTCAGAGAATGTATAATCCCTTTCGTCTTGCCTTTTTACCACAATATTCTTTAGAAAAGAGTAGTCCCATTTGGACGAAAGATCAACGTGTTTGATGGAAACGATACTCTTAGTACTGAACACTTCATGTTGAGATTTCTGAACCTGGCAGCTTCTGTAGTAGATTCTTCGGCGTTCCGGCCAATGGTGAATCCCAAACATTGCATCACGGTCATACTCTTCCACTTTGTTGGAGAACAAGTGGTTCGATCTTTCCTCGATGGCTATGCAGTTAGAGTATATAGCTGCCGGGAATGGAAGTGTCAACGATGTAGCGTATTTCCTTGAACCATCGCCAACGTGTAGAAGAAAATCCAAGTCTTTGTTGAAGAAATATCAGAAAGGAATTCTAGGTTCATCCGTTGGCCAATTGTTGGTAGAGGTTTAGACCAGTCGGTGTAATATGGAGGGTTGTCCCGTTTTGTGAATTCAATGTTTGCTTCTGGGTTGAGCCAATCCATGTTGTTAGACATAGCTCGAGCAATGTTTTCAAGGTGATATTTGACCTCAATGGCACTTTCGGAGCTATCTTTGAACATTTGAAAAGCTTCATTCTTGATTCGCTTCAACACAGATTTCGTCATCTTCTTTACTCGGAATTTTTCTTGCAGTAATTTAGCATGCTCCAATGTATTACCATCTACGAGATCTTGACCTTCAGCAGGGTAGGGAGTGGAATTAACAAGTGTAGAAAACCATTCAAATTCCTCTGTGTTATCTTCATCTAGCCATGATAGGACATCAGCCTTGGGCGCCTTCTTCTTCTTTTTCTTAGGCCTAGATGAGGGTTCTGGTTTCAGTACTTTGTCGAGAGAGGCGGGTTGTTGTTGGGCTCATGGTATTCCTCATCGTCACCACCCGTATACTCAAAGTGATCACCGGTTTTCTGAGTTTGGGGTGGTGTCTCAGAATCCTGAGGTTTTCTAGTTGAAGAGGGAGGAGGGGATCTTTGTTGAGCTGGAGTCCTTTGGGGTGGAGGTTGCATTGAGTACTGAATGGAGGATGATTCACCAGACTTCTTTGTTCGTTTGGGCTCATTATCTTTATCCTGATCTTTGTCTTCATCGTCTCTTGAACATTTGGGCCTTACAGCTTCTTCTCTCAGATGCGACTGAGTTGGTATTCCAGCAATGCTTCAAACAATTTAGTTTCATGAGAGGCAAACGTTGCATAGCGTTTTGACATTTGAGCTACTAGCCGGTTCACCAATTCATCATCTGAAAAAATTGTGGTTTCAACTGGATTGATGCTCAAATTCATTGGAGTTGATTTCATGGCTTGCTTGGCTAGATGTAAGAGATTCAGATAAAGTTGTCTGGTATACATCTCCTTTGTCAGTTTAGGAACGACCTCCATAAGGAACTTGTGAGAGTATCCTTTGATCATCTCGTCCATGCTCCCTTGAAGATCATCTTTTATGAGCTTCTGGACATACTCCCTTTCAACTTTCATCTCGTCATTCTCATCATGAAGATACGTTATCTGATCAGCGAGGAAATTCAATTTTTTGTGGAGAATATCTTTCTTTCTGAATCGTTTGACAGCTTTAACGATTCGATTCTTAGATTTAGAGATCCAAGATGGAGTTGGCTTCTTCACGGATTTGGATGATGATTTGGTTGATCTTTTTTATGGTGGTGGTGAAGAGTGAGAAGATGAATCTGATGATGATGAGATGTGAGGAGACTCCGGGTCCTTAGGTGGCTCATAAGTTTCTTCCTTTGACCGTGCAGGACTATCTAGAAGAAAATTATTATACTCAACATCTTCTTCATTTCCAGACTTAGCTTGTTCATCAGCTTTGGTTTTGGCTGCAGCTTCTTCATCAGCTTTTACCTTCTCTAACTTCTCAGATTCAGGTTCTTCAATGTCATACTCAAGAGTGTCCTCCAAACGTGTTTGTTGTTGTTCCAAAGTGGTGGCACCAGATCCCTTATCGGGTCGATTAACCGCATCGGGATTTGGTGTAGGTTGAACTTCACCACTTGACCCTCCTGGCCACCCATTTGATCTTTAGCAAATTCTTGTGCCACGTGTTGGAGTTTAAGGAATTTGAACTTTTTCAGAATCGGTTTCTAGTGGCTCTTCATCCGAGCTTTCATAAGGCACAAGTACCGAGTCTTCCCTTTTCCTTTGTCAGTTGGAGGACTAGGAGGTTTAGATACAGTTGTAGTGTCATCTTTGGCGCTTCAGAGTAGAAAGTCTCTTCATCTCAGTACCCTCCAATCCTCGCCGGTTAGCTTTCTCTGCGGTTCAGGCTTAGGTACGGGAATAGGAACAACTTCCTTGGCGGGAACTGTCCTCTTTCATGGAGGATTCCTCCTGGGAACATCCTCTCGACTCTCGGTGCTTGCAAAGACTTCCTGCACTTCCTCTTCTCGGTTTTCCTTAAAGGCGCACGAAGATTTTTGATCAAGAAATCCAACTTTGTTTTCTTCCATCGCAACCAAATATCTTTTATAAGAATATAGCGTTTGAGTTCATCGAGAGAAGGTGATCCAAAGAACACAACACCTTCTTTCTTAGTCGTTGACTCCTTAAATCGACTGTTAGAGTGGGTTCATCAACATGTCATGATTGTCCGGGTCATTGATTCTTTGGGGATGTCGTGGTTGTACCCAAGTGCTCTTTGGATCAACAGCTTTAGTATATCCGATGTAGGGAATCTTTGAGCCAAGCTTTTTGAGGAATGTCATCATTTCATCCCAAATCGAGTTTCAACTTCATGTGCTTCATGTTGATTAGAGCCCAAAAGATTTGCAGTTCCACGAGCTTGGGATGCTCATTGCCACTGTCACGACCCGAAATGGATTTTGTGATGATGATATAAAGGGTTCTCCAAGGCTGAGGGATATTCTTGAGATCCACGTGATAATGCTTAATGATAACCCCTGAAGCTTCGTCATACCCTATATTAATCAAAAATTGTAGAACCGTCTCTTCAGAGGGTGCAGAGAATTCAGTTGGCATGATGTCGGAATGAGGAGAACGACCCGTAAGTCAGCAGGAGTGATGGTGAGTTGCTTGTGATTGAGCGCCACCGTCACAAGATTTTGGCCTTTGACCATCTGCATTGTATTCCAGAATTGCTGTATGTAGATTTCTGGAACAATTGCAGATTGTGTGAGCATGTTCTGGTAGGTATGATTCTTTAGAACATCTACAGCAATGAGACATGAAGATTCCGAGTAGGTAAGAGTTTCAAAATCGACTCTGAGATTGTTCTTTCCAATCTTCCTTGGATAGCCATTAGGGAAGATATCAGCAATTGTGAGAACCTCAGGTGCATCCACATTTAATTGAGCAGCCATGTCATGATCTGAAATAACATTAGCCAAAAGAACCAACATATCGAAAGACATAATGTTAGTCAACAGAAGGTTTTATTGTCTAATTATAGAGTGTGCAATGTCAATGATTGTTACGAGTCCAAAGTCACTTGTTTGTCTAATAGTCCAATGACGTCGTGAAAAGTTTCGTGAGTTAGTTAACTTTAAGTTTTAAAGTTTATGTTATCACTTATTTAACACAACATATTGAATGTTTAAGCTTATTAATGACATTATTGGTTTCGTGACGTTATGATTTAGTTATTTACAAGTTTGCACGCGTAACAATTCATAATGAAGGTATATTCAAGGCTTATGCGTAGAAATGGTAGCTTATGCGTAAACAGGAGAAGTATACGCATAGACGCAAGCTTATGCATAGGAACTTGACTTACGCGTAAGAAATGTTACGCGTAGGAACAGAGTAACCTTATGCGTAGAGCTTACGCGTAGGCGTATATAAAACCTTACGCGTAAGGCTTACTCGTAAGAGTAGACCTTATGCGTAGAGGTCACTGTTTACGCATATCCTTCACAGGATAAGCGTAGTCCCTTTGTAGAACCTTACGCGTAATGCTACGCGTAAGATTTCTCTTACGCATAACATGCTACGCGTAAGGTGATCCTTATGCGGAGATGGTTAACAACCTTGATTGTGATTTTTTACGAGTAGCAAACCTGAAATAACATAATCATAACATCAATATTAACATTAACACTCATTCTATAACATATCATGGCATGAAACTCATTAGACAGTTTACGCGTAAGATTACTTACGCGTAGACTTAAACCCTAGTTTTAAGATTTACGCGTAACTAATCTAGCCGTAGAAATTACACCAAAGTGTTTCTGGTAAGTCTTAGAGGCATAGTAAGTTGTATTATCCAAGTTTTAACATCAAATTCAAGGCCAATCTAGAAAACCCAATTCGTATGAACGAGAACCCTAATTTTCAATTTATGACTCATTAGTGTTTCTGGGTGAAATCTGGGCCTAGATATGATCAATTCAACTTGATTACAACCTTCTACAACAATCTTTTTCACCAAAAACTTTCACATTTGAAAACGCCCAAAACCATGCATAAACCCTAATTTTCAAAATCACTCAATTCGAGAATCTGGGTGTATTTTGAGGATAGAAAAGATATCATTGATGTTATTAAAACGTTTTGACACTATCTTTTTAACCACAAACACACAACAATGATTGTGTGTTCATAAGCTTATGCGTAGAACACATAATCACGCATAACTAATGTTTTAGCCGTTGGATTTGCATAAAAATCAAAACCCTTGTTTGTAATAACGTTTAGATTACGAAAACACTTACACTTTGATGATCCAAAACACGGATTTGATGATGATTTTCTAGGCGTAGGATTTGTTAGGTTAGTGTAATAAATGTGAAGAGAAAGGTTAGGTGAGGGAGTTTTATTAAAAGGTAGTTTGAGCTTTTGACAGTTTTAGTCCCTCCACCTTTTCCATTTTCATCCAAAGCCTTTAACTTCCATTTTGGTTACCAAACGAAATATTTTAAGAAAGAAACTTGACAACACTCCCCCTCGACTTAAGAAATAATGAAAGATTATAAATTTTAGTCCGAGGAGTGTCATTTGAACCAGAAAATTTACCACCATTGATAAAAGAAACAACCGGGATAGGATAACATGCAAGTACGCAATTATTTTGAAACAGTTACGTATTTATTTTCTCCCCCTCAACACTTGATCGAAAAAATACTGAATTTTGAAAGATTTGAGTGTTGACGGAAGAAATGTACTTGCCATATTAAAAGAAATAAAGATAGAAGAATATTTTTGTTGTTTTATCAGGTTTTATATTTTTGTAGTTTGTTTTTGAAAAAATATTTACAAAAGAGATTTTGGTGTATGACAGGTTTTTAAGACTGTTTTAGGAGGTCATCCAGTTCCTCTTGAGTCATACACCGCATACCAATCCGGTGGACCAACTCATTAAACCTAGCAGGAGCTAAGGCTTTGGTGAGAAGATCTGCCAATTGGTATTCTGTACCCACAAAATATAATTCAACAGTACCCTGTTCCACGTGGTCCTTGATGAAGTGATATCGAAGATCGATGTGCTTTGACTTTGAGTGTTGAACAGAGTTGCACGAGATCACAATAGCACTTTGATTGTCGCAGTACATTGGTATTTTGTCAAATATGTAACCATAGTCTTTGAGTTGTGTTCTCATCCAAATGACTTGAGCACAACACGCCTACATGGCTACATATTCTGCTTCGGTTGAGGACAGTGATGTACAATCCTGCTTCTTCGATTGCCAAGATACCAATTTGTCACCAAGAAATTGTAAAGCTCCTGAAGTACTTTTCCGTGAATCTAAGCATCCTGCGTGGTCAGCGTCTGAAAAAGCGATTAGTTCAAAACCAGAATCCTTCAGATACCAGATTCCCAAATTAATGGTTCCCTTGATGTATCGGAGGATTCTTTTAGCCTCAGAGAGGTGGGTTTCAGTTGGTCGCGACTGATAACGGAGCAAAGATATACGGCAAAGACAATATCAGGTCTGCTGTCGTTAGATACATGAGAGACCCAACAATACTACAATATTTGTAGGGTCAACCAATTTCCCATGCAAATCAGCGTCCAGCTTCTTGGTATGTGCCATTGGTGTGGTATAAGTATCACAAGTATTCATTCCGAATTTGTTCAGAATTTCAAGAGCATATTTGGACTGACTCAAGAAAATACCACGGGGTGATTGATGAACTTGCAGTCCTAGAAAGAACGTAAGTTCACCCATCATTGACATTTCAAAATGTTTCTTCATTAGTTTTGCAAAAGCGATTGAGTACTTTTTATGAGTTGACCCAAAAATGATGTCATCCACATAAATTTGAATAATTAAAATATGTTCCCTGTGATATTGTATGAAAAGAGTTGGATCGACCGAACCTTTGGTGAAATTATTGGCAATGAGGAAAGATGATAGCTTATCATACCATGCCCGAGGAGCTTGTTTGAGACCATACAGAGCTTTGTTCAGTTTGTAAACATGGTTCGGAAGCGCGGGATCAACGAATCCTTCTGGCTGGCTGACATAAACTGTTTCTTTCAGTTGACCATTCAGAAAAGCTGTTTTGATATCCATCTGAAAGATCGTTATGCTCATATGAGCTGCGAACGCCAGAAATATCCGAACAGCCTCAAGACGAGCAACCGGAGCAAATTATTCTTCAAAGTCAATACCCTCTTCCTGTCTATAACCCTTAGCCACTAGACGTGACTTGTTTCTGATAACGTTCCCTTCAGCATCCAATTTGTTTTTCCAAATCCATTTTAGACCAATGACGTAGACTCCTGTTGGTCTTTCAACCAGTTCCCATACTTCAAGACGTTTGAATTGGTTGAGTTCTTCTTGCATGGATTCAATCCAGTTATCTTTTGTCATTGCATCCTTAATGTTTTTAGGCTCAGATTGGCAGACAGTGAGTGCATAAATGCAATGTTCACCATCTGTGTTAAGACGTTGTCTCGTAACGACTGGTTGATTCGGGTTGCCAATAATATTTTCCAGAGGATGATCTTTTGTCCATCTATGTGTGGTGGGTTGATGTTGGTATACATTGTGCAGATTTTGAGGATTCAAATGGCTTGTTGAAGATTCCGCAACATCTGGTGCAGCAGTCTCATTAGCAAACGGGTTAAAGAACGCATTTGGATCAAAATTTGCAGGTGGGGGTACTTCATTCAGAACATCATCAGCTAGTTCATCATTGTTGGAAGCGGTTTGTTCAATTGTTGTGGTGGTGCTTCTGCAACAGAAGTTGTTGTAGCAGGTGTATCAGGTATAAGAGTAGTATCAGGTTGAGCAGCGGAAACAGCGGATACACCTGGAGCACGTTCATCAATATCGTCACTGAACAGCGGAGCAAATAACCTTTCCATTTGTTGACGAGTGAGCTGAGGGCTTGTGTCAGTTGATGATAGGGTTTGGGGGAAGTTTAAGCGGTTGTGACCGGGTTCCAAGCTGTTATGCTCAGAAGCCATGTCCGTAAGTTCATCAAAATGAGCATGTATTGTTTCCATAACCTCCTTTGTTTGACGATTCCAGATTCGGAAACCTTTAGAATTATCACAATATCCAATAAAGACTCCAATGTCAGCTTTGGCTTTGAGCTTTCCAAAGTCATCACGATCATTATTCGGATAGCAAAGAGATCCAAATACATGAAAGTGTTTGAGATTTGGTTTTCTGTTGTGGACAAGCTCGAAAGGTGTTTTGTTGTGGCGTTTTGTAATCATAGACCGGTTTTGAGTATAGCATGCGGTAGATACAGCTTCTGCCCACAAGTAATCTGGGAGTTTAGCATTGATTAACATTGTTCTTGCAGCTTCCACTAACGTTCGGTTTCGTCTTTCAACAACTCCGTTTTGTTCTGGTGTACGTGCAATAGATGTCTGATGCTGAATCCCCACTTTCTCATAAAATTCACGAAGAGTTTGGTTAACAAATTCAGTTCCTCTGTCTGTTCTGATTTGTCGGACGATGTTTCAGAGCTGAACTTGTATTTTCGTGAGAAACGTGATGATCATTTGTGGAGCTTGGTCTTTGCTTCGTAGAAAGTAGACCAAAGTCCAGCGTGAATAGTCATCAAAAATTACTAATATGTAGCGTTTGCCATTGATCATTTGCACGCGCATCGGGCTACACAAATCCATGTGAAGAAGATGAAGCACATGCTGAGAGCTGTGTTCCACCTTTGAAGGAAAATGAGCACGAGTGCTTTTCCCTTGTTCACAAGCTGAGCAAAGGTGTTCTTTTGAATACCGGAATCGTGGGAGTCCTTCAACTAGTTTGTGTCGAGCAAGGTTGGTAATGGTTTGAAAGTTTAGATGTGAGAGACGACGGTGCCATAGCCAGGATTTTGTTGATGTTTCCTTTGAAAGTAAGCAGATGGGAGATGAAGAAACCATGTCTTGCATAGATATAGTGTACAGACTTGAATTACGCGAGCCAGACATAAGGTCGTTTCTGTGTAGATCACGAATGAAACAATATTTCTCCCTGAAAGCAACCTCCAAATCTCCATCACAAAACTGACCTACTGAAAACAGATTGTGACCGAGGCCTTCCACATAATAAACCCTGCTAATTTCGATGTTCCCATTGATATAGTCTCTGTAGCCCATGATAGCTGCGAAGTGATCATTCCCGAATCTGACAGTGCCAATGAACTTTGCAATAAAGTTTGATAACAGTTTAAGGTTGCCTGTCATATGTTGGGAACATCCGCTATCAACAATCCAGATAATGATCTGTATGACCTGCATTACACACAGACGACACAGATGGAATAGAAGTAGATGTGGAACCCAAAATGTTAGAGGGTTCTGGAGCAGTGATAGTAGACATACACACATCAATAGCTTTAGGTATCCATTTAAATCCTAGTATGTTATATATCCATTTCTGCCATCTCCAACTAGTATTTGCTTTAGTCTTAGTGAATGCATTAGGTGGTACTACATTCATAGGAGGTGAAATTGGAGCTACAGGGACACCAATGCGTTTCTGAGAATCTAAAGAGGGCGGTCTACCAAGCACAGACTTAGAAAGATTAGTGGGCCTAGAGGATTTCGATTCTTAGGATTCTTTAAACGAGAGATGATAGCTTTAGCAACACATTTGTCATGACAATCAAAATTCATACTTTTACGACAAATAACACAAGGTGCATCAGACTGAATATAAAAAGTACTTAAAGGTTTAGCATTCGTTACATCACTATTTCTATTACATTTGCAGACACAATATCTATAGTGGAAGCAATATGAGTCTTATTCATAGTCCTAGGGTGTTCTTCTACTGTAGCATTCCTTATTGATCTTTTCTTAGGTCGCAACTTCCTATTCTTCGATGAAGTGCTCCTAGGCTGTGAAGTGCGGACGTTTGGAAAAGACGCAACTATTCCTGTTTCAGTAGAAGGAAGCACGTTAGCAACTTGTGATTTGGCAGTAGGGATTCTAGGTTCACGATTACTAAGTGTTACTGGAGCTATTTTCTTAATCACGGTAGGTGGAAGTGGTTCATACTTTCCTAACATTTCTCTTAACTTAAAGATAGTGTGCACCAAATCTTGATTTTTAGAACGAAGACTTCCAGCAAAATTCATGACTTCTGTAGTGTGTGCAAGATAATGATCAAGTTCGTTTGATGCTTCATCACGAATCTGTTTGAGTAAATCAAATATGACACCATATTCCTTTTTAACTTTTGCAAGTTCTTGTTCATATTTTGAGATTTGACACTTAAAAGACTCATTTTGATCATCCAGTTGCTCAATTTTAGGATCAGAAGATTTTGCACGCAACTGGGCAATTTTGTGTTGAAAAGCAAGTTGTTGATCGTGAATATCTTTTTGACACCAATTAAGACGACGTATTGCATTTGAAAGCTCATTTGACAATCGTTTATTTTCAACTGTTAAAGACTCGATCTGATGCATCATATCAATATTCACAACATTATCAAAAGAATCATAATCAGCAGAGATATCATCAGATGCATATGGCAAAGAATGTAATAACACAGCATTATGGATATCAACACATATAACATCTTCCAAGATTCGATCAACATCTTTTCGCAACAATTTCTTTTTACGTTTAGTATTAGAAATAGATGTTTTTGTTTTCTCGAAAACGACCTTCATCAATCCATGTTCCTTATGAAAGTCCCTTTCCCAAGACAATGCACAACTTTTCAAATTTTTAACATTTGGTAAAAGATTTTTCTGAAAAATGTCTCTTTGTTCTCGCGCCAGAGGCGATTGAAAATGTTGAACTTTGATTTTAGAATGATATTCTATCTCATGTTGTAAAGTTTTGAGGTCAGCCATGAAAAGGTCAAAATATCTAAGAATTTTGCGATTTTCAGGTTTTGAGTTTACTTCACCGATGGAAGGTAAATGACCATAAGTTTGTGCATAATCTGGTTTGGGATTAACATTAGAAGACTCAGACGTTTTTACGATAATCCTTGGTGTGTTAGAAGAATCCGTTGGTGTGACGAAAGTGACCGCTTTTGAATAGTTAAAAGGTTTGTTGTAAACAACATTTTCTAATTTGGATCGACTCTCGTCTTCTGCATCTAATTCCTCTTGACGATGATATTCAACAACACTCATAACAGAGTTATCAATTTTATATTCTGCACTGGAAACTTCAGGATTTGGTTTGAATGCTTTGGTTGAAAGCTTAGGTTTGTAATCAGCAAGAGTCGGTCCATATCCATTTAGATTGGGTTTTAAAGTAAACTTTTCAATAGCTTTGACCGACTCGCCATGTTTGTAAACAACAGTTTTAAACTCTTTAAGTTTGTTTTTCAAGCCGATGATTTCTTCAAGATGATCATCTATTCGTTTCGTTGAATGCTTTTTGTATGCAGAGAACTGTTTTTGACAAGTTAACAACTCAGCCTTAGCTTTTTGATTTTCCAAGGTGAGAGCATTAATTTGTTTTTTATGTTCATGTTTCAGTTGTTCTATTTCAGACAACAAAGCATTCTTCGAAGCGGCTAGATCACGCATCTGTCTCTCTAAATATTGTTCGTTTTGATGAGATTTGGCAAAGGCTGCTTCAAAACCTTTTTCACGTTTTTCTTGAGTTTTGAAAAAGTTGAGTTGCTTTTGTAAACAATCAAAGTCCTTGGTTAACAAAGGCATTTTACTTTTCAAGTCCTGATTAATTGCACGACATTCTTCCACTATGGTTTGTTGGTCTAGTATTAAACGAGCAAAATCTGGATGAGGCAAAAGTTCGGCGTGTTCAACGTGAGTCACGACATGATCATTGCGTAGATACTCAAGTATAACTACTGAGTCAATTTGATTATCAATGGAAACCATAAGGTCATCTTGATCGTCAAATGTGACTACGGGGTCTATTTGAAAATCGTCGAAATGAGATGTGGACGAATCATTTTGAACATTCTGAGCCTTGTCGGATTCAGATGTTGGTGGAGATATTAGATCAGAGATAAATATGGTTTGTTCGGGTACCTAAGACAAGCCATCAGTGTCATACACTGGGCCTGTTTCACTCATGTGTAACTCATGCATATTAGCCATCAACATAACAGCTGCATTGGCCTGCAAATCCTCCATATCATAATCTGAGTCTGCATTTGCGCCATAAAGCTCTGTTCTTTGTCTGTGAGAGTTCCACCAGCTTCATCCTTAAGAGCCAAGAGATGAGCCTCTTTGTGATAAGCACTGCCCCTTGTCCTCGGCTTTGGACATGCATTAGCCAGGTGTCCCTTCTCATTGCAGTTGTAGCATCGAAGACCATTCAACCCATTCTGAGCATTTCCCTGTTCCACTAATTGAGCTCTATTGTTATTCCTCCCACATCATTAAACCCTTGACCACCGCCCATCTGACGACCATAACCACGATTCTGAACTTCAATACGTCCATTGTTCACAACAGCTTAATTCCTTGTGTTAGATGAGGAACGAATAAGATTGTTGGATTTGTTGGTATAACGGCTAAAAGCATTAGCAATCATAGCAAATCCTTGTTGCAATGCTTCGAACGGATCAGATTCCTCATTAGCTTCACTGACAAGTGCTTGAGCATTGTTGTTGTTGTATGGAACCAATTGAGTTTGTTGAGATTGAGGTTGTGAAAGATCATGTTGTTCCCTATTCACTATCGTTAAAAAGGAATAATAATGTACTTAAATCAATTTAACAGTGAATAATGACTTAAATTAACATAAGTAAAACACACAAAGTAATTTTTCAACATCATATTCTTATTAGAAATAAATCAAAAGAATACGTTACCCAAGTACTTGCGGAATAGTACTTGGGATTGAAATGACAAAGTTTGGGTGACTCCTCTCTAAGCTCAGGCTAAGTCTGAGCACAACTCTTAGAACCCACTGAGCTAGCTCAAGGATAAAGTTGTATTTGGAGGAGTGAAAAGTTGGCTTGTGTGTGTGTGTGTGTTTTTACAATTCACAAGCTTAAACTTTTCACTCATTCTCTTATGCTATTTATACAAGTATGATTATTAACTTTATCCTAGAAGACAAAAACATGGATCACAGGAAACACGAATATTGATATATTCGGTTACTGTTCACCTTTCTATAGTAGGCGCGAAGCTTCTTTCCTTGATAGAGAATCGCCGCTTACTATAAATGGGAAGATATGATCTTGATAGATTGAGACTGTGTATAGACTGGATAAATACTTGAGGGACTTAGTTTTATCTGGGTAAAACTTTCCCGCCTAATCCAGCTCATTCTTCAGTCTTTAAAGTCTTCAGTCTCTTCCTTCGTTTATCTTCAGTGTTTAACAGTTGGAGAGGAGTCGAAGGGATTCAGTGAGTTATTGTCATCGCTCACTGAATCCACTATCTTCTTCTTGACTTAGTCTTCACCCTTTAAGTTCTACCTTGCAGAGTGGAGAGGCTCCTTCTTCGCCTCATACTAAGTATCCTGAAGATAGCTCACTGAGAGACTATGCGCTCAGTGACCTGATTGTGTTTAATGGATTAAACACTTAGGATATTTTCTATTCAAATCCTAGTTTAAGGGGTTTGGGTATTTACTGAACCCAACAGTCTCCCCCTATTTGGATATACAAATAGCCTAAGTGTTTGATCAGTGTAAGTGAGCAAAAAGGCTTCTTCTTACACTGAATGTACTAGTGAATACAATAAGGAACATTTGAGTAATTTGACAAAAACATACATCTTTTATTGATCAGATTACATATTTCCTATCACTAGTACAAAAGGATAAAATGATGTCAGTCTAGATGGATACCTAGTGCTTTGAGCTTCACTTTCTTGTTGATGAGTGTTTCCCTGTCAGGATGGTCTCTTATCTTTGCATTCAGGTCTTGACAGAACCTGATGTTTGCTGGGTATTGGATCTGAGAGGCTACTGGAATATAGCTGATCATTGCAGCTACACCAGCCTGATCAATATCACTCCATCTTTGAAATGTTGGGTTTCCATAGAAATCAATGTGGAATAGCCCTCTTTCAGGCTCTTCAATCACCAAACAGTTCACAAATTTGACACCCTCAGGCAGCTCTCTGTTGCATTCTAAGCCAGGCACTTTGATTTCAGGCTGGAACTCAACTCTTTTCCTTTTGCCAGTGGAAGTTTGTGGTTGAGATCCTTGAGGTGCAGTCAAGGCAGGTTGAATTCCCAGTTGGGCTGGTGCATCCCTCACCCTTTCATATCTTTTGCTGAGCATCTTCATCAGCTCCTTGACCACCTTATTTTGCTTCTTTCCAATGATCGGACCAAGTTCATCAAGTTCAGTGATCCCAAAGTCACTGAATTTTAAGGGATCATGAACGTCAAAGTGTCTTTTGTCATCCCCTCTGTAAACATTCATAGCCAATGGTTTGGTGTTGGGAATAATCTTGACATCAGTGATTTTTTCAGGAAGCCTTCGGCTGTTCATTGTCCAGTTGTATTCCTCAATTCTGCTTTTCCTGAGAGCTTCAGTTTTCTTTCTCTTTTCTTCATACTACTTTCTCATTGCAGCCATTTGAGCAGCCTGAGCATCCTTGAAATTTTGTCCTGCCTGACCCTTTGGGAGCTTGCTTGCATCTAATCCCATATTCTCAGCTTCTTCAGCGACAACCTTTGCCAGTGCTTCTCTGTTCTTTTTCTCTTCCTCAGCTAGTTTCAATCTTCTTTCTTCTTTAGCAAGATGTTTACTCAACTGTTTAGGTGTGAGCAGGTATTCAGTGTCGCCGATTTTATAGGGAATCTTCTCAGGCTCAGCAGTTGTCATTATGCCTTTGCCCTTGCCCTGACATGAGGAAGATGATGCAACTAAGGGTGGTGTTGTTGATGTGACCGTCAATGTTGTTGTTGTTGATGTTTGAGGTGGTAGTGAGGAGATTGGTATTGCTGAGACTGGTGTAGATGATGTTGGAGCTACTGAGACAAGTGGTGTTTGCTCCCCCTCAGTGTGAAGAGGAGTTTCTTCAGCAGTATTCTCCCCCTCAACTATTGCCGGAGCTTCAGCGAGGGCAAGAGTTGGCGTTGGTGCTGAGGGGGACTGAGCAGCTTGACCCTTGAAGGCCTGATAGATTTCAGTCATCATAGCCTTAATCTCTGAAGTGTCTGCTTGAATGCCAGTGACCTTTGCATCTAAGGTAGACTAAGAAAGCTCCAAGGCAGTCATCCGGGGACCAAGATTCCAGGCCAGGGAAGAGGATGCCTGAGCCATGGTCGCCACCTGTGTATTCAAAGAGTCTAATGTAGCTTGAAGAGACTGGACTGATGATGGAAGAGCCTAAACATTTGCAGACTTGAGCAGATCTAACAGTTCAGTAAGGCGTGAGGATTGTTGCAAGTATGCCTCAATAGCCTTTAGCACTTGAGAGTTAAGAGCTGGATCTTCTCTGACAAACTCCCTGATTTCATCGATCTTTGTGCCAGCATCCTGAAGGTGCCTTAAGAAGTTAGCCATATTTTCATCCAATCGGTGAATTTTGTCATACATCAAGTCCCTGTGCTCATGAACATTTTCATCGAAGCCCTGTACCTTTGCCTTTAGATCAACATAACTTGTAGCAGCCTCAGTATGTTGTTCCCACAATGTTTTAGTAACCCCTGAGTATAGCTTCCTTGAAGCCCTGGTGATCCACTGAGCCAACTGCCTTTTAGTGAGGGGAAGAACGTTGTCAAACTCTTTGAATTCATCAGAGCTTGAGGATTCCGAAGCATGATCATCATGTTCGAATGGGGATTCAGTATGCTCCTTTGGATCAGGCTAAGGCTCTTGTTCAGATTGAACCTCAGCGTCTATTTCTTCTCCAGCTGATAAAATTTCATCTTCAGTTTCAGCAAGGTCATCCTCTGAGAATAGAATACCAGTGACATCAGCAATTGTTAGCAAGGGGTTGGTGATGGGTTCCATATCAGCGGGTGGTATATATCCCTCTGAGTCTTTGTCCCCCGTTGACCCCTCAGACACTGGTAGGAGTTTCCCAGTGCCTTCTCCGGTGTCAGGATTGGTTTTGGGTTCCGTATCGGCGGGTTATTTCTTTCCCTCCGAGTCTTTCTCCCCCAGTGACCCCTAAGACACTGGTGGGTGTTTCCCAGTGCCTTTGGCGGAGTCAGTGATTGTTGTATCCCTATCAGTGGGTTGTTTGTTTCCCCCTGAGTCTTGGGGATAGATCAGTGTGCCCTCAGACAAAGACTTGGATTTGTTAATGTCATCATCAAGCGTGGTGGAAGGCGCTCCCCTACCAGCGGGTTGTTTGTTTCCCTCTGGATCTTGGGGAGTAGTAGGTGTGACCAAGGGCACTGACTGTGATGTATCAGTGTCCTTCGTTGTCACGGGGGTGGTTGTTGCCTGGTCAGTGGGTGTCTGTTTAGTCTCGGGCTTTTTGTGCCTCTTAGGCTGTGCTCCTAAAGCCTCAGGGCCCTGAGACTTTGGTTTAGTCTTAGTCCCAGTCTAAGACTTCCCCTTTCTCTTTTTAGGAGCAGGGTTTGGAGACACTGATCCACTTTGATTGTTTACAGCAATCATGTGGGCCGTCAATTCAATGGGAGTGACGAGGGATGGGTCCTTTTGAAAATTTGATGGGCTCAGATGCCGTGTAAATTTCCAAATTTTTCATCCTGAGTATAATTTGAACCCAGTAAAGATTGCAAAGCACAAGAGACAAACCTAGGATACGAAACGTACTTCGTCCTAGTTTTGCTCTGTAGCTTCGTTACGAGCTCACTGTAAATGATCTCCCCTATGTCGACAGGGACCCCATTCATCAAGCAGTATGCCATCATCAACTAAATAGAGTTAACTTGTTCAGTGGATGAGTGGTTCCCGCCGAGGACCTGAATCACAAAAGTGAAGAGGATCCTCCAAGCCACGGGAATGAGCTTTTAGTGACTGGGGTCTTGTCCAAAAAAGTTGGATCTAAAACAATTTGTTTTAACCCATCCTTTACTGTGGAGGGTTCATGATGGGCGACATAAGTACCTTTGTTATAATCTAACCCTGTTGAAGTGCAAAATGTTTTGTAATCCAGGGTGTATTGTTGCCCCCCATTAAGACTGAACCTGATGAGATACTCCCTGAGTGGTCTAAGGTTATTCTCATCAGTAGAAGGTGTCGGGTCAAAGGCTTTAGCTGTATCCCAAAACTCCCTGAGGTAGTTTGGGTACAGTACTGAGGGACATTTTACAAAGGCCGTTTTGAGTGGGCAGTTGAATAAAAAATTTATAATGTATTTATAGGTTGGGACATTTTCAGGGTATTCAAAATTTCCTATGACATTATTTGTTTTAAATTCAACGTTAGTAAGATCCCCTACCCACTGAGAAGCAAACTGGAGAGATTGTGTTCTAGCCATTTCTATTAAAGAAGATTTTAGGGTAAAAAAATGTTTTGACTAGAACAATCAAAGTATTTGGATCTCTCAAGTTTGTGATGAAAAACTTTTGTAAATGTTTACAAAGAGGGTTTTCCAAAAGAGGTTTTAAAGATTTTGAGAACACACAAATTTTTCTGGATTTGAGAAAGGATTTTGACAGAATTTAGTTGCAGAAAATAATTTGTGTGTGTTTTGTGGTTTTTGAAGAGGGTATTTATAGAGTAGTGAGAGGGGTGGTTGTTGTATAAATGTGGATATGTAAAGACCATTTTTGAAATAGTTTGATATTCCACATTTAATGCCACCCACCACTTCACGTAGTAAAATCCTGTCTTTTAAGGAAAACAGTTGCAATGCACAGTAAAAGTGCACTTTAGCAGTAATAAAATATCCATAGGATATTTTATGCGAGAGAAGGCATTTAATGCCAAGTGGGGTGAGGTAAATGATGATACTCCTGATAGTAAGACATGTATTCCTATATTAAATTGGTGGGATTACCAACCTAGGACATTTAAGTAACTAATACTTGGAGCATTTAGTTACTCATTCAATGCTTTCTGTCAGGGACCCTGAGTGAGTCTTAATCATTCAGTGAGAGGTTTGTTTTGGATGTTCAGGGAGAATGAACCATTTCAATGAACTTACTGAGATTGGTTTTCAGATACCTGACTTTCAATGTCAAGCATTCCCAACTCAGCTTTCAGTCTCCTGAAGGTAGGTTCATCCAAGGGTTTTGTAAAGATATCAGCCAGTTGATATTCAGTAGGGATGAAATGAAGTTCAATGTCTCCCTTCATTATGTGATCCCTGATGAAGTGATATCCGATATCAATGTGTTTGGTTCTTTGGTGGAGGACAGGGTTGTTGGAGATTGCAATAGCACTGGTGTTATCACAGAAGATGGGCACCATTTTGTAATGGATGTTATAGTCACTGAGTTGACTTTTCATCCATAATACATTGGCACAGCATCCTGCTGCAGCTACATATTCAGCTTCAGCTGAGGACATAGCCACTGATTGTTGCTTTTTAGCACTCCAACAAACTAGTTTTCCTCCAAGAAATTGATAGGACCCTGAGGTACTTTTTCTGTCCATGTTGCAGCCAGCATAATCAGAATCAAAGTAACCCTTGAGATCAAACCCTAAGCATTTTGGATAATAGAGTCCAAGGCTTGGGGTTCCCTTCAGGTACCAGAGTATTATTTTGGTTGCAGTGAGGTGGGATTCTTTAGGATTGGACTGATATCTTGCTATTAGACAGACTGAGAATTGGATATCTGGTCTAGAAGCAGTTAGATACATCAGTGAGCCTACAATCCCTCTGAAATGAGTTTGATTGACTGATTTGCTAGTAAGATCAGGTCCAAGGTTGTTAGGTGGGACCATTGGAGTTTTCACTAAGGCACAGTCAGATATCTCATATTTCTTCAAGAGATTTCTGGTGTATTTCTCTTGACTGATGGATATTCCTTTATCAGTTTTCCTGATTTGTAGTCCAAGAAAGTATGTGAGTTCCCCCATCATGCTCATTTCAAACTTCTTTGTCATCAGTTTTTAAAACTGTTTGCAAAGTTTGTAGTTAGTTGAACCAAAGATGATGTCGTCAACATACACTTGGACTAGAATCACATCCTATTGAGTTCTATAGACAAACATTGTGTTGTCTATCTTTCCTCTGACAAACTTGTTTTGTATCAGGAAGGCTGAGAGAGTTTCATACCATGCCCTAGGAGCTTGTTTAAGTCCATAAAGAGCTTTGTCAAGCTTACAGACATAGTCAGGGAATTCACTACTCTCAAAGCCTGGAGGATGCTGAACATATACATCTTCCTTGAGATCACCATTTAAGAATGCACTTTTAACATCCATTTGGTAGAAAGTTCATGTATGTTGCATATGCAAGAAAGATCCCGATGGCTTCATTCTTGCAACAGGAGCAAATATTTCATCATAGTCAATGCCTTCTTGTTGACTGTAACCTTTGGCTACAAGTCCGGCTTTGTTTTTAATGACAGTGCCGTTTTCATCAGTTTTGTTTCTGAAAACCCACTTCATTCCTATGACTACTACATCCCGAGGACATTTGATCAAGGTCATGACCTTGTTTTTATCAAACTATTGCAGTTCTTCTTGCATAGCCTGAACCCAGCTTGGGTATTTTAGAGCCTCAGTGACACTTTTGGGTTCTATTTCTGATAGGTAATCAGTATATAGACATTCATTGGCTGAAGCTGTAGTTAAGTTAGCGACCATGCTTCTAGTGAGCATTCCCTCAGTGGGTTCACCAATGATGTTTACAAGCTCAATGTCCTGAGATCTTGTCCACTTACTTTGTGGTCTAGGATCTGAGCTTGAAGATGTCACTGGGAGTTCAGGTGCAAGAGCCACATGATCATTTAGATCATCTCTTGAGGTGTCTTGTTCTGGTAGAGGTTTTTGAGTTATAGGATCCTGATCATTTGGATCAGTGTTACCTATCCCAGTAGGGACTGACTGATTATCAATGAATTCACTGATAGTTGGTTGTGACAGGTTGTGAGGCAAGACATAATATGAGATGTCAGCATCACCTTGGTATGAGGAATTGGTTTCAGTGTTGTACTCATCAGGAGGATATATTGATGAGTTATCAATTCCTATTTCTTCCACTGAAGTGTTGGTGAACCTGATGCTTTCGTTACTTTCATCAAAGGTGACATGATAGGTTTCCTCAACTTGTTGTCTCCTTGTGTTAAATACCCTGAAGGCTTTGGAGATCAGTGAGTATCCTAGAAAGTATCCATCATCAGCTTTAGCATCGAACTTGCCTAGATGATCCGTGTGGTTATGAATAAACACAGGACATCCAAACACATGGAAGTAGCTGATGTCAGGAAGTCTACCTTTGAATATCTCATATGGGGTTTTATTATGTCTTTTGACAATGATTGACCTGTTTTGAGTGTAACAGGTTGTTTTAACTGCTTCAGTCCAGAAATACTTTGAAAGAGCTGAGCCATTTAACATGGTTCTTGCAGCCTCAATGAGAGTTCTGTTCTTCCTTTCAGCTACCCCATTTTGTTCAGGGGTATAAGGAGATGAAATTTTTTGGGAGATTCCTTCTCATCACGAAACTCTCAAGCTCAGCATTTCTAAATTTAGTACCATTGTCAGTTCTGATTTGTTTCACTGTAATGTCATTCTGGTTTTCAATGTTCCTGATAAATGACATTATAGTATCAGCTGCCTGACTCTTTTTGGAAAGAAAGTATACCCAAGTGTATCTTGAATACTCATCAACAATGACAAGTGTATACTTCTCATGCTGGATTGATCTAGGACTGACTGGTCCAAAGAGGTCCATATGCAAGAGGTGAAGGCAACTTTTGATAGAGAAGTTTTGATTGGTTTTGAAAGATGCTCTTTTATGTTTGCCTTATTCACAGGCTAAGCATGGTTTATCTTTAGCAAAAACCAGTGATGGTAAGCCAAGGACCTTGTTTTGTTTTGCCATATTGTTGATGTTTTTGAAGTTTAAGTGTGTGAGTCTCTTGTGCCACAACCAGTTGATAGTTTCAGTGGCTTTGGCAAATAGACAGGTTCCATCTTTAGAAAGAGTTGACATGTCTAAGACGTAAATTCGCAGTTTATCGGAAAATAATGAAATTTCAAGGAAATGACCATGAATTTATTTAGAGTAGACTAAAATTAGTCAAAAAGTGATATGAGATGTCAAAATGTTGTTTTCGTCATACGTGGGATAACTTAACAGTTATTTGCGAAGTTTAAAAGTTACGCGATTTAAGAAAAATGTAGAACGTACAAGGTTAATTTCTTTATGGTCAAAAGAGGAGGGAAATATGTTTGACTTTTCCAAAAATGTAAAAGTTTCTAATCATCGTAAGAAATACAGTGCAGGAATCGTTAAGTCTGGATGTAAGTAGAATCGTTTAAAACGTAAGTTTAGTTTCGTATTGCGCTGGGCTTATTTGGTAACATAAAAATAAATCTAAAAAATTCTCAAATTAATCATGAGTGATATAAAAATTAATCTGAAGCGAGAAAAATTGTCAAAGGCGGTTTTCGTTATGCGCAGGATGTTGAAAGGGTGTTCCGATCAAAATGAAACTTTAAGAGGATATTTTCTTAATAACTTTTGCAAAAATGATCTAACGATAGTCGAACTCTCAGGTCATTAATAAAATAATTTATTTTACGAGAATGTGAAATAAAAATTTTACGGGATGAATAGTGAAAGTGAATAGTAAAAATGAATAGTGACCCAAAAATGCGAATTGTTACACCAAAGGCAGATCTTTCGGAGCATACAGAGCCATCTCCAAGGGAGAAATGACTGCCTAACGATAAGCATTAGCGATTGTTTTATCTTTTACTTTCGATTCATGTATTTTATTTTGTTAAACATTTAATCTTTTGTTTTGTTTAATATGATAGGCTAAGCACCTTTGGTGCTAGCCTATTTATGATTCCTTAAATGTTTTTTTTACGTTTTCATGCTTCCATATAATTGTTTCCAGTGTATGCATCCATAATTCAATGGTAGTTACCCTAGCTTCGGTAGTTTTGAATGGGGGTCATATCTAGTTGCTTAGGAGAATTGACCAACTGACCCGAAGTAGTTAGGTTGAGTTAGGGAGGGTAAGAATTGACCAATTGACGACCCTTCCTCGCTTGTGCAAACTGACCAAATGATCACCGACCGTTTGGATGAACTTAAGTAGTTAGCGATGAGTTTCTAAGATGCTAGCGCCCGTGCACTCATTATTTCGAATCTTGCATGTAGAGGTACATAATGACTTGCCTTAGGGGACTAAAAACAACTCAACTTTCAAGGGTAGTAGCTTGATCTAGGGTGGAAGCCTTTGCCGATAGGTTAGGACGAACTGACCAAATGATGTCCTAGCGACTTAAACCCTCACTTGAACCAACTGGAATTAGTAAAATGTGATCATTACATGATAGGATGAGTAATTAGGTTAGCACACTTTACCTCTATTGATCACATCTCTATTTACTTTTCGCATTTATTTCTTTTTATTAGTTTAATAATCATTTCAATCTTAAAATCAGTTAAAACCAGTGACACCTATACTTAATTAGAATCAGCTCACATAGCTCTTGGGACGACCTCGGTTTTACCGATTACTACACTACACACGACCGGGTACACTGCCCGTGAGTGCATAAGGTGGACCATAGGTAAACGAGACTTTATAAATATTAAAACCTAGTAAAAAACCTGCATCAATGAGTTTTTTTTTACAATAACATTTGATCAATCTTTCCAAGGTATTATGTTAGTTGTAGATGAAAATCTAACCACTAGGGTACTTGATACACATTTACAGCTTTCATCTATGATGGCAGTTGGCAATTCTAATGGTCTTTCGTGTTTTGTTTATGGTTCTAATCTAACGGCTATTATTTAGAACCCAAAAATCAAAAAATCAGTTGGAGTATTTGTCCTTTTTTACACAAATCAAATAGAATTTCGAAAGATTTGTTTTGGTTTTGGCGTCCGTCCATAAACTCTAGACCCGACTATTGTGAAGGTCTCTTATCCTATTTTTGAAACTGGTTTATGGTATGTGTCAGTCTTTTCTTTGAACGCGTTAAGCTGGATAAGCCTTGAAAATTTCCAACCCTACGTGAAACAATCAAATTGAAACGTAAAAGTCAGGCAGTTGTAGGTCGTTTTATCTATTGGGCTGGGAGGGAAACGTTAATTAATGATGACGGTCATGCGAACAAGAGTTATACGTTGATTTCTTTTGATTTGATCAGCAACCAATTTAACATTATATACATACTACGGAATTTAAGAAATCAACACCAGTTCCATTCTATGTTTTCGATCTTGGAACCTCTCTTGTGATTTCTGGGATGAACATTGGTTTTGATATACCATTGCTTCGTAGATGGGTATTGGAGGTGAATGGTGCTTCCATAAGATCATTTAGAATTCTATTCGCCATCCCTACCCAAATATCAGTTATTTTGCTTGGGTTTACAAAGGATTATGCTCGAATAGTGGAAGCGTACAACGAAAATCATTTGGGTCATTCGGTATTTGTGTACAACAATGAACTTGAATTATTTGTGACTATGGAAATGTTAGGAGATGCGAGATCTTTCTACACCACCCCGTACAAAGAATCTCTTTTTTGTTAAATCACACAGACCGTGTTATCTATAGTATGTTTTATCTTTAAGTTACCATTCTATTGATGTGCCTTAAAGAAAATTATCAGTTTATTTGCTTAATGATATATGCAAGCCATGTTAGAACTTTAATACCTTTTATTGTTGTCAACAGGTTTGGCTGCTTGAAGTTAGGGATCATGCTCAATAGGAAGGAAGCATTGTGGTTTGGGTAGGTTGTCTGTATGGGAAGGAAGAATTGAGTGGTTAGCTTTTTTGTACATGCAGGCCATGTTAGAACTTTAATACCTTTTATGGTTGTCAACAGGTTTGGCTGCTTGATGTTAGGGATCATGCTCAATGGGAAGGAAGCATTGTAGTTTGAGTAGGTTGTCTGTATGGGAAGGAAGAATGGAGTGGTAAGCTTTTTCTTACATGCTGAATGTTATAAATCAAGTGATTATATAATATGTAACCATTAAACTATGAATTATGTAGTATCTGTAATATGTTATGCTGGTACTCGCAGGGAAGCTATGAAACGTTGTATGCCAACATATTTACTATTTTCTCAGTTCTGTAATCCCATTATCCATGACTATTTAATTTGGGCAACTAGCAGTTGTGGCCAAATTTTTTTTGGCAACTAACTGTTGTACTTTAGGCAACTACTATTCCCTAAGGCCTCCTTTTATAGACTAAGAAGTCCTTCTAGACTTACAATTCGTATTCTACAAGATAAGAATAACTACCTAATCAAAACATATCTTTACTAAAGATGATACAATCATATCTGTCAAGCAGCCCTTACTAACCGACAAGTAAGTATTAACACATAAAAAATAGCTTTAACATTCAATAGTACTAAATATTACTAGCAGCAATAGGTATTACTCTAGCAGCAATAAAGCACTTTGTATAATCCTTTTCATGTCTTCGAATGGTAACAGCAGTAACTCAACACAGGCAGTAGTAACATTCTGCCCAACAACATTAACCACTGTGGCATCATTTCTTTGAAGTCTTCTACCAACATCAACTAATTAACCAACATCAGCAATAACCAATTAGCAGTAGTAAGATGTGAGACCCTCTAGACTCAACAATCCTCCCCTAAACCGGATCTTTTCCTACAAAATCATCAAGTTTCCATAGAATCTCTAACAATCACTGAGAGGATGTATACAAACACCTTAACTTGTCTTTGCAGGTATTCCTTCAATCTTTTCAAGAAGCTGATATGCCATCGGAGTAACCACATGAACTCCACAATTTTCATATAATCTCGTAGTATCTCCTCTAGTAGGCTCCTACACAGTGGTATACCATGTCTTACTTAAATATACCACAACATAATACTTTAGGGTCCAAATTTGAAACGTTAGTATTTTTGGGCGCGCGAACCAATAAACCCACCCAACAACCACATTTACTAATCATAATAACACACCCTTATCCAGACCATCAATTGTAAATAAAAAAACCAAATCTAAAGGCTCATTTCAAGAATTCAAAAAACCAACCAAAATTCCTACAAAACCATGTCTTTTGGAGCTAATGTTATCACTAATAGGACATATTATATTAGCAACAAGCCAGATATAATGATCGGTAACATTTTGAATCTGTTGCCAATAAAAGAAGCGGTGAGAACCTCTAGTTTAGCGACAAACTGGAGGTTTAAGTGGACTTTGCTCACCGATGTCATAGTCGATGAGGAGTTCTTTTACTATTTAACAAATAAGTTTGATGGGAGGCATGTTACTAGACTCTTACATCAGCTTATAGGTCCCATAAGAAGGTTTGTCTTCTTAGTAGAGCCCAAAACAGTGTGTGGAATACAAGACTTGAATTATGAAGAGATTCATGATTGGCTTTTGTTTTTGGCTCGGCAAGGAATTTTGTAGCTCACAGTTAGAAACTGGCATGATGTACCAGTTACGTTGCCGACCCAACTTTACTCTCATATGGAGTTTAAACGTCTGGATCTTCATTGTTTTACTTTTCCTAGTTTGGTATTTTTAGTAGTTTTTTTAATCTATTGAGCTTAGAATTGTGTTTTGTTAATTTTCAAACCAGTACAGTTTGGGAGTTTATTGTTGGTTGTCCCTTACTTGAGTCTCTTAAAATGAATTGTGCTACTACAAACGAGATGAGACTATGGGATATTGCAAATCTTAGGAAGTTGAAGGAATCATATTTGTCATTCGGTATTTCGAACCATGTGACAACAATGACAAAATCCAATATCTTTCATCTGACAAGTCTTCCAACACTTGAGACCCTTAGATTGGATTTTTAGGATTACACGGTAAGACCAATTTCAGGTTTACACTTTTAATTTTACAATGTTAAAGAAATGTCTAACAGTAATGACATTTAATCTTTAAAACTTATGAAAAATTTGACATGTTGTAGTTGATGCGGGAAGCTAATTCCAAGATGAATGTCCCTGTTCCCTTTGTATCTATCACCACCACCCAGAGGCGGAAACGCGAGGTGCAACTAAATCAATATACATCGCAAAAGAGATATAGTACAATACCATATTTAAAATTTAAGTAAATAGTACAAAGTTACAATATTGTTCAAGCCGACCTTGGCAACAAAACGTTGAAACTGGTTTCCAAAAGATTTCTTCTTATACTTAATGACCAAAGATAACATGTTAAGACTCATTTATGCAAAAGACTTCAAAAATACTATTGGCGATCACCTGAAATGCATGAGAAAAATGGCTCAACTATGAAAATAGTTGGTGAGTACACAAGTTTTATGATTTTACGAAAAGCCATTTTGAAAATATCCTTTCATGTAGTATGAAAAACCCTTTGAGAGAAAGTCTTTTACAGAGTGTGAAAGGTCATTTTTGAATGAGTCTTTTAAATAGTACGAAAAGTCATTTTTGAGTAAGTCTGCCCGGCAAATCTCCTGTCAACTCACTATGTTACAAGTCCCGCCCATACAAGACTTGTAACATATAAGTTCACATACATTTCCATATTTCAAGTAATAAGTCTTCTAGTCAATGCACATGTGGTCAATATAAAAGCGCCTAATATACATAATAGATCAAGACTGCTCCGAATAAGGGAGACTTTGCGTTGCTCTTGTCGACAAAGGAGACTTAATATTGCTCAAATGGTGACTTAGTGTTGCTCAGAGAGAGACTTAGCGTTGCTCAGAGTGAGACTTTAGAACTTACGAATAGTATAACAGCTATATATATTATCAATATCAGATTGCTCCGAACATGGGAGACTTTAAGACTTAGAGAGTACGACACATTATGGATCTAAGCATACTAATAGGTCAAGGAAAGGTCATAAGTTCATAATAAATCTAATGGTTCAAAATATATCAATAAGGTTCAAATCAAGTTAATGATAGTTCAAAATATGTCTTAAAGGTTCAATTTATGTCAAAAGGTTAAATCAGTTTATAATTTATTCCAAACAATAAATTCTAAGTCTTAGGTTCATGCATTTCACCCCAAATAAAGTAAAGCGGTAAAAAGGGGGCTGTGAATACTCACCTTCGCATATAGCAGTATGAACGAGGGTCAAGTCAGATAGTATGAGTGTGTGGCTCCAACACGCAACCTAGATTAGTACGGTAGGTTTAGATCATAGTTCCAGTTGAGACTTGTCGTAATAAGTTTAAAAGCCTTTTTGAAGTGTTTAAGTCATGTTGTTACTTGTATGGCAATGATTTAGTGTTTAAGTTAGTTTTTGCAGGTATTGGCTCATGAAAGTGCATAAGTCTATAATAGGAACTATTAATGAAGAATGCTTCTTTGGTTCGAGGACAACCAAAAGAAGATGTACGGAAAATAGTTACGTATATTATCATAAGGCGTTAACGAATGATGTATATTTTCATGTCTCATTTATTTTTTAAGGTAAATTCTTCTAAAGAAAAGTTTAGGCATAAATAAATTTGTAATTAGAAAGTTTGACATGAGTTTTGATGTAAAGTTCCTATTTTTTAGTTTGAAAACATGGTACGGATATATATATATATATATATATATATATATATATATAAATGGGCATGACCCGAGTAAACGTTTAGTTTTCCAGGGTTAAAGTCATAAATTTTAAAAAATACAAGCCGTATATTTAACTCATGCAAGCCAAGTAAGCCCCGTTTATATTTTATATGTAAAAACTCATTTTATATTTTCTAAAGCTCCGTTCTTTATTAATCGATATTTGAAATAATTTAAAGTCTATATCTTTATGGTTTTAATGATACGAAATACTAGTGTTTGAGGTCTGACGTGTATTAATGAACCGTATATATGTATGACGGGTCACGTATTTTTAAATATGTCGAGAGAGTCGTGTCAAGTATAGGAAATATTAATGAAGAATGCTTCCTTAGTTCGAGGGTAACCAAAGGTCGATGTACAGAAAATAGTTACATATATTATCAAAAGGCGTTAACGACTGATGTATATTTTCATGTCTCGTTTATTGGTTAAGGTAAATGCTTCTAAAGAAAAGTTTAAGCATAAATAAATTTGTAATTAGAAAGTTTGACATGAGTTTTGATGTAAAGTTCCTTTTTGTTATTTTGAAAACATGGTACGCTATATATATATATATATATATATATATATGTATATATATATATATATATATATATATATATATATATATATGGGCATGACCCGAGGAAATGTTTAGTTTTCCATGGTTAGTGTCATAATTTTTAAAAAATACAAGCCGTGTATTTAACTCATGCAAGCCAATTAAGCCTTGTTTATATTTTATATGTAAAAACTCATTTTATATTTTCTAAAGCTTCATTCTTTATTAATCCATTATTGAAATAATTTAAAGTCTATATTTCTATAGTTATAATGATACGAAATACTAATGTTTTAGGTATGACGTGTTTTAATGAACCGTATATATGTATGACGGGTCACGTAGTTTTAAATATGTCGAGAGAGTCGTGTCAAGTACGTCGAATATGCCAACCGAACTACCCTTTCGGTTTTCTCTTGTTGGGCCATGGCTCAAGGTTAATAGCCAAGCCCAATGCCCATATTGGGGTGGACCAAGTACTAACTCAAACGCACCCTCAATTGGGCTACGGTTTAGTAGGCTTAACACCACTAGCGGAACATCAATTAACATCAACATAGGCACACTGATTTTGTGTGTAGCAAAAGTACCAAGGGTCATGTTTTGTACTGTGAAGTATTATCAAAAGGGGAAAAAGCAAAGTATTGATAGGCTGAATTTGGCCACACCGAAGCTCAGACATGAGTCCTCTCTGTGTGGGCTGTCGCGAGGAGAGGAGGGAAAGAGTCAAAACTAAACAGGACCTAACCAAGAGCCAATCGATTTAAGGACTTTACTACACGATTTTTATCTCAACCACATTAGTTCCAAAATTGATCAAAAATATCCAATTCAATAAATTATTTCTTGTTAACACTTCCCAGTTAAGCCGACACTAGGTTTTATCTTTCAAGTTTATATGTTTTTTAATCGTTTTGCCAAATACAAACAATAATAACAAACTAACCTCATCACAGAAATTTTTATTATGATCGATTATGAAATGGTTCATAACATATATTCAAAAGTCAAAGTAAATAATTAAAAGTTCCTTACAGTAAACCCAAGAGTGGGTCGAGTTGCCTATGAATATCAAACACGAATATTCCAATTAGAAGGGACTCGAACCAACTTGGTACAATTAAACTCTTGGAGGACTTTCCTTATGCTTCAATTAACAGAACCCCTCAATCAATTGTGAAAAGCCATATGATTGACCAAACCCTAATTTTATGTGATTTGTGTATGAAAAGTGTGTACAAAAATCTGAGATTTTGCGACTATAAAAAGGAAAAACAAAAGAAACTTTGAATGAGCCTTTCTTGTTCTCGAATTGAGAGAGAACTATTCTTCGCAACCGTCTCTTTCCACCATATTGACTGGTGATGATCCGTGACTTTCTTTGGGAGGAGAGAAAATAGTTGATCGTGATGGATCGCTTTTCTTCTTTCTTGTTTGACCATGGGTGATGGTGACTAATGAAGCATGGTTATCACAAAAAGTGTGAGGGATTTGTTGCTATGATGAAAGTGGGAGGCGAGTGATTAGAGAATGAGAAAGCGAGGGAGAAGTTTACTAAATGAAGGAGAGAGGTGTGGGTTTTGTTTCCATGAAAAAAGGAGGAGACAAAGAAACAAAAAGGAGTGGGCAGCGTATTTCTTTAGGATAGGGTAGGATAGATTTTAGGTTTTTATTATTATTAGTAAATGTATTACGTACACTCCATACTATATAAACTGTTCCGTAAGTGGTAACGTTTCCTTACGTAAAGTACTTTCCGAGTATCCGTAAATTATAATTTTTATTTTTCGGAGACGTTTTGACGAGCGAGATAAGATAGTATATTTACTAATTTTTTTGTTCTAAATAAATTTTTTAGCCAGTACTGAGTCGCTATCGGTTGCGTGTGGTGCTAGGATTTCGGAAAACACGAGATAACTATTCGTTTCTGAGTCATAATAACTTTTAAAATAAAAATTCGCATTTTCTGAAAAAAATGTCTTATTAAATAATAGTTTAAAAATTACAGGTTGTCACAGTCTGCCATCCTTAAAAAGAATCTCGTCCTCGAGATTCAGTCCGTCTGCCCTACAGGTGTACGTTCTCATGGTTCGAACTTTCTCATTCTCGAGCTTTGCCCTCAGAAGACTCTTAGTTATTGGATTCTCACAACTCATCGACCTGGCTGGTCATGTGTTTAAGTTGTGGAGTTTGGGTAACAACTTGATTCTAACTTGATTTTCGCAACTCATCAAACAAAAACTGTCACTAGATCAAGCTAGGAAGCAAGTTGTCAGAAAGAAATAGTTTTTCATCTTGAAAGTTTAGCTCAAGTTTGAAATCGTTTAAACCAATCAATTCAACTAATAGTGGTGGCGCATATTAGTGAGAAAGCTAAAAGTGCAACTAAGGCTTATGACGTTGGAATTGTAACATGATAGAAAAAAAGTCATGTTTACCGCTAAAGGTAGGTGTCTGACTATAGGGTTCAATGTACGTCATGTCTAATCAAGGAACTTAAGTTCAAGCTCATACATTGTCCTAAAGGCAAAAAGTCTTAGCACACAGAATGCCTAGCAGCACAGTCATAAATCCAGAAAACACATATGGTAGATGCACACACATAGACCAATGCATTTGTAAGTGATCTAGACTCTGACTCCAACCAAACATGATCTAAGTTAACTACCCCCATCATTCCATGATTCCTCCTGAATTAAACATAGTTGATAAGGCTATGCATAATTTACGAACAATGATGGTTATAGTTGAGGTTTTTATTTTAGAAAAACCGATATTCTCTATAACCTTCGGCTCTGATACCAATCGGTCACACCCCGCCAGAGGCAAAAACGCGAGGTGCAACTAAATCAATATACATCGCAAAAGAGATATAGTACAATACCATATTTAAAATTTAAGTAAATAGTACAAAGTTACAATATTGTTCAAGCCGACCTTGGCAACAAAACGTTGAAACTAGTTTCCAAAAGATTTATTCTTATACTTAATGACCAAAGATGACATGTGATGACTCATTTATGCAAAAGACTTCAAAAATACTATTGGCGATCACCTGAAATGCATGAGAAAAATGGCTCAACTATGAAAATAGTTGGTGAGTACACAAGTTTTATGATTTTATGAAAAGCCATTTTGAAAATATCCTTTCATGTAGTATGAAAAACCCTTTGAGAGAAAGTCTTTTAAATAGTGTGAAAAGTCATTTTTGAATGAGTCTTTTAAATAGTACGATAAGTCATTTTTGAGTAAGTCAGCCTGGAAAATGTCCTGTCAACTCACCATGTTACAAGTCCCGCCCATACAAGCCTTGTAACATATAAGTTTACATACATTTCCATATTTCAAGTAGTAAGTCTTTTAGTCAATGCATGTATGGTCAATATCAAAGCGCCTAGTATACATAATAGATCACGACTGCTCCAAACAAGGGAGACTTTGTGTTGCTCATGTCGACAAAGGAGACTTAATATTGCTCAAATGGTGACTTAGTGCTGCTCAGAGAGAGACTTAGCGTTGCTCAGAGTAAGACTTTATAACATACGAACATTATAACAACTATATATATTATTAATATAAGATTGCTTTGAACATGGGAGACGTTAAGACTTAGAGCGTACGGCACATTATGGTTCTAAGCATACTAACAGGTCAAGGACATGTCATAAGTTCATAATAAGTCCAAGGGTTCAAAATATATCAATAAGGTTCGAATAAAGTAAATGAGAGTTCAAAATATGTCTTAAAGGTTCAATTTATGTCAAAAGGTTCAATCAGTTTATAATTTATTCCAAACATTAAAGTCTAAGTTTTAGGTTCATGCATTTCACCCCAAATAAAGTAAAGCAGTAAAAGGGGGATGTGAATACTTACCTTGGCAAATAGCCAAATGAACGAGGGTCAAGTTAGATAGTATGAGTGTGTGGCTCCGAAACGCAACCTAGATTAGTATGGTAGGTTTAGATCATAGTTCTAGTTGAGACTTGTCGTAGTAGGTTTAAATAAGTTTAAAAGGCTTTTTGTAGTGTTTAAGTCATGTTGTTACTTTTGTGGCAATGATTTAGTGTTTAAGTTAGTTTTTGTAGGTATTGGATCATGGAAGTGCATAAGTCTATAATAGGAAATATTAATGAAGAATGCTTATTTAGTTCGAGGGCAACCAAAGGACGATGTACGGAAAATAGTTACTTATATTATCATAAGGCGTTAACGAATGATGTATATTTTCACGTCTCGTTTATTTGTTAAGGTAAATGCTTCTAAAGAAAAGTTTAAGCATAAATAAATTTGTAATTAGAAAGTTTAACATGAGTTTTGATGTAAAGTTCCTTTTTGTTAAATACTTTGAAAAGTCGATTTTGAATGAGTCTTTTAAATAGTACGAAAAGTCATTTTTAAGTCTGCCCGGCAAATCTCCTGTCAAATCACTATGTTACAAGTCCCGCCCATATAAGACTTGTAACATATAAGTTCACATACATTTCCATATTTCAAGTAGTAAGTCTGCTAGTCAATGCACATGTGGTCTATATAAAAGCGCCTAATATACATAATAGATCAAGACTGCTTCGAATAAGGGAGACTTTGCGTTGCTCTTGTCGACAAAGGAGACTTAATATTGCTTAAATGGTGACTTAGTGTTGCTCAGAGAGAGACTTAGCGTTGCTCAGAGGGAGACTTTAGAACGTACGAACAGTATAACAGCTATATATATTATCAATATAAGATTGCTCCAAACAAGGGAGAGTTTAAGTTTTAGAGAGTACGACACATTATGGATCTAAGCATACTAATAGGTCAAGGAAAGGTCATAAGTTAATAATAAGTCTAATGATTCAAAATATATCAATAAGGTTCAAATCAAGTTAATGATAGTTCAAAATATGTCTTAAAGGTTCAATTTATGTCAAAAGGTTAAATTAGTTTATAATTTATTCCAAACAATAAATTCTAAGTCATAGGTTCATGCATATCTCCCCAAATAAAGTAAAGCGGTAAAAAGGGGGCTGTGAATACTCACCTTCGCAAATAGCAGTATGAACGAGCGTCAAGTCAGATAGTATGATTAGGACGGTAGGTTTAGATCATAGTTCCAGTTGAGACTTGTCGTAATAATTTTAAATAAGTTTAAAAGCGTTTTTGAAGTGTTTAAGTCATGTTGTTACTTGTATGGCAATGATTTAGTGTTTAAGTTAGTTTTTGCAGGTATTGGCTCATGAAAGTGCATAAGTCTATAATAGGAACTATTAATGAAGAATTCTTCTTTGGTTCGAGGACTACTGAAAGTAGATGTACGGAAAATAGTTACGTATATTATCATAAGGCGTTAACGAATGATGTATATTTTCATGTCTCATTTATTTGTTAAGGTAAATGCTTCTAAAGAAAAGTTTAAGCATAAATAAATTTGTAATTAGAAAGTTTGACATAAGTTTTGATGTAAAGTTCCTTTTTGTTATTTTGAAAACATGGTACGCTATGGATATATATATATATATATATATATATATATATATATATATATATATATATATATATATATATATATATATATATATATATATATATATATATATATATATATATGGGCATGACCCGAGGAAATGTTTAGTTTTCCATGATTAGTGTCATAATTTTTAAAAAATACAAGCCGTGTATTTAACTCATGCAAGCCAATTAAGCCTCGTTTATATTTAATATGTAAAAACTCATTGTATATTTTCTAATGCTTCGTTCTTTATTAATCGATGATTGAAATAATTTAAAGTCTGTATTTCTATAGTTTTAATGATACGAAATACTAATGTTTTAGGTATGACATTTTTAATGAACCGTATATATGTATGATGGGTCACGTAGTTTTAAATATGTCGAGAGAGTCGTGTCAAGTACGTCGAATAAGTCAGACCGAACTACCCTTTCGGGTTTCTCTTGTTGGGACCAAGCTAGTAATTGGCTTGAGCGACTTCTCGCCGGATCCATCTCAAGTTGGGATGATCTCACCACTCGTTTCCTCGCCCAATTTCTCCTACCGGGGAGAACCACCAAACTAAGGAACGACATCTTGATGTTCCAACAACGTCAAGGCCTTGCTCCATAAAGTCCCTCATCACGGAATCGATTTTTGGCTTCAAGTTCAAATCTTTTACGATCATGCCAACTTCCTCACCAAGCGATCCATTGACCGAGCGGCCGGTGGAAGGCTCAGCGATCTCAACGCGGAAGAATCATGGGATATCATAGAAGAGCTACGAAGATTGGAGTGAATCTCATGAAACCCCCAAAGAACGATGAATGCCATATCAATACCTCATGGGCCTTCCAACATCACCGAAGATCAAGTTAGCGCTCTTGAGATAAGGATCGACTATCTAGTTGAGAGGCAAAAGAAATCACCTGGACCAATCCATCGAGCAACGGTTAATTTCACTAACTCTTCCAACAACCCAACACCCTTCTTTGAATCACCTAGCCGTGAACAAAATCCTAATTCCCTACAGCGCTTCCATTCTACCTCTCCAATCCCAATCTCACCAAGCTTCAAGACACAAATGAGAGAATACATGGTAGCCCATTCGGAATGATTAGCCAAATTTGAGGAAGAGGTTTATAGGCAAAGTGAGGAAATACAGGCAAAAATGGCGGAGATGATGAACTTAGTGAAAGAGTACACTAAGACGAAGGTTCCTGAGAAGATGTTAGTGAGAAGTGATGACCGCACTACCCCCACTTTGTTTGTTAATGCCATTTCCATTGCTCCCGATAAGGGTGGGGTAGTTGAGACTTCCAAGAACCGCAAGAATAATAAGGATGAAGATAAGGCTCAGAATGATGATAAACCCAAAACCATTGAACAGTACCTTACGCATGAGATCAATAAAAAACAATTGTTAACCAAGTGAACAACTTTAGGTATAATGATGCTCTTAGGAAAGCCCTCTTAGGTGAAATAAAAGAGGAAGAATATGACACCATGCCTATGGGACCTTTGTACGATTCAATTCTTAAGAAACCAATAACTAAGAAACAAGAGATTTGTGGGAACTTCATAATACCATGTAACATTGGTGACTTTGAGAATATAAAATCCTTAGCCGATCAGGGATTCGATGTGAATATAATGCCGCTATCAGTCTATAGTAAGTTGACTATGAAGGAGCCAACCAAGACCAATCTTAGACTTTCGTTAGCAAATCATTCATATGTTTATCCCTTAGGAATAGCAGAGGATGTTTTAATTGAGGTTGCAAGTGTTATCTATCTGGTGGACTTTGCAGTTGTAGACATTGAGGAAGATGAACACATGCCATTAATCCTTGGAACACCTTTCCTGGCCACTGCCAAGGCAACAATCAAAAGCGGTGAGGGTGTCATGATACTCAAAAGTGGCAAAGAAGAATTTAGGATACCTATTGCTCCGAGATATCATTTGAGATTAAGGAGAAGATAAAGAATAAGAATTCGTGAGTCTTTAATGATAGAGTTAAGAGGAAAATTGTTGAATGGGAAAAAAAGATTAGGGATTTTGTAAGTGAGGGGATGGATTTGAAATTGTGGAATCATGATAAAAACATAGGGTACAACTATACCACGGAAACACTCCCTCAAAAGAACCCTAAAGAATTTTTGGAAGCAAACAAGGTGCTTTTGTATAGATCAAAATTAAAAGAATTAAGAGGAAAGAATAGAACAAAATGGTTTGGTCCCTATATGGTGAAAGAGACAAATATAAAAAGTGAAACCATTAGCATATTATACGACGATGGGAGAGAGTTCACAGTAAGGATACAACGTGTACAACCCTATGATGAACGCTTAGTGAAGGAAGAAAATGACGGCAAGGAAGCCACGTAGGAGCACGACTTCGAGTCTAGCTACAAGACTCATAAATAAAGAAAAACGCTTTGTGGGAGGCAACCCATTCTTAATTGTTTACTTATTTTGTGTTTCAATTTTTGTATGTCTTATATCTTTTTCATTGTTGTTTATTCTCATGTTAGACTTTATTTTGTCTTTAACCTTTTCTTAATTACATATAAAGGTATTTAACAAAAAGATAAGTATAGGGAACATCACATACGTTATTAAGAACATGAACATGGGAATTAAAATTAGTGAAATTGATATATATGTGTGTTTTTTAGAGTCAAATGCTTGTATTGAGTCATAATACATGTTTTGCAGGAATTTTTCTAGGTTTTAATGATGTAATTTTTCCAAAAAAATGCAGCAGACCACTTTCTGTCAGGACAACCTGACGGCATCAGAATTAAAACCAGACAACGTCAGGCTATGTAGAAACAGATTACTCAGTTTTTTGTTTTCTGTGCAACTTATAAATTTTTGGAAATACCCATGTCTTGATTTTCTAGAAAAAACTACAAACATCCATTCCATAAGCATTATATCGTACTTGCTTTCTAGTGTAGTTTTGTGTCATATATAGTTTTACCACCGATTTTACGCGAAGGTTTAGTTTGTTTTCTTATAAGTGTGCAGGTTATATTTCGCAAGAAGAAGAAACACAAATTGGATGAAGCTTATTACTCATGCATTCTTCTAGGAAAGGAATTTAACCGCAACTTCACACGTATCCTACAGAGCTAATCAGCGTAGTACTAGTTTCTTTTCCTTACTTACCTTCCTTTATCATAACTTTGATGCTTTCGGGGAACATTGGGGACAATGTTCAGTTTAAGTGTAGGGAGGGAGAATAAAACAGGAACTCAGAAACTACTCACTCACTTGATCATTTGTCTTGTCGTTGGTAATTTGTGTAATAAACTATGAGAAATAGTCGTTAGGGCAATTTTAGCACAAAATTTAAAAATTTTTATGACATTTAAGAGCTAAACTTTAGTCTTAATAAAGCGTCTCATGGATAGGAATTATATGACTAGCACAAAAACCGTTTACCACTCGAATTCCACCCCAAAAATGTGAGGTTCGCCTCTAGATCTTTAGGAATAAAAGCATTCACCTTTAATGCTTAGAGATTGTACCGGTAGTATAATAGATTCTAGAACTTGTTTTGTGATGCATTCCAAGATTGCTAGTGAGACTACACTTGTGTAGTTAGGAGTAACTAAATGATAAGAGGCATTAGGATAATCCTTGTTTGAAACCTATATTATAATTACATCTTCCACATCGGTCGAGTAATTACCCCACACCCTTGCGATGTACTTATTTTTAGTACACGATACCCCTATTTAACCCCTCAGAGCCTATCCTTTTCGAGGTTCTCATGATGTTTCGGTCTTCTAGAATATCAACGAAGAATATTGTTTACTATCCACCCCCAAATGTACACCCAAATCGCCTTAGCCTACCTTGTATGCACTCATCTTTAGTGCATTATTGTTATCATTACTAAACCCTTAGTTCAAATATCTAGTTACTTGCATGGTTGCTAAGTCGAGTCCTATCTTTTGTACACAGTTTTGGGACGATTGGGACTCATGGGTGAAAAGTAATATTTTATGGAGTAACAGGAAAGAACGATAAATTCAAATTCCCTTTGTCTACGTAATTAAATACTCCAAGTGTTTTGATCTTTTCAAATCGGGTCAATTACTGTTAGAGAAATAAAAACTTAAGTGTAGGGATGCTCCTATAAATAACTTATATTTTGATGTTATCGTAGAGGATGGTAGAGTAAAAGGGTATGAGAAAAAAAATGAAAAAGAAGAAGAGAAAACATAAGGGCTACCATCCTACATCTATCTTTATGTTTATGGTTTCAATTTTATGTTTGTTTTGTTTCAAGTTATCTAGTTCAGTGAGTCGAGTCTTGGCTTAACAACTTCACGATTTACATGCTTGAACATAATATTTTTGACTTGCCACCACTAAATATCCCGTATCCAACAAAACCCTTTGTTTCCCTACCCTAAGCCTAAAGTTACAACCCTTGTAAAGACCTCTTAGATAGTTGTTCCTATTTGCTTATGGTAATCTATGTACAATGCCAGGTAATGAGTGTTTATCTTCCATTTCTATTCGTATTATATTTCATATAAACCCGAGAGATGAGAGAATCCAAACACCACTTGTGAGGTGCTAGTATATAATTTCCGTTCTTGTTATGACTATTGTGGTGTTTTTACTTGTTGAAAACTAATTTAAACCAATGCTACATGGTTTTCTAGTCCTCTTCCACCATGGTTTTTTGACCTTCTTATCCTGTTTTCTAGTGTTAACACTTTTTATCGGATATTTGACAGCATTCCTCAAATCATTCACAACACATTCATGATTACTACCAGAAATCAAGCATTCATTACATGTTTTGCAATTAGTAGCAGGATTCGAATTAATTACAATACACTTATAGCTAATACTAGAATCAACACGATTCGTCTTATTCAACTCAAACTTATTGTTCCTAGGGTGGTCATCTACTTCCTTCCTTTGAACTCTTTTAGCTTGCGAGGTCCTATCTTGCTTTGTATTTCCTGAAGGCTTTGACCTGCTTGCCTTAGTGTCACTGATTACTCCTGTAGAGGGAACGAAAGGAACATTAGTTGGTTTCACTACTTTTTGCATTCCTGATCTGGAAGTGTTGGATCTGAAGTACTAGGAGGCACATTAAAGGACACTTGCTTGGCTTTAGGCATAGAGCAAGGCATAACTACTCTATCCTTCTTAGTACCAAATTTAGGACATATGGTTATTAGGCATTCTAACAGCTCCTGAGATCGTTTGGCATATAAGCATGAATCCTTAATCGCACTATCAAGTGGTTTCTCTATCTTATCCTCTTCAACAATCTCACGGAGACATTTTAGACTTTCTTTAAGGTACGAAAAATATGTTTGAAGTGCAAGATGATTATTACTAAGATGAGGTGGAATGTACTTCACAGTCATAGTATATTTTGCACATGCAGGCACCGTTGGTGCAGTAGTCTCACAACTTGTGATTGGAATTTTCCCTTTTACCTCACTCTTCAGATTCTCAATTTTATTTTGCAAAGAAGTTACCTTTTCGTTGTTCTTATCATGAGTGACTTTAATTGATTCATGTAATTCTTTGAAATGCAATTTAACCTTTTCATTTTCTGCCATAATACATTCATTTTCATGTTGTAATGCATTAATGATGTTTTGAAGATGAAAATTCTGAGAGTTCTGAGAATCTAAAGGTGGAGGCATACGGAAGCCACTCACATCATTATTTTCACCTTTCAGTTGTGAAATTTGGGCCTTCAATCTTTTGATCGTGTTACAATGAGCTCGAATTTGTTTATCACGTTTGCTAATTTCAAAAACTGCATCAAAATCTGTAAGATATAACTTGTCACATACACATCATAACATTAACACAAGGTAGCATATAGATGGAATTCTAGAGAGAGAAAGTTAGAGGTTTAGGGAACTTAGTGAGAGAAAGTGAAAGATATTATTATGAGCTCTAACTCTCTACCTTGGGAGGTAGAGAGTATTTATAGTCTTACATAAATCGCCACACATTGGGCTGTGGATCAGGCATACAGTGGGTAAAGACCCGTCCGTCCTCCACAGTGTTACTTAACTAAATACTACTTAACTAAATATTACTACGACTACGAGCTTTCTAACGATTACATATACTTGAGGTGACCGACTCTTTAATACCGGAATTTCTAATTCCTAACAATCTCCCCTAAGGGAGGTCACCTCAATCATGCACTAAAATTACATTGAATACAAACAGATATGACATTAACAATTGTTCTTGCATTCTTGATGTAGTCCTTTGTTCCTAAGCTCGTAGTCATTGATTCTTCACATTGCATGTTTGGTTACTTCAAGTGGAGGTCTTTAACTGATCCACGTGATAATAATTTTGAGCCACTTTTGAGATCATCGGCAAGTAGAAAATCTCTGATACATCCATTGTGGTGTTGGTATTATGTGATGTTGTGACATTCGGACCGACATGCTCACATTCTGGATCATGATATATTCTCATCCGAGTAGCGGAAGCATTTGTTGATTCATGATATTGGCAGCAGCGTAGCAGAAGCATGGAGTAAAAATATCAGAGTCATTGATGCACAAATCATGATTTCTTTTGAGATGAATGTGTTAGGTGAGCATGCGGCTATGTATTGACCGCTTCATTCGATCATGCAAAGCGTCGGGGTGTACCGCATAAGACAGTTAGCAATAAAGCGCACGAAAGTGTCTTTGATCACTTTCGATGAATTGAGGTACACGGCCCACGGTTCCCTGATGATCAGTACAAGTACCGCTGTGATCGGTATAATTCGAAGAATTTCCTTGACAGGTTTCGCAATGCTCTAGTGTTCTCAAACCGAACGTCTCAAAGAAGACAACACGGAGTGAGTGAACGCAAATAATTTACGTCCCGATTGATGAAAAGAAATTTGAAAAACAATCGTGTATTGCTCAATAGAAATTGTTTTTGCAATATAACGAAGGTTTTAATGAAAATCAATTATCAATCATAAAACACCTTTTGATTTGAAAAATTAGTACACGATCGACGTGCTAATGAAAAGAGTTTTAAAGCACAAAGACCGGTTTTTCAAAGGTATCCGTCAATCCATAACCTGAACCCGGATTGATTCAAAAGAATGAATCGCCCCATTGTTTCTGTTCAGTTGTCACATGGTTGATCTGTATAATAGATCTCTCATGCCACCTACCAGGAGCTTGTTAGATGTTGGCTCCAGAAGGCTTTCCATCTTCATTGTGAGTATGTTTACATATCACTCAGATGTTCTGGCAATACCACAAGGATAATGCGTAGGACTCAAGATATAATCTCTTTCCACATTGTGTGAAACAGAGAGTCTTCATTGAAAGTGTCCTAATGAGATTTATTGATGATCTCGTGGCTCTAGACTCAATTTGTGCATATTTGGATCCTATATCGGAGACTAGGGAGAGGGTCTCCTCCTTCAATATCAACAATCTCTAAGAGAAAGTCGATAGATAATGTCGGTTCCCCGTGAGAATGAAACAAGTCCTTTTAAGAGGAACTTGAGTGGTTTGGAAAGTTGAAGTGCAGTGCGACACTGGGTCCATGACGTCTTGTCTTCAATACCGATGTTACCATCAGTAGCATATGAATTGAACCCGGTTTCTGCCCTAAGGTTGAATAAATGGAGGGCTATTTGTTTTCACCCTTTTCTCATTCAATTCTTTTTCATTCTTCAACCCCTTCTGCTTACCGAGACTTCATAACTAGAACCTTGTTGGGTTTATTCCAGTACTAGCTCAGTCTTAGTCCGCACTCTTCCCATATCTCATTCTTCTCCTTTTATCATCATACCTAAGGACTCTACACTAACTAGTGGATTGTCCCTGGGTAGATCCCTCCGGTTCTGGCGGATCATGGGAACCAATACCTAACCTTATCATCCTTATATCACCGTACATAAAGTAAGGTTGGTCGGTCTATTTGGTATTGTTCATCTGCCATTGGATCCAATTGAAAACCATTTGAAAATCAATTCAGATACTTGTGATATATTATCAAAGCATTTTGTACCTGAATTGTTTTTGATATTTTTAGAACGAGAACTCCCCCTCAACATGTGCATCAAGTATTTGAAAATGTTTTGCACACGGAGGCAAGAGAAAGAATTAACTTCTTTGATTACCATTTTCTAAAAGATATCAACATCACTTCCCTAATCGAATCAAGTAGATAAAGCATTTTGGGGAAGGATGAGGTTTTCATGATTTTGCTCCCCTCAATATGTGCCTCGAGATTTGAAAAGAGTTTTGCACATACTAGAGGGAACCTGCACATTGAGATAAGTGATCACGTTTCAAATCATTGTGGTTTAATATAGATGCTCCCCCTCAATGTGTGCATGGAAAATTTGAAATCGTTTGTCACTTACGGGGAGGCAAACATGCTAATCACTTAAGAAACCATTTATCGAATTATCAGTTTAAATCCTATTTAAATCACACATTCTCCCCCGATCACAATTATCAAATCATTTGAGATTTGTGATCTCTTATAGATTTAAATTGATTTTGAAAGCTTTTAAGGAGAATTGTGACTTGATTATGAAAGCGTTTTAACTGATAAGGATCGGATTTTAAGACTTTAAACTCCATTGATAAAACATGCATGTACATCTTTTGAAAACAATTTAATGCCAAATAACTTTTTAATTTAATTGAAATCATTCTCCCCCTCAATCAATGACATAGGTTGTTGATTGAGAGATAGAGATTTTGACAAATAAGTCCTGATGATTATCAAAAATAGTGACCGAGTTATTTTTCAAAGCATTTAGTTTTCAGCAGATAAATGTTTATAGAATCAGAGCATGGAATTTGAAATCATGATAAAACATGGCTCTGTTCTTTCTTTTAAAACCGGGTTATTGCCTGAAAATGACAATAAACCATTTTCTCTTTCTCCCAAAAATATTTTTGATTTTTTTTTTTTTTAATAAAAATTCGAACAATATCTAAAGTCCCGTGTCATTCTTTGAATGACAGCACAAAGACCGTAGATATTATCGAATCGAGAAAAACATGACAAAATGACAATAATTTTTGAAGATTTTTTCGAATTTTTCAAATTTTTATGGATTTTGAAAGTTTTATAATTTTGTATTTTGTTTTTTGAATAAATATTTACAAGAGATAGATGAAGATAGACCTTTACTCCTCGTCTTCCTCCTGAAGACGTTTGAGAGTTTCTGGTTGAAGGCTTTTCAAACCAAGACGTGGAAGAATAAACTCAAAACGTTCTCTTGGAAGAGCTTTGGTGAAGATGTCCGCTAACTGATATTCAGACCTCACAAAATATAGTTCCACCACACCTTTTTCCACTTGTTCCCTGATGAAATGATGTCGAATGTCGATATGCTTTGCTCTTGAGTGTTGAACGTTGTTGCATGAGAGAGCAATAGCACTTTTATTATCAAGTACAGAGGGATTTTGTTGAATTCAAAGCCATAGTCCGATAATTGAGATCTCATCCATAAGATTTGAGCACAACAAGATGACATGGCTATGTATTCAGCCTCTGTAGAGGAAATAGAAGTACTCATTTGCTTCTTTGAAGACCAGCTCACAAGCTTATCACCCAAAAACCGAGCACCTCCAGATGTACTTCGACGTGTATCTTGACAACCTGCATGATCGGCATCTGCATAGGCCGTTAGTGACATACCGGTGTCCTTCGGTACCATAGTCCCATATTGATGGTTCCTTGGAGATACCGAAAGACCCGTTTAACCGCTTCAAGGTGCTTTTTAGTAGGCTTAGCCCGGTATCTAGCACACATGCAAACAGCGAACAAGATGTCTGGTCTACTAGCTGTGAGGTACATCCGGGATCCAATCATACTACGATATTTCGTTTGGTCAATCATGATCCCTGAGTGGTCCTCATCTAGTTTGGTTCGATCAATCATGGGGGTGTCAACAGGGTCACTTGAATCAAATCCAAATTTCTTTAAAATCTCTGTTGCATATTTAGATTGATTAATGAAAATGCCTCCGGACTTTGTGAAATTTGTAATCCCAAGAAAAATGACATTTGTCCCATCATTGACATTTGAAACTTTGAACTCATTTCATTAGAAAAACGATCACATTCCATTGGGTCGGTCGAGGCAAAAATAATATCATCAACATAAATTTGAACATGAGTTAAATGTTTGGCTGACTTCCTGGTGAACAATGTAGGATCAACTGCTCCTTTGCTGAATCCGGTTGATAGAAGAAACTTTGACATTGTATCATACCATGCCCTTGGAGCTTGCTTTAAACCGTAAAGAGCCTTCTTCAGACGATAAACGTGAGTAGGATGCTCTTGATTCACAAATCCTTCAGGTTGGCTGACGTAGACGACTTCTTTAAGATCTCCGTTCAGAAATGCCGTCTTCACATCCATCGATAAACTACCATGTTCTTACTAGCAGCGTTAGCCAAAGATTCGATTGCCTCGATTCGAGCAACAGGAGCAAAAGATTCTTCAAAGTCTATACCCTCCTCTTGACGATATCCTTTAGCAACTAAACGAGCCTTGTTCTTCAACACATCACCATGCTCATCAAGTTTTACTTTGAAGATCCATTTGAGAGCAATAATCATAGCACAGATCTGGAGCGGTACTAACTCCCATACATCAAGTCGATCAAACTCATGAATTTCATCTTGCATGGCATTGAACCAGTTGTCTTCATTCATGGCGGTTTTAACATCTTTTGGTTCGATCTTAGAAAGTACGGAGTTGAAGAAACACCATAAGGCATCGGTTGCAAGTTGTTTCCGGGTTGATACAGGACGAGAGGGATTTCCAATGATGTTGTCTAATGGATGATCGTGAGTCCATTTTCTAAGGTGTTCATGTGGCAGTTGTTGAGGAACTGAGGTAGATGAGTCGATGTCTCCGAAGAAGATGGTTCGATGATGATTCAGGAGTAGCAAATATGTTTTCAAATGGAGCATCCTCAGGAGTAGCAAAGGGATTAACTTCATCATTGATGCCCGAAACATTTCCATGATGTACATTTGAAGAATGATGATTTATTGATGAGACTGAAGGATCAGCAGCAGGTGCTTCTTGACTTAAAGATATTGAGACTGAAGGATTGACTTCATTCACAGGAATATGAGCATCCTTTGTTGCAGGAATCATCACCTCATTAGTGTTTGAATCATACAGTTCATCAAACATAGGATCAAACAATTTCTTTACATCATCTTCAGATGGAGGTACATATGGAGTTTCTTGAGTAGAGTTTGGAACAAGAGATGAACCAATGGGACAGTCTTGAAGTGCGGGTCCCTGAAGCTGGAGTGTCCAGAGCCATTTGACCGGTCGGCTCATCAAACGTAACGTGAATGGTTTCCATGATATTTCGGGTTCTTTTGTTGTAGATTCGGTATCCCTTTTTGTTTGGTGCGTATCCTACAAATACTCCAATGTCCGCTTTAGCCCTAAGTTTCCCTAAGTCTTGACCCTCATTAGTTGGATAGCACAATGCACCAAACACACGAAGGGAAGAGAGATTAGGTTTTCTGTTGTGGACAAGTTCATATGGAGTTTTTCCATGTACAGTGTGGATTAGGGAACGATTTTGTGTATAGCATGCAGTGGCGATTGCTTCAGACCAGAGAAACATTGGAACCTTTGAGTAAATCAACATTGTTCTAGCGGCTTCAACCAGAGTCCGATTTAGTCTTTCAACTACACCGTTCTGTTGAGGAGTTCGTGAAATACTTCTTTGATGAGTGATTCCAACGCTTTCATAGAATTCATTAAGTTGTTTGTTGACAAACTCGGTTCCATTGTCTGTTCTGACAATTCTGACGGTTTTGTTAAGTCGAACTTGCAGCTGTTTGATGAGTTTGATGATGATATCTGGAGTTTCATCCTTTGTCCTTAAGAACTTGACCCCGGTGAATCTAGAGTAATCATCAACCACAACTAACACATATTTCTTCCCAAAGATATTCTGTACCCTCATTGGTCCACATAAATCCATATGAATCATATGAAGAACTTCCGTGACAGAGTTAGTAGGTTTGGGTTTATGGGCATATTTCTTGCTTTTTCCCAATTGACATGCTGAACAAAGATGATCCTTTTCATACTTTAGTCTAGGTAAACCTACAACTAAGTCCTTTCTGGAAAGATCATTGATGGTGCCGAAGTTCAAGTGATTGAGACGACGGTGCCATAACCATGACTTTGGTTTTGAAGCCTTTGATAACAAGCAGATTGGAGAAGCCCTCATCATGTCATCGATAGAGATGGTGTAAAGGTTTGAACCACGAGTTCCTTTTAACAGTTCCTTACCATTAAGATCTCTAACAAGCGGTATGTTTTCTCGAAGGCAACTTCTAGATCGAGTCACGAATTGACCAACAGAGAACCGATTATGACCCAACCCTTCAACATAGTAGACTCTCGAGATGACACTATCACCAACAACATAATCTCCATAACCCATAATAGCACCCAAATGATCATTACCAAATCTAACAGTCCCGATGAACTTGCTCACGAAGTTCATGAGCCGCTACCGGTCTCCAGTCATATGCTTGGAACAGCTGAGTCCGGGTACCACGTAACGATTTGAACGATCTGCAGTTGAACACGACAAAATGGATAACGGATAATTGGGATCCCCATGCAAGAATGGGTTCCATTTGGTTAGTAACAATGATTGGAACACCCACATCGAAATAGAAACATCCATATCGAAGTGAAGCAATGGAATCATTGGGAATAGATGCAATGCTAGTGTCAACATTTGCCCTATTCAAAGTATGTTCACTTCTTAAGGGAATAGTTCTACCAGTAGGCATCCATATTCTAGTGGGCATAATGTCGATTAGTCTTAATGGCCAAAAGGTATCCAATAATAACCTATCTTTATAAAAGTTCTTCCTGTGGGTTTCCACTTTTTTCTAACTTTCTTTCGCTTTTGCCTTTTGCCTTATTTGCACGATTTTAGCATTAACAATTTTAACTAGGCATTTGACATCATTAGACAAAGCATTCACACCACATTCATGATTAGAAACAGAATTCAAGCATGCAGCATTACAAGGTTTGCAAATAGTATCGAATTGAATTAATTGATGCGCCTAAGGCTAATACTAGAATCAACACGATTCGTTTTATTCAACTCAAGCTTAAAGTTCCTAGATTGGTCTTCTACTTTCTTCCAATGCACATTCTTAGCTTGCAAGGTCTTATCATTCCTTGTATTGTCTTGAGACTTTGACCTGCTTCGCTTTAAAGTCACTGATTACTCCTGTAGAGGGAATGGGAACATTAGTTGGTTGATCTAATCTTTTCATTCCTGAACTTGATGTGCAAGGATCTAAGTACTAGAAGGCACATTAGTGTATACTTTAAGACTGTGATTTGAGCTTTTTGCAGGCACACTAAAGTTCACTTTCTTAGCACTAACATATCTGGAATCCGAACTACTTGAAGGCACATTAGTGTTTCCTTTCTTAAGACTGGGCATAGAACGGATTTCTGCTTGGCACTAGGCATAGAACAAGGCATCACAGCTTTGCCTTTTGCACCTAAGGTTAAGGATTTTGGACATGTGGCAATTACACATTCTAGCAACGCTTGAGATCGTTTGGCACGAGGCAAGCAAACCTAATTTCACTATCAAGAGGTTTGTTAATGAAATCCTCTTCGACAATCTCACGGAGACATTCTAGACTATCCTTAAGGTGAGCACAGTATTCATGAAAAGCATGTTCATTATTCCTAAGATGAGGAGGAATATATTTAACCATCACAGTGTATTTGCAATCTAAGGGTGACTTTGAGACAACATTCTTATTGAAAACAAGTTGTAGTTTCCCATTTCCCGACTTCTCGATTCTCAATTTCCTTTTGTAAAGACGTTATTTTTCGTTGTTTTGGTCACGGGTGACTTTTATTGAATCATATAACTCTTTAAAATGTCGTTTAACTTTTTCATTTTCTTCTAGAAAACTCTCGTTTTCCTTTTGTAAGGCATCAACTAAGTTTTGAAGATGAAAAGTTTGAGAATTCTGAGAATCTAAAGGAGGAGGCATTTGGGAGCCTGTCATATTGTTCGTTTGACCCTTTAATTGAGAGATTTGGGCTTTCAGCTTTCTGATCGTGTTGCGAGCTTGAATCGTTCATCACGTTTGTTAATTTGAAAAACGCATCAAACTCGGAGCATCCGAAGATGTCTTGATATTTGAAGTTTTGACATTTTCTTTAAGATGTTGATATTTTAGTTGTAAATTAAAATGCTCAACTTCTAGTTTAGAAAAATGTTTAACCAAATTGTCGTGATCATCCAGTTCAATTTTCTCGTTTAGTTTAGAATTAGTTTTTCAAGCTCAATGACACGATCATGGGAGACTTTCGGGCAACAGAGATAGTTCATGAAATTTGGAAGCATTAATAGAGCAATTTGAAGCAGTGAAAAAATATCTTGAGCAACACATTCAGTAATAAGAGTCTCATTTAATGTATGCAAGTTCTTCCTCTCAATCTCATTATATTTTAGTGCACGCTCATAATCACTAACTTCAACTACCATTGCATCAAATTACTTTTCCATTCCCTTTAATATCAGTTTTGTTCCCTTTTAAGACTCTCAAAATGATCTTTTAGAAGTTTAAAGAAAGGCATGACCTCAGTTAAATAACATTCTTTCATTTGCTCAATACCCCTTTCTCCTTCTTTATACCGTGGGTGTGATCCTTTTCTTGCAAGTTTTCTCAAAATCAACAAATAGTTGAAATATAACATATTGACTAATTAAGGTCTTGCTTTTAGTGGCAATTTTTCTAGGAACTAGATGCATTGGTGTATTAGGAGGATACTCACGCTTCTAGGCATTTTCCATAAAGGGGGGTTTGTTTCAACAATATTTTCAGCTTTTCTAAATCCTTTTTCCAGAAAATTTGTTCGGGAGTCAACAATGTTTGAGGCTTAAACATGTTCAAGGAAATCCAGTTTTCCTTCTTGTAGTCATGGGGAGTGATAATAATCTTTTTCTCTTTGCATTTCGGGTCATCTAGTTTTTGTTCATCCTTTCCCTAGTGACTTCATCTGATTTCTTATCTTCCTCGGTGCACTCAACGCAACTAGGTTTCTGCCTAGGCTTAAGAATTTCATTACCATCATAAAGCACCTTATGAGCATTTCTAGCCCTTTTAATTACCTCTGGATTCGGTTCCTCAACAAGGGGAATGCTATGCTTATCGCTTAAGACTCGATGTTTAGTGACCATGTGAGCCGTCTGAATGGTGTTTCCTTGTATGTACAACTTGTTCTCAAGTTTGTTTTTCAAAGTTTTCAGATTAGAAAAATCTCTCAAGAGTTTTGATTCCTTTGCATTAAATTCTTGCTTAAGCATTTTCACATTTTCTTGAAGTTCTTGTTTTTGTTTAGATGTTTTAGAAAGTTTTTCTTGCAAGGAATTTAATTCTTGTTTCAATACTTCTTCTCTAAACTGACTTTTTCTAATTACTTGTACTTACTTGGTTATCCATTTCCTGCTCACGAGTGGTCAACTCAAACTTAGCACGTTGTTCATAAATAGCAACACGTTCTTTATAGGCATTTAGTTCAGAAATAATGGAATCATCAGGGGCACATGCAGTGTATTCATCAAAAACATAGTCATTGTTGACTGCTGAAGATGCATCACTTGGTACAACTTCACTTTCACTTTGTTTCACATATTGATCATATGGGACAATATTGATATTACCCATATTTTCAATATTTGATTCAATAGTTTCAGTTGATTGTACTTTGTCATGCATTTGGTGCACATCAGCATCATCGTATAGTTTTAATACCTCTGAGATGAGCTTGTCATGGGATGGCCCAACTAGTGATGAAGAAGAGACCTTGGGAGAAACCATTGGAGAAATGCTAGCCATAAAATTGTGTGTGCCGTAGGTCCATCATCCACATCAGAGTCGTATGCATCACGTCGCGACTTGAAAGGCATTCGATGATTGTGACCTATCTCCGAATAGGCGCTCATCCACATCGCATCATAGGTCTTGGCATTGCCCTCAGCTAGAAACAACAATTCCTCTTCATCCAGAGTAGCACCATTGTCCCGAGCTTGAGCGGCAGCATCTTATCTCTGAAGTAATCGGCGTGCGTGGGCGCTTTGGAGATGTACAGTTCCTTGCAATGTGTCCCTCTCCACCACAGTTATAACATTTGATGAGCTTAGCTTGACCTTGGTTACCATTCCTTCCTCGATTCTGGTTTCCAACATAACCTCACCCAGCTCCACCTCGCCCCCGATCATCTGTCTTTCCTGCTGGTTGCACCACGATCCTTCCATCTTTAATAGTGGCTTGATTGTGTGGGTTAGATGTAGTTCGAGGTTGTTGTTGGTTTGTGGGAGAGTATTCATGTTTTGACTGATGAGAAGAGCTAGTTGATTAATGAAGCTACCCACGTGAGCATCAGCATCAGCTTGTTTGTACATAGGATCGGGAATGAGTTTGTGATTACCATTACCCAAGGGTATGACTTGTGATGCTTTGGTTGTGATTCCGATGTTTGAGTAGAAAGCAGTAGAGTCATTAGACGAGCTTGTCTCTCCCTGGTTGGTTTTGAACCGATTGAGAATTAATTTTTCAAACATAGCATGTCTCTCATTCTGAAGGAGGAAGGCATAGAGTTGCTCATAGTTTGTATTCTTCAATCCTTTAGTGAGCTTCACAGCTGTAACAAACTTGTGCCATTCGGGATTCATGTTGTTCACAAATTTTGAGTTCAACTGAATGTTAGGCATAGTCATTCCGATGTTCCTCATGTCATTAACTAACTTATGAAATCTCACATAGTACTCATAGACACTCTCATCTGGTTTCATCTTGAAATGCTCAAATTCGTCATAGAGTTGGGATTCTCTGTCTTCCATAGTTAATTCAGAACATGAGAGAAGCATCTTAACATTGTCCCAAACTGCCTTAGCATATGTGTTATGATTGATCAGCTTGTAGATGTCTTTAGGAAGACCTTGATGAACAATGTTTGAAGCCCGATATCGCATCAAATCTCTTTTTATCCTTATCATCAAGCTCATCATACATCTTAGGTCTGTCCATTCCGTAAACAGGAGTACCATCTGCATTAGTATCAAGTATGTCTCTAGTCGTTTCAGCTCGATATGGTCCTTCATCAATGGATTTGAGAATGTTGACACCATTTTCCTTTCCAAGGCAATACAGTCTAATTCGTTGAGCCCAAGAGTCGTAGTCAGTTCTGTCAAGCATGGGTGGACGAGTATCTGAGCCAACAGCTTGAACATCCTCGAAACATGGAGATGACAGTGGGAACGTTGGTAGACATGTTAACAGATTATACGGGATTTTATAACTCTATGATTAAACCGGGAAATAGATTCTTTCACGGGATTTTACTGAATCAAGAGAAAACCGTAAACAATCACTCAAGACTCTAGAAGATAAAATACTAAATCGCTAGAAGATAATGCACTAAGTCGCTAGAAATTAATGCACTAAGTCGCTAACCCTTAATTCGCTACACCCCTAAGTAGCTAGAGTCCCAAGTAAGCTAACGAGAAAAGCAAGTCGCTAAGTAGTAACTCGCTAGAGACCAAGTCGCTAACCAAATTTTTGGCAGCAATTCGCTACACAAGTCGCTAGAGACACAAGTCGCTAAAGAGCAACTCGCTACTGACCAAGTCGCTACCACAAGTCGCTAACCGTAGTGGAGAATCCACTACTTGTACTTTAACTCGCTAGATCTAACTCGCTAGCTCCAACACTGTAAGTCGCTACAAAAATGTGAAGCAAGTCGCTACCAAGAAAATATTCCGTGAACTAAGTCGCTAGCTTGAAAAACCATATAAACATCACTTTTCAATCAAAAACAACCCAACCAAGATGATTCAAGCTTACCAAATGAAAACCTAAACACTTTTGATGATTCTAAACATAAAAGTACCAACAAAATTCAAACTTTAACACAAGAAATCAACCAAATGATGCAAAAACCACTAAACTTTTTCAAACTCAAAAACCACCTAAAAATCACTATAAATCCAAAGATGTGCACGATATGATCTAACCATGGCTCTTGATACCAATTGTAAGATATAACTTGTCACATACACATCATAACATTAACACAAGGTAGCATATAGATGGAATTCTAGAGAGAGAAAGTTAGAGGTTTAGGGAACTTAGTGAGAGAAAGTGAAAGATATTATTATGAGCTCCAACTCTCTACCTTGGGAGGTAGAGAGTATTTATAGTCTTACATAAATCGCCACACATCGGGCTGTGGATCAGGCATACAGTGGGTAAAGACCCGTCCGTCCTCCACGGTGTTACTTAACTAAATACTACTTAACTAAATATTACTACGACTACGAGCTTTCTAACGATTACATATACTTGAGGTGACCGACTCTTTAATACCTGGAATTTCTAATTCCTAACAAAATCAGGATCACCCGAGGATGTCTTGACATCTGAGGTTTTAACATTTTCTTTGAGATGTTGATATTTTAATTGCAAAGCAAGATTTTCAACTTCCAATTTAGAAAGATGCTTGACCAAGTTATCATGACCATCCTGTTCAATTTTATCATGCAATTTTGAATTTACGTTTTCAAGCTCAATGACACAATCATGGGAAACATTCAGAGCAATAGACATTTCATGAAATTGAGAGGTAGTAATAGAGTGATTCGTAGCAGTGTAAAATACATCTTGAGCAACACATCTAGCAATCAAAGTATCATTTAGAATGTGAAGGTTTTTTCTTTCAATCTCATTACTCTTAAGCTCACGTTCATTCATACTGACCTCGTTTTCCATTTCATTAAACATCTTTTTCATTTCTTTAATCTCTGTATCAATGCTTTTTTGAAGACTTTCAAATTGACCTTTTAATTGTTTAAAGAAAGGTATGACCTCAGTTAAGTAACATTCTTTCGTTTGCTAAAAACCCCTTTCCCCTTCAGTAATCCCAGTAGGTGTGATTCTCTTCTTACACGTTTTCTCAAAATCAACGAATAATTGGTAAAGTGCATACAAGCTGATTAATGTTTTTCTTTGAGTGGGAAGAGTTCTGGGCACTAAATGCATTGGTGTATTTGGAGGATACACAGTACCAGGAGGCAATTTCCTAAGGGGAGGATTCTTTTCCACAAGTACATTAGTTTTCATTTTATCAATATCTTTCTTCCAAAACACTTGTTCAGGGGTTAGCTGAGTCTGAGGTTTAAACTTGTTTAAGGCAATCCAGTTTTCCTTAGTGTAATTGGGAGTTTTAAAAGTTATATTGTGATCAACACACCAAGGATCTTTTAGTTTCTTTTCCATTTTCTCTCTGGAGGCATTTTCTAATTCTCTATCCTCTTCAGTGCACTCTATGCATGATGGTGTTTGTCTAGGCTTAAGAATCTCATTTCCATCATAAACCACCTTTTGAGCAGCCTTCCTAATTTTACCATACTTAGGATTGGGTTCCTCTACAAGGGGAATACTATGCTTATCGCTTAAGACTCTATGCTTAGTGATCATGTGAGTAGTCTGAAGGGTGTTTCCTTGTACGTACAACTTGTTTTCAAATTTATCTTTCAAAGTTTTTAGGTTGGAAAATTCATTTAAAAGTTTTGATTCTTAGCATTGAATTCCTGCTTAAGCATTTTAACATTTTCTTGAAGTTCTTGTTTTTACTTAGCAGTTTTATTAAGCTTTTCTTGTAAGGAATTTAACTCTTGTTTTAATACTTCTTCCCTAAAATTACTTTTTCTGATAAGTTTACGCATTTGGTAATCCATCTCCTGCTTACGAGCGGTCAGTTCAAACTTAGCCCGTTGTTCATATATGGCAACTTGATCCTTATAGGTATTTAGTTCAGTGGTTAAGGAATCATCAGGCATATATGTAGTGAATTCATCAGATATGCATTCATTGTTAACTGCAGAAGATTCATCACTAGGTACAATAAGTCTTTCATCTTGCTTCATATATTGATCGTATGGGAAAACATTGCCATTTCCCATATCTTCAATATTTGATTCACAGACTTCAGTAGATTGTACTTTAAGGTGAATCTTTTGCTCATTAACCACATCATATAGTTTTAGTACCTCTGATATGATGGATTCCTTGGAGGGACTGGCAGGTTGAGATGAAGAGATCATTGAAGAGATGTGTTAGGAATTAGATAATTCCATAGTGAAGTATCGGTCACCCCAAATATAATCTAGCATAAGTTAGCTCGTAGACATTACGTTATTTACTAGTTATTTAGTTAGTTATTTAGTTTAGTTTAGTGCAACGCCGTGGAGGAAGGATGGGTCTTTACCCACTATATGCCTGATCCACAGTCCGAAGGAGGACGTTTATTATTTAACTATAAATACCCTCTACCTCCCAAGGTAGAGGGCTGGACCTTTCAATCTAAGCTTTTCTCTTTTGTTTACTTTCTCTCTCTAGAAAGGCTCCCATCTTCTACTTTCTCTCTCTAAACCTTCAAACCATACGCCCCTAATTTATATGTTATGATGTGTTTATGAAATCCAATAACTAACAATTGGTATCAAGAGCCATGGTTTGATCATCTCTCTTACATGTCCTTGGATTTCTAGTGGTTTTATATGGTTTTTGGGTTTGAAATGGTTTAGTGGTTTTTGCATCATTTGGATCATTTCTTGTGTTAAAGTTTGAATTTTGAGTGTACTTTTGTGTTTAGAATCATTGTAAGTGATTGGGTATTGATTTGGAAAGCTTGAATGACTGTGGTTGAGCTTGTTTTGGATTGAAAAGTGTGTTTTTGAAGTTTTTCTTGCTAGCGACTTGGTTCTCGTAGTGTTTTTCATCGTAGCGACTTGCTTCAGTAAAAGGTAGCGAGTTGTAGTGTTAATTGTTAGCGATTTGGTCCTAGCGACTTGTCTATTGAGACAAGCCGACAAATAGTACAACTTAGTGGATTCTCAACTACGGCTAGCGACTTGGTGAAGTTAGCGACTTTCTTTCAATTTTGTTAGCGACTTGTACTTAGTATTCTTAGCGACTTGGTGTTAGCGACTTGGACCTTAGCGAGTTGCTCTTTAGCGACTTGTATGCGACTTGGTGCTATAGCGACTTGTGTCCAGCGACTTGGGTCTTAGCGACTTGGACTTAGCGACTTGGTTCATAGCGACTTGTGTTTAGCGACTTGGTGACTTAGCGACTTGTCTTCATAGCGTTTTGTTGACTTTTCCCGATAAAACTTCAAACAGTCATAACTTTTGAACCGTAACTCCGTTTTCAGCGTTCTACCCATCAAAACGACCGTGAGAACGAGGAGAATGGAACGCCTTGAGGCCTAAATCTGCTTTGAAGAGAAGTTATTGAGGTTTTTATGTTTTTAGACCTAAATTTCTCAGTAAAAACGGGCATAAACCAATCCAAATCTCAACCAAACAACATCTTTGCTAATCCTATAAACAATCATATGTCATAACACACAATTGTCTATCAATGTGTCAATCCGTCAGTCATCTTAACACATTCCATTAGTCATTGCTTAACGGTTTGGTCTAGATTTTAGTAAAATCCCGCGAAAGATTCTATTTCTCGGTTTAAATCATAGACTTGTAAAATCCCGTGCATTCTACCACATCATGTCTTACTCTACTGACCCAGTGATTTCAGAAGTGCTTAAACTGCATGATACTGTAGACAACCATGAGAATATTAGCTATACTGAGCGGTTACAGATGATGGAATCAATCAATGATGATTTGAGTTCTTCATGCTCTAAGTCCAATGAGAAAGATTTGCACCTGTTCAGGCTACAGAATGCCATGCTAAAGGAAAGCAGCATTGAACCTTTTCAATAGCTTCACTCTTACCTCATGTTACTTCCACACATTACAAAGGAATGAACATGTATTGACCTCTTCCGTCAGGACTTATCCACATTAACAGGAACTTTGCTGTTAAACCTCGAGTAATTGGAGCTACAACTTGACAAAGAGAAGGTTCAAAAGGATAGTTCTAGTGCTGCACTTCAAGTGATGTACAAACATTTTCAGTCATTCATTAGAAGGTAATTCACATCAGACTATGATCAAGACATGAATGAAATATCTTTCAAGAGACACACTGGAATGGAAATTTGCGTATTCATAGATATATTTATCCATCTCATGGATAATGTGGAGAAGTATATTGAGGAAGTTACTCAGACAGATGAAAAAGTGGATGAGTGTTTGGTGCAGTTGAGACATTGTTGTGATAAGTTGGGTAATGTATTTGTTGAAGTATCAGGTGTTGTTGAATGCAGAATGTCAGTGACAACAAATAAAGATGAGTCGGGTAAAGCACCAGATGATGGATCAGTTGACACTGAATACAGAGGCTCAGAGATAGATAAGCTTGACACAGCCAGCGGTCCACTGACTCTTGTTACACATGATGTGGATGCAGATATCAGAACAGAAATTGAGCAGGTTTCATGTGATGAGGTACCCTTAACTGTTCAACATAGAACATCTCCTAATGTACCTAAACATACTGATCTTAATGCTGAACATGATTCTGATAAATGTTCCTTGGTTGAGGCTGAGTCTAATAATTTCAAAACAAATGATATGGTTGATAAAAATGCTTTTGATGAACTTTCAAACAAATTCTCAAAACTTGAAAAACATTGCATTTCACTTGAAATTGCGATACAGAGTAAAGAAGAAAGTTTTCAACTTAACAAACCATGTAAAAATCCGGAACTTCCTGAATTCCGTAAACTTTTTGAAATTAACACTTTGAAAGCTCAGATTCAAAACAATATGTCAACTATCAACAATTTGAAGAAACATATTTCTAATATGCATGTGAAAAATAATTTGGTTACAAGTAATTCTGATGTTAATACTATTGATGATATTCAAATGAGAAATGATGAATTAACGATTTGTGTGGCCAAATTACTAAAGGAAAATGAGTCTTTGAGAAAGCATCACATAGAACTAAGTGACTCGATCAAAGATGCTAGAACAAAGTCAATAGAACAAACAAACTCTTTGATAGCAAAAATTGATGAACTCAAAGCTCAACTTCAGGAAAAGAGTTTCGCTATTGTTGCCTTAAAAAATGAGCTTAGGAAAACTGTAGGGAAAAGTGTGAAAACTAAGTTTTCAAAACCATCAACCTTGGGGAAACCAGTTTCTCATCCCATTAGAAACCGGTACATTGTTAGGCAGCCTACTGCGTTTATATCCGAAAGACCAAAATTTTCAAAAACACGGTTTGCCTCCCAAGTTGATGAGAAACAAGTTTTGTCAAAACAAGTCACTTCACCTGAGTTACCGAAGAATAAGGCTTCTAGCTCTGTTAACCCTCAACACGTTTCCTCTTCTACTCCCAGCACCTCTAGGAATAGTTTGAAAACAGTGTCAAAACCAAGCATTAAAACCCATAATTCATATGATATGAATGACTTGTGGAAGAACTATTATCTAGAAAAAGCTAGGAAAAAGGCACAGATTCGAAAAGACGGAATTTTAGGTGCAAGACCTAGGGTGAGGAATTCTACGAGATTTCAAGGCACTGTTAGTAGTTTTAAACCACTACCTAGGAACACTCAAAAGACTAGGTATTGGCGTACATCTAAAAGTAGTTATGTGCATATGAATGCTAAGCATGTAGAAAACAAAACTAGAAATCTGAGTCTTTTCCACATAAGAAACATTTTCCTAATTCACATGCCAAGGTACAATCCACTAAGACCACCTACATGGCTAAGGTTCAACATGTTATGATGCAAAACAAACCTAAAACTTCGTCTAGATGGATCCAAAATGCTAAATATTTGGATTCTAGGAATAATTATAAGTCTTCCACTTTGCATAAGAATATCAACAATCATAGACCTTGCCATAAGTGGATGCCGTCTGGTAGAATTTTTAAGGATGCTGGACTTAGGTGGATACCTACAGGAAAGATGTTTACCAATGGCAATCTCAAAGTTGACCGTGAAACCCCAAAGGGTTTGGATCCTGATGTCACTAACCAAAATATATGCAATCAAGTTTGTAATATTAGTGCCGGTAGTCCTTACTCAGTTGCAGATACTTCGATCCTTCAATACATGGACTGGCTTAAAGTATGTATAACAAAAGGATTGATATCTCATAACTCACGGGTTCAAGTTACTCAACATTGATATTCAATCGGCTATGACATCTGTGCACATCAGTTCAGGCCTCGTACTTCATCATAATGACGTTTGAACACAACACTTCAAGCCTCGTACTCAAAGAAAAGAAAAGTGTATGCTTCAGTGCGCTTTATCTTCTTATTATAACCATTCTCATCAACATGCTTCATGCTTTTTCCAAGCGCTTTTAATGATCAAGTGAACCGGGCTAATGTTGATTGTTTTCTTATTCAACTTGCTCAACTATAATGACGATGGCGACATCATGTGCTAATTTTGCGGGGGAGAAGTGTGAATAGCCTACATTTGTTAAAGATTTTCACATATTAAATCAAGAATGGCAACTCCGTATGCAATTCTTGAGGGGGAGAAGAAGTGTAAATTTACTGCATGGTTGAGTGAAATATGAGAATATATGGTCATACGGCTCCTAACTCATGTAAGAACCGAGCTTCTGCTTATCGGGTCATCTTTACATGGTGTTTCTTCTATAAGCCGTTAGTTGACATCTTCACGGGCTGATATGATTAATGACAAAGTACTTCCAGTTGCGAGGTTGATTTTCTTAATGAACATCTTTCTGTTCTTGTTTGATTGGGAGGGATTTTAGTTAAGGGGATTTGCTATTTCAAAGTTAACGGGAATGCATTTGGTGTGTTGAAGATGTTAACTTTCTATTCCCCAAATAGACAATCTAGAAGAAGGTCGAGTCTACAGTCGATTCTACATTTTCTGCTACATGTTAGAAGACTAAAGACGAGTTGCATTTAACGATCTAAAGACTTCTTCTTTATCTGGGCATTTATCAAATAGATTGTCGGTTTAGGGGAGAGCACTAATTGGGGGAGAGTGAAAAGTCAGATTTAATCCCCAATTAGACTTGCTCATATTCTTCAGCAAAGTTGATTCTCACAAGAGTTCAAGTGTTCTTCTCAACAGATTTCTAGTATAAGGGCTTATATTAAGTTGCTGATTCTGAAGTATCAAAACCAACATGGGGGAAGGAGACATACATATAAAAGCATAACGAGTACACATGATGAACTTAATACTTCTAAGTGATTGAAGTTATCCCGGGAAGACAAATGTCATGACCGCAGAGAAACTCAGTGTATCTAGTGGCTTCTAGTGTTATTATTCCAACTACGTAGGGGAAGTGATGAAAGAGAAAGTTTCTAAAGATAAAAGAGGTACACAATTATGACATCATCAGGGAAGAAAGATGTGAACATTTGGGAGGTGTTTCTCATTACCCTCATGATGTGTATTCGGGAGAGTTCTTGGATATTGGTGTACTTCGAGTTCTTGAGCTTCATACATGATCATCAGGGACGAAAGATGAGAACATTGGGGAGGTGTTTTTCATTACCCTCATGATGTGTATTCAGGAGAGTTCTTGAGCAATATATAGAAAGAGATTGACTGTATCAATTCATCTACTTGGAGGAATTGTTCTCTCGACACCTTTTGGAATGGACCGCTTCAGACATCAGTGGAAAAGAAATGTGAGAAGATTATTTAAATGTGGGATGATACGTTGCTGTTGTTCTATTGGATGATATAACCTCGAACGAAGAATCACGGTGATTATTCTTAAAAGGAACAGCAGGATCAATGATAATGGTGTGCTTCTTGGTGCACCTGGCTTATGGAAGCTTGAAAAAAGTTTTGAATCTGCTCAGCTATAGGATTTTCGGTTTGGGGGGAAGCTGCCAAAGTCTCACTTTCAGATAGTTCAATTTCTTTCTTCAATGCAAGAGCCTCGGAAGCTTTGGTGGTGAAAGTTTTAGGGATGATGACTTCTATCTTCTACAATGGGGCTGCTCGATATCCTTATCTCGGTACTCGTATCATCATCTTCTTTAACTATATCATCTTCTCTATCTTTGTATATATTTATCAAAAAACCAAAATAAAAAATTAGAAAACCAACAAAACAAAATAGAAAAATATAAAATCTATAAAAATCCATAAAAAATCAGAAAACTTAAAAATACCAAAAATATGTTTTCTCAAGACATGTCTTTTGATATCGATAACATCTGCGGTCTTAGAAATGTCATTCAATAATGGCACGGGACCATAGATGAAGTTCGAGCAGGAGGTGTAAATATTCTTTTTCCAAAACATGTCTCAAAATATGGCTTACAGTTATTTCAGACAGTAACCCGTGCTTCAAAAATGGCTTACAGTTACTTCAGACTGTAACCCGTGCTTTAAAACTATGGTTTGCTATTATTTCAGATATCAACCCGTTCTTCAAGAAAAAAAAGTGCTACGCTAATCCAATTTTCAAATATTTCGTACACTTTTCCTAAAAAAAATGAGGAAAGTATGTCCAAGGACTGCTGTTCCTGCACAAATGTTTTTCCTTCTATAAATTCTTCAGAAGAATATTTGTTGTATTTCAAAATGGTGGTAAATGAGTCGCTTGTAAATCAATCAGATTCAGAGTTTTCATAAAAAATAAAAAACTTGATCAATGACTTCAGCGCTTTCAAAACTTTTCAAAAATTGAGTGATTGATTGAGGGAGAGAATGTTTTCAATTCTATATCATCTAACGGACTTTCTTAATTATCCTATATGCTTAATTAAAAATGATGTTAACCTATGTTGAAGGACTAGGTTCCTAGGATATGATTGTTAGGATTAGATGATTAGAGTTTGATGAACACATAATTACCATACCTTTATATGATCTGATTGATATGTTGAATTGACTTTTATTAGTCAATTTCTTTTTGGGTGTTGTCGACCACCATATATTTGTATGTGTGTTCACTAACGTATGCAGGTATATTGGTATATAAGAATGTTCCCGATCTGGATCCCACAAATTAAGATGATTGGATGCCGAAAGGAAAGGGTAACTATATCTTGGGTTGACAAATGAAGAAACAGAGCTTAATTGGACTTCTATGGAGAGTTGGCATGGAAAAGTGCAACATAAGAGGTCTCACTGCATCAGCAGATGGTTTTCTTCATCATCAAATGAAGAAACAGAGCTGATTAGTCAAATAGTATATATAAGAAATATCAAATACAAATACCCGAGAGAATTACAAACCAACCTTTTAGGAAAAAGGTCGACACGCAAAACCCTCAAATATTCAATAAGTGATACCGGATAAGGATATCCGGGTCGTTTCCCAACGAGGTGTGAATTGAGAATCCCGTTTGAGGTTTGTTATTAAAATGCTCGATGTTACGGTTTTTTTTTGTTTTTGATTACGTTTTCTACAAATTAACTAAAGGGAAAGTAATTAAGGCTACGGGAACAAAGTAAATGATTAACTAACTACTACTAAGCATACGGAACAATAAAATCAAGTTATACTAAGTCCTAGAGTGATAATATGCAAAAACGTGAAAACCCGGGCTAATCCCGAGCCTCAAAAAGTGAAATTGATGCAATTTAAGGCCTACGGATGTGAAACTAATTTTCCTACGTTCTAAACGACTAAAAATAATTTTAGGAAAAAGCCGGGTATTTTTCGACTTTTAAATTATTTATTATGATTTAAAAACTAATTTAATCTAATTTAATTATAAAAAATACTAAATGATTTTGGAAAAATCTGAAAATTTCACTAAAAATACTTTGGAGCCTACTGGTTTTGGGAAAAATGAAAAAGGGGTACACTACTTTACGAAATAAGCAACTAATAAGCAAATAAGCTAACAAGCTTAAAAACTGTTTTTGGTACTTAAATAAAAGAAAGTGCAAGTTTATGAACGAAAAGACCCTAGGGCGTGATGGTTATGTGTTGTGTGTTAAGGTTTGGGCCAAGAGACTGAGGTTCGAATCTGGTGCTTGGCACCTTTTTGCAACTATTTTTTTTTTTTTTTTGAAATTTTCTTTTTGCAATTTGTTTATGAAACAAAGATAAGACTTTTTTGTAAAAACTTAACTTATGAAAACCTTTGAATAAGAAGTTTGAACTGCTTAAACCCAACAGTGAACAAAAAGATAAGCTAACCAAACACCCTTTAAGCAGTTTTGAGCACAAAGAAAACTAAGATAAGCAGTGGCTAATGTAACAAACTGATAAGCATTTCTAAGAGACAAAATAAGCTAAAGATAACAGGCAAACAGGGACAATAAGCAGTTATAAAACTGCTTATGTCCAACAGTTGTGACAGTAGCACAAAACAAACACTCCTTAGCAGATTTTAGCACAAAGGAAACCATGAATAAGTACTAGGGCAATGGAAATAAGCATGCATGTATGGTTAAAAAGCAACAATAAGCTACAATACATAATAATTAAGCTAAATGATTATGAAGATAGCTGCTGAAACATCAGCAGCCAAACTGACTAAAATGGCTTTTTGAAACTTAAAAATAAGGCATTAAATGAGCACCTAATTCTATACTAAGGGATAACACTTGGAATAAGCAATATGGGGATTCTAAAAATCTACTTTGCAACTAAACTAGAGCTTATATGGGCTTCTAAAAAGGGCTTGCAAAAGGGCTAATGGGACTGCATGCTGCTTATAAAACAGCTACTGGAGTGAGTTAGGGACAGAATTTGAGTGCAAATTTGACTAACCTAAAGCTAAACTAAGTGCAAATGGACTAACACTATATTGAGAGGGGTATGTGAGGATCCTAGAAAAGCAATTTTGAGGAAGTTTTGATGATAAATAAGCTGTGAAAAATGGGGTTGCAACAAATTTCTGTAGCTACTGTTTAGATGCACAGGACAGTTGAGATGACTTTTTTTTCTTCTCAAAACTTATCAAAAAGGGTTAACTCAGTTTTACTTAACACAAAACTACTTTAAAACCTTGAAACCACTTTGACTTTAAATGTCAAAGTGGGTAAAACTGATTTTGACCTCAAATAAGCTTAAACCAAACACCCCTTTACGGGGTAAAACGCTTAACTGATCTCTTTTTAAAAACAGATTTTGTATTTTTACTTGTAAAACTTGCTTAAAACCTTAAAATGGAACTTATGAATGAGGAAATAATGAGTAATAAGCAATAAGCTAATAAGCAGTTAAGTAAAAAGAAAATTGTTTTCATTAAAAAAAAAGACTTTTACAACTGAAATTAAAACTGAAAAGTAAATTTAAAACTAAATCCTAATGCCCTTGAAGGCTTACAAGCTACTACTATATATACTACTGTAAAATGGTCTTGGAGTCTTGAGGCTTGTGTTTCTTGTGTGAGACAATGAGCTTGTTTGGAGCACTTGTGCTTTCTTGAAGCAAATCCCAGCCATCAATCCAACTTGGGCACCACTCATTCAATCCAAGCCGTCCATTTTGAGCTCCAATGGGGAGTTTGAGGATTGCCAACATGGCATCTCACCCATGTGGGTGTGGGGGATACTTGGGGACCAGTGGTGAGAGTGAAAGGGGGAAGAAGACAAGGGGGTTTGGATACTTTTTGGCGCCAATTTTGTTAAGCAGGGTTTTGTGTTATCTGTTTTCCTGTTTTGGGTATAAACAGGGAAGAGGGAAATGAGTTTAAGGTTTTAAATGGGTTAAAATAAAAGGGGAGGGGGTCATAAAGGGTTTTAAAAGGTTTTTAATAAAAGGTTTAGGTAAAAATGTTTAAGTAAAATACTTTTGTATTTTTAAAACTTTTTTTTTTTTTAGAAAGAAAATAATTTTAATAAAATTGGTTTTAAAAAAATAATTGTTGTAAAATAAAAATGAGGTTTTAAAAGAGTAGTTTTGGATTTTGCAAAAAGGGTAAAATGGTAATTTTGGGTTCGGGTAGAAGGGTAAAATGGTGATTTGGATTTAGGGATAGATTTTTGAGTCTGATTCCCCAAGCTCACCCCCAAATATGTATCCCGGGCTCTGAAAATGTAGAAAATCATCATCCGGCTCTGTCAGCAAAGCACGTTTTCCATTCCGAGCTCAATTCAGTCCGTTTTGGTCCTGTTTTCGATCCTTTGTACCTGAAATACATAAAAACACATTCCAAGGATATCTGCAGCATAATTGGTTATATTTCAGTGTTTTTAGACGTTTTTGTGGGCTTAGATGGGTAAAAAGGATGAGTGAATAAGCACTCATCAAATCCCCCACACTATCAATTGCTAGTCCCTAGCAATCCGATCATATGAAGTAATGAAAGGATCAAAAATACCAAGAATACCCCGTTTCGACTTTTTATTCAACTACGAGAAATTTAAACTAGAACGTAAATAAATAACATGCTTGATTATCAAAACATGGCATCATAGAACGGGATTCACGCAAAATGGGTGTCTCCGGGGAATTGTAATCGTCATCCTATTTTTTATACTCTCAAACCAAGCTTGAACTTATTGTGCAAACGTTTTTGTAAAATGCTAACACTACTTATACAAATAATCTATGTAAGTCGAGACTTAACTTTTTACTCCCGCCATTTATACAATTTAAGTGTGTGTGTGCTCATTTTCAAAAGTTTGACCATTAAAATCGATATTGGTTGTTATCCACTTAACTAAAGTACTAACTCACCGAAAACGATGAAAGTCTAAGGATCGAAAGGGCCTCTTCCATGTAGCGGCTTTCTTCTCGGCACATCCCAAAACATAAGTTTTAAGTGACCGGGCTTTTGACACCTCACAGAGAATAGTACCGGAATTAGCGGGAATTCGATTCCAAAGATTTACGAAGCTACCGTTAAGTTAAAACAAAACCTAAATGGATCACAACCGACGACAATTAAGAAATTCGAGATTCAAAGGTGAGATCACTCCATGTTGCGACTTTCTTCTCAGCTTGTCCTTTTGAGGAGGCTAGGTTTTCACCCTCGAGAATAGTATCGGAGCTTTCGGGATCTTTGAAATCAAGGATTTCCAAATTACCGTCAAACTTTTAGACAACTTTGACGAATACGAGTTCAATTTCCGATTTAAATTTGAGAAAAAGCAAGTTTCGTACATTTATTCATAAGCAACATAATGCTTTTATTCACGCAACTCATATTTTTCTTTTCTCTTTTTTTTTTTTTTTTTTTTTTTTTTTTTTTTTTTTTTTTTTTTTTTTTTTTTTTTTTTCATTCTGACTTTGAACTTTAAACTTGCAACTTTTGCATCATTCAAGCAACTTTACGGTACTTTCATTTTGCAACATTATTCAGATTTAAATAAAGTATACTTTTTCGGAAATTTAAATAAAAAGTTGAACTCGGACTCTAAATCAATTTTGCTTAAAAACTTTTTATTCTAACAAGACTATTTGAATGTTCAAAAATTTGACAACGAGCACGTATTTAAGTCCAATTAGTTAGCTTATGGGAGAAAAAGCCATAGATTACTTATATAAGCTCTAAAGAGAACCAACTACTCCACGCTTAGCATTTTCATTTGCACAACTCGTAAAACCTTAGCCTAAATGTTAAGAGAGCAGCTAGATCAACACTCTAGCAGAGTCGGGATTCCCCTTGTTCTAGCCGAATCAAGACTAAACTACCATTAACACCGAAGTATCAATGAATTATTTTTGTGCAAAGCACTTCTTGAAAATGTAAATACTTGACTTAAAGCGATAAAATTTTAAAATTTTGGTCAAAACGGGGATGCTAGGGTACTAGAAGGTACATATGTGATCAAAATTCGCTAGAATTCCCCCCCACACTTAGAATTGAATATTGCCCTCAATATTCAAAGTACCGGCCATAGCCGAAACTATAGAACGGAAAAAGGTAATACTACTAGCCAAGTGTGGAAGCGAAATCTTTTTTCACAAAAGGATTTATAAGATATCCCTAGATAATCGTTAGCAACAAGATCGGATATTGGGCGGCTGAATCGAAAACAGGTGCATCAATCATCACGATCTACGGGAATCCTGAAAACAGAGAGCAAACACAACAAGCAAACGTCAGTGGGGGTTTCCCCCACTCTTAGTGTTAGAAAAGAGAAAGAAGATAGAAACATGGGTGGACACCCATGTTATGCTCTTGTTTTGTTAACCGAGTCGCTAGCTTGACTCGACCCCGAATTCATTGGTCCATGGGGGAGCAAGTGGAAGAGAAGATCTCCATCGGACTTTCATTCAAATGGTTTGGATAAACATTGAATGTGCTGAAAGTTCCACTCCGATGAGATATATCCAGCTCAAAAGAATGATGAATGGAGATGCCGGGATCGAAAATGAAATCCTCATTTCCGAATGAGGTAACACGGGTGGGTTGGGTGGGCAAAATTTTAGGCATGAGAACATAGTGTTCAAAATCTTTGCCCACCGCCTTAGAGATCAAAGTATAGGTATCGGGTTCAAAACCAAAGATGAATCCATCATCCGGCGGTTTAGCGGGAAGACGAGGGAATGATGGATCATCAAGAAGCACACTCTTAGTCACAAATAACTCCATAGAGAAGAGGAGTTCATGGTTAGGTCGAAGAGTTTGAAACATTTGAGTTCTCTTAGAGTGAACTTCCTTGGAAGGTATTATACCGGGTTTGAATACTTTATCCTCAGAGAGGCATGAATCAAATGTGTCAACCACGGTAAAATCCTCAAGAGAAGGGGAGTCACTCTCGGTTAAAAAAAGATGAAGAACATCTTGACCAACAAGTTCATCAATTGTAACTTTAAGGTTCTTCTCCTTCTTGGGAAAGAATGGATCATCAAAATTTTCCAAAGGATCATCGTTCAAATTTTCATTCTTAGATGGAATCGAGTCCGTAAGAGCGAGTTTATCGGAGAACTCCTTTTTGTCAATTGAAGGATCAAGTGACGGATCTCCATACAACAAATATTCAAGTTCACGTAAGTCGGCTTCAAAGTCAAAGACTTCATTGTCAATTCCGGTGAGAGGACCAAGGCGAGCGAGTTCATCTGCGAACTCCTCGAGAAGTAAATCAATAGCTGAATCCTCGGGCTCGGGCTTCGAAGGATTTTTAGTCAAAAGCTCAATTTCTTTAATTTCAATTTCTTGAGGAGAGTGAAGACAACGGATCTTCATTTTCACTAAGTAATTGTTCAAGACGAACACGGTCTCCCTCCGGGTCAGATTCATCGTCATCAATTCCTGACGGAAAATAATAAGCTTCGATCTCTTCCAAATTCAAGTTACTTCCCTCAAACGGAGTGAGGGAAGGGGAAGAGTCGGAAATAATGAGGTCGGAAGTAGGAGTGGGATTGCCACTCGAAGAAGGTTCAACAAGATCGATTCGATTAACCGAATGCGGAGGTGGGACAAGTGGTGTGCTCTTAGAGCTAGCAATTTCCACCACTTCCGTTATGGTCTCCGGTTTCTTGGTAATCGTTTTAAGCTCAACACGTTTACTCGAAGATCTCTTGACCGTAAATCGTGAAAGACTTTGATCGATCCTAGATGAAGAATTTTGGATAACCGAAGGCTGGACGTTTTCGGTACTTCCGTTATTAGTAGGAAGCATCGGGTCCTTTGTCACCTTGGTTTCACGGCTTTCAACTTTATCAATACCACAAATGGTAGGCATAGATTTCAAATCTTGGTTAACATTGAAAGTTACGGCTTCTTTGTTTACCCTCAAAGTGATTTCCCCTTCATCAACATCGATCAATGCACTGCCCGTTTTAAGAAGCACCTCCCAGGATGAGGGGCACTCGGGGATCGGCATCGAAATCGACGACAACAAAGTCGGCGGGGAAATGAAATTTTCCTACTTTCACACAGACATCCTCGGCTATGCCTAACGGATGGGAATTGGTTGTCGGCAAGCTCGAGGATCATACATGTAGGTGTGAGTGGGGGTAACGAAAGCTTTTTCCACACGGAGTGTGGCATCAAGTTAATGCTCGCGCCAAGATCGGCCAAAGCGGAGCATTGAACTAATCCTTGAAAATCACACGGGATGAGGAACTTTCCGGGGTCTCCTAACTTTTCGGGAAGTTTTTAAGGATAACCGCCGAACAATTCTCATTCAAGGAAGTTTTAGCCAACTCAGAAATTTTTTCTTTGTTGCCCAACAAGCTTTTGATCGTAGGACCAAACTTGGGCATTAGAAGGAGAGCCTCCGCGAAACTAATCTCGAAGTGCGTATCTTGAAAGATTTGGATAAGCTTCTCCATTTGTTGATTAGTTTTGTCGCGGGCCTTTTGATCATTAAGCCTTGAAGGATAAGGAATTGAAGGCTTAATCTTCGGAACATCGGGCTCCGGAATGGGGATGTGGACTACCGGAGGTTGGACGTGTGCGGTACTTTGTGGGCTTGTAGAATGCACCTTGTCCTTTGTCACCTCGGTTTCTTGTGCTACCTCCCTCACCGGAGAGGGTGTAGGCATCGAGGGTCCATCATATGTCTTACCACTTCGGGTGGCAATAGCATTCAACTCTCCCTTCGGATTTGGAATCGTATTGGCCGGAAGGGTTTTAGAAGTTGAAGCTTGATTCATTTGACACATGATACTATTGAACATATTTTCAATTTTGTATTGATTTTGATCAATTTTGTTGTTTGTTTTGTTCAATTCATTTTTTAACTCATTACCTTGTTTTGACATTGAAGTTTGGAAATCATTTCTCAAAGTAGTGATTTGGCTTTGCAAACCCCTAATTGTAACCTCATTAGACTTAATGTAGTTGGAAAGTTCAATAGAGGGGCCAACCGGGGGTTGGTAACTAGGAGCTTGATAACCATGATTGAGATTACCCCCTTGGGGAGGGTATTGGTTCATCGGGGCTTGATATGGAACATTTTGCCCTTTCACTTGATTTTGATTGAACCTATTTTGATTGTTAGGTTGAGGAAAACCGGGTGGTCCCATTTGATTAGCAAGGTATCCTTGATTCGGATTAGGATTGTGATTGTGATTAGCAGCTGCCACGGTGGCATTTCTGACGTCACCATCGGTGGCTTGACAATTGTAATACGGATGGGGACCACCGCAAATAACACAAGTTTCGGTAACGGCTTTTACGGGTTCCGTTTTCTGAATTTTTAACTCTTTTATCATGCTATGAATGGCGTCGGTAAGTCCTTCCAATTTTGACTCCACAACGGATGAAGAAGAATTGGTAGTGACTTTAGCAACAACTGCTCTGTTTCTGGAGGTTGGAACCTTTGATTTGTTCTCGATAATCGTTCTAATATCCCCGGGCATACGACTCAAGATATTACCACCGGCGGCGGCGTTAAGCGAATCTTGGTCGGATGGGGTTAAAGCATTGTAGAACGTATCGATCTGATGAAGGTCGGAGAAGCCATGGTGTGGGAATTTTCGTAGAAGTTCTTTGAATCTATCCCACGCTTCACCGAAACTCTCGTCGAATCTTTGTCGGAAATTGGTTATTTCATTTCTTAACATTGTAGTTTTCGACGGAGGGAAAAATTGGTTAACGAATTTCTTAGAGAGGTCTTCCCATGTTGTGATTGAACGAGGGGTTTCTTTCTCAAGCCAAATCCGGGCTGCCCTCGAGGAAAACGGGAATAACATCAACTTGTTCGACTCATGAGGGACGCCCCGAAAGTTAATAGTGGAAGCCACTTGATTAAACCAACGGATATGGGCATGGGGCTCATCCCTATCAAGACCGCAAAAAGGTTTAGATGAAACCAATTGAATCAAATTAGTCTTAAGTTCAAAATTTTCGGTGTCAATTGGTGGAACGACGATAGCATCACCGTAGCCGTCTACGGGAGCTTGAAGTAACTCAGACATGGTTCGGGTATCCGCCATTTCGGGAATGGGGTTGGGATTAGTACGAATCTCGGGTTCGACTATTGGCGGGGGACGTCTATTTCGTCTTCGCGGAATTGTGGCGAGTTCAAGAAGAGGGGTAGAAGAATTAGAAGAACGAGTGTGCATGCACTTCCAAAAACAACACTTTCAATTAAAACAAGACCGAGGCAAAACACAGTGAACTTATACCAATAATCCCAAGTGAATAAATCACCTCTACAAGACAAACGCACAAGCGGGCGGAGAAGCTTTGTAGGTCAGCGCGAAGCTTATTAAAAACCCGCTTCTTTACAGCCGCAATTTAATGTCCGGCCGTCCTTATACCCACCACACAGTTTGTTTGTCCGATAGAAATAAATAAATCCACAAGCGACACAAAGGCAAGTTTTTTATCTTTAGTTCGGGAACTTATAATGATAACACCTCCGTTGAGAATGTTATATTGATTGTGTCTTCTATTTTATTTAAAACAAAAGGAAAATCTTTTTGTATTTTTAATCTTTTATATATATATACAAAATAAAAAGGAAAATATTTTTTACTTTTTTGATTTTTATAAAAACAATAACTTCACGAAGGAAGGATCTCGAGTCACTAATCGTCAAACCTTAACGATATTGTCGCGACACAACCTCCCCGGCAGCGGTGCCAAAAATTTGATTAGTCAAATAGTATATATAAGAAATATCAAATACAAATACCCGAGAGAATTACAAACCAACCCTTTAGGAAAAAGGTCGACACGCAAAACCCTCAAATATTCGATAAGTGATACCGGATAAGGATATCCGGGTCGTTTCCCAACGAGGTGTGAATTGAGAATCCCGTTTGAGGTTTGTTATTAAAATGCTCGATGTTACGGTTTTTTTTTGTTTTTGATTACGTTTTCTACAAATTAACTAAAGGGAAAGTAATTAAGGCTACGGGAACAAAGTAAATGATTAACTAACTACTACTAAGCATACGGAACAATAAAATCAAGTTATACTAAGTCCTAGAGTGATAATATGCAAAAACGTGAAAACCCGGGCTAATCCCGAGCCTCAAAAAGTGAAATTGATGCAATTTAAGGCCTACGGATGTGAAACTAATTTTCCTACGTTCTAAACGACTAAAAATAATTTTAGGAAAAAGCCGGGTATTTTTTCGACTTTTAAATTATTTATTATGATTTAAAAACTAATTTAATCTAATTTAATTATAAAAAATACTAAATGATTTTGGAAAAATCTGAAAATTTCACTAAAAATACTTTGGAGCCTACTGGTTTTGGGAAAAATGAAAAAGGGGTACACTACTTTACGAAATAAGCAACTAATAAGCAAATAAGCTAACAAGCTTAAAAACTGTTTTTGGTACTTAAATAAAAGAAAGTGCAAGTTTATGAACGAAAAGACCCTAGGGCGTGATGGTTATGTGTTGTGTGTTAAGGTTTGGGCCAAGAGACTGAGGTTCGAATCTGGTGCTTGGCACCTTTTTGCAACTATTTTTTTTTTTTTTTTGAAATTTTCTTTTTGCAATTTGTTTATGAAACAAAGATAAGACTTTTTTGTAAAAACTTAACTTATGAAAACCTTTGAATAAGAAGTTTGAACTGCTTAAACCCAACAGTGAACAAAAAGATAAGCTAACCAAACACCCTTTAAGGAGTTTTGAGCACAAAGAAAACTAAGATAAGCAGTGGCTAATGTAACAAACTGATAAGCATTTCTAAGAGACAAAATAAGCTAAAGATAACAGGCAAACAGGGACAATAAGCAGTTATAAAACTGCTTATGTCCAACAGTTGTGACAGTAGCACAAAACAAACACTCCTTAGCAGATTTTAGCACAAAGGAAACCATGAATAAGTACTAGGGCAATGGAAATAAGCATGCATGTATGGTTAAAAAGCAACAATAAGCTACAATACATAATAATTAAGCTAGATGATTATGAAGATAGCTGCTGAAACACATCTGCACCAAACTGACTAAAATGGCTTTTTGAAACTTAAAAATAAGGCATTAAATGAGCACCTAATTCCATACTAAGGGATAACACTTGGAATAAGCAATATGGGGATTCTAAAAATCTACTTTGCAACTAAACTAGAGCTTATATGGGCTTCTAAAAAGGGCTTGCAAAAGGGCTAATGGGACTGCATGCTGCTTATAAAACAGCTACTGGAGTGAGTTAGGGACAGAATTTGAGTGCAAATTTGACTAACCTAAAGCTAAACTAAGTGCAAATGGACTAACACTATATTGAGAGGGGTATGTGAGGATCCTAGAAAAGCAATTTTGAGGAAGTTTTGATGATAAATAAGCTGTGAAAAATGGGGTTGCAACAGCTGCTGTAGCTACTGTTTAGATGCACAGGACAGTTGAGATGACTTTTTTTTTCTCAAAACTTATCAAAAAGGGTTAACTCAGTTTTACTTAACACAAAACTACTTTAAAACCTTGAAACCACTTTGACTTTAAATGTCAAAGTGGGTAAAACTGAATTTTTGACCTCAAATAAGCTTAAACCAAACACCCCTTTAATGGGTCAAACTGCTTAACTGATCTCTTTTTAAAAACAGATTTTGTATCTTGTAAAACTTGCTTAAAACCTTAAAATGGAACTTATGAATGAGGAAATAATGAGTAATAAGCAATAAGCTAATAAGCAGTTAAGTAAAAAGAAAATTGTTTTCATTAATAAAAAAAAAGACTTTTACAACTGAAATTAAAACTGAAAAGTAAATTTAAAACTAAATCCTAATGCCCTTGAAGGCTTACAAGCTACTACTATATATACTACTGTAAAATGGTCTTGGAGTCTTGAGGCTTGTGTTTCTTGTGTGAGACAATGAGCTTGTTTGGAGCACTTGTGCTTTCTTGAAGCAAATCCCAGCCATCAATCCAACTTGGGCACCACTCATTCAATCCAAGCCGTCCATTTTGAGCTCCAATGGGGAGTTTGAGGATTGCCAACATGGCATCTCACCCATGTGGGTGTGGGGGATACTTGGGGACCAGTGGTGAGAGTGAAAGGGGGAAGAAGACAAGGGGGGTTTGGATACTTTTTGGCGCCAATTTTGTTAAGCAGGGTTTTGTGTTATCTGTTTTCCTGTTTTGGGTATAAACAGGGAAGAGGGAAATGAGTTTAAGGTTTTAAATGGGTTAAAATAAAAGGGGAGGGGGTCATAAAGGGTTTTAAAAGGTTTTTAATAAAAGGTTTAGGTAAAAATGTTTAAGTAAAATACTTTTGTATTTTTAAAACTTTGCATATTTTTTTTTTTATTTATTTTTTATTTTTTTTTAGAAAGAAAATAATTTTAATAAAATTGGTTTTAAAAAAATAATTGTTGTAAAATAAAAATGAGGTTTTAAAAGAGTAGTTTTGGATTTTGCAAAAAGGGTAAAATGGTAATTTTGGGTTCGGGTAGAAGGGTAAAATGGTGATTTGGATTTAGGGATAGATTTTTGAGTCTGATTCCCCAAGCTCACCCCCAAATATGTATCCCGGGCTCTGAAAATGTAGAAAATCATCATCCGGCTCTGTCAGCAAAGCACGTTTTCCAATCCAAGCTCATTTCAGTCCGTTTTGGTCCTGTTTTCGATCCTTTGTACCTGAAATACATAAAAACACATTCCAAGGATATCTGCAGCATAATTGGTTATATTTCAGTGTTTTTAGACGTTTTTGTGGGCTTAGAATGGTAAAAAGGATGAGTGAATAAGCAGTCATCAAGAGCTTAATTTGACCTCAGTTGGCATTCATATGCAACGAAAGAAGTCTCACTGCATCTGCAGACGGTTTTTTTCCAAGCCCTACAACAACAACATAAGCTTCTGTTAGGATTTGGAAAATCCAGTAGTTAAAGTGTCGGTCACCTCAAGTATTTGTAATCATTAGAAAGCTCGTAGTCGTAGTTATTTAATGTTATGTAGTATTTAGTTAAGTAACACCGTGGAGGACGGACGGGTATTTACCCACTGTATGCCTGATCTATAGCCCGTCAGGTGGCGTTTTATGTAATGACTATAAATACTCTCTACCTCCCAAGGTAGAGGGTTGGAGCTCATAATAAGATTTTTCTTTCTCTCACTAAAGTTCCCAAACCTCTAACTTTCTCTATCTAAAACCATTGTGTACGCCTCTTGTGTTTATGTTATGATGTGTATGTGAAATCCAATATGTTACACATGGTATCAAGAGCCATGGTTAGATCATCTCTTACATATCCTTGGATTTCTAGTGGTTTTTAGATGGTTTTGAGTTTGAAAAAGTTTAGTGGTTTTTGCATCATTTGGTTCATTTCTAGTGTTAAAGTTTGAATTTTGGGTGTACTTTTGTGTTTAGGATCATTGTATGTGCTTGGGTTTTGATTTGGTAAGCTTGAATCACTGTGGTTGAGCTTGTTTTGGATTGAAAAGTGTGTTTTTAAAGTTTTTCTTGGTAGCGACTTGGCTCTCGGAGTGAATTTCTTGGTAGCAACTTGCTTCAGTAAAAGGTAGCGAGTTGTAGTGAGTTTTGGTAGCGACTTGGTCATAGCGACTTGCCTTTTGAGACAAGCCGACAAACAGTACACTTAGTGGATTCTCCACTACGGGTAGCGACTTGGTAAGGTAGCAACTTGCCTTCAATTTTGATAGTGACTTGTTCTTTAAGTTTCGTAGGGACTTGGTGTTAGCGATTTGGACCTTAGCGAGTTGCTATTTAACGACTTGACATCTTAGCGACTTGGTGCATAGCGACTTTCTGCCAAAATTTGTAGCGATTTGGAACTTAGCAACTTGTCTTGTTATTACTTAGCAACTTAGTGCTTAGCGACTTGGTTCAAGGATTCTTAGCGACTTGGTTGACTTTTGTGTGTAATACGGTTTTCTCTTGATTTAGTAAAATCCCGTGAAAGAATCTATTTCCCGGTTTAATCATTGAGTTATAAAATCCCGTGTAATCTTTAAACATGTCTACCAACGTACCTACAATCATCTCCACTGTTGCCGAGGATGTTCAAGCAGCTGGTTCAGATATTCGTCCACCCATGCTTGACAGAACTGACTATGACTCTTGGGCTCAAAGAATCAGATCTTGTCTTGGAAAGGAAAATGGGGTCAACATTCTCAAATCGATTGATGAAGGACCTTATCAGATTGAGACTACAAGAGACTTAATTGATACAGCTGTAGATGGAACAATGATCTATGGAATAGACAGACCAAAGACGTATGATGAGCTCAGTGATAAGAGAGAAAAGAGACTTCGATGCTGATATCGTGGCTTCTAACATCATACTTCAAGGTCTTCCAAAAGATATCTACAAGCTTATCAATCACAACACGAAGCCAAGGTGTGTGGGATAATGTCAAGATGCTTCTTTCGGTTCGAATTAACTATGGAAGATAGAGAATCACAACTCTATGATGAATTTGAGCACTTCAAGATGAAACCAGATGAGAGTGTCTATGAGTATTACGTGAGATTCCACAAGCTTGTTAATGACATGAGGAACATCATAATGACTATGCCAAACATTCAGCTGAAAGCAAAGTTTGTGAACAACATGAATCCCGAATGGTACAAGTTTGTCACCTCTGTGAAGCTAACCAAAGGATTGAAGAAGAAAAACTATGAGCAACTCTATGCATTCCTTTTCCATAATGAGAGACATGCTATGTTTGAGAAAAGGATTCTAGACCAGTTCAAAACAAATCCAGTAGAAACAAGTTCATCAAATGACTTTACTGCCTTTTACACCAATGTTGGGATTACCACTAAAGCTTCACAAGTTATACCCATGGGTGATGGCATTCACAAACTCATTCCCGATACAAGGTTCAAACAAGCTGATGCTGAGGCAGCCGTGGGACACTTCATTAATCACCTGGCCCTTATGGTTAAACAAAACTTGAATCTCAGTCCACATACCAACAGTCTTCACACTAACAATGAGATCCGAACTGCATCCAATCTTCACAATCATGCTCTAGTTAGAGATGGGAAGGTTATGGTGCAACCAGTTCAAGAAAGGCAGTATGAACAAGGACGAGGTGGAGTTGGTAGAGGTTATGTTGCAAATCAGAATCGGGGAAGGATTAGAAATCAAGGACAAACTAAGCCAATCAAATGCTACAACTGTGGAGGTGAGGGACATATTGCAAGGAACTGCACATCGCCAAAACGCCCTCAGAATGCAGAGTATTTCAGGGATAAGATGTTGCTTGTGCAAGTTCAGGATAATGGTGCAGCTTTGGATGAAGAGGAGTTGTTGTTTCTTGCTGAGGGAAATGCTAAGACATATGATGCAGATGTGGATGAGCAGCCAATTCAGGAGATAGGCCACAATCATCAGAATTCCTTTCAAGTCGCTGATTGTGATGCATACGACTCTGACGTTGATGATGAACCTACTGAACAAACCATTTTCATGGCTAGAATTTCTCCAATGGCCCTCCTAAAGTCTCTTCATCACCACAAGCTGGTCCATCCAAAGACAAAATCATTTCTGAGGTACTAAAACTATACGATGAAGTTGATGAGCAAAAGATACATGACGAAGTACAATCAACTGTAATTATTGAGTCAGATATTGAAAATATGGGTACTATCAATGTTGTCCCATATGATCAATATGTGAAACAAAGTGAAAGTGAGATTGTACCAAGTGATGTATCTTATGCAGTCAATGATTACTATGCTTTTGACGAATACACTGCATGTGCCCCTGATGATTCTGTTATCTCTGAACTTAATGCCTATAAAGAACATGTTGCTATTTATGAACAACGAGCTAAGTTTGAATTAACCAACCATGAGCAGGATATGGATGACCAAATGCGTACAGTTATTAGAAAAATTAACTTTAGAGAAGAAGTCTTAAAACAAGAGTTAAACTCCTTACAAGAAAAGCTTTCTAAAACTGCTAAGCAAAAATAGGAACTTCAAGAAAATGTTAAAATGCTTAAGCAAGAATTCAATGCTAAGGAATCAAAACTTTTGAATGATTTTTCCAATCTAAAAACTTTGAAAAACAAGCTAGAAAATAAGTCGTACGTACAAGGGAATACCATTCAGACTGCTCACTTGATCACTAAGCATAGAGTTTTAAGCGATAAGCATAGCATTCCCCTTGTTGAGGAACTAAATCCAGAGGTCATTAAAAAGGCTAGAGCTGCTAACAAGATGATCTATGATGGAAATGAGATTCTTAAACCTAGACAGAAACCTAGTTGCGTTGAGTGCACTGAGGAAGATAGAAAATTAGATGAGGCATCTAGGGAGAAAATGAACAAGAAGCTAGAAGATCCTGAATGTAAAAATAATAACATAACGATCAAACCCCATGATTACAAGAAGGAAAACTGGATTTCCTTGAACAAGTTTGAGCCTCAAACGTTTTTAACTCCCGAACAAGTGTTCTGGAAAAAGGATTTAGATAAGCAAAAAGCAGAGAATCTTGTTGTTACAAACCCTCCCCTTAGGAAAATGCCTTCAGGGACTGTGTATCCTCCAAATACACCAATGCATCTAGTTCCTAGAACTATTGCCACTAAAAGCAAGACCTTAATCATTCAATATGTTATCTTTCAATTATTTGTTGATTTTGAGAAAACTTGTAAGAAAAGGATCACACCCACTGAGATAAATGAAGGGGAAAGGGGTTTTGAGCAAACAAAAGAATGTTATCTAACCGAGGTCATGCCTTTCTTCAAACAACTAAAAGATCAATTTGAGAGTCTTAAAAAGGGGATGGATACATATATTAAAGGAATGGAAAAGGAATTTGATGCTATGATAGTTGATGTTAGTGACTATGAGCGAGAATTAAAATATAATGAGATTGAGAGGAAGAACCTGCATACCTTGAATGAGAATCTTATTTCTGAATGTATTGCTCAAGATGTGTTTTACACTGCTACAAATTGTTCCATTAATGCTTCTCAATTTCATGAATTATCTGTTGCTTTGAAAGTCTCCCATGATCGTGTCATTGAGCTTGAAATCAAAAACTCTAAACTAAGTGAGAAAATTGAACAGGATGATCACGATAATTTGGTAAAACATTTTTCTAAGCTAGAAGTTGAACATTTTGATTTACAACTTAAATATCAACATCTCAAAGAAAATGTTAAAACCTCAAACATCAAGATATCCTTGGATGTTCCAGAGTTTGATGCAGTCTTTGAAATAAACAAACGTGATGAACAGATTCAAGCTCACTGTAACACAATCTGAAAGTTGAAAGCCCAAATTTCTCAATTAAAGGGTGAAAAGATCAATGTGACTGGCTCCCAAATGCCTCCTCCTTTAGATTCTCGGAATTCTCAAAATTTTCATCTTCAAAACTTGGTTAATGCTTTACAAAAGGTAAATGAGAGTTTTCTAGAAGAAAATGAAAAGGTTAAACGTCATTTCAATGAGTTATTTGAGTCAATAAAATTCACTCGTAACAAAAATAACGAAAAAATAACTTCGTTGCAAAAGGAAATTGAGAATCTAAAGAGTCAGGAAAAAGGGAAAATGCCAATGACCAATGGGGAGAATGGTGCTTCAAAGGTGCATGTCTGTAATAAATATGCTTTGTCTGTGAAATATGTTCCTCCTGATCTTAGGAATAACAAACTTGCTATTCAAACATATTTCTCATACCTTAAGGATGCTAGAATGTCTCCGTGAGATTGTAGAAGAGGATAAGTTAGAGAAACCACATGATAATGCAATTGGCCATGCATGCTTATATGCCAAACGATCTCAAGAACTTCTAGAATGCTTAATTACAATATGCCCTAAAACCTTAGGTGAGCAAGTCAATGCCTTGATACATTGTTCTATGCCTAGTGCCAAGTATGCAACTCATTCAATGCCCAATGTTATGAATGTGAACTTTAGTATGCCTTCAAGTAGTTCAGATCCCATCACCTTTAGTGTTAAGAAAGTGAACTTCAGTGTGCCTTCAAATAGCTCACATCCCAGCACATCTAAACAGGAAATGCAAAAAGTAGCAAAACCAACTAATATTCCCATTCCCTCTACAGGAGTAATAAGTGACATTAAAGCGAGGAGGTCAAAGTCTCAAGGCAATACAAGGAATGATAGGACCTCGGAAGCTAAGAATGTGCATTGTAAGAAAGTAGAAGATCACCGTAGGGAGAATTTGAATAAAATGAATCGTGTTGATTCTAGTGTTAGCTCTAAGTGTACTGTAATTAATGCGAATTCTACTACTTTTGGCAAAACATGTAATGATGATTGCGTGGTTTCTGTTACTAATCTTGAATGTGGTATGAATGATTTGTCTAATGCTGTCAAATGCCCAGTTAAAACTGTTAATGTTAAAAATCAAGCTAAGAAGGCTAAAAGGCAAAAGCGAAAGAAAGTTAGAAAACAGTGGAAACCCACAGGAAGAACATTTAGGAAGATAGGTTATCAATGGATACCTTTTGGCCATAAGGTAAATCAGTTATGCCCTCAATCTGCTAAGACAATGCCCACTAGAAAATGTATGCCTACTGGTAGAACTATTCCCTTAAGAAGTGAACATACTTTGAATAGTTCAAATATGGATACTAACCGTGCATCTATTCTCGATGATTCCATTGCTTCTATTTCGATATAGGTGTTTCTATTTCGATGTGGGTGTTCCAATCATTGTTACTAACCAAATGGAACCCATTCTTGCATGGGGATCCCAATTATCCGCTTATCCATTCTTGTCTGTGTTCAACTGCAGATCGTTCAAATTGTTTCGTAGTACTTGGAGTCAGCTGTTCCAAGCATATGACTGGAGACCGGTCGCGGCTCATGAACTTTGTGAGTAAATTCATCGAGACTGTTAGATTCGAACGACCATTTTGGAGCAATTATGGGTTATGGTGATTATGTAGTTGGTAAAAGTGTAATCTCCGCAGTATATTATGTGGAAGCTCTTGGTCATAATTTGTTCTCTGTTTTTCAATTCTGTGATTCCGATCTAGAGGTGGCCTTTAGAAAAGATACTTGCTTCGTTAGAGAACTTGATGGTGTGGAATTATTAAGAGGTACTCGTGGTTCTAACCTATACACCATCTCTATCGAAGACATGATGAAGTCTTCTCCAATCTGCTTGCTGTCAAAGGCTTCTAAAACAAAGTCATGGTTATGGCATCGTCGTCTCAATCACTTGAACTTCGGCACCATTAATAACCTTTCCAGAAAGGATCTTGTCAGAGGCTTACCCAGATTAAAATATGAAAAAGATCATCTTTGTTCAGCTTGCCAATTGGGTAAATGTAACGCCCCGACCCTACAAGGGTAAAGGAATCACAAGTAATGGTGTCATATCAAAGCAAACATATAAACCAAAAGAAATCTTTAACATAAATATGGAAATAATCCAAGTCAAAAGACTTCAATACATAGGTCCCAGCGGAAAAATAAACTCCAAATGAAATGTCTAAAGCATAAGTCTAAATGGCATCATAATATCAAAGCTAAAACTCTAAGGTAAGTCCACTATTACCCTCATCCCAAAGCAATACCAGCTCAATGCTTAGATACCTGCTGAAGAAAAGAAAGTGAGCTTTCGAAAGCCCAGTGAACAGATATACAAGCAAAACGAATACGAAACGAGAACGAATACGAAATAAAGTAAAAGAAAGATAGTGAAATCATAGTCTTCTCAAAAGATAATTTCAGAAATATCAAAATAAGTTTTATAGCTTAACTACCTCGAAGCCCAGAACATATGCCATATCAGAAACATATCATAATCACATAAGGCAACATATTTGTAGGGGAGACCTACCAGAGTTATGAAGGACGTGCATGCACGCAGCATCAATCATCAGATAACATATAACAAATAACAGATAATATATGGCATATAACAGATCTAGGATGCATCCATACGCCCTACAGACAAATATTCATAATATAATTCAAATTGAGCTCATACAGATAACAGATAAGGGACGTGGCGAACATCACTCTATCTGCCCTAGAGTCATGTCAGAAAGTGCATTTACTGACACGGACATGGAACCCCCATGACTAGTTATATTTGGCTCGGGTGTCAACTATCAGAATTCAAATAAGAATGTCATAACTGACATAGATCATTTTTATCAGAAAATCATTCGTATTTCCCAAAATCATAGTTTCTCATATATATATTTCAAAAAAATCGGATGTTTCATAATTCAAATCAAAGTTCAGATAAGCAAACATTTCAATAAACACATTAGGGTTCATAGCAAAGGTTTAGGAAATCCTAATATGAAAACGAAAAGAAAACTTCATACGAAACCTTCGAAAAGGTCAGAATATCCGTACCTTATTCGAAAGCAAAAGATCAAAAGTCGAAACAGGGAAGCAAAGAATTACTCCTTCTTCACAGAACCTATATACATTAATGTCGTATATATTATTAATGATTCCGAAATCATCACAATGATCCTTTAATATTTTAGGGTTTCCATATTAAATGAGATTTAAATGTTTTAATATTAATATCGTAAATTAGGGTTTCATACGTCTTTTATTAAAGTTAGGGTTTTCTCATTCTTAAATGTCTCATTAATGTATATGTACTTACATGTTACGTCTTTTATTAACTCGTTACTTAACCTAACATGTTACAAAATAATCTTTCCCTTTTTATGTTTCAACGTACATGTTTATGATTTTATGTGACATATAAGTTACTTATTACTCGTATTAATTACGCATTTACTCTATTAGGGTTTAGCATAACTTATTAAGTTAACATGTCAAAACTAGGGTTTATGTTCACATAACCTTTACTTAAGTAATGCATCTTCAAATCTTATACACATGATTCGGTTCAATCTAGGGTTTCGCATATTAACTTATACACATGTTTTAACTCATCTAAATACTTCACATATTCAAGTTATTAAGTTATAAACCTTATTCGAAAACTAAATATGGTTCGGTTCTATTCATATGGTTCGGCCAATATTAAACAAACACAAACATGACTCGATTCAGTATCACATCTTACGTACATGTCTCTTATTATTTACTAGGTTAAATGAGTTAGGGTTTCTCTTGGTTTTGCTTTATACCTCTCGGCCACAAAAAGAAAACAAGAAAACGCGACGAAACAAAATATAACTTGACATATTCATGCAAGGTACGTTAAAGGAAAACAATTAAGCGATATACCTTCACTTGATAGAGCAAAATCGACACCAAGGGTGTTTGTTTGAGTTTCGGCCGAGCAAAGGAAGAAAAGAAAAAAAGAGAGCAAATTAACTAGGGTTCCAATTTAATGAATATGTGTTGTATTTATAGTTGTGGTATTTGAGTTAAACTAGGAAAGTAATTGGGTTTGGGTTTGGTCCAACCGGTCACACCATTCACACGACACCATATGGGCTTCGGCCCTAGGCTCACGAATTAAACAAACACGACCCCAAATCATTTACGAAACATTAACTCTTCGTGGTACCAATATTAATTACGTAATATATTTTAGTTAGGGTTTTTAAATATTCGCAAGTTAATCTTTTAATTTCTTTAAGTGTTAGAAATATATTTTACGTATTTTAAAATTTTTAGTTCCAAGGGTATTTTAGTCTTTATTCGGATTTTAAACTTTCAGGTTTTACAATTCTTCTCCTCTAAAGAAAAATTTTCGTCCTCGAAAATTGAATGAAACGAAATGAAAACGAAAATGAAAACGAAATGAGAACATACCAAACTATTCAAAGAAATGAGGGTAACTAGCACGCATCGACTCCTCGGTTTCCCAAGTAGCCTCACGTTCAGGATGATTTTTCCAAAGAATCTTAACGAATGGAATAACTTTATTTCTCATAACTCTTTCTTGTCTTTCCAGAATAGCTTCTGGTTCTTGAGATAAAGACATATCGGATTAAATTTGATCAAACGGATAAGAAGCAACGTGTAACGGATGATAGTTGTATCCCCTTAGGAGTGATACATGGAAAACGTCATGAACATGCGATAACTGAGGCGGAAGTGCTAAACGATACGAAACCTCTCCTATACGTTCAAGAATCTCAAACGGTCCAATAAATCGAGGACTAAGCTTGCCCTTGATTCCAAAACGTTTCACACCTCTAAACGGCGAAACTTTCAAAAACACACGATCACCAACTCGAAACTCTAAATCACGACGATGCTTATCAGCATAACTTTTCTGACGAGACCTAGCCTCCTTCAACTTTTCTCTAGCAACGGCTACTTTCTCATTAGTGATCTCAATCATTTCCGGACCTTCGATTAGGCGTTCACCTACTTCATCCCAACAAATAGGTGCTCTACATTTCCTTCCATAAAGAAGTTCAAACGGCGCCGCCTTAATGCTAGCATGCCAACTGTTGTTATAAGCAAACTCTACTAAACATAAATATTCATCCCAACTACCAGTCCATTCTAAAGCACAAGCCCTTAGCATATCCTCTAAGGTTTGTATAGTCCTCTCTGACCACCATCGTTTGAGGATGAAATGCCGTACTAAAGTTAAGTCGAGTACCCCAAGCTTTCTGCAAACCTTTCCGAAACGAAGCTTAAAACGCGGATCTCTATCGGACACAATAGACGTCGGAGTACCATGAAGCCCTAACGATCTCTTCTTTGAAAAATCTCCGCCAATTTACCAATACCATAATCCTTCCTAATTGGCAAGAAATGAGCAGATTTGGTTAGTCGATCAACAACCACCCAAATCGCATCATGCTTCTTCCTAGTAAGAGGTAATCCAGTCACAAAATCCATAGATATCTTATCCCACTTCCATGTTGGAATCTCCAATGGTTGTAACAATCCACTAGCCCTCTGATGTTCAATCTTAACCTGCTGACAAATCATACACTTCGACACAAACGCGTCGCACATCTTGCTTCATGCCGTTCCACCAAAAGTACTGTTTCAAATCCCTATACATCTTGGTAGAACCAGGATGAATAGTGAAAGGAGAACTATGAACTTCAGTCATAACTTGCTCCGAAGTACAACCTGATCATTGGGAACACAAAGCCTATCTCCATACTATACAATACCGTCATTATCAACCTTAAACTCGTCGCTTACCTTCTTCAACGTTTTGCACCACGGCCCACAGTTCGCCGTCATCTTTCTGAGCTTCCTTAATTTGCAGTATAAGGTTCGACTCCACCTTCATACTAGCCCAGTATCCACCAAAACCTCGTACACACAACTCAACATCCAAACTCTCTAAGTCACGCAAAATCCTAGACTCAATCTTGATACTGCGAGAATGCACGATTTCCTAGCTAAGTGCACAGCCAACTACATTAGCCTTACCGGATGGTGCTTGAATGTTAGTGTCATAATCCTTAAGTTCTAACCATCTTCTTTGTCTCATATTCAGTTCTTCGAGTGAAAATATACTTGAGACTCTTATGATCAGTGAATATATCACACGTCTCTCCATACACGTAATGTCTCCAAATCTTCAGCATAAAAACCACCATGACTCAACTCAAGATGCGTGGGTTGGGTAATTCTCCTCATAAGGTTTTAGCTGCCTCGAAGCATAAGCTATTACCTTTTCATGTTGCATCAAAAACACTGACCTAATCCTTTCTTAGATGCATCGCTGTAGATTTGAAATCCTTCTGAACCAGTTGGAAGAGTCAAAATGGGAGCCGACACCAATCTCCGCTTCAATTCTTCGAAACTCTTCTCTCGTTCATCCGTCCATACAAACTTTTCACCTTTCCTCATCAATTGGGTTAAAGGCAAAGCTAGACGAGAGAAACCTTCAACAAAACGTCTATAGTAACCAGCAAGTCCAAGAAAACTCGACCTCAGATTCTGTCGTAGGTCTTGGCCATTTAGTGATAGCCTCAACTTTAGACGGATCCATGGTAATACCATCAGCTGATACGATATGACCAAGGAAAGCAACTTGTCTCAACCAAAATTCGCACTTCGAAAATTTGGCGTACAACTTCTTCTTCCTCAAAATCTCCAAAACTATACGGAGATGTTCTTCATGCTCTTCTTCAGACTTAGAGTACACCAAAATGTCGTCGATGAAAACAATAACGAACTTGTCGAGAAACTCATGGAAAACACGATTCCTCAGGTCCATAAACACAGGCAGTAGCATTGGTCAAACCAAAAGGCATAACGAGAAATTCGTAATGACCATATCTGATACGAAACGCGGTCTTAGGAACATCTTGCTCCTTCACACGTAAGCGATGGTATCCAGACCTCAGGTCAATCTTCGAAAAGAACTTAGCTCCTTGCAGTTGATCAAACAAATCGTCTATACGCGGTAAAGGATAACGGTTACGAATAGTAATACGATTGAGTTCACGGTAGTCGATACATAGGCGCATGCTTCCATCCTTCTTCTTCACAAACAAAACAGGTGCACCCCATGGAGAAACACTAGGGCGAATAAATCCACTTTCTATCATCTCTTGCAGTTGTTCCTTCAACTCCTTCAGTTCTCACGGGTGCCATACGATACGGAGCCGAAATCGGTTCAGCACAGGAATTAACTCAATGCTAAAACTCAACTTCTCGATTTGGGAAGTCCAGGGAGTTCATCCGAAACGTCCCGCAAATTCGCAAAAACAGAAAGACTTTCAATGTTAGGACTCTCCAAAGATGTGTCCTTAACAGATGCTAGAAAGCCTTGGCACCCATGAGCAATCATGATCCGTGCCTTCATAGCGAGAAAATGAGCTTAACAGTTTAAGGGGTTGAGAACCATGATAAGCGAATTCAGGATGTTTTACGTCTCCAAAGATCATTCTAGCATGGCGTCGATTGAAGCTCTATGGTAAGCCAACCAATCCATGCCTAGAATGATATCAAAGTCGACCATATTGAGAGGATACAGATTTGCAGGGCGAATACGATCATCAAAAGCGAGGACACTTAACATATTTATGATCAATGATCACATGATTTTTCATAGGCTTAGAAATCGATAAGTGATTTGTTAACGGTTTGGGCTTCATATTAAGTTTCTTAGCGAATGTGATAGATATAATGGAGTGTGGCCCAGTATCAAATAAAACGAGCGACAAAATCATCAATGAAAAGTGCCCGTAATGGTACTGAAGTTCGCCGCCTGTTACAGTAGTAGCATAGACACGTCCAGTAGTAGTTGGCGGCTTGATGTAGTTTCCAGGAACTGCCAGATTCTTCTTAGGGCAATCCTTAATCTTGTGAGTAGTGGAACCACAACAAAACATCCACCGTAGCCTTGAAACACCGCCTGGATGAGCCTTACAAGTAGTACAAATAGGTGGGGGTGGCAAACCTCAGCGTCTCTGGCTTGAATAGAAGATCCGGATCACGACCGATTTGTTCCTCTAGCTGGCGATCCCTGTTGTAGCGGGTTATTGTTACCTTGGTTCGACGATCACTTCCATTCCTGACATTTCTATTATCTTGACCCTCGGCTCAGGCGTCGGTGTCAACATTCCTTCCCGTGACCACGCTGATCATAACTCCTATCCATGACCTCTCGATCATAACTCTACCGAGTTTCCCTTTAGTCATTGCCTTGAGTCCTACCTTGAATCCGATCACCATCGCGATTACGCTTGTTAGAACCCGAAACCTCATGGAAGATCTCAATGTTACGAGCTGCGTCATTGCAGGCCGACACACCATACCAAATATTAAGCAATCGGTCCAACACCCAGCCGGTCCCCTTGAAGTGCTTAGCTTGACGCCTACCATCTCCAGCAATCACTCCAACAAAACTCACCAACCTCATAAACCTACTCATGTACTCATTAGAGGTCTCATGATCAAACCGGTAGATCGCTGATAATCCCTCATCATACTTGCTGCTCGACATCAGAGTAACGGTTATAGAAGATAGTCCGAAACTCAGTCCAAGTGAAGTCACGCAGCGTCCTCCTCTTGCTTGTTTCAATGCTTTCCACCAACTCAAAGCATCACCTTCAAATTTGAATGAAGCCAAACGAGTCTTAAACTCGTCTCCACAACCCAGTACTTCAAACAGCTTCTCAATATGAGGTGATCCAGTCCTCGCCTCAGTAGATGCAGGCAGTGCTTCTACGAAAGAGGCTTCGACTACCAAACGCTCGAGCCAATTATGAATACCGACGGGTTGATTTCCTCCACCACTACCCGAAGCACCATTCGATTCACGAATGTTGTTGATCACCGCTCCATCATCTCGGTGTAGTCAAACCAGGGGAAAAGAGTTGAGAGCATTCGCAATCGACATCCATGTCGTAGCATCATCGTCCTCCCGAGTTAGTTACGACGAGTTTGAACCATCCGAACGATATCCAAACGATTAGCAAAATGAACAAAGGTGAGATACGAAATGGAAATACGAAGGAATCCTAAAGTCTACCCAAATCCTCACAGGTCAAACCATAAACCCTAAAGTCTCAAAACCTAGGCTCCATATGTCACAGGTCCTGACTACAAGTCGTAAACATGGGCTCTGATGCCATAAATTGTGCGCCCGACCCACAAGGGTAAAGGAATCACAAGTAATGGTGTCATATCAAAGCAAACATATAAACCAAAAGAAATCTTTAACATAAATATGGAAATAATGCAAGTCAAAAGACTTCATACATAGGTCAGCAGGAAAATAAACTCAAATGAAATGTCTAAAGCATAAGTCTAAATGGCATCATAATATCAAAGCTAAATCTCTAAGGTAAGTCCACTCAGCCCTCATCCCAAAGCAATACCAGCTCAATGCTTAGATACCTGTGCGAAGAAAAGAATGCGGTGACCAGCCCATTGAACGAATATACAAGCAAAACGAATACAACGAGAGAATCGAAATAAAGTAAAAGAAAAGATAGTGAAATCATAGTCTTCTCAAAAGATAATTTCAGAAATATCAAAATAAGTTTTATAGTTTAACTACCTCGAAGCCCGAAACATATGCCATATCGAAACATCATAATCACATAAGGCAACATATTTGTAAGGGAGACCTACCAGAGTTATGAAGGACGTGCATGCACGCAACATCAATCATCAGATAACATATAACAAATAACAGATAATATATGGCATATAACAGATCTAGGATGCATCCATAAGCCCCCAGGACAAATATTCATAATATAATTCAAATTGAGCTCATACAGATAACAGATAAGGGACGTGGCAGAACATCACTCTACTGCCCTAGAGTCATGTCGAAAAGTGCATTTTCGACACGGACATGGAACCCCAGACTAGTTATATTTGGCTCGGTGTCATTATCAGAATTCAAATAAGAATGTCATAACTGACATAGATCATTTTTATCAGAAAATCATTCGTATTTCCAAAATCATAGTTTTCATATCGAGATATTTCAAAAATTAGATGTTTCATAATTCAGAAATCAAAGTTGGATAAGCAATTGCTAATAAAACATTAGGGTTCATAGCAAAGGTTTAGGAAATCCTAATATGGCCGAAAAAGCTTCATCGAAACCTTTACGAAAAGGTCGAGAATATCCGTACCTTATTCGAGCAAAGATCAAAAGTCGAAACAGGGAAACAAAAATTACTCCTTCTTCACAGACCTATATACATTAATGTCGTATATATTATTAATGATTCGAAATCATCACATGATCCTTTAATATTTTAGGGTTTCCATATTAAATGAGATTTAAATGTTTTAATATTAATATCGTAAATTAGGGTTTCATACGTATTTTATTAAAGTTAGGGTTTTCTCATTCTTAAATGTCTCATTAATGTATATGTACTTACATGTTAGTCTTTTATTAACTAGATACCAACCTAACATGTTACAAAATAATCTTTCCCTTTTTATGTTTCAACGTACATGTTTATGATTTTATGTGACATATAAGTTACTTATTACTCGTATTAATTACGTATTTACTCTATTAGGGTTTAGCATAACTTATTAAGTTAACATGTCAAAACTAGGGTTTATGTTCACATAACCTTTACTTAAGTAATGCATCTTCAAATCTTATACACATGATTCGGTTCAATCTAGGGTTTCGCATATTAACTTATACACATGTTTTAACTCATCTAAATACTTCACATATTCAAGTTATTAAGTTATAAACCTTATTCGAAAACTAAATATGGTTCGGTTCTATTCATATGGTTCGGCCAATATTAAACAAACACAAACATGACTCGATTGATTATCATCTTAACATGTCTCTTATTATTACTAGGTTAAATGAGTTAGGGTTTCTCTTGGTTTTGCTTTATACCTTCCCTGAAAACAAGAAAACGGCGAAACAAAATATAACTTGACATTCATGCAAGATGCGTTAAAGGAAAACAATTAAGCGATATACCTTCACTTGATAGAGCAAAATCGACACCAAGGGTGTTTGTTTGAGTTTCGGCCGAGCAAAGGAAGAAAAGAAAAAAGAGAGCAAATTAACTAGGGTTCCAATTTAATGAATATGTGTTGTATTTATAGTTGTGGTATTTGAGTTAAACTAGGAAAGTAATTGGGTTTGGGTTTGGTCCAACCGGTCACACCATTCACACGACACCATATGGGCTTCGGCCCTAGGCTCACGAATTAAACAAACATTAATCATTTACGAAACATTAACTCTTCGTGGTACCAATATTAATTACGTAATATATTTTAGTTAGGGTTTTTAAATATTCGCAAGTTAATCTTTTAATTTCTTTAAGTGTTAGAAATATATTTTACGTATTTTAAAATTTTTAGTTCCAAGGGTATTTTAGTCTTTATTGGATTTTTAAACTTTCGGTTTTACGGTAAAAGCACGAAATATGCCCACAAACCAAAACCCACAAATTCAGTGATGGAAGTTCTTCATACCCTTCATATGGATCTGTGCGGACCAATGAGAGTGCAAATGATAAATGGGAAGAAATGCGTTCTAGTAGTTGTTGATGACTACTCTCGATTTACTTGGGTAAAGTTTTTGAGGACAAATGATGAAACTCCAGATGCCATCATCAAACTAATCAAACAGCTTCAGGTTCGACTCAACAATACAGTCGAATTGTTCAAACGGACAATGGCACGAGTTTGTTAACAAAGACTTAATTAGTTTTATAAAAGTGTTGGAATCAGTCATCAACAAAGTGTTCCACGAACTCCTCAACAGAACGGTGTAGTTGAAAGACGAAATCGAACTCTTATGGAAGCATGAAACAATGCTAATATATTCAAAGGTTCCAATGTTTCTATGGGAAGCCATTGCCTTGCTTGTTATACCCAAAATCGTTCCCTTATACACATCTTTCATGGAAAAACTCCATATGAACTTGTTCATAATAGAAAACCTGATCTCTCCTACCTTCGTGTGTTTGGTGCTTTGTGCTATCCAACGAATGACTCAAACTTAGGTAAAATTAAGAGAAAGCGGATATTGGAGTTTTTGTTGGTTATGCACCAAACAAGAAGGGTTACCGAATCTACAACAAAGAACCCGAAATATCATGGAAACAATTCACGTTACGTTCGATGAGTGACGGTCAAATGGCTCTGGACAATCGGTTCACGCATCTCAATTTTGTCAAGTAGTCTATCAATTCTAACTCTTATTTCTAATCCTCCATCGAGAAGATGATTTAAAGAAATTGTTTGATCCAATGTTTGATGAACACTATGAACCAAATCTTGCGATGAAATGTCAATTCCATCAACAGAGGCTGCTCCTATCCTTGTGAATGAAGTCAACCCTTCTGTCTCAATATCATTAAGTCAAGAAGCCTGCTGTTGATCACTCGTCTCATCAACAAATCATCAATCATCAATGTACATCATGGAATTGTTTCTGGCATCAATGATGAAGTTAATCCTTTGCTACTCGAAGAAGATGCTCCATTTGAAAACATATTTGCTCTGAATCATCATCGGACCATCTTCATCGAGGAGACATCGACTCGCTACTTCGGTTCCACAACAACAACCACATGAACACCTTAGAAAATGGACACATGATCACCATTGGACAACATCATTGGAAACCCCTCTCCGGTATCCAAGTAAACAACTTGCTCTTGCGATGCCTTATGGTGCTTCTTCAACTCCGTACTCTCTAAGATCGAACCAAAAGACGTTAAAACGCCATGAATGAAGGCAATTTGGTTCAATGCCATGCAAGAAGAAATTCATGAGTTCGATCGACAAGATGTATGGGAATTAGTACATGCTCAGTTGTGCTATGATCATTGCTCTAAAGTGGATCTTCAAAGTAAAGCTTGATGAGCATGGTGATGTGTTGAAAAGTAAGGCAAGGTTAGTGGCTAAAGGATATCGTCAAGAGAAGGGTATTGACTTTGAAGAATCATTTGCTCCTTTGCTGTATCGAGGCAATCGAGAATCTTCTTGGCTAATCTTGCAAGTAAGAACATGGTAGTCTATCAATGGATGTAAAACGGCGTTTCTTAACGGAGATCTTAAAGAAGTCGTTATCGTCGTAACTGAAGGCTTTGTGAATCAGAGCATCCTACTCACGTCTATCGTTTGAAGAAGGCTCTTTACGGTTTAAAGCAAGCTCCAAGGCATGGTATGATACGCTATCAAAGTTTCTTCTATCCACTGGATTGAAAAGGAGCGATTGATCCGACATTGTTCACCGAGGAAGTCGAGGCAAACATTTAATTCACGTTCAAATTTATGTTGATGATATTATCTTTGCCTCGGCTGACCCCAATGAATGTGATCGTTTTTCGAATGAAATGGGTTCCAAATTTCAAATGTCAATGATGGGACAAATGTCATTTTCTTGGGATTACAAATTTCACAAAGTCCGGAGGCATTTTTATAAATCAATCTAAATATGCAAATGAGATTTTAAAGAAATTTGGATTTGATTCATGTGACACCGTTGACACTCCCATGATAGAACGTACTAAACTGGATGAGGACCACTCGGGGATCATGGTAGTTCAAATGAAATATCGTAGTATGATTGGATCACGATGTACCTCACTATGACCAGAACATCTTGTTATTTGTGTGTGCATGTGTGCTAGATATCAGGCTAAGCCTACTAAAAAGCAGGCGGTTAAGCGGGTCTTTCGGTATCTCCAAGGAACCATCAATATGGGACTATGGTACCGGGACACCGTATGTCACTAACGACTATCACGAATCTTGATCATGCAGGATGTCAAGATACGTCGAAGAATGCGTCGGGAGGTGCTTTCAATTTTTGGGTGATAAGCTTGTGAGCTGGTCTTCAAAGAAGCATATGAGTACTTCTATTTCCTCTGACAGGAATACATAGCCATGTCATCTTGTTGTGCTCAAATCCTTTGGATGAGATCCCAATTATCTATGGCTTTGAATTCAACAAAATCCCTCTGTCTGTGATAATAAAAGTGCTATTGCTCTCTCATGCAACAACGTTCAACACTCAATAGCAAAGCACATTGACATTATCATTTCATCGAGAACAAGTGGAAAAGCGTGTGGTGGAACTCTATTTTGTGAAGTCCGAATACCGTTAGCGAGACATCTTCACCAAAGCTCTTCAAGAGAGCGTTTTGAGTTTATTCTTCCTCGACTTGGCAAAAGCCTTCAACGAAACACTCAAAGCGTCTTCGGGAGGAAGGACGAGGAGTAAAGGTCTTTCTTCATCCATCTTTTGTATATATTTATTCAAAAATCAAAATACAAAATTATAAAACCAACAAAAAGCAAATAGAAATATATAAAACTTTCAAAAATCCATAAAAATCGAAAAATTGAAAATCTCAAAAATATTGTCTTTTGTCATATCTTTCGGATTCGATATATATCTGGTCTTTGTGCTGTCATTCAAAGAATGACACGGGTCTTTAGATATTGTTCGAATGTTAAAAAAAAAAAATAAAATAAAATAAAAAATAAATAAAAAATAAAATAAAATAAAATTTTGGGAGAAAGTAAAACTAATGGTTTATTGTCATTTGGTGATAACCCGCTTTCAAAGAAAAACGAGAGCCATGCTTTATCTCATGTTTCAAACCTAATGCTCTGATTCTAAAACAAATGTTTGTCATTAACAAGACAAATGTTTAATTTCAAATATTTTTCTTTCTAAAGATTCCTCTGAAAATATTTGCAATCTTATGAAAACTCAATTGTTTTGAAAACACTTCGGACTCTATTTTTGAAAATCAAAAGAACTTATCAAGTGTCAAAATCTCAATCCATCAATCAACAACTTTCGTCATTGATTGAGGGGGAGAATGATTTTTTTCAATTAAATTAAAAGTGTTATTTTCAAACAATTATCACTTAAATGAGCAAGGTCTACTCTAAACATTTTACAATATTTTACACAATTGGTTCAAGACCTTGGTTATTATTATGTTTTCAAAGATAATTATGCATGTTTAATCAATGGAGTTTAAAGTCTCAAAATCCAATCCTTATCAGTTAAAGCGTTTTCATAATCAAGTCACAATTCTCCTTAAAAGCTTTCAAAATCAATTTAAATCTCTAAGAGATCACAAATCTCAAATGATTTGATAATTGTGATCGGGGTATGATTTAAATTGGATTTAAACTGATAATTAGATAAATGGTTTCATAAGTGTTTAGCATGTTTTCCTCCCGCATGTGACAAACGATTTCAAATTTTCCATGCACATGTTGAGGGGGAGCATCTATCTTAAACCTCAATTATTGAAGCGTGATTGATTTGTCTCTAAGTGCGGTTCCCTCAATATGTGCAAAACTCTTTCAAACTTCAAGGCACATATTGAGGGGGGCTTTGAAAACCTCATCCTTCCTCAAAATGTTTTATCTACTCAAATTGATTGGGAAGTGATGATGATCATTTTAGAAAATGTTAATCAAAAGATTGGACCTTTCATTCTTAATCTAACGATTTCAAAGATCTCTTGCCTCCATGTGCTAAACAATTTCTGAATTTTTATGCATATGTTGAGGGGAGCATTTCTAAAATATCAAAACAATTAAGATACAAAATGCTTTGATTTTATATCACAAGTATCTTGATTGTTTTTCAAATGGTTTTCAATTGGTTCCAATGGCAGATGAACAATACCAAAAAGACCGACCAACTTTACTTTATGTATGGTGATATAAGGATGATAAGGTTAGGTTGAGGTCCCATGATCCGCCAGAAACGGAGGGATCTACCAAGGGACAATCCACTAGATAGTGTAGAAGTCCTTAGGTATGATGAGAAAAAAAAAAAAGGAGAAAGTGAATATGGGAAGAGTCTTGGTGAAGGGGTTATGAAAGTCTCGGTAAGCTTGAAGGGTTGAAGAATGAAAAATTGAATGAGAAAAGGGTGAAAACAAATAGCCCTCCATTTATTCAACCTTAGAGGCGGAAGGGTTCAATTCATATACTACTAGTGGTTACCAAGGTATCGGTATTGAAGACAAGGCGTCATGGACCCAGTGGAGCTGCACTTCAACTTTCCAAACCACTCAAGTTCCTCTTAAAAGGACTTGTTTCATTCTCACCGGGAACCGACATAATCTATCGACTTTCTCTTAGAGATTGTTGATATTGAAGAAGGAGACCCTCTCCCTAGTCTCGGCATAGGAACCAAATATGCACAAATGAGTCTAGAGCCACGAGATCATCAATAAATCTCATTAGGACACTTTCAATGAAGACTCTCTGTTTCACACAATGTGGAAAGAGAGATTATATCTTATGAGTCCTAGCATTATCCTTGTGGTATTGCGGAACATCACAGTGATATGCATACATATTCACAATGAAGATGGAAAGCCTTCTGGAGCCAACATCAAACAAGCTCCTGTAGGTGGCATGTGAGATCTATCCAATAGATCAACCATGTGACAAGCGAGCAAACAATGGGGCGATTCAATCTTTTGAATCAATCACAGTTCGAGTTATGGATTGGCGGATACCTTTGAAAACCGGTCGTTGTGCTTAAAACTCTTTTCTTTAGCACATCGTGGTACTATTCTCAAATAAAAGGTGTTTATGATTGATAATTGATTTTCATTAAAACCTTCGTTGTATTGCAAAAACAATTTCTATTGAGCAATACACGATTGTTTTTCAATTATCTTTTCATCAATCGATTGAATCTCATTTATTTGGTTCACTCACTCCGTGTTGTCTTCTTTGAGGCGTTCGGTTTGAAACGGCTAGAAGCGGCTGAAACCACATCGAAGGTTCTTCGAATTATACGATCGCGGCACGTATCTTGATCAGCGGGAACCGTGGGCGTGTACCTCAATTCATGAAAGTGATCAAAGACACTTTCATGCGCTTTATTGCTAACTTGTTTTATGCAGGTACCAGAGCGTTCTGTTGATCGAATGGAGCGGTCAATCCATAGCGCATGCTCACCAACACATTCAGTCTAAAAAATCATGATTAGTGCATCAATGACTCGATATTTTCACTCCATGCTACGCTACTGCTGCGCCAATATCATGAATCAACTAAAGCTTCCGCTACTTTGATAAGAATATATCATGAACCGGAATGTGAGCATGTCGGTCCAAATGTCACAACATCACATAATACCAACACCACAATGGATGTGTCAGAGATTTAATGTGGTGATCTGGCGCTCAAAGCTTCGATTCATCGTGGATCGGTTAAAGACCTCCACTTGGATTATCCAAACATGCAAAAATGAAGAATCAAAGACTACGAGCTTCAGAACAAAGAACATGAACAAGAATCCAAGAACAATCTCAATGTAATATCGGTTTGTATTCTATGTACTTTTAATGTGTGTTTGAGGTGACCTCCATAAGGGGGAGATTGTTAGGATTTGGAAAATGATAGTTAAAAGTCGGTCACCTCAAGTATATGTAATCGTTAAGCTTCGTAGTCAAGTAGTTATTTAATGTTAAGTAGTATTTAGTTAAGTAACACCGTGGAGGACGGACGGTCTTTACCTTGTATGCACGATCCACGGCCTTGTGTGGCGTTTTATGTAAGACTATAAATACTCTCTACCTCCCAAGGTAGAGAGTTGGAGCTCATAATAAGATTTTTCTTTCTCTCACTAAAGTTCCCAAACCTCTAACTTTCTATCTCTAAAACCATTGATAAGCCTCTTTGTGTTTATGTTATGATGTGTATGTGAAATCAATATGTTACAGACCTCAACACCTTCGCGTATCTTTTGTGCAGGATACCATTTTTAAACAATTTTTGGAAAAAATTGTTTAAATTGTTTGAAAATGGAAAAATTGTTTGAAAATTAATTGAACTTAATTTTAGAAAAATCACCCGGACTTCATTTTATCAAAACTTAAATTAAGCTCAATCATCATTCTGATTAAATGCGATTGAGGAAATGATTTAAAAATTAAATATTTTAAACGTATTTCATCTATCAAGTCAATTGTACAAAATAGTGGTGATCTAAAGATTTAATGTTATGTCATGGTATGATTTTTCTTTAAGAATCAAGATATTTCAAAATGAATTTTTTAGTTAGGTTTGATTGTGAAATTGTTTTTATTTTACTTAAAGATCTCTAAAACTAATACGAAACTAACAATCTTTAATGTCTTAAAATGGTCCATATCTGTCATTTTTCAAAAATTAAATCTTGCCACGTCTTTCCCCAAACTTTTCTAAATGATTTAAATCAGATGGGATCACAAATCTCAAATGGTTTAATATTTTTGATCGGGGAGAATCGTGATTTAAATCTCAATATCTTTTATAAATTGGTTTAGTCCTTTAATGACACTCTTGTCTCCATGTGCCAAATGACTTCAAATATACAATGCACATGTTGAGGAGGAGGATTTATCCAAAAACAAGATAGAGTTTTTAAACCGACACATTTTCTCCCATGTTTTCTAAACCTTATTAAATCACTTGGGATCCAAAATCTCAAAGGGTTTGATATTTTTATCGGGGAGAAATTTGTGATTTAATAATGAAATTTGATAAAAGGTGATCGTTTGATTCAATTGTGCAGGCTGCTCTCTCATATGCTAAAGCGCTTTGAATCTGAAGCACATATTAAGGGGCATTCTAAAATCAAATAAACTATCGAGGTACAAAAGCATGTTTAACATAAAGTACCTTGATTGAAATGGTTTCTTAATGGATTTTTGTGATCGTGGATGTACTTTAAAAAGACTCTTTCCTCTATGTGATAAAATGATTTAAAGTATCCTACGCACATCTTGAGGGGGAGAATTTACCAAAAAAATTCAAATGGCTTTTCTAAGAAAATTGTGATCGAAATTATTTCAAGAACTCTTGCCTCCATGTGCCAAACAATTTCAATATCATATGCACATGTTGAGGGGAGCATTTCTAAAATGATCAAAACTATTAAGGTACAAAATTCTTTGATTTTTATATCAAAGTACCTTGATTGATTTTCAAATGATTTTTCAATTGGTTTCAGAAGGAATGAACAATACCAAAGACCACCAATTTACTTTATGCATGGTGTTATAAGGATGATAGGTTAGGTATTCCACCCAATCCCACGAGAGACCGGAGGGATCTTCCCAGGGACAATCCACTAGATAGTTTAGAGTCCTTAGGAATATTGAAAAAAGGAGAAAAATGAGACATTGGGAAGAGTGCGGACCGAGATAGAGCTAGAACTGTAATAAACCCAACAAGGTTCTAGTTATGAAGTCTTAGTAAGCTTGAGGGTTGAAGAATGAAAAAGAAATGATGTGAAAAAGGTGAAAAAAATAGCCCTCCAATAATTCAACCTTAGGGCAAAAACCGGGTTCAATTCATATGCTACTGGTTGTTACTAAGGTAACGCCGTATTGAAGACAAGACATCATGGACCCGATGACGCTATGCACTACAACTGGCTTACTCAAGTTCCTCTTAAAAGGGCTTGTTTCATTCTCCAGGGCCAAGCATAATCTATCGACTTTCTCTTAGAGATTGTTGATATTGAAAAGGAGACCCTCTCCTAGTCCGGCATTAAGGGCAAATGTACTAATGAGTCTAGAGCCAAGAGATCATCCACAAAATCTCATTAGGACACAAAAATTTATGAAGACTTGTTGTTTCACACAATGTGGAAAGTAAGTATATATTGAGAGTCCTATGCATTATCCTTGTGATATTTCGGGAACATCCGTGATATGTAAAAAGTATTCGATGAAGATGGAAATCCTTCTAGAGCCAACATCAAACAAGCTCTTGGTGGGTGAATGTAAGATCTTCTCGAAAGATCCTTGTGACAGCTGGATAGAAACAATGGGCGATTCATTCTGAATCAACCTTGGTCCAAGAAATGAATTGACGAATACTTTTGGAAAAATCGTTCGATGTGCAAATCTTCTTTTTCTCTAGCACATGAATGTGTATTCCATATTTCAAATTCAAAAGTATCTCGATTGAAATACCTTTAAAACCGTTCGATGTGCAATTTCTTTCTTTTCTAGCACACTCGAATGTGTACTCTTTCAATACAAAAGGTATTTTGATTGAAAATTGATCTTTCGCATAAAACCTTAGATCATATTGCAAAACTCTTTCTTCTAAGCAATGTAGCGATTATTTTCAAATCAATTTTTCGTGTCGATTGAATCTCAATTATTTGATTCACTCACTTCCGTGTTGTCTTCTGAGGCGTTCGGTTTGAACAACTAGAGCAGGCTGCCGAAACCCTGTCAAGGAATTCTTTGGAATTATACACGATGGCGAGGCGTACTGTCTTGATAAATGGGAAGCAGTGGGCGTGTACCTAATTCAAGTGATCAAAGACACTTTCGTATGTTTTAAACAACTAGTGTTTCTTGAGGTACATTGGGCGATTCGGCTCATCAATTGAGAGAAGTCAATCCAAAGCCGCATGCACAACATCCACATAATTGAAGAAATCATGACTTGTGCACATCTACAAAACTGGCTCGATATTTTTTATACTATGTTTACGCTACGGCTAGCGTAAAATATCATAAAACCAGAAAGCTTTTCGCCTCGATGAAAAGATGTCATGATCGAAAGTGAGCATGTGGTCAAAAGTCTGTATCACATCACGAGCAACACAATAAAGGGTGATCATGATTTCGCGTGGTGATGATCTCCATAAGCTTCGAAGATCATCAAAGATGTGGATCGATTCAAAGGCCTCCCCTTAGTAAATGTGATCGGACTTTAAAGAATCGGCTGCTAAAGCACAATGCGGATAATGAAGAATTAATGTCTCTGAGCTCCAAGGCCGAAGTTTAAATATAGAATGCTAGGATTGAGAAATGTAAAACATGGGGTGACCTCCCTTAGGGGGATTGTTAGGAATAGATAATTCCATAGTGAAGTATCAGCCACCCCAAATATAATCTAGCATAAGTTAGCTCGTAGACGTTACGTTATTTACTAGTTATTTAGTTTAGTGCAACACCGTGGAGGAAGGGCGGGTCTTTACCCCGTACATGCCGATCCACAGTCGAAGGAGGGCGTTTATTATGTAACTATAAATACCATCTACCTCCCGAGGTAGAGGTTGGACCTTTCAATCTAACCTTTTTCTCTTTTGTTTACTTTCTCTCTCAAGGCTCATTCTCTACTTTCTCTGCAAACCTCAAACCATAAGCTAATTTATATGTTATGATGTGTTTTATGAAATCAATATCTGACAAGATGTTTGCCATAGATAGTTTGTGCACATGGTTCATCATCAATCTCGAGCAAATGCATCATTTCTGCAACTTGAAAGACATTGAGATTGTTGCGGCCAGCAATACAGTTGTTAGATCCATAAAGCATCATATGTTTTGGCATTTCCTATAGCCAAGAACTTCTAGGTCCTCTTCATTCAACAGCTCCACTATCTTTGTGCTTGAACAACATCTTGTCCTGAAATGCATTTTGAGGGCGTTTAAGGAGTTAGTCGGTTCAACTATGTATTCCCACATAGTTGTTGTTGGGAATTATCTGAAGTAGAATTCTGCTGTCAATCTTCCGAGGATTAACTGAAGTGAAGCAGGTATCTGCTTGAAGAAGATTACTGGCGAAGATTAAGCGTTAGATGTTCTGTTGAAGGTGGAAGTGACTAGGATCAAGCATCTTTATTATTTAAATTAACCCGTCATTATTCTTAGTACTTGAGAGTTAGCATGGAGTGATTAATGTCTTGCTCAATATTGTTTAGTGTTTGATCATTAAATGCATGCTTGCATGTTTAGTCGTTTAGTAGTAATAGTTTAGGGTTTCCTTGTCTATAAAAAGGAACTTAATAGTTTGTAATACCATTTCATACTGAAACATAGAGTTCGAGTTAATAAAAGATCCATAGAGGATCTAAGTGTTCTTAGTTATAACAGCTTGTATTTATATTCCGCTATAGAATCACGGTTGTAGAGATTTTCTATTAGTTTGCTTGTGATTACATAGGCAACAC
>OU343224.1:31417067-31431444 GCA_910596185.1 Chrysanthemum makinoi
TCTCTTGTCTCGCCTTGGTAAAAGCCCTAAGTAACTCCCTGGTTCGACCATTCAAATGGTTGTCCAACATTGCCTGCCTTGCAACAGTCTTGTCGTGTAGATCGCAAACTCCTTCGATGGACATGTTGTCCAGCAATCCTTTCCATGAGAGGGGTAACATGATCCACACCGGTGGCAGACAAAGCGTTGGGAAATCCTTTAGACTGGAAGGCTCATGCGACCAATACAATGCATAAGAGTTCAGTTAGTTACCATAATTATCAATTCATATATTTTAAAAGGGGACATTGCTTACCATGCATCTCCACAGTCTCATCCGGCAACTCAAAGGCAGATTTAGCAAATTTCTTGCCTTCGACATTCTTTTGTCGCACTGCCCTAGATCTGGAGGATGGGAGGGGCGTTTTCCTATTGTTTGTAGACTTGATCGCTTTTCCACCGTTCCCTTCTACTCTTCAATCTCGTCGCTATACTGGAGCTCGATTTGGACATCCTCCTCTACAGATCGTCCGAACTGCCACGTTTCAACCAATTGGGAGGACCTTCCAACAATTATTGTAGGGGCCGAGGCAACAAGCTCACGTTTAGGAGTGCTCCATCATTGTTGTTGACAGATGTGGAAGGTGAACCAACACCGTGTAGGACTCTTCGCCTTTTTCAATGGGCATGAAGCTCAAGTCTTCATCAAGGTCTTGATACATGAAGTTCTGAATCCATTTCTCGCAAACAAGAAAAAGGAAAGATAAATATCAGTGCTACATTGGTCCTACTCAATTGAAAGTAGAAAAACATACTTTATCCATGATAAATGATAACAGGATTGTGGGGGATCCTCCCAAATGTAGGCAATCCAAACAAGATTGGCTCCTTGCACATCCAGTAGATACCTAGAGCAAGCTGATAACATGGATTCCTTCGCACCTCATACGACAAGGGGTCATTGAATCATTTTGCATCAAACAAGTACTCCTTATTCAACAATGTCAATAGTTGGGTGGGATAATAGTGTTTTGCACATAGAAAACTCGCCTTCCAATCTTTTATGTTGGTGTACACCCTCGCAAATGTATTCCGCACATTCGCTTCGTGTCTTTAGCCAAAAGTTAACCAATTACCCCTAGGATACAGATTCAAGAATCCCCAAAACCTCAGTGTTGGTTCATAGCCATATGCCTTTACACATAACTATGAATGTGGCTCTAAACCAAAGCGCTGAATCTAGAGATGCACTTGTAATATTGCATCATCTCTAAGATAAGCGGGTGAATAGGAATCCTAAAGTTTGAGTGGCTAAACGAGTGAGTGTATAGCCCCTACAAGCCTTTGGGGCATCGAAAATACCATGGTTAGGCTTGGGTAACATAATCTTAAACTCTTGTGGATTGGGTAATCACCAAATGATCATTGTAATTCTTTTCACAAATCAAAGTACACTTTTGTTGCCTAATAATGAACTTTGAATCCATACCTATTTTAAACTAAAAGGAAGCAGGAAGGAGTATTTACCTTTGTCTTTCCTGACAAAAGGATCAAAGAATATCAAGGAAAAAGAAAACGGAGAGAGTAAAATGTTCTAGGGTTTCAACCACTTTCCCTTAAATACTCTTTTTCACCACTTTTTACACCGCACACATATCCTTAAGTTTATCTCTAATCCGGATTTCAAATGTTTTTTAAATTTCAAAAGTCTTTTGGTCACGTAAATGGGGATTTGTGATTCCGTAGGGTGTGCCTAAAGAGATTAGCATTAAATGCCATGTTAGATACATACTTATCTTGTACAACACGCTTTGCGCCGTAGAGGATACCTTTATTGATGAAGTCGAAAGCAATGCCTCTTCGCCATATGCATCACTTTCGATCGGGGCTTGATGATGTACTCCTCGGAATAGCTCAAGGACCCTCCTTCGAGACGTGTCGAAGCCCTTCGCACGAAGGCCCAAGTTAGGTCTCCAATATTACGTAGGTGTCAAACCATTCGTACACACGAAGGTTACCTACGGGGAATTCGCCATTCGAAGACCTAAGCCCTTCGGAGTATGGTGGACGAAGGAGCAACGGATATGAGAACCTCCTGACTTGGTCAAACCCACGATCTCCCTCTCTTTCCTGTTTTCCCCGCCAAGTTTGAGAACGTGGGTCACTAAGCCCTAGCGGTTACCCACAAACATGGGATGCCCCCATGTTCTTCGACATTCGCGCAGAGGTGCCCCTAACCCTATTTCTTCCACTATAAATAGGTTGGACGGGCAAAGGATTATGGTAAGCTCATTCAACACTCATCTCTTTACTTACACACACTTGTACAACCATAACTCATACTTACTCTCACGGTGAAGGTGGTTCGTAGGGTCCAACCCCTGCGTAATCACTTAACGTAGTGTCTTCGTATTTCTTATTCTCAGGTGAAAGACAATCTTGGCTGGAACATACACCCCTCATACCTTTGATCATCATCGAAGCCTGGTAGTGCAATTTATTGTACAATCACTTATTGATTAGATCAATCCCTCTTTACGGATGAGGTTCGTTGTAGCTAGAGCTAACACGCGAAGGAAGTTTCTTGAGTGTTAGTGTATGACTAATTGTGTTGTCATATCATACTCTCTTTGATATGTGTTTGTGGAAGGTGAATCATTCATCATTATTAGATAATGAGCGACTAAGGTTTATGTTCATTGTTCATGGTTCTAAGAAGATAGAGATCAAGACAAGTATGTGTTCGAGTTGTTGTTTTGTTAAAAGGTACACGCTTTTATTATCTTCTACATGATTAATTAAATGTGTTGTATATGGATTCTTGTACCATGGAAAGCTTTTGAGTAATCTGTTGTTTTAATAAGTCTTTAGTCGTGCAATTGATCTGATCTATTATATGTTACATTTTTCTACGACGCACACGTTTAAATATATATATATATATGTATATATATATATGTATATATATATATATATATGTATATATATATATATAAATTGTTCTTTTAAAGAATTGATCTTGGTGGAAAATCGAGAGAAGTGATCTCAACCATTAGATCACCCCCTCTTCTCCTTTTTTCACATCAAACCACAGGACCTAATTGTATTTACTTTCATTCTAAAAGGAAGGTATTGTTAACTTAACTATATATTCATATATATATATATATATATATATATATATATATATATATATATATATATATATATATATATATATATATATATATATATATATATATATATATATATATATATATATATATATATATATATATATATATATATATATATATATATATATATATATATATATATATATATATATATATATATATCATTTTTCTATGGTTTTTTCTCTCTGATCACTCTCCAAAAACTGAATAAACACGGTGATTATGGCTTCAAATTTTCACACATTCAACACAATAAACACAGTTGTTCATCAGATTCATTAGATCCTCTCGTGCTAGTCTCTCAAATTCTCGATCAAAGTAAGTATCATAACTTTTTTGAATATAATTTTGTTAGTTTTGGTTATCTAAGATCAAATATAAAGATCGTAGATGTGTTTGTTTGAGTGTATTTGCAAAAATTATTGTTTATTATGAGTTAGGTTTTTGTTTTATGAGTTTTGCTTCGGTGATCAAAAGGTGTGTTCATGGATATACCAAATTTAAGAGTTTTGTGTGAGATGATGTTGTTTATGAATTAGATAAAAATTTGAGAAAAAAAGACGTGAAAAAAGTGTTTACAAAAACTGCAAACAAGATGTTTGATAAAATGCCTAAATGAAATTTCATAACTGTGATGCACTGATTTTACATTGTGACACATCAATTGCTTATCTAACTTGTAACATATTGGATTTCACAAACACATCAAACCATGATCACAAGAGGCTTACACAATGATGTTTTAGAGAGACAAATAGTTAGAGGTTTGGGAACTTAGCGAGAGTGTAACACCCCAACCCGACAAGGGTAAAGATATCACAATACGGTTTCATATCAGAACTTTAAATACTATACAATAGCTGAAAATACAAAAATATTCAAGAGAAAACATAAATAACCAAACTTCAAAATAAATCTAAGATCTCTATTATCAAATCTCTCGCCTTCTACTCAACCCGTGATCGCCTATCCCATAAGCTTATCTTGAACGCTTAATACCTCCGCAGGAAAAGAAAAAGCGGCTGAGCTTACAAAGCCCAGTGAACAGATATAACGAAACAAAAGCTAAACAATATATACAAATGACGAAATTAAAATAAAATAATGACAAAGGATCTTTTAGGATTCTCAAGGAACTCAAACATACGTAAATCCAAACAACCACATAACAAGTTAAACATCTCATAACACATAAATGACACAAACGCAAACACATCAGAACAACCAAACACTTAGCATATCAAGAGCAAATAGATTACATATAAACCAAACGAAAAGTCTAAGACTAACAAAAACACTTTCTAGAAAATAATCCGACATTAAACAAATTAATTAACCTTCACTTAACACATTTAAAACATTAAAGCAAAGAATGGAAAATAGCGTCCAAAACATGGCAGTCTCACAAACAATTAGAACATATTAGACAAACTATAATTAAATAGACCCATCACAACATAGCATAATCATTAGCAATTATCAAAACAACTATCATAAACTAACCCAGTTCTAAGATCAAATCCTAACATCGCCAGAAGTTCAAACATGGCAAGTCACATAGGCAATAAAACACTAATGTATAAGCAAAGTTCCCAAAATTAACCGGATTATACATACTAAACTTATAGAATACTCACTTTCATACTAGCACATTCACCTCACGATTAACTAATCCATATAGCGATAAACTAACATAATATCGATGACAGATAATCATATTTAAACATATTAATCATATCTTAGCATAGCGCAGGTAGTCACATAAACATACAAAAGCATAAGCACATATAATAGCATATAATAAGCCTTGCACATAATCATAAACATTGAACATACCAAATCATATCATAATACTTATCATAGAAATAACAGATAAAGATTTAGTTAACTACCTCGAGCAAGAACATATCATATCAAAACATCATACATACGTAAATAATCTCGTAAAATAATTTGGAGTAGCTAGTTCCTGAAGTTGTGAAGACGCAGACACACTATACATCATTCACCCGAACAAATCATATCGGATAACGATCGTGATCTAGGATGCATCCATACCACTGACATATATAGGTAATATAATACCAACCGAGCTCATAACAAATAAATGATAAGGGACGTAACTTAATCCTCAACTTCCTCAGAGTCATGTCAATGGTGCATCATTGACACGGACATGGAACCCCCATGACTAGTTAATAATTTGGCTCGGGTGTCAAACTAACTTAGGTCAAACAAATTGTCATAAATGACATAGATCATAATCAAACACAAAGTTCAACAGATATCATATCAGATAACTCATATCATAAGGTTCATATTCAAATATAACAAGGTTCAACAAATATGCACATCAAAGTCTTCCTAACATAAAGTTCAAATCAGATAACGCATGGTTCAATAAAACATAAGTTCGTATAAACAACAGTCGTCAAACAAGAAAGGGTTCATAGCAATGGCATCGAAACCCTAATAAGAAAAGTAGGAAAGCTAACTAAAAGAACATCATAAGGAACCTTTAACAAAAGGTCGTAATATACTGTACGATAACATAAGTATCTTAAAGTAAGACAGAATATCCGTACCTTAAAGCAATTGAGAGAAAAGTAAACGAATGAAATACATCGAAGATGTAACGCCGTCTCCTCCAACGAATCTACACGGATTATGATTTATTTAATATTTTAGCATCATTAATATTATAACGGATTTATCGCATTAATACTTTTAGAGTTGTCAGAATATTCTCATTTTAGTGACAGACGAAATCTCAACATTTTAGGGTATTCCTCATTAATTCACCAACTTCCAATTTAGGTTTGTTTCCATACTCTTAAATATTACTAAATACGCATTAAATTCACATATTACTTCTTTTAATGATTTCCAATTTAACCTAGAATGTAAATGATAACAAACCGAAATTAACGTAACTCATGCGTGTCTCTACAAAATCAATTTACACTTGTTGAACCCATAATTACTTAGAATTACAAATTACACCCTTGACATCTTTAAGTTCACAATCTCACCTTACTTTATCAGATTTTACACTTTTAACCCAAAGGTTTTAGAATTTACAAAACGCATTCCTAATAAATTAAATAAAATTCAATGGCCCTTTAAATATCCAAAATTACACGTTAAACCCCATACTTATTTTATATGCTTAGTACCTACATTTATATGCACAAAAATAACCTTTAACTTTCATAATTTACAAAACCAACCCAAAACTTTTATGCCAAAACCGAATAATGCATAATTCAAGTACAAACCCTAAACCTAGATGTAACCCATCATTTATTCATCATTACTACTGCATTAATGACCCTTAATGATAACAAGAAAACCCTAGTTTTTATAAACCCTAATCGTTCCTTTATAAATCTTTCCTTTTTCCATGCTTAATCGAACAATAAAACTCAAGACAATTCACACAAGCTTCGAATTCATAAATATGTATTTTATTCAGGTCTTATAACATGTAATAGCTTCTAGAAAAATCAAATCATGGTCTTAAAAATTATCATAAGCTCATTCGCTAGTTTATTTGTTTTTGGGTTTTAATCCAAAACAATTTCGTGTGACTTGTTAATTATGCATGGCCAATTTTTACAGGTTCTATATGACTTGTAGGACTGAATGTAACATTAGAAACATACCCTCGATGAGCTTTGGTCGTTAGAACAAAAGAAACCAAAACTTCCAATCTGAAACCCTAAATTGACCCAAAACTAATCACGATCAAACCAGCTGCTTAGGACCTCGAACAAAATTTTTCTCACCTTCTTTACCTTCAAACTCGTCCAAGAAAAATAGTTTCAAGCCTTGGAAACTGGAAGTCGAATTATGGAGGGTTTTTAGGTCGGTTTTAGGGTTAATCGGTTATTAGGGATTAAACTAAACCATATAATGTATTTATATAGGGTTTACTATTTTTCTTGTGGGCTTTATAATGTATTGGACTTAAAATAAATGGACTCTTAATTTCATAAATTTATATTGGGCTTTTATTAATTAAATTCTTTTATAAAACAAATTAAATATATACGGCTAATTAATTAAAATACAAAACGAATTTTATAAAATCATAAACTATAAAATTACCTTTTACAAAGCGTTTAATATTTATTTAGATCATGTGTGATATTTCTTAAAATTTTCTCAATTTACATAGCTTATTTGGTATTCTTTTAAATTAGTTATTCATACTTTTGATTATGAGGGTATTTTGGTCTTTTGTGAATTTTAGAAATTCAGGTATTACAATTCTTCCCTCTAAAAGAAAATTTCGTCTCGAAATTGGACAAGACGGAACGAACGTAAAACTAATCGGATTTGTGGACTTCTAGGAATATAACTAACGAATCTTATCTCGAACAAATGGATTTCTTATCGTAATATTTTAACTCATACTTATTCTAAATTAAATCAATAGTCAAATACTTATAATAGATAATTATATACTTATCAAGTAATGGCGAGAACGTGATGAGACGCAGAAAATCAAACGACAAATTCTAACTTATTCAAATATGTAAAGATGAGGACATATATGCATAGACGGAATAAATCTTATTGGCCTCAATAGTCGCGAAATATGTGGAGATATAAGCTTTAGGTGGTCATAGCAATCTATAGGTTCGTACGCATCATAACAACTTCGATTCCAAACGCATAAAACTTATAATGCAACAAATATCGACGAAATCTCACGAATAGGTACGGAATTCAAACGAACATGAGAAGCGCCAAATAACAGATACAAGTCAAAGTCCTATCACACATCAACTACGTGCATTTCCCAGACGTCGAGTACCTTCAATAAGTTCAGATTATGTGATCTCGGTATTATTACGCTGATCAGGCCATAATACTTGCATCACATAACAAGTTCTTATTGTCACTATATTCAGTCTCGGGTCATGACAAAACACATAACTAATATCATAACAAAACATACCACATAAAGATAACATACAGATAGCAAGTAACATACTATAACAAACCATATACACATTCATGCAACATATAACGCGATCGCACAACTTACCATATTACCAACAAACGATGCTACCAACTTACATAAAGGCCTCATGACTCATTATCGACGATCCGTAAAGAAAAGTCAGATATACCGAATGCTAAACGATAAAACTTCACGATTCACACCGAAGTTCAACAAATCGAAAAGAAATACGGATCGAATCACTTAGCAATATCAAACCGCCACAAACGCGATGACAAACAAATCAATATCACAAGTCGCTTCAAATCATAGAAGTAGATGAATCTTCTCACCACCGTTGAATCATGTCGTTCGTTGCGTCTTTAGTTGATCCGTCCCACTTCCTCTAAAGATCCGATGTCTCCAACAAAGACGGCACAGGTAGGTTTCTCGCTTCACGAACCTCTCCAGCACAGGAACCATCGCAGCAACGCAGGGTCGGCACCATCTTCTTCAGCTCCACGGGTAGTCTCCATCTAACGATCGACAAACGGACGAGCGAAAACAAAATAACAAAATTGATAACAAAGGAGGGCCAATTCAGTGAAGGCAAAAGGATATCGAAGTCAAATCTGAACGACCATCAAAAGGGATCGAAAGATATCCAACGTATCGAAACCTAATGTCTACCCACTTCTCACAGTCATAGCCTAAGCTCTAAGGGTCCTAAAACTGCTCGATACCATAAATTGTAACACCCCAACCCGACAAGGGTAAAGATATCACAATACGGTTTCATATCTAACTTTAAATACTATACAATAGCGAAAGCCTTACAAAAATATTCAAGAGAAAACATAAATAACCAAACTTCAAAATAAATCTAAGATCTCTATTATCAAATCTCGCCTCGCTCTCTACTCAACCCATCATTTATCCCATAAGCTTATCTTGAACGCTTAATACCCGCAGAAAAGAAAGCAATTGAGCTTACAAAGCTCAGTGAACAGATATAACGAAACAAAAGCTAAACAATATATACAAATGACGAAATTAAAATAAAATAATGACAAGGGATCTTTTAGGATTCATGGAACTCAAACATACGTAAATCCAAACAACCACATAACAAGTTAAACATCTCATAACACATAAATGACACAAACGCAAACACATCAGAACAACCAAACACTTAGCATATCAAGAGCAAATAGATTACATATAAACCAAACGAAAAGTCTAAGACTAACAAAAACACTTTCTAGAAAATAATCCGGCATTAAACAAATTAATTAACCTTCACTTAACACATTTAAAACATTAAAGCAAAAATGAAAATAGCAAATTCAAAACATGGCCCCTCACAAACAATTAGAACATATTAGACAAACTATAATTAAATAGACCCATCACAACATAGCATAATCATTAGCAATTATCAAAACAACTATCATAAACTAACCCAGCTTCTAAGATCAAATCCTAACATCACAGAGTTCAACACATGGCAGTCACATAGGTAATAAAACACTAATGTATAAGCAAAGTTCCCAAAATTAACTGATCAAATTATACATACTAAACTTATAGAATACTCACTTTCATACTAGCACATTCACCTCACAGATTAACGAATCCATATAGCGATAAACTAACATAATATCGATGACGATGCTTAATCATATTTAAACATATTAATCATATCTTAGCATAGCGCATCGTAGTCACATAAACATACAAAAGCATAAGCACATATAATAGCATATAATAAGCCTTGCACATAATCATAAACATTGAACATACCAAATCATATCATAATACTTATCATAGAAATAACAGATAAAGATTTAGTTAACTACCTCGAGCCCGTAAACATATCATATCAAAACATCATACATATACGTAAATAATCTCGTAAAATAATTGGAGTAGCTAGCTCCCGTAAGTTGTGAAGACGGTGCAATACCCACATCATTCACCCGTAACAAATCATATCGGATAATGATCGATCTAGGATGCATCCATACGCCTCTACGATATATATAGGTAATATAATACCAACCGAGCTCATAACAAATAACGAGTGGACGTGGTAGAACTTCATCGCCTAGAGTCATGTCAATGGTGCATCACCGACACGACATGGAACCCCATGACTAGTTAATAATTTGGCTCAGGTGTCAAACTAACTTAGGTCAAACAAATTGTCATAAATGACACATATCATAATCAAACACAAAGTTCAACAGATATCATATCAGATAACTCATATCATAAGGTTCATATTCAAATATAACAAGGTTCAACAAATATGCACATCAAAGTCTTCCTAACATAAAGTTCAAATTAGATAACGCATGGTTCAATAAAACATAAGTTCAGATAAAACAATGTCAAACAAACAAGAAAAGGGTTCATAGCAATGGCATCGGAAACCCTAATAAGAAAAGTAGGAAAGCTAACGAAAAGAACATCATAAGGAACCTTTCTTGAAAAGGTCGTAATATCTCGTACGATAACATAAGTGTCTTAAAGTAACAGTAATATCCGCACTTAAAGCAATTGAGAGAAAAGTAACGAATGAACGAATACGAAGATGTAACGCCGCTCCTCCAAATCGAATCTACACGGATTATGACTTATTTAATATTTTAGCATCATTAATATTATAACGGATTTATCGCATTAATACTTTTAGAGTTGTCAGAATATTCTCATTTTAGTGACAGATCTAAATCTCAACATTTTAGGGTATTCCTCATTAATTCACCAACTTCCAATTTAGGTTCTAGGGTTTCCCATACTCTTTAAATATTACTAAATACGCATTAAATTCACATATTACTTCTTTTAATGATTTCCCAATTTAACCTAGAACGTAAATGATAACAAACCGAAATTAACGTGAACTCATGCGGTCTCTACAAAAATCAATTTACACTTGTTGAACCCATAATTACTCAGAATTACAAATTACACCCTTGACATCTTTAAGTTCACAATCTCACCTTACTTTATCAGATTTTACACTTTTAACCCAAAGGTTTTAGAATTTACAAAACGCACTTAATAAATTAAATAAAATTTAATGGCCCTTTAAATATCCAAAATTACACGCTTAACCCCATACTTATTTTTATGCTTAGTACCTACATTTTATCATTTACAAAAATAACCTTTAAGTTTCATAATTTACAAACCAACCTTAACTTTTATGCCAAAACCGAATAATGCATAATTCAAGTACAAACCCTAAACCTAGATGTAACCCATCATTTATTCATCATTACTACTGAATTAATGACCCTTAATGATAACAAGAAAACCCTAGTTTTATAAACCCTAATCGTTCCTTTATAAATCTTTCCTCTTTCCATGCTTAATCGAACAATAAAACTCAAGACAATTCACACAAGCTTCGAATTCATAAATATGTATTTTATTCAGGTCTTATAACATGTAATAGCTTCTGAAAAAATCAAATCATGGTCTTAAAAATTATCATAAGCTCATTCGCTAGTTTATTTGTTTTTAGGGTTTTTAATCCAAAACAATTTCGTGTGACTTGTTAATTATGCATGGCCAATTTTTACAGGTTCTATATGACTTTTAGGACTGAATGTAACATTAGAAACATACCCTCATGAGCTTTGGTCGTAGAACAAAAGAAACCAAAACTTCCAACGGTAAACCCTAAATTGACCCAAAACTAATCACGATCAAACCAGCTGCTTAGGACCTCGAACACAATTTTTCTCACCTTCTTTACCTTCAAACTCGTCCAAGAAAAATAGTTTCAAGCCTTGGAACGGAAGTCTAATTATGGAGGGTTTTAGGTCTGTTTTGGTTAATTGGTTATTAGGGATTAAACTAAACCATATAATGTATTTATATAGGGTTTACTATTTTTCTTGTGGGCTTTATAATGTATTGGACTTAAAATAAATGGACTCTTAATTTCATAAATTTATATTGGGCTTTTATTAATTAAATTCTTTTATAAAACAAATTAAATATATACACTATTAATTAATTAAAATACAAAACGAATTTTATAAAATCATAAACTATAAAATTACCTTTACAAAGCCGCTTAATATTTATTTAGATCATGTGATATTTCTTAAAAATTTTCTGAATTTACATAGCTTATTTGGTATTCTTTAAATTAGTTATTCATACTTTTTGATTATGAGGGTATTTTGGTCTTTTTGTGAATTTTAGAAATTCAGGTATTACAGAGAGAAAGTGAAAATCTTATTATGAGCTCCAACTCTCTACCTTGGGAGGTAGAGAGTATTTATAGTCTTACATGAATCGCCACCCACGAGTCGCTGGATCGTGCATACAAATGGTAAAGACCATCCAGTCCTCCACGGTGTTACTTAACTAAATACTACTTAACTTTAAATAACTACGACTACGAAGCTTAACGAATACATATACTTGAGGTGAACCGACACTTTAACAACTGATTTACTAAATCCTAACAATCCCCCAAGGGGAGGTCACCTCAAATTAAAATGAATACAAACAAATATTACATTAGATTGTTCTTGGTTTCTTGATTAAGTTCTTCGCCAAGAGCTCGTAGTCTTTGATTCTTCATGTTCCGCATGTTTGGATAATTCTAGTGGAGGTCTTTAACCATCCACGTGATAATGAGTTTTGAGCTATCTTTGAGATCATCACTATCATAAATCTCACTCATCCTTGGGGTGTTGGTATTATGTGATGTTGTGACATTTTGCACCGCATGCTCACATTCGATCATGATTTCTTCTTCTTATCGAGTAGCGGAAGCTTTCGTTGATTCATGATATTGGCAGCAGCATAGCAGAAGCATGAAATGAGAATATGATAGTTCAATTATATATAAAATATTCAAATATCAATATCCGCGAATTGCAAATCATCCGTTTTAGGAAAAAGGGTCGACACGCGAAAACCCGCGAATAATTTGTGAAGTGATACCGCAAGTGTTACCCGGGTCGCTTCCCCAACGAGGTGTGAATTGACGGTCACGTTTGAGGTTTGTTATTAAAGTGCTCGAATGGTACGGAATTTTTGTTTTATATTTTCTACAAATTAACTAAAGGGAAAGTAATTAAGGCAAAGGAACAAATTAAATGATCAACTAACTACTACTAAGCATACGGAACAATAAAATTAAGTTACACTAAGTCCTAGAGTGATAATATAAAACGTGGAACCCGGCTAATCCCGAGCCTCAAAAAGTGAAAATGATGCAATCTAAGGCCTAAGGATGTGAAACTAATTTTCCTACGTTCTAAACGACTAAAAATAATTTTAGAAAAAAGCCGGGTATTTTTTCGACTTTTAAATTATTTATTATGAATTAAAATCTAATTTAATCTAATTTAATTATAAAAAATACTAAATGATTTTGGAAAAATCCGAAAATTTCAGTAAAAATACTTTAAGTCCTACTGGTTTTGGGAAAAATGAAAAAGGGGTACACTACTTTACGAAATAAGCAGTTAAAAAGCCAAACAATCAAATAAGCTAAAAACTGTTTTGAGTGTTTAAAGTTTTAATAGTGCAAGATTCTAATGAATAAAGTCCCTAGGGCAGTTGGTGAATGGTGTGTGTGGTGAGCCAAGAGACTGAGGTTCGAATCTGGTGCTTGGCACCTTTTGCTTTTTTCAAATTTTCTTTTTGCAACTTTTTTATAAGACCAAAATAAGCACTTTTTATGAAAACACTTTTTATCCAAGTATGTGAATAAGCAGTTTTACAACTGCTTATCTCCAACAGTTGGTGACAGATAAGCTAGCCAAACACACCTTTAGCAGATTTTCAAGCATAAAAGGCATCAAGATAAGTAGTTTTGAAAAGCAATTGGGTTAAGCAAATATTCTAGGAACATTAATAAGCTAAAAATCACAGGAAATAAGCAACTAAAAGGGAAGCATAAGCAGTTTTAGGGGAGTCCTAAGTTAAAAAAATGAGCATGCAAAAGTTAATCTAATAAGTATTGATAAGCTACTCTAACTTGATTCTAATAAGTACTAATAAGCAAAAGGGTATACTAACTATACCTAAGGAACTAATAAGCACTAAAGTAAACCTGAATAAGCTAAAAGGAGCACTAAAAAGCACAAAAATAAGCTGGAACAGTGGGACTGCAGGCTGCTGTAAAACAGCTACTGGAGTGAGTTTGGGACAGAATTTTGAAGCAATTTTAACCAAGCTAGACTATCCTAAGTGCCAAATAAGCTAAACCTATGTCTAGAGTGGCATGAGGAGA
>OU343224.1:31431544-31447079 GCA_910596185.1 Chrysanthemum makinoi
GATTCTTGTGTTGCTTCGTATCGAGTGGTTCATAGCCCCACTTTTACTCTTTAAACTATTTTATAAACTCCTTGGGGGAGAATACATGCTACTACTGCTTTTATGATCACAATTGCTTGAAAACTGTTTGCTGTACTCTTGATATTATGACTCTGCCTAAGTTGCCAGCCAAAAGTCCCCTTCATAATGAACCATTAATCACTTGCGAGTGAACGCAAATATCGTGGATAGTACTATGGGAATTGACGACCCCGACTCGGTTATCGGAAATAACCGGGCGCACTATATTTGGTATCTCTATGTAATTGGCTATTACATCTTGGGGCAATTTTATTACTTACACCAGTAATTAGGTGTGCTTTAGTATTGGTTTCATGAGCTTAGTGCAATAATATCAACTTGCTTTTACGGGCGTATAACAACGTAGCCCATGGCTTCTTTTAAACTTGAAAATCTTGTGATCAACTGCTTTATTACTAAACCTATGAATTCACTCAACCATTGTGTTGACTTTTTAGCATGTATTTTCAGGATGAAAAGGCGATAGCTAACTCTGGAGGCGCTTAGGCATTGGCATGGCATGGTCATAGATGACTCGATATACGAATTGGGCCACATTTTATAATGGGCCTATTTTCCGCAACAAATCAACCTTTGTAAACTCTATTTTACTTCAATAAATGAAATCTTTTAAGAAAAATCTTTATTTTCACTTTGTGTTATGATCCAATTGAGTAGCATCCCAAAACCCTTTTCTTCCGCTGCAAACCATTTTTGGGGGTGTTACAGTTGGCATCAGAGCCAAGGTTATAGAGAACTGGGTAAATTTTCTAACCAAGACTATAACCATTTTTTCAAAAACTTAACCCTATGACGAACACATGCCTGCCTGCCAAGCTGATTGCCTCACTTATGACTCGTTGAAGTCATCTTTGATAAGATATGCGTTTCATTACTGAGAACTTAGTCTCACTATTATTATGATTGCCTTACTTATATGTATGATTATATAATACTGCGCTATGCCTTCTCCCCCATATAAATGAAATATTTGTTCAATCTTTCATGACAAAGTTTAAAAGCATTAGGACATCTTACTAGTATAACTAAGCTAACCATTGCAAGATTCATTGAACCTCGGGTGAATATAGCCTGATCACCTATATTCAACCAGGGACAGTGGGGCATAGCCTGATCACCTATGTCCGACTCAGAGGTGAATGTTGCAATACTGAAAGTAGTTATAATAGTGGTATGTCTAGTTGACCTCCTGATTGACTTCTAAAAAGAGTAAAATTTTCATCATAAGAGTTATAAAGGTTTACTCCTACACATTTTACTCCACTACCTTACGCCTCCGCACGCCTACATCTTACTAGCAACGTGCATGGAGATTTGCATGGCAGATGATGCACACTACCACTTCGCGCAAGGACATCACAGTGATCCATGTTGAAATGGACCACTTTACGCCACCACTTCGCGCCCTCCGTGCCTACGTTATGTATGAGATTTGCTAAGCAGATAATACATAACCAGTTAAATGTTGCATGATGCGAGTTAATGATTATAATTATAGTTTTTCTTAGTAAATTATGCGCGACTAAATAAAATTTTAACTACCAAACGACATTACTCCATGTTTAGATTATATCTTTGGGTCGCTACAATACCATGTCTTCTGTTTCCAATCCCATCGACTTATCGTCTTCATTACGGAATCATTAAACCTCTATTACTAGGTCGTTGCAACCCATGTCTCCATCATCCCATCCTATTATTATTCTCTCAAACTTTGAGATCGAAGTTGTCTCGTCATCCATTGTGGTAACAATGTCATCTCTACCCCAAAACTCGTACCTAATCGATGAACCGGATTACATCTCTAGCCGTTCTAGGAACAACACACCTCAACTTCTAAAAAGGGAACCCCTCGTTAAACATAAAAAATAAACGAACGACTAAAAGATCTAAAAACATACCAAGAGTTAACTTGCAACTTAAGTCACTTTTTCTGAGAACGGATCCCTAATCTTCCACTTATCCCTTTGAAATACCAACGGTTTGTCCTACCTTCCCTCTTATGAAATAATAAACATTGTCGTTGTCTAACGCAAACTGCTTTCAACTGTTCTACCGACTATTTCATGGTCATTTTACAAAAAGCCTTACTACTGTGCCATAAAAAAAAATTTGCAACCTTACTCATACTTCATAAACAACGACCTTATTAATGCTTTGCTAACTATTTTCTATAGAGTAATAAACCGATTAATTACCTTACTACTATTTTATGAAACAACAAACAATTACGATATCAATTTGTAAACTATATTACAAATTTTTCCTACAAGTTATATTACGGTCTTATAAACTATTTTACCCTTTTAGTGAGTTGTTTTAGCCACTGTCTGATTTAAAACCAAAAAAAAAAAAAAACTTAGTACTCTTACCTCATAAACTATTTTGCCTTTATCATAATAAGTATTTTACTACAACCCTATTAATTGAACTACGCAATCTTCTACTAGTGGACAAACAATAAATTGTTTTCTTATAAGCTATTTTACAAATTATTTCACAACTTATTTTATAACCTTATTTGTTGTCTTACCAAGAGATCACAAAAATTTGACTGCGATTTCACTACTTTTCTATAAATGATAAATCGTATTTCTATTACCCTGTGAGCTATTTAAAAAAAAAAAAAAAAAAAAACTTTAAAGGACGGCTGATATTTTATTTTGTAAATAGAACAAATCCTTGGAGTAAAAATAAGCACTTTGTTTTGAAACAATAGATACACATTCTAATGGGAAATGCTTGGAAATGAAACTGATTCATCATCTACAAAAGCTAAGGTATTTGAAACTATTTGAAATTGCGAAACAACTTTTGAATTCACATAAAAACTTCCAACTTGGAACCGATTCCATGTTGTCGCTTAAAACCTTATTTAACAAGTTTTCATCTCAAAAACTGAAATTTCGCAACTTTCTTTACATACAAGTTCTCTCTTAAAATTTTAAAGACCCTATATTTTTATATATACCATTTAAATTAGAGAAGCATAACTTTAACAACTAAATCATGCCCATAAACGCCTAAAACTTTTGGAAACATACATACCCAACAACATTTTCTTCTAGGATGTTTTCAAACTTCGAGAAATTTTCTTTAAATAACATTCGTTTCAACTATAAAACGTGTAGTGACATTTTTCTAAAAGACGCATCCTTACGAGTTAAAATTTTCTGGTCAAACCTTATTAAAACTTCTTATGCTAAGAAACATCAATCATCGACCTTTGCGAAATTGCTTTATTTGCATCACGTGTAAAAAACGATTTTATAGGATCCTTTCGAGGATGCAAATCTCTTACCCAATTTTATATCTCAAAGAAATTGTGCCTCTTGAAATATTCTTTTTACTCGAATACATTTATCCACATCACATTTACGAACAAAACTAGAAAATTTCAAAAATTTTCCCGTTATCACATAGGCGACTAACACAAACTTAACTTCGAGGACGAGGTTCCCATAAGGGGTAGGTACTGTAGCCACCCGTAAATTTCCAAGTCATTATTCACCTGTAAAGAACGAAGTAATCGTTTATTAAGGATTTATTTAAATCATCTTAAGCATTTTCGCGTACGAAGTTTTACTTTTATATAAATTAAGCAATCACAAGTAGCATTGATAAATGAATAGTGCAAATAAATCACTTCCTGATATTTACTGATAAATAATTCACGCTCAAGAGATATTTTCTCGTCTTACGAGACCGCACGCGTACTGGCACAATTGTAATTTCGTTAAAACATTCTATTTGATCATTATTTCTGTTTGCGAGAAAGTAGTCAAATAAATACTCATTTTTATTGGAAAAATGATTTCGTAAGCAATGGCGCAAGTTTCGTAATTTTTCGAGTTCGTTTACTTCTCCGAATGAGTCCCGAACCACTAAATTGTAAAAGTCTACACAAATTACATTTCTGACCCCTGTGTGTAATTTTGACAGCAGCCCCTTAACTTTAAGCATTTACATGAATGGTCCTCCTAGGGGTTTAAATACCCCCACAACTCTCTCCCTCTCATAATTTACACACACTATATTCTCTCTCTAAAATATTCACTCTCCCTCTCTTCTCTAATTTCCGGTCATCAACCACCGCCGGCCACCGCTGCCGTTGCCGAAAAACCGCCACCACGCGCCGCCGGAAAAATACAACTTAACACCAAATGATAGATCGTGAGCTCGTGGTTCCGTTCGTGGGTAGCACGTGCCCCTAATACCACCCACACACTCTAGATCTTGATTTCAAGGTGTGGGTTTCTAGGGTTTTATAACCCACCTTTCTTCCCTCTCAGCCGCCACTCTTCTGGCAGCCCCTCTCCACCAGACACTGCCACCACAGCAGTAGCTGTCGCCTCAGCCTCCATCTCTTCATCTCTGCCTCTCTCGAGTGTGGTGGGTAAGCCAACACTCACAACTTGTCCTGTGTTATTTTTTTCGTAACTAAAATCCGATTAATTGTCGTGGCTGTTTTCGTGGAACCGGAAATGGTTTAACAAAATTTTTGTGGAATAAAAATGTGTTAAGAATAACTAAAACAGTTATGTACTTTAAATTCTTGTGGCATGGGGTCTCGTGTAGTAAACGAGATATAAGGTTTCATTCCGAGTTTCGTGTGGTAAACGGATTTGATAAAAGAGGTGTTTGTTTGAATCGTTTAACAAAGTGAGAAAAGGGACGTTTGTTTTGTTACTGTGATTAAAACGAGTCGAGGTTATCACTTTGGTCATGCGTAAGAGTCGGGTGTCGATTGTTTGCTTTGGGCTGGTCATGGATGGTATCGTCTAATTGCTTGGTCTCGAATTGAATCTGGGTTGTTTGAAATGGTTATGCACTTTACTGTTATGGTTAATTAGTTCTTGGTAATCATTAACAAGTTATTCATTTTTTTTACACGGATACATTTACGGGTCGGGTCGAGACCCGTATCAGTCACGTTTCATGATTCATAGGTGTGTTGTATTTCGTTGTTCACAGTTGAGTTTAGATAACTTATTTCCTTATTATCACATATTGTTGTAAGTCTAATATGAGTAAAATTTGTTAAAAACCATTAGATAACTTGTAACACATATATAATTCTAAAATTTGATAAGTGACTAACGAAACTAACTAGTTTCATCGGTTGGACATTTGTATCGTTATTGGATTTGCGATATTGGACATTGGACTTATTGGGCACTTCGTGACTTAACGGTATAACATATTAGACTCTAATAGAATTTAATATATTTGACGCGGAACACTCACAAACTATTCAATAAACTCAAGCTAATAATTACGTGAATGATAACGAAACAAAATTTACAAATAAAGTAATTCCAAACTTAGTTTATTTGCTTTGGAATGTAATATAAATGGACGCGCTATGCTGAAAATTATAGAGACATTCTAAAGTTATACTTTTAAATTTCAAATCTCCTTATCATTATAAAACGTGAGAATTCTAAACAAGTGATCTGTGCTAAACCGTCAAGCTTTCTCACACAAGCCGGCCACTTGTGAATGGCCGACCGTAAGAAACTTAAAACAGCTTAAAACACAAATACAATGAAGATCAGAGAATATAATGAATTCCCGGGTCGTTAAGTCCCACGGAGACTCAATGGTGTGAAAACACTTTCAGACGATAGAATGATCACTAAGGATAGTGATCAGTAAGGATTTGGATGAATTATTACACTACTGATTGATTGGAATGAGATTGGAAACAGAATTGGAAAACACAACAATCAGATAAGACAAACGTAAAACTTAAGTTTAAAAACTATTACGTAAACGTACAAAATAAAAAGTGAGATCTAAGAAATAAAAGTCCTAAAAATATGAAAATGATATTTTTACAAACCTAATGATAAAAGAAAATTATTAGAAAAAGAAAATTATTTTTATAACTAATTATCTAATTATTATTAATTAAAAACTATTTTTAACTATTTAATAATAACCTAAAATACAAGAAAATATGAAACAAAGCTAGAAAAATAAAATTTTGACTTAGAAAAATCTAAAATAACAAAATAGAATTTTCAAAACTATTTTTGTATTTTTCTGATTATTTTTGTATTTTATAGGAATTAAAAACTATTTAAAACTACTTAAATTGTTTAAAAATACAAATCTAACTAAGAAAAATCTAGAAAAATATTTTTTTTTGTCTTTTTATATTTATCTTAACTTAAGAAAAATGAAAAATTATTTTTTTGAAGCTTTTCTTAATTAATTGTATTTAAAGCTAATTAAAAAGGCCTAAAAACTGAATTAAATCAAGAAAAATACTAAACTGACTTAGAAAAATGTGAAAAATTCAAGATAAGCCTAAAATAATGTTATGAAACTAGGAAAAATGGAAAAACAGGGTGTTGTGTGAAGGAATATGAAACTGATGTAGCAAGTGCTTTCAAATAAGCACTTGAATAAGCCAAATGAGCACAACAAGCCACCAATTGTTTACAGAAGTTATGAACTGCTAAAAGAACTAAAAGGCAACAAATCTTAACTGTTTTTAACCACTGAATTACAAGATGATAAAATTTGATGATTTGAGCTTTATAGCTAAAAACAGTTTTGGGTGAGATACTTTAAGCTCAAGTAAAAGCTGCAAAATAAGATGAAAATGAAAACCACAAATTGGAACTCAATCTAGACCTGGTTGGGAACTTGTATTCCAAAGCTGAGACTTGGACAAGCTCAAATGAGCTTGTTGCAAGCTCTGCAAATGGCCTGCACACACTCAGTTAATACTGAGTGTGTGCACAGGGCATATAAGGCCCAAATGCCAAGCTCATTTGAAGCTTAAAAAAAAATCACAAAAATCTGTAAAAATGGTAATAAAGAAATAGACCAAGAGAAGTTTATACACCCACAATTTCAATTGATTTGGCTCAAAAATGAGCTCATGAAAATTCACACTAGTTTGGCCAAAACTGAGTTTTCAGTACTTTGACTTTTGAAGAAAAAATGAATTGTTGACTTAAATGAGATTTGATTCCAATATAAGGACTGATTATGAAGTATATTGATGAAATGAAGCTAATACAAACTATGTCTATGAATCTTGAACACAGAACAAGTCTTTTGATTTACAAAATTCCAACAGTTAGGCTTTATAAGACAGATTATATGAGATTTGACTTTGAGTGTTTGCAGGCACTCTAAAATGACTCAAATGATTTCAAATAAGCTACTAAAGCATGAAACCACAAACCTACCACTCGGATAAGCCTCTAAGGCATTATAGGCCACAAATCCAAACACACCTTAATTGACTGTTTTGCAAATTTAATGAGACCAACTACTAATCCAACTTGTTTTAATGATCAAACCAAGTTTATATATCCTAAATACAGCTAATTAAACAAGATTGAACTGTTTAAAACTACAAAGACAGATTATGCATATGAAGCTTTAAAATGACTTACAAATGGTCCATAGCCACTATGGCTTGAAACCTGTGAACCGAAGAACAACTACCTATTCTAAACCAACCCAATGAATTCTAAATCACCCCAAATCTATCACTGCATCACCCATTTCCATTTCCATTGCCCAAGGATCATTCAGTTGACTTTCATTGACCAGAATCCAACTTTGCTTGAAACTAAAATTTAAACTTACAAAAAGCTTTAATAAGCTTATGTAAGCTTATTTGAGTCTACAATTTAAGCCACTAAAGCTTTGACATAGAAATTTGAAAATGAAAATTGCACAGTGAACTAGAAACTTGGAATGTAAACATAAACTGGAATTGATACTTGAAAAGAGTTTTAATACACTTAAATAACTTAACTTGACACAATGAAACAAAAGATTACAGTTTAGAACTTAATTTAAAACAGAAACATAAAAACGACATACAATTTTAAATTAAAACTAACTACTACTCTTTATCTTCCTTCCCATGCTTCCTTTTATACTCCAAGCTCTTTCTCTCTCTATTCTGAGCAGTTCCCAGCAATTTCCATGGCCATTGGATAACTTGAAATGATCTGAGCCATTGAATCAGATTTTGGCGCCAAAACTAGTTTATCCACTGGAAGGTTGAGTGAAGAGGGGGGAGGAGCATTAAATGATTCTTGGAGGGTAGTTGCAGTGGGGGGAACAAGAAAAGTGGAGGAAGGAGGGGGATGGGTGTTAGCTTGTTGCAGGCTAAGCAGTTGGAGATGAAGACTTTGGCGCCAACTGGGGTGAATTATTAAAAGGGGTCCAAATTGACAGGGTCCAATTGGTTTTGGCAGGGTCACAAAGGTATTTGATAGGGTCGAAAGGGGTTTTAAAAGGTTTAATAACATAGGGACCTTTTGTTGTAAATTCTTGAAATTCAAGGGACCATTGCTGCCAATTTGCAAAGTTGCTCCAAGGGACTAAAAGTGACAAGCTCCAATAGTTTAGGGACCAAACTTGACATTTTCAAATTTCCAGGGACCATTTTTGCCAATTTTCAAACTTGAAGGACCAATTTTGTAATTTCTCAAAACTTTTGATATTTTTCACCAAAGGACTAATTTTGACAAGTTATGATTTAAAAAGGACCTTTGGTGATTTTACTTTTGAAATTATGGCTCAGGGACTATTTTTGACAACTTTTGAAACTTGGGGGACTGAAACTGCCAATTATGCAAACTTTGCTCATTTTTCATCTGATTTTAAACATTTTACATCTGAAACATATAAAATGTAATTTTGAGATATTTTCAGTATTTTGATGCATTTATGAGCATTTTTAACGTTTTTTCATTCAGATTGACCCAAAAATGATGAGTATTTACACACCATCAATCCCCACACTAAATATTGCTAGTCCCTAGCAATCTTTTGAGAAAACTTAATGGTTTTGAATCTCTTTACCAAAAGCCATTACTTCTGGAGTAGCCCAATGTTTCAGTTCAAGTAAGAACCATGGTACACGCAGATCCATGATTTTGAGCAAACCACGCAGATCTTCCACGGATTTGATTTGTCATTACCAGAAGCCGTTTGCTCTGGACTAGCCAACTCTTAGATAAATTATCAATATTATCTTTGGTGAGCTGATTACCAATTATGGTTTTTCCACTGCCTTTACCACAAGCCATAAACTTGCGGGCTAGCCACCTCTTCACTTTTAAGGATATGTGAGTGCATACCATACAATTTTGGGCAAATTGCAAGCCGTCAACGATTGGAGATATCTTTACCAAGAGTCATTTGCTCCTGGATTAGCCAATCCTTTTGTTTATTAGACAAGGCGGACTGATAACCAAATGAGTAAGTGAAAAACACTTACTCCAAAAAAATTTTGGCCAAAAACGGGGGAATTAGGCGATATAATTATATGATAAAATTCGTGAGAATTCCCCCCCACACTTAGAAATGAATATTGCCCTCAATATTCAAAGACCGCGGTTATGCCGAAACTGAGAACGTAAAAGGGAAATACTACGGCCATTTTTTAAAAAGATTTTTTTTTTTTTTTTTTAAACTTGCATATATACACAACATGTGGGGCAACCCCCCCACACTAGGGTGGTAGAACAGAGAAAAGAAGCAGAAATATGGGTGAAAACCCATATGGTGTGTGCTACGTTTTGATTCCCAGTCGCTAGCTTGACTCGACCCGAATTCAGTTGTTCATGGGGAAAGTAATGTGGAAAACCAATCTCGATCGGACTTTCATTCAAGATGTTTGTATAAACATTGAAGTCGTGAAAGTTCCACCACCGATGAGATATACATAGAACCGGCTCAAAAATGATAAATGAAAATGCCGGATCAAAATAGTGTCCTCATTCCCAAAGGAAAAGGGAACGAGAAACCACCATCTATTGAAAAATGGAATAAAGATGTGCATCACAATGCAATACCATTCTTCATTAGTGAGGAGTAAATCACCATTTGTTAGATTTTTAAGCTTAGACTTGAAGCTTGTATGGTGATTGGCAACAAAATTTTCGGAAGGGAGAGCTGGAAACGGTTCTTCAATCAACAGATTTTCAAGAAAGAGGATGTCTCCTTCCGAATCAAAGTAAGTATTGTCAATCCCTGTAGGAATTGACTCATCACTAAGAAAATCATCGACTTCCTTCCAAAATTTGTCATCTTCCTCATCCGGAGTGAGAGAAGAAATGGAAGAGTAGGAAATGGGACAAGAAACGAGTGGATGATCATTATATAGGAGATTTCTAGTTTCTCCAGATCGCTTCGAAATCAAAGAGATCATCGTCACTTTCTGATGAAAGTGGATGATGTAGTGGTTCATCGGTGAACTCCCGAAGAAGAGGATCAGACTGTGAGAGTGATGCCTCGACATACTCAATGTCTCCATAAGATTTACAATCATCGCTAAAATCGGAGAAAGTCTCAAATGATCATTTGAACACAGAGGGGAAGAAGAATCACACATATGATCGAAATCCTGTGACCTCTCGGGATTGGGACAAGGTTCTCAACACTCGACTTTAAAATTCGCTTCCTTTTCAGGACAGTGTCAAGAAGCTCATTCCCCATGTTTAGAGAGTGAGTGGGAATATCGGGTGTGATAACAACAGATTGAGGGAGTTTAGAAGGACTAGCATACATATGTTTTATACTTTCCATTTGTTCTTCTGCTAGTAATTCCATCATAGTCTTTTCTCCCTGATTTTTCATGGAATGAGTTTCAAGGATGAACTTGATGAACTGCTATAAAATTGTAGGATATCAAGGATATCTTCATCATCATCGTCATCAGGAATGAAACGGAATCGAGAGCTAGATCCGGCTGCTTTTTCTTTTGCATTGATTCCTAATAGATTTTTCAAAGGCAATTTAGGAATCTAATTTAGCAGTCCGCTCTTCGGCTAACAAAACTTCCATGGATTTTTCATTTGGATTATCTTGGAAGTGTTTAGATTCCTTCAAATCTTTCACTAAATCCAAAAGATCAAGGAGAAGATTTTGAGGAAATGGCTCGGCTGGTACTGTAATAGGTTGGTCATGATACGAAGATCCGTATCGCTACAAGAAATGGATTCCTTGTTTGACAATCCGAGCTAGAGTGAGGACCTCCACAATACTCACAACATTAAAACTGATGTGGCTGTGAGTGGTATGTGTTGTAGTCATAATTGTTATCAGGAACCTGCTCATAGACAAGCGTGTTTCCGATTGACAATCATAACTGGAATGTGAACCACCACGTACTCACAACAGATAAAACTGCTGAGTCCACATTGCGGTAGTTGATGGAATAAATCGGTTGTGTTATGGTAGGAATAGGGATCCGGTTATAGACCAACCCGTTTCCGATCCACCATGCTACAACTTTGGCAATTGCCACCATTATAAGGACCACCACACCATTGACAACCAAGAGGGTGAGGATAAGACATAGAAAGAATCAAATGGTTTTAGAGGGTAAGAAATGAAGAATCAAAAGGGTAAGAGGGTAAAGAGGAATATTTTTGGTATTTTTGAAAAACATGATGTAAAAACAAAGAATGAAAATATTTTTGGTGTTGTTAACACTTTAGGAAAAGTATTAATGAACTTTTTGGATTATAGATAACTTTACAAAAGAAAACTGTTTACAAAAAGATGGTATATGTGCAAGAATGGGTCTGAAAAGCTTAACACACGCTAAAGCCTCCCCGGCAGCGGCGCCAAAATTTGATCTGTGCTAAACCGTCAAGCTTTCTCACACAAGCCGGCCACTTGTGAATGGCCGACCGTAAGAAACTTAAAACAGCTTAAAACACAAATACAATGAAGATCAGAGAATATAATGAATTCCCGGGTCGTTAAGTCCCACGGAGACTCAATGGTGTGAAAACACTTTCAGACGATAGAATGATCACTAAGGATAGTGATCAGTAAGGATTTGGATGAATTATTACACTACTGATTGATTGGAATGAGATTGGAAACAAAATTGGAAAACACAACAATCAATAAGACAAACGTAAAACTTAAGTTTAAAATATTACGTAACGTACAAAATAAAAGGTGAGATCTAAGAAATAAAAGACCTAAAAATATGAAAATGATATTTTTACAAACCTAATGATAAAAAAAATTATTAGAAAAAGAAAATTATTTTTTATAACTAATTATCTAATTATTATTAATTAAAAACTATTTTTAACTATTTAATAATAACCTAAAATACAAGAAAATATGAAACAAAGCTAGAAAAATAAAATTTTGACTTAGAAAAATCTAAAATAACAAAATAGAATTTTCAAAACTATTTTTGTATTTTTCTGATTATTTTTGTATTTTATAGGAATTAAAAACTATTTAAAACTACTTAAATTGTTTAAAAATACAAATCTAACTAAGAAAAATCTAGAAAAATATTTTTTTTTTTTGTCTTTTTATATTTATCTTAACTTAAGAAAAATGAAAAATTATTTTTTTGAAGCTTTTCTTAATTAATTGTATTTAAAGCTAATTAAAAAGGCCTAAAAACTGAATTAAATCAAGAAAAATACTAAATTGACTTAGAAAAATGTGAAAAATTCAAGATAAGCCTAAAATAATGTTATGAAACTAGGAAAAATGGAAAAACAGGGTGTTGTGTGAAGGAATATGAAACTGATGTAGCAAGTGCTTTCAAATAAGCACTTGAATAAGCCAAATGAGCACAACAAGCCACCAACTGTTTACAGAAGTTATGAACTGCTAAAAGAACTAAAATGCAACAAATCTTAACTGTTTTTAACCACTGAATTACAAGATGATAAAATTTGATGATTTGAGCTTTATAGCTAAAAACAGTTTTTGGGTGGATACTTTAAGCTCAGTAAAAGCTGCAAAATAAGATGAAAATGAAACCACAAATTGGACTCAATCTAGACCTGGTTGGAACTTGTATTCCAAAGCAGAGACTTGGACAAGCTCAAATGAGCTTGTTGCAAGCTCTGCAATGGCCTGCACACACTCAGTTTAATAGAGTGTGTGCACAGGGCATATAAGGCCCAAATGCCAAGCTCATTTGAAGCTTAAAAAAAAATCACAAAATCTGTAAAATGGTAATAAAGAAATAGACCAAGAGAAGTTTATACACCCACATTTCAATTGATTTGCTCAAAATGAGCTCATGAAAATTCACACTAGTTTGGCCAAACTGAGTTTTCATACTTTGACTTTTGAAGAAAAAATGAATTGTGACTTAATGAGATTTGATTCCAATATAAGGACTGATTATGAAGTATATTGATGAAATGAAGCTAATACAAACTATGTCTATGAATCTTGAACACAGAACAAGTCTTTTGATTTACAAAATTCCAACAGTTAGGCTTTATAAGACAGATTATATGAGATTTGACTTTGAGTGTTTGCAGGCACTCTAAAATGACTCAAATGATTTCAAATAAGCTACTAAAGCATGAAACCACAAACCTACCCTGGATAAGCCTCTAAGACAGTAGGGCCACAAATCCAAACACACCTTAATTGACTGTTTTGTAAATTTAATGAGACCAACTACTAATCCAACTTGTTTTAATGATCAAACCAAGTTTATATATCCTAAATACAGCTAATTAAACAAGATTGAACTGTTTAAAACTACAAGACGATTATGCATATGAGCTTTAAAATGACTTACAAATGGTCCATAGCCACTATGGCTTGAAACCTGTGAACCCAAGAACAACTACCTATTCTAAACCAACCCAATGAATTCTAAATCACCCCAAATCTATCACTGCATCACCCATTTCCATTTCCATTGCCCAAGGATCATTCAGTTGACTTTCATTGACCAGAATCCAACTTTGCTTGAAACTAAAATTTAAACTTACAAAAAGCTTTAATAAGCTTATGTAAGCTTATTTGAGTCTACAATTTAAGCCACTAAAGCTTTGACATAGAAATTTGAAAATGAAAATTGCACAGTGAACTAGAAACTTGGAATGTAAACATAAACTGAAATTGATACTTGAAAAGAGTTTTAATACACTTAAATAACTTAACTTGACACAATGAAACAAAAGATTACAGTTTAGAACTTAATTTAAAACAGAAACATAAAAACGACATACAATTTTAAATTAAAACTAACTACTACTCTTTATCTTCCTTCCCATGCTTCCTTTTATACTCCAAGCTCTTTCTCTCTCTATTCTGAGCAGTTCCCAGCAATTTCCATGGCCATTGGATAACTTGAAATGATCTGAGCCATTGAATCAGATTTTGGCGCAAAAACTAGTTTATCCACTGGAAGGTTGAGTGAAGAGGGGGGAGGAGCATTAAATGATTCTTGGAGGGTAGTTGCAGTGGGGGGAACAAGAAAAGTGGGAAGGAGAGGAGGGGGGATGGGTGTTAGCTTGTTGCAGGCTAAGCAGTTGGAGATGAAGACTTTGGCGCCAACTGGGGTGAATTATTAAAAGGGGGTCCAAATTGACAGGGTCCAATTGGTTTTGGCAGGTCCCAAAGTATTTGATAGGGTCCAAATGGGTTTAAAAGGTTTAATAACATAGGGACCTTTGTTGTAAATTCTGAAATTCAAGGGACCATTGCTGCCAATTTGCAAAGTTGCTCCAAGGGACTAAAAGTGACAAGCTCCAATAGTTTAGGGACCAAACTTGACATTTTCAAATTTCCAGGGACCATTTTTGCCAATTTTCAAACTTGAAGGACCAATTTTGTAATTTCTCAAAACTTTTGATATTTTTCACCAAAGGACTAATTTTGACAAGTTATGATTTAAAAAGGACCTTTGGTGATTTTACTTTTGAAATTATGGCTCAGGGACTATTTTTGACAACTTTTGAAACTTGGGGGACTGAAACTGCCAATTATGCAAACTTTGCTCATTTTTCATCTGATTTTAAACATTTTGCATCTGAAACTTATAAAATGCAATTTTGAGATATTTTCAGTATTTTGATGCATTTATGAGCATTTTTAAACGTTTTGCAGTTCAGATTGACCCAAAAATGATGAGTATTTACACACTCATCAACAAGTGTCTCATTAAATGGTAAAACCTTATGGTTCGAATTGCAAGGTTTAGACTTATCATTAGTTATAAAACATGCTTGTTTTAATGCAAGTTATTTTGGGATTATGGGTAAACACCGAAACTTACCAATTAACTCACTTCTTGGTGTAGTTATGTGTCGTTACTTTTCTAGACTTCCTTCTTGTCACTCTTTACTCGAGTCGAGTCTTGGTCAACTCTTGACTCTTCCTCGTAATATATTGGGATATATATTAGGTCTTGGCATGAGTTATGTATGGCGTGAGTTATAAACTTTGGTGTGTATTACATTTAGGTATACTTTTGGCGTGAGTTTTATTTCGAGTCTTGATTTCTTACCACCACACGAAACGTTAAAACTACATTTTTGAGATATTGATACTGAAATTTTTGGAAACATTTGACACGAGTATTCCACGAAAACTAAGACACGTTGTCTTTCGGATACTATATTATCTTACTCTTGAGACGTATTTTGAGAATATACGTATACTATTAGGTCGTGACGAT
>OU343224.1:31447179-31609549 GCA_910596185.1 Chrysanthemum makinoi
GATAGTTCATGAAATTTGGAAGCATTAATAGAGCAATTTGAAGCGATGAAAAAGATATCTTGAGCAACACATTCAGTAATAAGAGTCTCATTTAATGTATGCAAGTTCTTCCTCTCAATCTCATTATATTTTAGTGCACGCTCATAATCACTAACTTCAACTACCATTGCATCAAATTCCTTTTCCATTCCCTTGATATCGATTTTGTTCCCTTTTTAAGACTCTCAAAATGATCTTTGAAGTTTAAAAGGCATGACCTCGGTTAAATAACATTCTTTCATTTGCTCAAAACCCCTTTCTCCTTACATTTATACGATTGGGTGTGATCCTTTTCTTGCAAGTTTTCTCAAAATCAACAAACAGTTGAAATATAACATATTGGCTAATTAAGGTCTTGCTTTTAGTGGCAATTTTTCTAGGAACTAGATGCATTGGTGTGTATTAGGAGGATACTCGATGCTTTCTAGGCATTTTCCTAAAGGGGTTTGTTTCAACAATATTTTCGACTTTGCTTTTCTAAATCCTTTTTCGAACAATTTGTTGGAGTCGGCAATGTTTGAGGCTTAAACATGTTCAAGGAAATCCGGTTTTCCTTCTTGTAGTCATGGGGAGTGATAATAATCTTTTTCTCTTTGCATTTCGGTCATCTAGTTTTTTTGTTCATCCTTTCCCTAGTGACTTCATCTGATTTCTTATCTTCCTCGGTGCACTCAGCGCAACTAGGTTTTACGCCTAGGCTTAAGAATTTCATTACCATCATCAAAGCACCTTATGAGCATTTCTAGCCTTTTAATTACTCCTCTCCTCGATTCGGGTTCCTCAACAAGGGGAATGCTATGCTTATAAGCTAAGACTCGGGTGCATGTTAGTGACCATGTGAGCATGCGAATGGTGTTTCCTTGTATGTACAACTTGTTCTCAAGTTTGTTTTCAAAGTTTTCAGATTAGAAAAATCTCTCAAGAGTTTGATTCCTTTGCATTAAATTCTTGCTTAAGCATTTTCACATTTTCTTGAAGCTCTTGTTTTTGTTTAGATGTTTTAGAAAATTTTTCTTGCAAGGAATTTAATTCTTGTTTCAATACTTCTAAACTTACTTTTTCTAATTCTTGTACTTACTTGGTTATCCATTTCCTGCCAACGAAAGTGGTCAACTCAAACTTGTTCATAAATAGCAACACGTTCTTTATAGGCATTTAGTTCGAAATAATGGAATCATCAGCACATGCAGTGTATTCATCAAAAACATAGTCATTGAGGATTGCAGAAGATGCATAACTTGGTACAACTTCACTTTCACTTTGTTTCACATATTGATCATATGGGACAATATCGATATTACCCATATTTTCAATATTTGATTCAATAGTTTCAGTGGATTGTACTTTGTCATGCATTTGGTGCACATCGCATCATCGTGATAGTTTAATAACTCGAGATGAGCTTGTCATAGGATGGCCCAGCTAGTGATGAAGAAGAGACCTTGGGAGAAACCATTGGAGAAATGCTAGCCATAAAATTGTGTGTGCCGTAGGTCCATCATCCACATCGTGAGTCGATGCACATGGGATCACGACTTGAAAGGCATTCGATGATTGTGACCTATCTCTGAATAGGTTTGCTCATCCACATCGCATCATAGGTCTTGGCATTGCCCTCGCAAGAAATTGACAATTCCTCTTCATTCAAAGTAGCACCATTGTCCGAGCTTGAGCGCCAGCAGATCTTATCTCGGAAGTATCGATTCGCGGGCGCTGGAGATGTGTACGTCCTTGCAATGTGTCCTCTCCACCCGTTATAACATTTGATGAGCTTAGCTTGACCTTGGTTACCATTCCTTCCTCGATTCTGGTTTCCAACATAACCTCTCCCGGCTCCACCTCGTCCTCGATCATACTGTTTTCCTGGTCGGGTTGCACCACGATCCTTCCATCTTTAATAGTGGCTTGATTGTGTGGGTTTGATGTAGTTCTGAGGTTGTTGTTGGTTTGTGGGAGAGTATTCATGTTTTGAGTGATGAGAAGAGCTAGTTGATTAATGAAGCTACCTCGTGAGTCAGCATCAACTTGTTTGTACATAGGATCGGGAATGAGTTTGTGATTACCATTACCCAAGGGTATGACTTGTGATGCTTTGGTTGTGATTCGGATGTTTGAGTAGAAAGTCTGAGAGTCAGATTGAGCTGGTCTCTCCACTGGTTGGTTTTGAACTGATTGAGAATTAATTTTTCAAACATAGCATGTCTCTCATCAAGAAGGAGGAAGGCATAGAGTTGCTCATAGTTTGTATTCTTCAATCCTTTAGTGAGCTTCACGGCGGTAACAAACTTGTGCCATTCGGGATTCATGTTGTTCACAAATTTTGAGTTCAACTGAATGTTAGGCATAGTCATTCGGATGTTCCTCATGTCATTAACTAACTTATGAAATCTCACATAGTACTCATAGACACTCTCATCGGGTTTCATCTTGAAATGCTCAAATTCGTCATAGAGTTGGGATTCTCTGTCTTCCATAGTTAATTGAACCTCGAGAGAAGCATCTTAACATTGTCCCAAACCTGCCTTAGCATAGTGTTATGATTGATCAACTTGTAGATGTCTTTAGGAAGACCTTGAAGAACAATGTTTGAAGCCCGATATCGCATCAAATCTCTTTTTATCCTTATCATCAAGCTCATCATACATCTTAGGTCTGTCCATTCCAGAAATGAGGTACCATCGTGATTAGTATCAAGTATATCTCTAGTCGTCTCAACTCGATATGGTCCTTCATCAATGGATTTGAGAATGTTGACACCATTTTCCTTTCCAAGGCAATACCAATTGGAGCCCAAGAGTCGAGTCGCTTCAGGCAAGCATGGGTGGACGCAGTATCTGAGCCACCTGCTTCAACATCCTCGAAAAGGAGATGACAACGTTGGTAGACATGTTAACGCATTATACGGATTTTATAACTCTATGATTAAACCGAAATAGATTCTTTCACGGGATTTTACTGAATCTAGAGAAAACCGTAAACAATCACTCAAGACTCTAGAAGATAAAATACTAAATCGCTAGAAGATAATGCACTAAGTCGCTAGAAATTAATGCACTAAATTCGCTAACCCTTAATTGCCACACCTAAGTAGAGTCCCAAGTCGCTAACAGTAAAAGCAAGTCGCTAAGTAGTAACTCGCTACGGACCAAGTCGCTAACCAAATTTTTGGCAGAATTCGCTAAATCAAGTCGCTAGAGACACAAGTCGCTAAAGAGCAACTCGCTCCTGACCAAGTCGCTACCACAAGTCGCTACCCGTAGTGGAGAATCCACTACTTGTACTTTAACTCGCTAGATCTAACTCGCTAGCTCCAACAATGTGCTACAAAAATGTGAATCAAGTCGCTACCAAGAAAATATTCCGTGAACTAAGTCGCTAGCTTGAAAAAACCATATAAACCTCACTTTTCAATCCAAACACAACCCAACCAAGATGATTCAAGCTTACCAAATGAAAACCTAAACACTTTTGATGATTCTAAACATAAAAGTACCAACAAAATTCAAACTTTAACACAAGAAATCAACCAAATGATGCAAAAACCACTAAACTTTTTCAAACCCAAAAACCACCTAAAAACCACTATAAATCCAAAGATGTGTACGATATGATCTAACCATGGCTCTTGATACCAATTGTAAGATATAACTTGTCACATACACATCATAACATTAACACAAGGTAGCATATAGATGGAATTCTAGAGAGAGAAAGTTAGAGGTTTAGGGAACTTAGTGAGAGAAAGTGAAAGATATTATTATGAGCTCCAACTCTCTACCTTGGGAGGTAGAGAGTATTTATAGTACATAAATCCACACATCGGCTGTGGATCGGGCATACATGGGTAAAGACCCGTCCGTCCTCCACGTGTTACTAACTAAATACTTAACTAAATATTACTAACGACTACGCTTTAACGATTACATATACTTGAGGTGACCGACTCTTTAATACACTGGAACTAATTCCTAACAAAATCGATCATCCGAGGATGTCTTAACATTTAAGGTTTTAACAATTTCTTTGAGATGTTGATATTTTAATTGCAAAGCAAGATTTTCAACTTCCAATTTAGAAAGATGCTTGACCAAGTTATCATGACCATCATGTTCAATTTTATCATGAAATTTTGAATTTACGCCAAGCTCAATGACACAATCATGGAAACATTGAGCAATAGACATTTCATGAAATTGAGAGGTAGTAATAGAGTGATTAAGAGCGTTGTAAAATACATCTTGAGCAACACATCTAGCAATCAAAGTATCATTTAGAATGTGAAGGTTTTTTCTTTCAATCTCATTACTCTTAAGCTCACGTTCATTCATACTGACCTCGTTTTCCATTTCATTAAACATCTTTTTTCATTTAATCATTGTATCAATGCTTTTTTGAAGACTTTCAAATTGACCTTTTAATTGTTTAAAGAAAGGTATGACCTCAGTTAAGTAACATTCTTTCGTTGCTAAAACCCCTTTCCCCAATAATCCCAGTAGGGTGTGATTCTCTTCTACACGTTTTCTCAAAATCAACGAATAATTGGTAAAGTGCATAAGTGATTAATGTTTTTCTTTGAGTGGGAAGAGTTCCGGCACTAAATGCATTGGTGTATTTGAGGATACACAGACCGTGAGGCAATTTCCTAAGGGAGGATTCTTTCCACAAGTACATTAGTTTTCATTTTATCAATATCTTTCTTCCAAAACACTTGTTCAGGGGTTAGCTGAGTCTGAGGTTTAAACTTGTTTAAGGCAATCCAGTTTTCCTTAGTGTAATTGGGAGTTTTAAAAGTTATATTGTGATCAACACACCAAGGATCTTTTAGTTTCTTTTCCATTTTCTCTCTGGAGGCATTTTCTAATTCTCTATCCTCTTCAGTGCACTCTATGCATGATGGTGTTTGTCTAGGCTTAAGAATCTCATTTCCATCATAAAACCACCTTTTGAGCAAATTTAATTTTAATTTTACCATACTTAGGATTGGGTTCCTCTACAAAGGGAATACTATGCTTATCGCTTAAGACTCTATGCTTAGTGATCATGTGAGTAGTCTGAAGGGTGTTTTGTAATGCACAACTTGTTTTCAAATTTATCTTTCAAAGTTTTTAGGTTGGAAAATTCATTTAAAAGTTTTGATTCTTAGCATTGAATTCCTGCTTAAGCATTTTAACATTTTCTTGAAGTTCTTGTTTTACTTAGCAATTTTATTAAGCTTTTCTTGTAAGGAATTTAACTCTTGTTTTAATACTTCTTCCCTAAAATTACTTTTTCGATAAGTTTACGCGATTTGTAATCCATCCTCGCCACGAGCGGTCGGTTCAAACTTAGCCCGTTGTTCATATATGGCAACTTGATCCTTATAGGTATTTAGTTCAAGTTAAGGAATCATACAGGGCATATATGTAGTGAATTCATCAGATATGCATTCATTGTTAACTGCAGAAGATTCATCACTAGGTACAATAAGTCTTTCATCTTGCTTCATATATTGATCGTATGGGACAACATTGCCATTTCCCATATCTTCAATATTTGATTCATGTGACTTCAAAAGATTGTACTTTAAGGTGAATCTTTTGCTCATTAACCACATCATATAGTTTTAGTACCTCCGATGATGGATTCCTTGGAGGGACTGGCAGGTTGAGATGAAGAGATCATTGAAGAGATGTGTTAGGAATTAGATAATTCCATAGTGAAGTATCGGTCACCCCAAATATAATCTAGCATAAGTTAGCTCGTAGACACATTGTTATTTACTAGTTATTTAGTTAGTTATTTAGTTTTAGTGCACGCCAGTGGAGGAAGGATGGGTCTTTACCCACTATATGCTCCCATCCACCAAGGAGGACGTTTATTATTTAACTATAAATACCCTCTACCTCCCAAGGTAGAGGTTGGACCTTCAATCTAAGCTTTCTCTTTGTTTACTTTCTCTAGAAAGGCTCCCATCTTCTACTTTTCTCTCTAAACCTTCAAACCATAATTAATTTATGTTATGATGAGTTTATGAAATCCAATAACTAACAATTGGTATCAAGAGCCATAGTTTGATCATCTCTCCTACATGTCCTTGGATTTCTAGTGGTTTTATATGGTTTTTGGGTTTGAAATGGTTTAAAGTGGTTTTGCATCATTTGGATCAATTTTTGTGTTAAAGTTTGAATTTTGAGTGTACTTTTGTGTTTAGAATCATTGTAAGTGATTGGGTATTGATTTGGAAAGCTTGAATGACTGTGGTTGAGCTTGTTTTGGATTGAAAAGTGTGTTTTTGAAGTTTTTCTTGCTAGCGACTTGGTTCTCGTAGTGTTTTTCATATAGTGACTTGCTTCAGCCCAATAGGTAGCGAGTTGTAGTGTTAATTGTTAGCGATTTGGTCCTAGCGACTTGTCTATTGAGACAAGCCGACAAAAAGTACAACTTAGTGGATTCTCAACTACGATACGACTTGGTGAAGTTAGCGACTTGCTTTCAATTTTGTTAGCGACTTGTACTTAGTATTCTTAGGCGACTTGGTGTTAGCGACTTGGACCTTAGCGAGTTGCTTTTTACTTACTTGACCGGTAGCGACTTGGTGCTATAGCGACTTGTGTCCGCGACTTGGGTCTTAGCGACTTGGACTTAGCTTAACTTGGTTCATAGCGACTTATGTTTAGCGACTTGGTGACTTAGCGACTTGTCTTCATAGCGTTTTGTTGACTTTTCCCGATAAAACTTCAAATCAGTATAACTTTGAACCGTAACTCCGTTTTCGCTCTACCCATCAAAACGACGTGAGAACGAGGATGGAAATGGAGGCCTAAATCTGCTTGAAGAGAGTTATTGAGGTTTTATGTTTTAGACCTAAATTTCTTAGTAAAAACGGGCATAAACCAATCCAAATCTCAACCAAACAACATCTTTGCTAATCCTATAAACAATCATATGTCATAACACACAATTGTCTATCAATGTGTCAACTATGACCATCTTAACACATTCCATTAGTCATTGCTTAACGGTTTGGTCTAGATTTTAGTAAAATCCGCAAAAGATTCTATTTCTCGTTTAAATCATAGACTTGTAAAATCCGTGCATTCTACCACATCATGTCTTACTCTATCGACCCGGGATTTCGAAGTGCTTAAACTATGTAATCGTAGACAACCATGAGAATATTTGCTATACTTAACGGTTACAGATGATGGAATCAATCAATGATGATTTGAGTTCTTCATGCTCTAAGTCCAATGAGAAAGATTTGCACCTGTTCGGCCTGAATGCCATGCTAAAGGGAAAGATTGAACCTTTTCAATAGCTTTCACCTCATGTTACTTCCACACAAAGGAAGGAAAATGTATTGACCTCTTCCCAGGACTTATCCACATTAACAGAACTTTCATTTAAAACCGAAAGTAATTGGAGCTACAACTTGACAAAGAGAAGGTTCAAAAGGATAGTTCTAGTGCTGCACTTCAAGTGATGTACAAACATTTTCAATATTCATTGAAGGTAATTCACATCAGACTATGATCAAGACATGAATGAAATATCTTTCAAGAGACACACTGGAATGGAAATTTATGATTCATAGATATATTTATCCATCTCATGGATAATGTGGAGAAGTATATTGAGGAAGTTACTTTATGATGAAAAAGTGGATGAGTGTTTGGTGCAATTGAGACATTGTTGTGATAAGTCAATGTATTTGTTGAAGTATCGGTGTTGTTGAATGCGAATGTCGTGACAACAAATAAAGATGAGTCGGGTAAAGCACGGATGATGGATCGTTGACATCAATACAGAGGCTCGAGATAGATAAGCTTGACACCAAAGGGTCCACGACTCTTGTTACACATGATGTGGATGCAGATATCGAACAAATTGGAGTGGTTTCATGTGATGAGGTACCCTTAATCATTCAACATAGAACATCTCCTAATGTACCTAAACATACCGATCTTAATGCGAACATGATTCGATAAATGTCCTTGGTTGAGGCTGAGACTAATAATTTCAAAACAAATGATATGGTTGATAAAAATGCTTTTGATGAACTTTCAAACAAATTCTCAAAACTTGAAAACATTGCATTTCACTTGAAATTGCGATACAGAGTAAAGAAGAAAGTTTTCAACTTAACAAACCATGTAAAAATCCGAAACTTCCTGAATTCCGTAAACTTTTTGAAATTAACACTTTGAAAGCTCAGATTCAAAACAATATGTCAACTATCAACAATTTGAAGAAACATATTTCTAATATGCATGTGAAAAATAATTTGGTTACAAGTAATTCTGATGTTAATACTATTGATGATATTCAAATGAGAAATGATGAATTAACGATTTGTGTGGCCAAATTACTAAAGGAAAATGAGTCTTTGAGAAAGCATCACATAGAACTAAGTGACTCGATCAAAGATGCTAGAACAAAGTCAATAGAACAAACAAACTCTTTGATAGCAAAAATTGATGAACTCAAAGCTCAACTTCAGGAAAAGAGTTTCGCTATTGTTGCCTTAAAAAATGAGCTTAGGAAAACTGTAGGGAAAAGTGTGAAAACTAAGTTTTCAAAACCATCAACCTTGGGGAAACCAGTTTCTCATCCCATTAGAAACCGTACATTATGAAGCACCTACTGCTTATATCCGAAAGACCAAAATTTTCAAAAACACGGTTTGCCTCCCAAGTTGATGAGAAACAAGTTTTGTCAAAACAAGTCACTTCACCTGAGTTACCTAAGAATAAGGCTTCTAGCTCTGTTAACCCTCAACACGTTTCCTCTTCTACTCCCCAAAGACTCTAGGAATAGTTTGAAAACAAAGGTCAAAACCAAGCATTAAAACCCATAATTCATATGATATGAATGACTTGTGGAAGAACTATTATCTAGAAAAAGCTAGGAAAAAGGCATGGATTCAAAAGACGGAATTTTAGGTGCAAGACCTAGGGTGAGGAATTCTAACGAGATTTCAAGGCACCGCAGTAGTATTTTAAACCACTACCTAGGAACACTCAAAAGACTAGGTATTGGCGTACATCTAAAAGTAGTTATGTGCATATGAATGCTAAGCATGTAGAAAACAAAACTAGAAATCCGGTCTTTTCCACATAAGAAACATTTTCCTAATTCACATGCCAAGGTACAATCCACTAAGACCACCTACATGGCTAAGGTTCAACATGTTATGATGCAAAACAAACCTAAAACTTCGTCTAGATGGATCCAAAATGCTAAATATTTGGAGTCTAGGAATAATGATAAGTCTTCCACTTTGCATAAGAATATCAACAATCATAGACCTTGCCATAAGTGGATGCCGCCTCGTAGAATTTTTAGGATGCTGGACTTAGGTGGATACCTACAAGAAAGATGTTTACCAATGGCAATCTCAAAGTTGACCGTGAAACCCCAAAGGGTTTGGATACTCATGTCACTAACCAAAATATATGCAATCAAGTTTGTAATATTAGTGCAGATAGTCCTTACTCAGTTGTAGATACTTCGATCCTTCAATACATGGACTGGCTTAAAGTATGTATAACAAAAGGATTGATATCTCATAACTCACGGGTTCAAGTTACTCAACATTGATATTCAATCGGCTATGACATCCATGCACACGGGTTCGGGCCTCGACTTCATCATAATGACGTTTGAACACAACACTTCAAGCCTCGTACTCAAAGAAAAGAAAAGTGTATGCTTCAAAGGCGCTTTTATCTTCTTATTATAACCATTCTCATCAACATGCTTCATGCTTTTTCCAAGCGCTTTTAATGATCAAGTGAACCGGGCTAATGTTGATTGTTTTCTTATTCAACTTGCTCAACTATAATGACGATGGCGACATCATGTGCTAATTTATGGGGAGAAGTGTGAATAGCCTACATTTGTTAAAGATTTTCACATATTAAATCAAGAATGGCAACTCCGTATGCAATTCTTGAGGGGGAGAAGAAGTGTAAATTTCTTGCATGGTTGAGTGAAATATGAGAATATATGGTCATACGGCTCCTAACTCATGTAAGAACCGAAGCTTCGCTTATCGGGTCATCTTTACATGGTGTTTCTTCTATAAGCCGTTAGTTGACATCTTCACGGGCTGATATGATTAATGACAAAGTACTTCCAGTCATGAGGTTGATTTTCTTAATGAACATCTTTCTCGTTTGTTTGATTGGGAGGGATTTTAGTTAAGGGGATTTGCTATTTCAAAGTTAACGGAATGCATTTGGTGTGTTGAAGATGTTAACTTTCTATTCCCCAATAGACAATCTAGGAAGAAGCTCCATCGATTCTACATTTTCTTCTACATGTTAGAAGACTAAAGACGAGTTGCATTTAACGATCTAAAGACTTCTTCTTTATCTGGGCATTTATCAAATAGATTGTCGGTTTAGGGGAGAGCACTAATTGGGGGAGAGTGAAAAGTCAGATTTAATCCCCAATTAGACTTGCTCATATTCTTCAGCAAAGTTGATTCTCACAAGAGTTCAAGTGTTCTTCTCAACAGATTTCTAGTATAAGGGCTTATATTAAGTTGCTGATTCTGAAGTATCAAAACCAACATGGGGGAAGGAGACATACATATAAAAGCATAACGAGTACACATGATGAACTTAATACTTCTAAGTGATTGAAGTTATCCCGGGAAGACAAATGTCATGACCGCAGAGAAACTCAGTGTATCTAGTGGCTTCTAGTGTTATTATTCCAACTACGTAGGGGAAGTGATGAAAGAGAAAGTTTCTAAAGATAAAAGAGGTACACAATTATGACATCATCAGGGAAGAAAGATGTGAACATTTGGGAGGTGTTTCTCATTACCCTCATGATGTGTATTCGGGAGAGTTCTTGGATATTGGTGTACTTCGAAGCTTGAGCTTCATACATGATCATGGGACTAAAGATGAGAACATGGGGAGGTGTTTTCATTCCCCTCATGATGTGTATTCGGGAGAGTTCTTGAGCAATATATAGAAAGAGATTGATCAGTATCAATTCATCTACTTGGAGGAATTGTTCTCTCGACACCTTTTGGAATGGACCGCCTGCACATCGTGGAAAAAGAAATGAAGATTATTTAAATGTGTGATGATACGCTGTTGTTGTTCTATTGGATGATATAGCCTCGAACGAAGAATCATGGTGATTATTCTTAAAAGGAAATGCAGGATCAATGATAATGTGTGCTTCTTGCACCTGGCTTATGGAAGCTTGAAAAGTTTTGAATCATACTATAGGATTTTCTGGGTTGGAAGCCGCCAAAGTCTCACTTTCAGATAGTTCAATTTCTTTCTTCAATGCAAGAGCCCTGGAAGCTTTGGTGGTGAAAGTTTTAGGGATGATGACTTCTATCTTCTACAATGGGGCTGCTCGATATCCTTATCTCGCACTGTGATCATCATCTCTTTAACTATATCATCTTCTTCTATCTTGTATATATTTATCAAAAAATCAAAATAAAAAATTAGAAAACCAACAAAACAAAATAGAAAAATATAAAATCTATAAAAATCCATAAAAAATCAGAAAACTTAAAAATACCAAAAATATGTTTTCTCAAGACATGTCTTTTGATATCGATAACATCTACGGTCTTAGAAATGTCATTCAATAATGGCACGGGACCATAGATGAAGTTCGAGCAGGAGGTGTAAATATTCTTTTTCCAAACATGTCTCAAAATATGGCTTACGTTATTTCCGCATCAAGAACCCGTGGTTTCAAAATGGCTTACGCCATTTCAGACTGTAACCCGTGCTTTAAAACTATGGTTTGCTATTATTTCTATATCAACCCGTTCTTCAAGAAAAAGTATACGCTTAATCCAATTTTCAAATATTTCAGACACTTTTCCTAAAAAAAATGAGGAAAGTATGTCCAAGGATCTGCTGTTCCTCAGCACAAATGTTTTTCCTTCTATAAATTCTTCAGAAGAATATTTGTTGTATTTCAAAATGGTGGTAAATGAGTCGCTTGTAAATCAATTGATCCGAGTTTCATAAAAAAAAAAACTTGATCAATGACTCGCTTTCAAAACTTTTCAAAAATTGAGTGATTGATCGAGAGAATGTTTTCAAATTTTTATCATCTAACGGACTTTCTTAATTATCCTATATGCTTAATTAAAAATGATGTTAACCTATGTTGAAGGACTAGGTTCCTAGGATATGATTGTTAGGATTAGATGATTAGAGTTTGATGAACACATAATTACCATACCTTTATATGATCTGATTGATATGTTGAATTGACTTTATTAGTCAATCTTTTGGGTGTTGTCGACCACCATATATTTGTATGTGTGTACCTAAATGCGTATTGGTATATAAGAATGTTCCCGATCCGGATCCCACAAATTAAGATGATTGGATGCCGAAAGGAAAGGGTAACTATATCTTGGGTTGACAAATGAAGAAACGAGCTTAATTGACTTCTATGGAGAGTTGGCATGGAAAAGTGCAACATAAGAGGTCCACCTGATCGCCAGATGGTTTTTTCATCATCAAATGAAGAAACAGAGCTGATTAGTCAAATAGTATATATAAGAAATATCAAATACAAATACCCGAGAGAATTACAAACCAACCTTTTAGGAAAAAGGTCGACACGCAAAACCCTCAAATATTCAATAAGATACCGATAAGGATATCCGGTCGCTTTCCCAACGAGGTGTGAATTGAGAATCCCGTTTGAGGTTTGTTATTAAAATGCTCGATGTTACTTGTTTTTTGTTTTTGATTACGTTTTCTACAAATTAACTAAAGGGAAAGTAATTAAGGCTACGGAACAAAGTAAATGATTAACTAACTACTACTAAGCATACGGAACAATAAAATCAAGTTATACTAAGTCCTAGAGTGATAATATGCAAAAACGCGGAAAACCCGGGCTAATCCCAGCCTCAAAAGTGAAATTGATGCAATTTAAGGCCTACGGATGTGAAACTAATTTTCCTACGCTCTAAACGACTAAAAATAATTTTAGGAAAAAGCCGGATATTTTTTCGACTTTTAAATTATTTATTATGATTTAAAAACTAATTTAATCTAATTTAATTATAAAAAATACTAAATGATTTTGGAAAAATCTGAAAATTTCACTAAAAATACTTTGGAGCCTACTGGTTTTGGGAAAAATGAAAAAGGGAACTAACTACTTTTAAATAAGCAACTAATAAGCTAATAAGCTAACAAGCTTAAAACTGTTTTGGTACTTAAATAAAAGAAAGTGCAAGTTTATGAACGAAAAGACCCTAGGGCGTGATGGTTATGTGTTGTGTGTTAAGGTTTCGGCCAAGAGACCTGTTCAACTGTGCTTGGCACCTTGCAACTATTTTTGAAATTTTCTTTTTGCAACTTTTTTATGAAACAAAGATAAGACTTTTTGTAAAACTTAACTTATGAAAACCTTTGAATAAGAAGTTTGAACCGCTTAAACCCAACAAGGAACAAAAAGATAAGCTAACCAAACACCCTTAAGCTTTGAGCACAAAGAAAACTAAGATAGCAAAGGGCTAATGTAACAAACCGATAAGCATTTCTAAGAGACAAAATAAGCTAAAGATAACAGTAACAGGGACAATAAGCAGTTTTAGAACTGCTTATGTCCAACAGATGTGACAGAAGCACAAAACAAACATCCCTTAGCAGATTTTAGCACAAAGGAAACCATGAATAAGTACTAGGGCAATGGAAATAAGCATGCATGTATGGTTTAAAAGCAACAATAAGCTACAATACATATAATTAAGCTAGATGATTATGAAGATAGTCTGAAACATCGCACCAAACTGACTAAAATGGCTTTTGAAACTTAAAAATAAGGCATTAAATGAGCACCTAATTCTATACTAAGGGATAACACTTGGAATAAGCAATATGGGGATTCTAAAAATCTACTTTGCAACTAAACTAGAGCTTATATGGGCTTCTAAAAAGGGCTTGCAAAAGGGCTAATGGACTATGCCGCTTATAAACAAATTATTGGAGTGAGTTAGGGACAGAATTTGAGTGCAAATTTGACTAACCTAAAGCTAAACTAAGTGCAAATGGACTAACACTATATTGAGAGGGGTATGTGAGGATCCTAGAAAAGCAATTTTGAGGAAGTTTTGATGATAAATAAGTCATGAAAAAGGGGGTTGCAACAAACCTGTAGCTCTTGTTTAGATGCAAGGACAGTTGAGATGACTTTTTTTTTCTCAAAACTTATCAAAAAGGGTTAACTCAGTTTTACTTAACACAAAACTACTTTAAAACCTTGAAACCACTTTGACTTTAAATGTCAAAGTGGGTAAAATCAATTTTTGACCTCAAATGCTTAAACCAAACACCCCTTTAATGGGTCAAACCGCTTAACTCGATCTTTTTTAAAAACAGATTTTGTATTTTTACTTGTAAAACTTGCTTAAAACCTTAAAATGGAACTTATGAATGAGGAAATAATGAGTAATAAGCAATAAGCTAAGCAGCTATAAGTAAAAGAAAATTGTTTTCATTAAAAAAAGACTTTTACAACTGAAATTAAAACTGAAAAGTAAATTTAAAACTAAATCCTAATGCCCTTGAAGGCTTACAAGCTACTACTATATATACTACTGTAAAATGGTCTTGGAGTCTTGAGGCTGTGTGTTTCTGTGTGAGACAATGAGCTTGTTTGGAGCACTGTGCTTTCTTGAAGCAAATCCCACCATCAATCAACTTGGGCACCACTTATTCAATCCAAGCCGTCCATTTTGAGCTCCAATGGGGAGTTTGAGGATTGCCAACATGGCATCTCACCCATGTGGGTGTGGGGGATACTTGGGGACCAGTGGTGAGAGTGAAAGGGGGAAGAAGACAAGGGGGTTTGGATACTTTACCAATTTTTAAGAGGGTTTTGTGTTATCTGTTTTCCGCTTTGGGTATAAACAGGGAAAGAGGTGAGTTTAAGGTTTTAAATGGGTTAAAATAAAAGGGGAGGGGGTCATAAAGGGTTTTTAATAAAAGGTTTAGGTAAAAATGTTTAAGTAAAATACTTTTGTATTTTTAAAACTTTGCATATTTTTTTTTTAGAAAAGAAAATAATTTTAATAAAATTGGTTTTAAAAAAAAATAATTGTTGTAAAATAAAATGAGGTTTTAAAAGAGTAGTTTTGGATTTTGCAAAAAGGGTAAAATGGTAATTTGGGTTCGGGTAGAAGGGTAAAATGGTGATTTGGATTTAGGGATAGATTTTTGAGTCTGATTCCCCAAGCTCACCCCCAAATATGTATCCCGGCTCAAAATGTAGAAAATCATCATCCCGGCTGTCACAAAGCACGCTTCCATTCCGAGCTCAATTCAATCCGCTTTGGTCTCCTTTCGATCCTTTGTACTTGAAATACATAAAAACACATTCCAAGGATATCTGCAGCATAATTGGTTATATTTCAGGTTTTTAGACGCTTTTTGTGGGCTTAGATGGGTGAAAAGGATGAGTGAATAAGCACTCATCAAATCCCCCACACTATCAATTGCTAGTCCCTAGCAATCCGATCATCTGAAGTAATGAAAGGATCAAAAATACCAAGAATACCCCGTTTCGACTTTTATTCAACTACGAGAAATTTAAACTAGAACGTAAATAAATAACATGCTTGATTATCAAAACATGGCATCATAGAACGGGATTCACGCAAAATGGGTGTCTCCGGGAATTGTAATCGTCATCCTCTTTTTGATACTCTCAAACCAAGCTTGAACTTATTGTGCAAACGTTTTTGTAAAATGCTAACACTACTTATACAAATAATCTATGTAAGTCGAGACTTAACTTTTACTCCGCCATTTATACAATTTTAAGTGTGTGTGTGCTCATTCAAAAGTTTGATCATTAAAATCGATATGGTTGTTATCCACTTAACAAAAGTACTAACTCACCGGAAACGATGAAAGTCTAAGGATCGAAAGGGCCTCTTCCATGTAGCGGCTTTCTTCTCGCACATCCCAAAAACATGTTTTAAGTGACCGGCTTTTGACACCTCACAGAGAATAGTAAAACCGAATTAGTGTATTCGATTCCAAAGATTTACTGCTACCGTTAAGTTAAAACAAAACCTAAATGGATTACAACCGACGACAATTAAGAAATTCGAGATTCAAAGGTGAGATCACTCCATGTTGCGACTTTCTTCCCTTGTCCTTTTGAGGAGGCTAGGTTTTCACCCTCGAGAATAGTATCGGAGTTTCGGATCTTTGAAATCAAGGATTTCAAATTACCGTCAAACTTTTAGACAACTTTGACGAATACGAGTTCAATTTCCGATTTAAATTTGAGAAAAAGCAAGTTTCGTACATTTATTCATAAGCAACATAATGCTTTTATTCACGCAACTCATATTTTTTCTTTTTCTTTTTTTTCATTTTTCAACCTTTTTTCTTTTTTTTTTTTTCATTTTCGACTTTGAACTTTAAACTTGCAGCTTTTGCATCATTCAAGCAACTTTACGGTACTTTCATTTTGCAACATTATTCAGATTTAAATAAAGTATACTTTTTTCGAAATTTAAATAAAAAAGTTGAACTCGGACTCTAAATCAATTTTGCTTAAAAACTTTTTATTCTAACAAGACTATTTGAATGTTCAAAAATTTGACAACGAGCACGTATTTAAGTCCAATTAGCAGCTGGGAGAAAAGCCATAGATTACTTATATAAGCTCTAAAGAGAACCAACTACTCACGCTTAGCATTTTCATTTGCACAACTCGTAAAACCTTAGCCAAAATGTTAAGAGAGCAGCTAGATCAACACTCTAGCAGAGTCGGGATTCCCTTTGTTCTAGCCGAATCAAGACTAAACTACCATTAACACCGAAGTATCAATGAATTATTTTTGTGCAAAGCACTTCTTGAAAATGTAAATACTTGACTTAAAGCGATAAAATTTTAAAAATTTTGGTCAAACGGGATGCTAGGGTACTAGAAGGTACATATGTGATCAAAATTCGCTAGAATTCCTCCCCACACTTAGAATTGAATATTGCCCTCAATATTCAAAGTACCGCCATACTTAAACTATAGAACGGAAAAAGGTAATACTACCAGCCAAGTGTGGAAGCGAAATCTTTTTCACAAAAAGGATTTATAAGATATCCCTAGATAATCGTTAGCAAAAAGATCGGATATTGGGCGGCTGAATCAAAACAGCATCAATCATCACGATCTACGGAATCCCGAAAACAGAGAGCAAACACAACAAGCAAACATCAAGGGGGTTTCCCCAACTTTAGTGTTAGAAAAGAGGAAGAAGATAGAAACATGGGTGGACACCCATGTTATGCTATGCTTTTGTTAACCGAGTCGCTAGCTTGACTCGACCTCGATCATTGGTCCATGGGGAAGCAAGTGGAAGAGAAGATCTCCATCGGACTTTCATTCAAATGGTTTGGATAAACATTGAATGTGCTGAAAGTTCCACCGATGAGATATATCCGCTCAAAAGAATGATGAATGGAGATGCCGGGTCGAAAATGAAATCCTCATTTCCGAATGAGGTAACACGGGTGGGTTGGGTGGGCAAAATTTTAGGCATGAGAACATAGTGTTCAAAATCTTTGCCCACCGCCTTAGAGATCAAAGTATAGGTATCGGGTTCAAAACCAAAGATGAATCCATCATCCGACGGTTTAGCGGGAAGACGAGGGAATGATGGATCATCAAGAAGCACACTCTTAGTCACAAATAACTCCATAGAGAAGAGGAGTTCATGGTTAGGTCGAAGAGTTTGAAACATTTGAGTTCTCTTAGAGTGAACTTCCTTGGAAGGTATTATACCGGGTTTGAATACTTTATCCTCAGAGAGGCATGAATCAAATGTGTCAACCACGGTAAAATCCTCAAGAGAAGGGGAGTCACTCTCTGTTAAAAAAAGATGAAGAACATCTTGACCAACAAGTTCATCAATTGAAACTTTAAGGTTCTTCTCCTTCTTGGGAAAGAATGGATCATCAAAATTTTCCAAAGGATCATCGTTCAAATTTTCATTCTTAGATGGAATCGAGTCCGTAAGAGCGAGTTTATCGGAGAACTCCTTTTGTCAATTGAAGGATCTGCGGACGGATCTCAATACAAAATATCTGTTCACGTAAGTCGGCTTCAAAGTCAAAGACTTCATTGTCAATTCCTGGTGGGAGAGGACCAAGGCGAGCGAAGTTCATCGGCAACTCCTCGAGAAGTAAATCAATAGCTGAATCCTCGCGTCGGGCTTCAAGGGATTTTAGTCAAAAGCTCAACTTCTTTAATTTCAATTTCTTCCAGAGGGAGTGAAGACAACGGATCTTCATTTTCACTAAGTAATTGTTCAAGACGAACACGGCCCCTCCGGTCGATTCATCGCATCAATTCCTGACGGATAATAAGCTTCGATCTTCCAAATTGTTACTTCCCCAAACAAGAGCTGGAAGGGGAAGAGTCGAAAATAATGAGGTCGGAAGTAGGAGTGGGATTGCCACTCGAAGAAGGTTCAACAAGATCGATTCGATTAACCCGATGCGGAGGTGGGACAAGTGGTGTGCTCTTAGAGCTAGCAATTTCCACCACACTCGTTATGGTCTCCGGTTTCTTGGTAATCGTTTTAAGCTCAACACGTTTACTCAAAGATCTCTTGACCGTAAATCGTGAAAGACTTTGATCGATCCTAGATGAAGAATTTTGATAACCGGTTATGGACGTTTTGGTACTTCCGTTATTATAGGAAGCACCGGTCCTTTGTCACCTTAGTTTCACGGCTTTCAACTTTATCAATACCACAAATGGTAGGCATAGATTTCAAATCTTGGTTAACATTGAAAGTTACGGCTTCTTTGTTTACCCTCAAAGTGATTTTCCCTTCATCAACATCGATCAATGCACGCCCGCTTTTAAGAAGCACCTCCCAAGGATGAGGCACCTCGGGATCTGATCGAAACGACGACAACAAAGTCGCGGGAAATGAAATTTTCCTACTTTCACACACGCACATCCTGGCTATACCTAACGGATGGGAATTGCTCGGTCGGCAAGCTCGAAGATCATACATGTAGGTGTGAGTGGGGGTAACGAAAGCTTTTTCCACACGGAGTGTGACATCAAGTTAATGCTCGCCAAGATCGCCAAAGCGAGCATTGAACTAATCCTTGAAAATCACATGGGATGAGGAACTTTCCTGGGTCTCCTAACTTTTCGGAAGTTTTTAAGGATAAACCCGAACAATTCTCATTCAAGGAAGTTTTAGCCAACTCGGAAAATTTTTCTTTGTTGCCCAACAAGCTTTTGATCGTAGGACCAAACTTGGGCATTAGAAGAGAGCCTCCGCTAAACTAATCTCGGCGCGTATCTTGAAAGATTTGGACAAGCTTTTCCATTTGTTGATTAGTTTTGTCGCGGGCCTTTTGATCATTAAGCCTTGAAGGATAAGGAATTGAAGGCTTAATCTTCGAATATCGGGCTCCGGAATGGGGATGTGGACTACCGGAGGTTGGACGTGTGCGGTATTTTGTGGGCTTGTAGAATGCACCTTGTCCTTTGTCACCTCGGTTTCGTGCTACCTCACCGAGAGGGTGTAGCATCGAGGGTCCATCATATGTCTTACCACTGGTGGCAATAGCATTCAACTCTCCTTCGGATTTGGAATTGTACATGGAAGGGTTTTAGAATTTGAAGCTTGATTCATTTGACACATGATACTATTGAACATATTTTCAATTTTGTATTGATTTTGATCAATTTTGTTGTTTGTTTTGTTCAATTCATTTTTTAACTCATTACCTTGTTTTGACATTGAAGTTTGGAAATCATTTATCAAAGTAGTGATTTGGCTTTGCAAACCCCTAATTGTAACCTCATTAGACTTAATGTAGTTGGAAAGTTCAATAGAGGGCCAACCGGGGTTGGTAACTAGGAGCTTGATAACCATGATTGAGATTACCCCCTTGGGGAGGTTATTGGTTCATCGGGGCTTGATATGGAACATTTTGCCCTTTCACTTGATTTTGATTGAACCTATTTTGATTGTTAGGTTGAGGAAAACCGGTGGTCCCATTTGATTAGAAAGGTATCCTTGATTCGGATTAGGATTGTGATTGTGATTAGCAGCTACCGGTGGCATTTCCGACGTCACCATCGGTGCTTGACAATTGTAATACGGATGGGGACCACCGCAAATAACAACACAAGTTTCGTAACGGCTTACGGGTTCCGTTTCTGAATTTTAACTCTTTATCATGCTATGAATAGCGTCAGTAAGTCCTTCCAATTTTGACTCCACAACGGATGAAGAAGAATTGGTAGTGACTTTAGCAACAATGCCTGTTTCGGAGGTTGGAACCTTTGATTTGTTCTCGATAATCGCCTAATATCCCCGCATACGACTCAAGATATTACCACCGGCGTCGCTAAGTTTAATCTTGGTCGGATGGGGTTAAAGCATTGTAGAACGTATCGACCGATGAAGGTCGGAGACGCCATGGTGTGGGCATTTTCGTAGAAGTTCTTTGAATCTATCCCACGCTTCACCGAAACTCTCGTCGAATCTTTGTCGAAAATTGGTTATTTCATTTCTTAACATTGTAGTTTTCGACGGAGGGAAAAATTGGTTAACGAATTTCTTAGAGAGGTCTTCCCATGTTGTGATTGAACGAGGGGTTTCTTTCTCAAGCCAATCCGGCCGCCTCGAGGAAAAACGGGAATAACATCAACTTGATCGACTCATGAGGGACGCTCGAAGTTAATAGTGGAAGCCACTTGATTAAACCAAAGGATATGGGCATGGGGCTCATCCCTATCAAGACCGCAAAAAGGTTTAGATGAAACCAATTGAATCAAATTAGTCTTAAGTTCAAAATTTCGGTGTCAATTGGTGGAATCGATAGCATCACCAGAGCCGTCTACGGAGCTTGAAGTAACTCGGACATGGTTCGGGTATCCGCCATTTCGAATGGGGTTGGGATTAGTACGAATCTCGGTTCGACTATTAGGGGACGCCTATTTCGGCCTTATGAATTGTGGCGAGTTCAAGAAGAGTAGAAGAATTAGAAGAACGAGTGCGCATGCACTTCCTAAAACAACACTTTCAATTAAAACAAGACCGAGGCAAAACACAGTGAACTTATACCAATAATCCCAAGTGAATAAATCACCTCTACAAGACAAACGCATTGCGAAGCAGGAAGTTTGTAGGTCAGCGCAAGCTTATTAAAAACCCGCTTCTTTACAGCCGCAATTTAATGTCGGCCGTGCCTTATACCCACCACATAGTTTGTTTGTCCGATAGAAATAAATAAATCCACAAGCGACACAAAGGCAAGTTTTTTTTGATCTTTAGTTCGGGAACTTATAATGATAACACCTCCGTTGAGAATGTTATATTGATTGTGTCTTCTATTTTATTTAAAACAAAAGGGAAAATCTTTTGTATTTTTAATCTTTTATATATATATACAATAAAAGGAAAATATTTTTTTACTTTTTTGATTTTATAAAAACAATAACTTCACGAAGGAAGGATCTCGAGTCACTAATCGTCAAACCTTAACGATATTAATGAACAACACCAAGCAAGGCGCCAAAAATTTGATAAGTCAAATAGTATATATAAGAAATATCAAATACAAATACCCGAGAGAATTACAAACCAACCCTTTAGGAAAAAGGTCGACACGCAAAACCCTCAAATATTCGATAGTGATACCGATAAGGATATCCGGTCGCTTCCCAACGAGGTGTGAATTGAGAATCCCGTTTGAGGTTTGTTATTAAAATGCTCGATGTTACGGTTTTTTGTTTTGATTACGCTTTTCTACAAATTAACTAAAGGGAAAGTAATTAAGGCTACGGAACAAAGTAAATGATTAACTAACTACTACTAAGCATACGGAACAATAAAATCAAGTTATACTAAGTCCTAGAGTGATAATATGCAAAACAAAACCCGCTAATCCGAGCCTCAAAAAGTGATAATGATGCAATTTAAGGCCTACGGATGTGAAACTAATTTTCCTACGTTCTAAACGACTAAAAATAATTTAGGAAAAAGCCGGTATTTTTTTCACTTTTAAATTATTTATTATGATTTAAAACTAATTTAATCTAATTTAATTATAAAAATACTAAATGATTTTGGAAAAATCAAAATTTCACTAAAAATACTTTGGAGCCTAACGTTTTGGGAAAAATGAAAAAGGGGTACACTACTTTACGAAATAAGCAACTAATAAGCAAATAAGCTAACAAGCTTAAAAACTGTTTTTGGTACTTAAATAAAAGAAAGTGCAAGTTTATGAACGAAAAGACCCTAGGGCGGATGGTTATGTGTTGTGTGTTAAGGTTTGGGCCAAGAGACTGAGGTTCGAATCTGGTGCTTGCACCTTAACTATTTTTTTGAAATTTTCTTTTGCAATTTGTTTATGAAACAAAGATAAGACTTTTTGTAAAACTTAACTTATGAAAACCTTTGAATAAGGCATTTGAACTGCTTAAACCCAACAAAGGAACAAAAGATAAGCTAACCAAACACCCTTTAAGCAGTTTTGAGCACAAAGAAAACTAAGATAAGCAGTGGCTAATGTAACAAATCGATAAGCATTTCTAAGAGACAAAATAAGCTAAAGATAACAGTAACAGGACATAAGGTTATAAAACGCTTATGTCCATAACAGCTTGTGACAGAGCACAAAACAAACACTCCTTAGCAGATTTTAGCACAAAGGAAACCATGAATAAGTACTAGGGCAATGGAAATAAGCATGCATGTATGGTTAAAAAGCAACAATAAGCTACAATACATAATAATTAAGCTAGATGATTATGAAGATAGTCTGCAAAACATCGCAGCACAAACTGACTAAAATGGCTTTTGAAACAAAAATAAGGCATTAAATGAGCACCTAATTCATACTAAGGATAACACTTGGAATAAGCAATATGGGGATTCTAAAAATCTACTTTGCAACTAAACTAGAGCTTATATGGGCTTCTAAAAAGGGCTTGCAAAAGGGCTAATGGATCAAGATGCCGCTTATAAAATGTTTCATCGGATGAGTTAGGGACAGAATTTGAGTGCAAATTTGACTAACCTAAAGCTAAACTAAGTGCAAATGGACTAACACTATATTGAGAGGGGTATGTGAGGATCCTAGAAAAGCAATTTTGAGGAAGTTTTGATGATAAATAAGCTGAAAAATGGGGTTGCCGCCGTAGCTACTGTTTAGATGCATGTGACAGTTGAGATGACTTTTTTTTTCTTCTCAAACTTATCAAAAGGGTTAACTCAGTTTACTTAACACAAAATACTTTTAAATTTTGAAACCACTTTGACTTTAAATGTCAAAGTGGGTAAAATCAATTTTTGACCTCAAATAAGCTTAAACCAAACACCCCTTTAATGGGTCAAACCGCTTAACCTGATCTCTTTAAAACGATTTTGTATCTTGTAAAACTTGCTTAAAACCTTAAAATGGAACTTATGAATGAGGAAATAATGAGTAATAAGCAATAAGCTAATAAGCAGTTAAGTAAAAAGAAAATTGTTTTCATTAATAAAAAAAAAAAGACTTTTACAACTAAATTAAACCTGAAGTAAATTTAAAACTAAATCCTAATGCCCTGAAGGCTTACAAGCTACTACTACTATATATACCAACAAAATGGTCTTGGAGTCTTGTGGCTTGTGTTTCTTGTGTGAGACAATGAGCTTGTTTGGAGCACTTGTGCTTGAAGCAATCCCAGCCATCAATCCAACTTGGGCACCACTCATTCAATCCAAGCCGTCCATTTGAGCTCAATGGGGAGTTTGAGGATTGCCAACATGGCATCTCACCCATGTGGGTGTGGGGGATACTTGGGGACCAATGGTGAGAGTGAAAGGGGGAAGAAGACAAGGGGGGTTTGATACTTTTACCAATTTTGTTGCTGGGTTTTGTGTTATCTGCTTTCCCTGTTTTGGGTATAAACAGGGAAGAGGGAAATGAGTTTAAGGTTTTAAATGGGTTAAAATAAAAAGGGAGGGGTCATAAAGGGTTTTAAAAGGTTTTTAATAAAGGTTTAGGTAAAAAATGTTTAAGTAAAATATTTTTGTATTTTTAAAACTCTGCATTTTTAGAAAGAAAATAATTTTAATAAAATTGGTTTAAAAAATAATTGTTGTAAAATAAAAATGAGGTTTTAAAAGAGTAGTTTTGGATTTTGCAAAAAGGGTAAAATGGTAGTTTGGGTTCGGGTAGAAGGGTAAAATGGTGATTTGATTTAGGGATAGATTTTTGAGTCCGATTCCCCAAGCTCACCCCCAAATATGTATCCCGCTCAAAATGTAGAAAATCATCATCCGCCTCACGTCAGAAAGCACGCTTCCATTCCGAGCTCAATTCAGTCCGCTTTGGTCCTGTTTCGATCCTTTGTACCAAATACATAAAACACTCCAAGGATATCCGCAGCATAATTGGTTATATTTCAAGTGTTTTAGACGCTTTGTGGGCTTAGAATGGTAAAAAGGATTAGTGAATAAGCACTCATCAAGAGCTTAATTTGACCTCAGTTGGCATTCATATGCAACGAAAGAAGTCTCACCGTGATCTCAGAAGGTTTTTTCCAAGCCCTACAACAACAAACATAAGCTTCGTTAGGATTTGGAAAATCCAGTAGTTAAAGTGTCGGTCACCTCAAGTATTTGTAATCATTAGAAAGCTCGAGTCGAGTTATTTAATGTTAAGTTATATTTAGTTAAGTAACACCGTGGAGGACGGACGGGTCTTTACCCACTGTATGCCCGATCTATAGCCCAGGGGCGCTTTATGTAATGACTATAAAAACTCTCTACATCCCAAGGTAGAGAGTTGGAGCTCATAATAAGATTTTTCTTTCTCTCACTAAGTTCCCAAACCTCTAACTTCTCTATCTAAAACCATTGTGTACTTTGTGTTTATATGATGTGTATGTGAAATCCATATGTTACACATGGTATCAAGAGCCATGGCTAGATCATATCTTACACATCTTTGGATTTCTAGTGGTTTTTAGATGGTTTTTGAGTTTGAAAAAGTTTAGTGGTTTTTGCATCATTTGATTCATTTCTAGTGTTAAAGTTTGAATTTTGGGTGTACTTTTGTGTTTAGGATCATTGTATGTGCTTGGGTTTTGGTTTGGTAAGCTTGAATCACTGTGGTTGAGCTTGTTTTGGATTGAAAAGTGTGTTTTAAAGTTTTTCTTGGTAGCGACTTGGCTCTCGGAGTGAATTTCTTGGTAGCAACTTGCTTCTGTTGTAGCGAAGTTGTAGTGAGTTTTGTAGCGACTTTGTCATAGCGACTTGCCTTTTGAGACAAGCCGACAAACAATACACTTAGTGGATTCTCCACTACGGGTAGCTTACTTGGTAAGGTAGCAACTTGCCTTCAATTTTGATAGTGACTTGTTCTTTAAGTTTCGTAGGGACTTGGTGTTAGCGATTTGGACCTTAGCGAGTTGCTATTTAACGACTTGACATCTTAGCTTACTTTGTGCATAGCGACTTTCTGCCAAAATTTGTAGCGATTTGGAACTTAGCAACTTGTCTTGTTATTACTTAGCAACTTAGTGCTTAGCAACTTGGTTCAAGGATTCTTAGCGACTTGGTTGACTTTTGTGTGTAATACGGTTTTCTCTTGATTTAGTAAAATCCCGTGAAAGAATCTATTTCCGGTTTAATCATTGAGTTATAAAATCCCGTGTAATCTTTAAACATGTCTACCAACGCACCTACAATCATCTCCATCACGCAGGATGTTCAAGCAACAAGCCGTCAGATATTCCCCACCCATGCTTGATGTGAATCGACTACTAACTCTTGGGCTCAATGAATCAGATTGTACTGTCTTGGAAAGGAAAATGGGGTCAACATTCTCAAATCGATTGATGAAGGACCTTATCGATGAGACTACAAGAGACTTAATTGATAAAATTGCAGATGGAACAATGATCTATGGAAGACACGACCAAAGACGTATGATGAGCCTGATGATGAGAAAAAGAGACTCGATGCCGATATCGTGGCTTCTAACATCATACTTCAAGGACTTCCAAAAGATATCTACAAGCTTATCAATCACAACACCGGCCAAGGCAAGGGATAATGTCAAGATGCTTTTCTCTCGGTTCTCAATTAACTATGGAAGACAGAGAATCACAACTCTATGATGAATTTGAGCACTTCAAGATGAAACCAGATGAGAGTGTCTATGAGTATTACGTGAGATTCCACAAGCTTGTTAATGACATGAGGAACATCATAATGACTATGCCAAACATTCAGCTGAAAGCAAAGTTTGTGAACAACATGAATCCCGAATGGTACAAGTTTGTCACCTCTGTGAAGCTAACCAAAGGATTGAAGAAGAAAAACTATGAGCAACTCTATGCATTCCTTTTCCATAATGAGAGACATGCTATGTTTGAGAAAAGGATTCTAGACCAGTTCAAAACAAATCCAGTAGAAACAAGTTCATCAAATGACTCTACTGCCTTTTACACCAATGTTGGGATTACCACTAAAGCTTCACAAGTTATACCCATGGGTGATGGCATCACAAACTCATTCCCCGATAAGGTTCAAACAAGTCGATGCAGCAAGTGGGACACTTCATTAATCAACCAGCCCTTATGGTTAAACAAAACTTGAATCTCAGTCCACATACCAACAGTCTTCATACTAACAATGAGATCCGAACTGCATCCAATCTTCACAATCATGCTCTAGTCAGAGATGGGAAGGTTATGGTGCAACCCGTTCAAGAAAGGCGAGATGAACAAGGACGAGGTGGAGTTGGTAGAGGTTATGTTGCAAATCGAATCGAAGGATTAGAAATCAAGGACAAACTAAGCCAATCAAATGCTACAACTGTGGAGGTGAGGGACATATTGCAAGGAACTGCACACGCCAAAACGCCTCGAATGCAGAGTATTTCGTGGATAAGATGTTGCTTGTGCAAGTTCAGATAATGGTGCGCTTTGGATGAAGAGGAGTTGTTGTTTCTTGCTGAGGGAAATGCTAAGACATATGATGCGGGATGAGCAACCAATCAGAGATAGGCCACAATCATCGAATTCCTTTCAAGTCACATTGTGATGCATACGACTGGACTGATGATGAACTCATCAACAAACCATTTTCATGGCTAGAATTTCTCCAATGGCCCTCCTAAAGTCTCTTCATCACCACAAGCTGGTCCATCCAAAGACAAAATCATTTCGGAGGTATTAAAACTATACGATGAAGTTGATGAGCAAAAGATACATGACGAAGTACAATCAATCTGAATTATTGAGTCGATATTAAATAGGGTACTATCAATGTTGTCCCATATGATCAATATGTGAAACAAAGTGAAAGTGAGATTGTACCAAGTGATGTATCTTATGCAATAATGATTACTATGCTTTTGACGAATACACCGCATGCCCCTGATGATTCTCATATCTCTGAACTTAATGCCTATAAAGAACATGTTGCTATTTATGAACAACGAGCTAAGTTTGAATTAACCAACCGTGAGCAGGATATGGATGACCAAATGCGCATGTTATTAGAAAAGTAACTTTAGAGAAGAAGTCTTAAAACAAGAGTTAAACACCTTACAAGAAAAGCTTTCTAAAACTGCTAAGCAAAAATAGGAACTTCAAGAAAATGTTAAAATGCTTAAGCAAGAATTCAATGCTAAGGAATCAAAACTTTTGAATGATTTTTCCAATCTAAAAACTTTGAAAAACAAGCTAGAAAATAAGTCGACGTGCATACAAGGGAATACCATTCGCATCGCCACTTGATCTAAGCATAGAGTCTTAAGCGATAAGCATAGCATTCCCCTTGTTGAGGAACTAAATCCAGAGGTCATTAAAAAGGCTAGAGCTGCTAACAAGATGATCTATGATGGAAATGAGATTCTTAAACCTAGACAGAAACCTAGTTGCGTTGAGTGCACTGAGGAAGATAGAAAATTAGATGAGGCATCTAGGGAGAAAATGAACAAGAAGCTAGAAGATCCTGAATGTAAAAAGAATAACATAACGATCAAACCCCATGATTACAAGAAGGAAAACGATTTCTTGAACAAGTTTGAGCCTCAAACGCTTAACTCCAACAAGTGTTCTCGGAAAAAGGATTTAGATAAGCAAAAGCAGAGAATCTTGTTGTTACAAACCCTCCCCTTAAAATGCCTTCGTGGACTGTGTATCCTCCAAACACACCAATGCATCTAGTTCCTAGAACTATTGCCACTAAAAGCAAGACCTTAATCATTCAATATGTTATCTTTCAATTATTTGTTGATTTTGAGAAAACTTGTAAGAAAAGGATCACACCCACCGGGATAAATGAAGGGGAAAGGGTTTTGAGCAAACAAAAGAATGTTATCTAACCGAGGTCATGCCTTTCTTCAAACAACTAAAAGATCAATTTGAGAGTCTTAAAAGGGATGGATACGATATTAAAGGAATGGAAAAGGAATTTGATGCTATGATAGTTGTGCTTGAAGTGACAGAATTAAAATATAATGAGATTGAGAGGAAGAACCTGCATACCTTGAATGAGAATCTTATTTCTGAATGTATTGCTCAAGATGTGTTTTACACTGCTACAAATTGTTCCATTAATGCTTCTCAATTTCATGAATTATCGGTTGCTTTGAAAGTCTCCCATGATCGTGTCATTGAGCTTGAAATCAAAACTCTAAACTGTGAGAAAATTGAACAGGATGATCACGATAATTTGGTAAAACATTTTCTAAGCTAGAAGTTGAACATTTTGATTTACAACTTAAATATCAACATCTCAAAGAAAATGTTAAACCTCAAACATCAAGATATCCTTGGATGTTCCAGAGTTTGATGCAATTTTTGAAATAAACAAACGTGATGAAAGATTCAAGCTCATCAGAACACAATCGAAAGTTGAAAGCCCAAATTTCTCAATTAAAGGGTGAAAAGATCAATGTGACGTATGCCCTCCTCCTTTTAGATTCTCGGAATTCTCAAAATTTTCATCTTCAAAACTTGGTTAATGCTTTACAAAAGGTAAATGAGAGTTTTCTAGAAGAAAATGAAAAGGTTAAACGTCATTTCAATGAGTTATTTGAGTCAATAAAATTCACTGTAACAAAAATAACAAAAAATAACTTCTGCAAAAGGAAATTGAGAATCTAAAGAGTCGTGAAAAAGGAAAATGCCATGACCAATGGGGAGAATGGTGCTTCAAAGGTGCATGTCTGAATAAATATGCTTTGTCTCAAGGAATATGTTCCTCCTCATATTAGGAATAACAAACTTGCTATTCAAACATATTTCTAATACCTTAAGGACAGCCTAGAATGTCTCCGTGAGATTGTAGAAGAGGATAAGTTAGAGAAACCACATGATAATGCAATTGGCCATGCATGCTTATATGCCAAACGATCTCAAGAACTTAGAATGCTTTAATTACAATATGCCTCAAACGATATGATTAAGTATGCAAATCATTCAATGCCCAATGTTATGAATGTGAACTTTAGTATGCCTTCAAGTAGTTCAGATCCCATCACCTTTAGTGTTAAGAAAGTGAACTTCAGTGTGCCTTCAAATAGCTCACATCCCAGACATCTAAAAGGAAATGCAAAAGTAGCAAACCAACTAATATTCCCATTCCCTCTACAGGAGTAATAAGTGACATTAAAGCGAGGAGGTCAAAGTCTCAAGGCAATACAAGGAATGATAGGACCTCGCAAGCTAAGAATGCATGTAAGAAAGTAGAAGATCACCGTAGGGAGAATTTGAATAAAATGAATCGTGTTGATTCTAGTGTTAGCTCTAAGTGTACTGTAATTAATGCGAATTCTACTACTTTTGGCAAAACATGTAATGATGATTATGGTTTCGTTACTAATCTTGAATGTGGTATGAATGATTTGTCTAATGTCGTCAAATGCCCGTTAAACTGTTAATGTTAAAAATCAAGCTAAGAAGGCTAAAAGGCAAAAGCGAAAAGAAAGTTAGAAAACAGTGGAAACCCACAGGAAGAACATTTAGGAAGATAGGTTATCAATGGATACCTTTTGGCCATAAGGTAAACAGCCGCCCTCGCCCTCAATAAGACAATGCCCACTAGAAAATGTATGCCTACTGGTAGAACTATTCCCTTAAGAAGTGAACATACTTTGAATAGGTCAAATATGGATACTAGTAATCGTGATCTATTTCGATGATTCCATTGCTTCTATTTCATATAGGTGTTTCTATTTCTCGATGTGGGTGTTCCAATCATCAGCATTAACCAAATGGAACCCAATCTTGCATGGGGATCCCAATTATCCAGTTATCCATTCTTGTCTGTGTTCAACCGCAGATCGTCAAATTGTTCTGTAGTACTTGAGTCAGCCGTTCCAAGCATATAACCGAGACCGGTCATGCTCATGAACTTGTGAGTAAATTCATCGACCGTTAGATTCGGAACGCACCATTTTGGAGCAATTATGGGTTATGGTGATTATGTAGTTGGCAAAGTGTAATCTCCGAGTATATTATGTGGAAGCTCTTGGTCATAATTTGTTCTCTGTCAATTCATGTGATCCGATCTAGAGGTGGCCTTTAGAAAAGATACTTGCTTCGTTAGAGAACTTGATGGTGTGGAATTATTAAGAGGTACTCGTGGTTCTAACCTATACACCATCTCTATCGAAGACATGATGAAGTCTTCCACCGCTTGCTGTCAAAGGATTGTAAAACAAAGTCATGGTTATGGCATCGTCGTCTCAATCACTTGAACCGCCATTAATAACCTTCCGTAGGATCTTGTCGAGGCTTACCCAGATTAAAATATGAAAAAGATCATCTTTGTTCACCTTGCCAATTAAAAAAGCACGAAATATGCACACAAACCAAAACCCACAAATTCAGTGATGGAAGTTCTTCATACCCTTCATATGGATCTGTGCGGACCAATGAGAGTGCAAATGATAAATGGGAAGAAATGCGTTCTAGTAGTTGTTGATGACTACTCTCGATTTACTTGGGTAAAGTTTTTGAGGACAAATGATGAAACTCCAGATGTCATCATCAAACTAATCAAACAGCGAACTTCAGTTCGACTCAACAATACAATGTGAATTGTTCAAACAGACAATGGCACGAGTTTGTTAACAAAGACTTAATTCAGCTTTTATGAAAGTGTTGGAATCAACCATCAAAGAAGTGTTCCACGAACTCCTCAACAGAACGGTGTAGTTGAAAGACTAAATCGAACTCTTATGGAAGCCGCAAGAACAATGCTAATTTATTTAAAGGTTCCAATGTTTCTATGGGCTGAAGCCATTGCCACCGCTTGCTTATACCCAAAATCGCTCCCTTATACACACCTCTCATGGAAAAACTCCATATGAACTTGTTCATAAACGAAAACCTGATCTCTCCTACCTTCGTGTGTTTGGTGCTTTGTGCTATCCAACTAATGACGGTCAAGACTTAGGTAAATTAAGAGCAAAGGCAGATATTGGAGTTTTTGTTGGTTATGCACCAAACAAGAAGGGTTACCGAATCTACAACAAGAGAACCCAAAATATCATGGAAACAATTCACGTTACGTTTGATGAGCTGACCGGTCAAATGGCTCCGGACAAACCAGCTTCGGACCCGCATCTCAATTTTCATCAAGTAGTCCTATCAATTCTACTCTTATTTCTAATCCCTCCATCAGAAGATGATTTAAAGAAATTGTTTGATCCAATGTTTGATGAACACTATGAACCAAATGCTTATGAAATGTCAATTCCATCAACAGAGGCTGCTCCTATCCTCGTGAATGAAGTCAACCCTTCAGTCTCAATATCATTAAGTCAAGAAGCGCCCGCTGCCTGATCAATCTGCCTCATCAACAAATCATCAATCATCGAATGTACATCATGGAATTGTTTCCGGCATCAATGATGAAGTTAATCCCTTTGCTACTCCTGAAGATGCTCCATTTGAAAACATATTTGCTCTCAATCATCATCTCGAACCATCTTCATCAGAGACATCGACTCGCTACTTCGCCGGTTCACAACAAGAACCACATGAACACCTTAGAAAATGGACACATGATCACCCATTGGACAACATCATTGGAAACCTTTCGCCCAAAGGTCCACACGTAAACAACCTGCAACCGATGCCTTATGGTGCTTCTTCAACTCCGTACTCTCTAAGATCGAACCTAAAAGACGCTTAAAACCGCTATGAATGAAGACAATGGTTCAATGCCATGCAAGAAGAAATTCATGAGTTAGATTGACTAGATGTATGGGAATTAGTACATGCTCCTAACTGTGCTATGATCATTGCTCTAAAGTGGATCTTCAAAGTAAACTTGATGAGCATGGTGATGTGTTGAAAAGTAAGGTTAGTGGCTAAAGGATATCGTCAAGAGAGGGTATTGACTTTGAAGAATCATTTGCTCACATTGCTGTCAATCGAGGCAATCGTAATCTTCTTGGCTAATGTTGCAAGTAAGAACATGGTAGTCTATCGAAATGGATGTAAAGACGGCACGTTTCTTAATGGAGACCTTAAAGAAGTCGTATACGCCGCCAACCCGAAGGCTTTGTGAATCCAGAGCATCCTACTCACGTCTATCGCTTGAAGAAGGCTCTTTACGGTTTAAAGCAAGCTCCAAGGGCATGGTATGATACGCTATCAAAGTTTCTTCTATCCACTAGATTCAAAGAAAGGAGCAATTGATCCGACATTGTTCACCGTGAAGTCGTGCAAACATTTAATTCACGTTCAAATTTATGTTGATGATATTATCTTTGCGTCGACTGACCCCAATGAATGTGATCGTTTTTTGAATGAAATGAGTTCCAAATTTCAAATTTCAATGATGGGACAAATGTCATTTTCTTGGGATTACAAATTTCACAAAGTCCGGGAGGCATTTTTATAAATCAATCTAAATATGCAAATGAGATTTTAAAGAAATTTGGATTTGATTCATTTGACACCGTTGACACTCCTATGATTGAACGTACTAAGCTGGATGAGGACCACTCAGGGATCATGGTAGATCAAACGAAATGTAGTAGTATGATTAGATCCCTGATGTACCTCACAACCAGCGACTGCATTACATCTTGTTCACGGTGCATGTGTGCTAGATACCATGCTAAGCCTACTAAAAAGCACCTTGAAGCGGTTAAACGGGTCTTTCGGTATCTCCAAGGAACCATCAATATGGGACTATGGTACCAAGGACACCGGTATGCATTAACTAATGCCTATGCAGATGCCGATCATGCAGGATGTCAAGATACACGCCGGCACGTCAGATGTGCTCAATTTTTGGGTGATAAGCTTGTGAGTTGGTCTTCAAAGAAGCAAATGAGTACTTCTATTTCCTCTACGAGGTGAATACATAGCCATTTCATCTTGTTGTGCTCAAATCCTTTGGATGAGATCCCAATTATCTGACTATGGCTTTGAATTCAACAAAATCCCTCTCAGACTGTGATAATAAAATTGTTATTGCTCTCTCATGCAACAACGTTCAACACTCAAGAGCAAAGCACATTGACATTTGACATCATTTCATCAGGGAACAAGTGGAAAACGGTGTGGTGGAACTCTATTTTGTGAAGTCGAATACCGGTTAGCGCACATCTTCACCAAAGCTCTTCCAAGAGAACGTTTTGAGTTTATTCTTCCTCTACTTGGCTTAAAAGCCTTCAATCAAACACTCAAACGCTTCCGGAGGAAGACGAGGAGTAAAGGTCTTTCTTCATCCATCTTTTGTATATATTTATTCAAAAATCAAAATACAAAATTATAAAACCAACAAAAAGCAAATAGAAAAATATAAAACTTTCAAAAATCCATAAAATCAAAACTCAAAAATCTCAAAATATTGTCTTTTTGTCATATCTTTCTGGATTCGATATATATCTACGGTCTTTGTGCTGTCATTCAAAGAATGACACGGGACTTTAGATGTTGATCGAATGTTTAAAAAAAATAAATAAAAAATAAAATAAAATAATAATAATAATTTTTGGGAGAAAGTAAAACAATGGTTTATTGTCATTTCAGGCAGTAACCCGCTTTTCAAAGAAAGAACAGAGCCATGCTTTATCTCATGTTTCAAACCTAATGCTCTGATTCTGAAAACAAATGTTTGTCATTAACAAGACAAATGTTTAATTTCAAATATTTTTCCTTCTAAAGATTCCTCTGAAAAATATTTGCAATCTTATGAAAACTCAATTGTTTTGAAAACACTTCGGACTCTATTTTTGAAAATCAAAAGAACTTATCAAGTGTCAAAATCTCAATCCATTAATCAACAACTTTCGTCCTTGATTGAGGGGGAGAATGATTTTTCAATTAAATTAAAAAGTGTTATTTTCAAACAATTATCACTTAAATGAGCAAGGTCTACTCTAAACATTTTACAATATTTTACACAATTGGTTCAAGACCTTGGTTCTTATTATGTTTTCAAAAGATAATTATGCATGTTTAATCAATGGAGTTTAAAGTCTCAAAATCCAATCCTTATCAGTTAAAACGTTTTCATAATCAAGTCACAATTCTCCTTAAAAGTTTTCAAAATCAATTTAAATCTACAGAGATCACAAATCTCAAATGATTTGATAATTGTGATCGGGGAGAATTTGTGATTTAAATTGGATTTAAACTGATAATTCGATAAATGGTTTAATAAGTGTTTAGCATGTTTTCCTCCCCGCATGTGACAGACGATTTCAAATTTTCCATGCACATGTTGAGGGGGAGCATCTACTTTAAACCTCAAATTATTGAAACGTGATTGAGTTGTCTCTATGCAGTTCCCTCTAATATGTGCAAAACTCTTTCAAACTTCAAGGCACATATTGAGGGGGAGAAAACTTTTGAAAACCTCATCCTTCCTCAAAATGTTTTATCTACTCAAATTGATTGGGAAGTGATGATGATCATTTTAGAAAATGAAAATCAAAAGATTGGACCTTTCACTCTTAATCTAACGATTTCAAAGATCTCTTGCCTCCATGTGCTAAACAATTTCTGAATTTTTATGCATATGTTGAGGGGGAGCATTTCTAAAATATCAAAACAATTAAGATACAAAATGCTCTGATTTTATATCACAAGTATCTTGATTGAGTTTCAAATGGTTTTCAATTGGTTCCAATGGCAGATGAAAAATACCAAAAAGACCGACCAACTTTACTTTATGTATGGTGATATAAGGATGATAAGGTTAGGTTGAGGTCCCATGATCCGCCAGAATCGGAGGGATCTACCCAGGGACAATCCATTAGATAGTGTAGAAGTCCTTAGGTATGATGAAAAAAGGAGAAAAGTGAGATATGGGAAGAGTGCGGACTGAAGGGGTTATGAAGTCTCGGTAAGCACTGAAGGGGTTGAAGAATGAAAAAGAATTGAATGAGAAAAGGGTGAAAACAAATAGCCCTCCATTTATTCAACCTTAGGGCAGAAACCGTGTTCAATTCATATACTACTAGTGGTTACCAAGGTAACATCGGTATTGAAGACAAGACGTCATGGACCCAGTGACGCACTGCACTTCAACTTTCCAAACCACTCAAGTTCCTCTTAAAAGGACTTGTTTCATTCTCACAGGGAACCGACATAATCTATCGACTTTCTCTTAGAGATTGTTGATATTGAAGAAGGAGACCCTCTCCCTAGTCTCCGGCATAGGAACCAAATATGCACAATTGAGTCTAGAGCCACGAGATCATCAATAAATCTCATTAGGACATTTTCAATGAAGACTCTCTGTTTCACACAATGTGGAAAGAGAGATTATATCTTATGAGTCCCACGCATTCTCCTTGTGGTATTTCCAGATCATCTGAGTGATATGCATACATATGCACAAATAAGATGGAAAGCCTTCTGGAGTTAACATCAAACAAGCTCCTGGTAGGTGGCATGTGAGATCTATTCAATAGATCAACCATGTGACAACTGAACAGAAACGATGGGGCGATTCAATCTTTTGAATCAATCCTGGTTCAGGTTATGGATTGACGGATACCTTTGAAAAACCAGTCGTTGTGCCCAAAAGCTCTTTTCTTTGGCACATCGACTGTGTACTTATTTCTCAAAATAAAAGGTGTTTATGATTGATAATTGATTTTCATTAAAACCTTTGTTGTATTGCAAAAACAATTTCTATTGAGCAAGATACCGATTGTTTTTCAAATCTCTTTTCATCAATCGCTGAATCTTATTTCATTTGGTTCACTCACTCCGTGTTGTCTTCTTTAAGACGTCCGGTTTGAGAACAGCTAGAGCATTCTTGAAACCTGTCAAGGAAATTCTTGAATTATACCTGATCACGTGCGCATATTATATCGATCAACGGGAACCGTGGGCCGTGTACCTCAATTTAATGAAAGTGATCAAAGACACTTTCATACGCTTTATTGCTAACTGTTTATGCGGTACACCCGACGCTTGCGTAGTGATCGAATGGAGCGGTCAATCCATAACCGCATGCTCACACAACACATTTAGTTCTAAAGAAATCATGATTAGTGCATCAATGACTCTGATATTTTCACTCCATGCTTCTGCTACACTGCTGCCAATATCATGAATCAACTAAAGCTTCCGCTACTTTGATAAGAATATATCATGAACCGGAATGTGAGCATGTCGGTCCAAATGTCACAACATCACATAATACCAACACCACAACTGGATGAGTCAGAGACTTAATGTGGCTGATGATCTCAAAAGCTGACTCAAAACTCAGTATCACGTGGATCAGTTAAAGACCTCCACACAGATTATCCAAACATGCAAAAAATGAAGAATCATAGACTACGAGCTACAGAACAAAGAACATGAACAAGAATCCAAGAACAATCTCAATGTAATATCGGTTTGTATTCTATGTACTTTTAATGTGTGTTTGAGGTGACCTCCATAAGGGGGAGATTGTTAGGATTTGGAAAATCCAGTAGTTAAAGTGTCGGTCACCTCAAGTATTTGTAATCGTTAGAAAGCTCGTAGTCGTAGTTATTTAATGTTATGTAGTATTTAGTTAAGTAACATCGTGGAGGACGGACGGGTCTTTACCCACTGTATGCCTGATCCACGTACCAGTGGCGTTTATGTAATGACTATAAATACTCTCTACCTCCCAAGGTAGAGAGTTGGAGCTCATAATAAGATTTTTCTTTCTCTCACTAAAGTTCCCAAACCTCTAACTTTCTCTCTCTAAAACCATTGTGTACGCCTCTTGTGTTTATGTTATGATGTGTATGTGAAATCCAATATGTTACAGCTTCTCAACCACCTAACGTATCTTTGTGCAGGATACCATTTTTAAACAATTTTGGAAAAAAAATTGATTAAATTGTTTTGAAAATGGAAAAATATTGTTTTGAAAATTAATTGAACTTAATTTTAGAAAATCACCGGACTTCATTTTTATCAAAACTTAAGTCACTCAATCATCGACTACGGTCATCGATTGAGGGGGAGAGTGATTTAAAATTAAATATTTTCAAACGATATTTCATCTATCAAGTCCAATTGTACAAAATAAGTGGTGATCTAAAGATTTAATGTTATGTCATGGTATGATTTTTCTTTAAGAATCAAGATCTTTCAAAATGAATTTTTTTCTGTTCTGGTTTGATTGTGAAATTGTTTTATTTTACTTAAAGATCTCCTAAAAACTATCATACCTGAAACTAACAATCTTTAATGTCTTAAAATGGTCCTTATCTGTCATTTTTCAAAAATTAAATCTTGCCACGTCTTTCCCCAAACTTTTCTAAATGATTTAAATCAGATGGGATCACAAATCTCAAATGGTTTGATATTTTTGATCGGGGGAGAGATCGTGATTTAAATCTCAAATATGTTTATATAGAATTGGTTTTAGTCCTTTAATGACACTCCTGTCTCCATGTGCCAAATGACTTCAAATATACAATGCACATGTTGAGGAGGAGGATTTATCCAAAAACAAGATGAGTTTTTAAACCAGACACATTTTCTCCCATGTTTTTCTAAACCTTATTAAATCACTTGGGATCCAAAATCTCAAAGGGTTTGATATTTTTGATCGGGGGAGAATTTGTGATTTAATAATGAAATTTGATAAAAGGTGATCGTTTTGATTCAATTGTGCAAGCTGCTCTCTCATATGTGCTAAACGCTTTCGAATCTCGAAGCACATATTAAGGGGGAGCATTTCTAAAGTAAATAAACTATCGAGGTACAAAAGCTTTTATGTTTTAACATAAAGTACCTTGATTGAGTTTTAAATGGTTTCTTAATGGATTTTGTGATCGTGGATGTACTTTAAAAGAACTCTTTCCTCTATGTGATAAAATGATTTAAAGTATCCTACGCACATCTTGAGGGGGAGAATTTACCAAAAAAATTCAAATGGCTTTTTCTAAGAAAATTGTGACCAAGAAATTATTTCAAAGAACTCTTGCCTCCATGTGCCAAACAATTTCAATATCATATGCACATGTTGAGGGGGAGCATTTCTAAAATGATCAAAACAATTAAGGTACAAAATTCTTTGATTTTATATCAAAAGTACCTTGATTGATTTTCCAAATGATTTTTCAATTGGTTTCGAGAAGGAATGAACAATACCAAAAGACCGACCAATTTACTTTATGCATGGTGTTATAAGGATGGTAAGGTTAGGTATTCGTTCCCACAATCCCACCAGAGCCGGAGGGATCTTCCCAGGGACAATCCACTAGATAGTGTAGAGTCCTTAGGAATATTGAAAAAAGGAGAAAAATGAGACATTGGGAAGAGTGCGGACCGAGATAGAGCTAGAACTGGAATAAACCCAACAAGGTTCTAGTTATGAAGTCTTAGTAAGCACTGAAGGGGTTGAAGAATGAAAAAGAAATGAATGTGAAAAAGGGTGAAAAGAAATAGCCCTCCAATAATTCAACCTTAGGGCAGTAACCGGGTTCAATTCATATGCTACTGGTTGTTACTAAGGTAACGCCGGTAATGAAGACAAGACATCATGGACCCAGTGACGCACTGCACTACAACTTCCCAAGCTACTCAAGTTCCTCTTAAAAGGGCTTGTTTCATTCTCACAGGGTACCGACATAATCTATCGACTTTCTCTTAGAGATTGTTGATATTGAAGAAGGAGACCCTCTCCCTAGTCCCCGGCATTGGAACCAAATGTGCACTATTGAGTCTAGAGCCAAGAGATCATCCACAATATCTCATTAGGACACAAAATTTATGAAGACTTGCTGTTTCACACAATGTGGAAAGTAAGTATATATTTAGAGTCCTACGCATTATCCTTGTGATATTTCCAGAACATCCGAGTGATATGTAAAAGTATTCACGATGAAGATGGAAATCCTTCTAGAGCCAACATCAAACAAGCTCTTGGTGGGTGAATGTAAGATCTTCTCGAAAGATCAAACTTGTGACAACTGGATAGAAACGATGGGGCGATTCATTCTTGAATCAACCTTGGTACAGGAAATGAATTGACGAATACTTTTGGAAAAACCGTTCGATGTGCAAATCTTCTTTTCTCTAGCACATCGAATGTGTATTCATATTTCAAATTCAAAAAGTATCTCTGATTGAAAAAATACCTTTAAAAAACCGTTCGATGTGCAAATTTCTTCTTTTCTCTAGCACATCGAATGTGTACTCTTTTCAAATACAAAAGGTATTTTGATTGAAAATTGATCTTTCTCATAAAACCTTCGTCGTATTGCAAAACTCTTTCTTCTAAGCAATACGCGATTATTTTTCAAATCAATTTTTCATTAATCAGTGAATCTCAATTCGCTGGTTCACTCACTCCGTGTTGTCTTCTTTGAGACGTTCCGGTTTGAGAACAACTAGAGCAGCTGCGAAACCCTGTCAAGGAGATTCTTTGGAATTATACCTGATGACAGGCAGTACTTGTACTGATAAATGGGGAACCGTGGGCCGTGTACCTCAATTCAACGAAAGTGATCAAAGACACTTTCGTATGTTTTATTGCTAACTGTTGTTTGCAGGTACATTTGGACGGTTGCAGCTCATCAGAATTGAGAAGTCAATCCAAAGCCGCATGCTCACAACATCCACACTTAATTGAAGAAATCATGACTTGTGCACATCTACAAAACCTCGGCTCGATATTTTTATACTATGTTTCTCGCTACGTTGCAAATATCATAAACCAGTAAAGCTTTCGCAACTCTGATGAAAAGATGTCATGATCCAAAAAGTGTGAGCATGTCGGTCCAAAAGTCACAACATCACATGCAGGCAACACAATAAAGGGTGATCATGAGATTTACTGTGGCTGATGATCTCCATAAAGCTCGAAGATCATCAAAGATGTGGATCAGTATAAAGGCCTCCACTTAAAGTACAATGTTATCGGACTTTAAAGAATCACTGCTAAAGCACAAAGATGCAGATAATGAAGAATTAATGTCTACGAGCTCAAGACTGAAGTTTAAATAGAATGCTAGGATTCGAAATGTAAAACATGGGGTGACCTCCCTTAGGGGGAGATTGTTAGGAATTAGATAATTCCATAGTGAAGTATCAGCCACCCCAAATATAATCTAGCATAAGTTAGCTCGTAGACGTTACGTTATTTACTAGTTATTTAGTTTAGTGCAACACCGTGGAGGAAGGACGGGTCTTTACCCACTGTATGCCTGATCCACAGTCCGAAGGAGGACGTTTATTATGTAACTATAAATACCATATACCTCCCAAGGTAGAGGGTTGGACCTTTCAATCTAACCTTTTCTCTTTTGTTTACTTTCTCTCTCTAGAAAGGCTCCCATCTTCTACTTTCTCTCTCTAAACCTTCAAACCATACGCCCCTAATTTATATGTTATGATGTGTTTATGAAATCCAATATCTGACAAGATGTTTGCCATAAAGATAGTTTGTGCACATGGTTCATCATCAATCTCCGAGTCAAATGCATCACACTCTGCAACTTGAAAGGCTTTGAGATTGTTCTGAGCAGCACCATACACAGGTTGTTCGTCCACATCAGCATCATATGTTTTGGCATTCCTATCAGCTAAGAACTACAGGTCCTCTTCATTCAATACCGCTCCACTATCTTGTGCTTGAACAAGCAACATCTTGTCCCTGAAGTATTATGCATTTTGAGGACGTTTAGGTTGAGTGCAGTTCCTAGCTATGTGCCCTTCTCCACCATAGTTGTTGTTGGGAATTATGCGAAGTAGGAATTCTGCTGTCAATACTGCCGAAGGATTCTGCTGAAGTAGAAGCAGAATCTGCTGAAGAAGAGATTCTGCTGAAGATTAAAAGCGTTGCCGTGTTTCTCTAAGGGTGGAAGTCGACTAGGATCGCGATGCGCTTTATTATTTAAATACTAACCCATCATTATTCTTGAACTGCCCGAGGTTAGCATGGGTATTAATGTACTGCTCAATATTGTTTAGTGTTTAGTCATTAAATGCATGCTTGCATGTTTAGTCGATTTAGTAGTAATAGTTTAGGGTTCCTTGTCTATAAAAGGAACTTAATAGTTTGTAATACAAAACTCATACGAAACATAGAGTTTCAGTTAATAAAAAGATCCATAGAGGATCTAAGTGTTCTTAGTTATAACAGCTTGTATTTACATTCCGCTATAGAATACGGGTTGTAGAGATTTTCTATTAGTTTGCTTGTGATTACATAGGCAACACTAACGATCCACGAGTGCTCAAGATCTGTCAAGGTTTGTGTGTTTTCAACAAGTGGTTTCAGAGCCTCAGGAAAGTCTCTACGATACTAAGAACCATATTTTTCCTCAACCCCATACAACCAAAACACATTTACCATGCCTGGAATTGATGATGAATCAGAAGTCACCAACAACAACATCAAAAACACCACCTCTATGCAGCAACTTAGACTTTCCAACAGTAATGGTAAGTTTCCTTATCTGAAAAAGGAAGAGTATGATCTGTGGACTATGAAAATGCAGAACTGGATCTCCAATATTGATTGGAATCTTTGGGAAATTGTAAAGAAAGGAAACAGTCGAAGAAGACTATCCTGAGATCTTGATGGTAACTTTACCATTGCTCCTCCCAAAACTGCTGAAGAGATTTTAGCTGTGCAAAGAGAGCACAAAGTGAGAACCATCCTTCTTCAAGCTATTCCTGAAGATCACTTGGGTGATTTTCACCACATGGATGATGCAAAGGACATATGGATGGCTCTTAAAGCAAGGTTCGGTGGCAATGAAGAGTCCAGGAGAAAGAGGAAGTCCATGCTGAGACAACACTTCCAAGAGTTCAATATCTCTGAAGAAGAAGGTATCTACAAGGGATACGACAGGTTTCACAAGATTCTGAGTCAGCTAAACCAGTTGAATGCAAAACCTGACAATGATGATTGCAACTCAAAGTTCCTTCGATCTTTGCCTCCATCTTGGTTACATGTCAGTATAGCTCTTAAGGCTAAAGGTGGGTTGGACATGCTCACTTTTGATGAGCTATACAACAAGCTCAAATCTCTTGAACCTGATGTTAGATCTCCCTACCGTGCATCCTCTTCTGGTCATACAGCCTTTGTTGGGACATCTCACTCCAATATGATGATGCATGCTGCAAGTCCATCTTACTTACCATCATCATCTTACAATCGTCCCACTCCATCCTACCCTCAAGCTAAAACTGGTAGTGTACTGGAGGATGTGCTTCATTCATTTGTTGCTGATTATGATACTCAGCAGCATCTTGTTTATGAAGACTTTGATCAGGTGGACCCACTTGAGATGGAGGAGATGAAGCTGAAATGGCAGTGGCCATGCTTTCAGTAGAGATCAAGAGGTTTGAGGAGAAGTCAGGAAGAAAGTTTGGCTTCAAGGGAAAGGATCCAGCTCGCTTTGACAGGAGAAAGGTCAAGTGTTTCTCTTGTCACCAGATGGGTCATTTCTCAAGGGAATGCAAAGATAGGAAGAGTGGAGAGAGAGCTAACTACAATTCCTATCAGCAGAATCAGAAGGAAGCTAGAACTTCAGCAGCTCTTGTCACCTTGGATGAACAGGTCAACTGGGCTACACATGAACCTGTGAATGAGGAAGCTGCTGATGCAGAGAAGCTTGGATTGCTGGCCAGATGTACTTCAGAAGATAGGCATGATCAATTTGCCTTGATGGTACTTTCTCAGGATCATCCTCTTAAACATAAAGATATTGGTATTGTTGATAGTGGTTGTTCAAGAAGCATGTCTGGAAATAGAGATATGATGCACAATTTTATTCCTATTGAAGAAGGAGGCAATGTGACTTTTGGTGGAAGTGATGGTAGAATTACTAGGAAAGGCACCATCAAGACACCCCTACTGAACTTTGAGAATGTGTACTATGTTAGGGAACTTCAGCACTTCAACTTGTTCTCTGTCTCACAAATTTGTGACACCAAGAACAAGGTACTCTTCACTGAAGATGAATGTCTTGTGCTTTCTAAAGAGTTCAAGCTTCCCAAGATACTTCAATTCTGCTGAGAGTTCCTCGAACTCACAATCTATACACATTCAACCTCAATGAAGTTCATCCAGAAGGTAACCTCACTTGTTTGGTGGCTAAAGCATCCTTGGATGAGTCTACCAAATGGCATAGGAGAATGGGTCATGTGAATTTCAAGACCATAAACACACTCTCTAAAATGGGTCTTGTTGAAGGTCTACCCTCCAAAGTTTTCTCCAATGATCATAATTGTGTTGCATGCAACAAAGGGAAGCAACACAGAGCCTCCTACAAAGCTATCACTGCTGTGAGCATTATTTCTGAGCCTCTTCAAATTTACATATGGATCTATTTAGTCCAACTCAAGTCAGAAGCATTGATCACAAGTATTTTTGTTTGGTTATCACTGATGGATATAGCAGATTTTGTTGGGTGTTCTTTCTAAGGACTAAAGAAGAAACATCTCATGTGCTGAAAGACTTCATCACCCTCGTTGAAAATCAGTTGAACAAGAAGGTTAAGGGAATTCGGTGTGATAAAGGGACAGAGTTCAAAAACGCTATTCTTATAGAACTCTGTAGGTCTAAAGGGATAAAGAGAGACTATAGCAATCCAAGAACCCCACAACAAAATGGGGTAGCTAAAAGAAAGAATAGGACCTTGATAGAGGCTGCAAGATCAATGCTTGCAGACTCTAAATTGCCCACTATGTTCTGGACTGAAGCTATTGGCACAGCTTGCTATGTGCTAAACAGAGTATCCATTACTAGACCTCACCTCAAAACACCATATGAACTTCTCTTTGGGAAGGTTCCAGCCATTCATTACCTCAAACCTTTTGGTTGTCAAGTGACCATTCTAAACACCAGTGATCCGTTGGGGAAGTTTGATGAGAAAGCTGATGAGGGATATATTGTGGGTTTTTCAGCTCATAGCAAGGCGTACAGAGTATATAATCTATCTGCCAAGAAGATAGAGGAGACTTTGAACCTGAGATACATGGAAGATAAGCCCAATGTTCAAGGACATGGTTATGTGTGGTCTTTTGACCTTGACTACTTAACTGATTATTTGGGTTATACTAGACATATGGCTAACCAAAGTGCAGGTTCTCAAGAGTCTCCCACTAACAATGCAGGCACCTTGGATGCTGACTCTGAAAGTGAATTTGAAGATGATGAACAACCTATACTTGTGCCTTCTTTCTCCCCTAACAATGTTGCAGGTAACACTTCTAGAGATACTTCTGCTGAGTGTTAAGATGAATCACACTATGCTGAGGACCTTGCTAGACTTCAGACTCAAGAGTTTGTAGCTAAGCTTGAAGCTGAGAAGGTGAATGGGGAGCTTGCAAATGAGGCTGTCAGTGGAAACCACATTTCTGCTGACACGATGCAGTCTCTCCATCGTCATCAAATCTGCAAAGCTCGACTGCTTCTACTCCTATTCCTACTAGAGTGTCCACAGACTTTGGTGAACCATATACTCGCTTTCCAAGACCTTCAGATCTTGGAAATCATCAACCCAAATCTGGCATTTTCACCTCACCTTCCTATGACACAACTTTTGTACCAACTGTATCTAATCTTGAACCTACCATTGAAGTCAACCCCACTGCTACTAAAAGAATCAACATAACTCACCCTCAATCCAATATTATTGGTGACATTCTAGCTCCTGTTAGAACTCGAAGGGCTATCTCTAGTCCTAAATTTGGACAGGTTGCTTTTCTCTCTTATGTCTCAAATAAGCAAAGAGACAATCACACAGACTTCAAGCATTGTCTGTTTGCGTGTCACTCAAGCTCTTGAAGACTCAAGTTGGATTGAGGCAATGCAAGACGAAATGCAACAGTTTCAAAACCAACAAGTTTGGATCTTGGTACCATTACCAGATGGCAAATATGCTATTGGAACTAAATGGATTCTAAAGAACAAAAGAGATGCAAGGGGTGTGGTTATTAAAAACAAAGCAAGATTAGTAGCTCAAGGTTACAGGCAAGAGGAAGGGATTGATTATGATGAAGTGTTTGCACCTGTTTCTAGACTAGAGGCTATTCGAATTTTCTTGGCCTATGCATCCTACATGGGCTTCATGCTGTATCAGATGGATGTTAAAGGTGCTTTTCTGTATGGTGAGATAGAAGAGGCAGTTTATGTCACTCAACCCAAAGGATTTGAAGACCCAGATCATCCTAATCATGTTTACAAGGTCGTTAAAGCTCTCTATGGACTTCATCAGGCACCAAGGGCATGGTATGCTAGGCTTTCATCATTTCTGCAAGCATGGCTACGAAGAGGTGCCATTGATAAGACTCTTTTTCTGAAGAAGAACTCGACAGACATCATTCTTGTGCAAGTGTATGTGGATGACATCATTTTTGGATCCACTAAAGAAGCTTGGTGCAGGGAATTTGAGAATCTGATGAAGGGAGAATTTCAGATGAGTGCTATGGGGAGCTTACTTTATTTTGGGTCTCCAAGTTCAGAGAACAAGATGGGATATTTATCTGTCAAGATAAATATGTGAGGGACATGTTGAAGAAATTTGGTATGGAAGGTGTCGAATCACACAACACCTTATGAAGCTCCAAAAACGAAAACCAACAATGAACCAGATCTTCCTGTGAATGTTCATTTATAAAGATTTATGATTGGTTCATTAATGTATCTAACAGCTTCAAGGCCTGATATTACCTTTGCTGTGAGTGTCTGCTCTCGACATCAAGTCACTCCACTTACTTCCCATCTCTATGCAGTCAAGAAGATCTTTAAGTACCTCAAAGGCCAACCTCATTTAGGCCTTTGGTACCCAAAAGAGTCTCCTTTTAAGTTGGAAGCATATAGTGATAGTGATTATGCTGGTGCAAATCTGGATAGGAGATCTACAACTAGAGGCTGTCAATTCCTTGGAACGAGATTGATCTCTTGGCAGTGCAAGAAACAAACCATTGTGGCTACCTCCACTACTGAAGCAGAGTATGTTGCTGCTGCAAATTGCTGTGGACAGGTCCTTTGGATTCAAAACCAATTGCTGGATTATGGGTATAACTTCATGAACACAACTCTTTTTATTGATAATCAAAGTACCATATGCATTGTAAAAAATCCAGTCTTTCACAGTAGAACCAAACATATTGAAATCAGACACCACTTTATAAGAGATGCATATGAAAAACATTTGATAAATGTGGCTAAAATTCATACAGATGATAATGTGGCAGATCTGTTAACAAAAGCTTTTGATGGACCAAGGTTTCAACACCTTGTGGTCAATATTGGAATGCGTAACCCTTAACTGCAAAGTTTAAGGGGAGGCATAGGCCTCAGGGGAGGCATATGCCTCAGGGGATGATTTTGTTTGATTTATTTTGTTTGTTGTATTCTTAGTTAAAAAAAAAAAAAAAAAAAAAAAAAGGTTGATGGTTTTTAACTCACCAGATATACCTTGTGTATCTCAAAGAGTTGGCTAGTCCAAAGGGTACAGCTTTGGTAAAGACTCATCAAATCTGTTGATAGCTGTAATGATTTGCTCAAAATCATAGGTTCTGCAACCACCCATGCTTTATTGCTGAGTGTTTTATGGTCATCAATTCACCAAGGTATATTCCTTTTTGGAATCCAAGAATTGGCTAGCCCACAAGTATATGGCTTGTAGTAAAGGCAACAGAATCCATATTTGGTTATCAATTCACCAATTCTAAGAATTGACTAGTCCTGAGCAAACGGCTACAGGTAAAGACACATCAAACCCGTTTATATGGTTTCGGGTTTGCCAATAAATCAGATGGTTATCAATGTACCATAGTTTACGAACTTAAACATTTGGCTACTCCAGTAGTAATGGCTATTGGTAAAGAGACATCAAATCCATTATTTTCAAAGATTCACCTCTCTCAGGAGTTAACACACCTGGATGTGATGAGAATAGTATGCAACTAATGAGTTTTGATGTACCCTATGTCAATTGTTGCTGGAAAGACCTGGCGTTTCAAAGATTGGTCATCATAGAGATGAGCTTATTCTTGGTTCTTTGCTACTGATGTTTGAGAACAATCCTCTATTACTGCAGTCTCTAAGATCTTTCAAGGTTAGGAAACTGGAACTTAACCAAGTCAAATTCCAGTTTAGGGGAGGATTGTTGGGAATTATGCTAAGTAGGAATTCTGCATCATACTGCCGAAGGATTCTCTAAAGTAGAAGCGAATCTGCTGAAGAAGAGATTCTACTGAAGATTAAAAGCGTTGCCGTGTTTTTGCTGAAGGGTGGAAGCTGACTAGGATCAGCATGCGCTTTATTATTTAAATGCTAACCCATCATTATTCTTGAACTGCCCGAGGTTAGCATGGGTATTAATGTACTGCTCAATATTGTTTAGTGTTTAGTCATTAAATGCATGCTTGCATGTTTAGTCGATTGAGTAGTAATAGTTTAGGGTTCCTTGTCTATAAAAGGAACTTAATAGTTTGTAATACAAAACTCATACGAAACATAGAGTTTCAGTTAATAAAAAGATCCACAGAGGATCTAAGTGTTCTTAGTTATAACAGCTTGTATTCACATTCCGCTATAAAATATGGTTGTAGATATTTTCTATTAGTTTGCTTGTGATTACATAGGCAACACTAACGATCCACGAATGCTCAAGATCTGTCAAGGTCTGTGTGTTTTCAACAGTTGTAACACTTGATAGGCTTTCCTTGACCCTGAGCCAAGTTCCTTCCACGATTCTGATTACCCACATATGTTCCACCAACACCAGCGTTCCCATAACCAGCACCTACATTCCCTTGTTCATTGTGTGGAGGGTATGTATTTTGTCTTCCTTGCACGTTATGCACCACTATCTTTCTTTCTTTAACTGTAGCATGATTGTGAAGATTTGACGCAGTTCTGAGATGATTGTTGGTGTGTGGGATGAAATTCAAGTTTTGGTTGACCATAAGAGCCAGTTGATTGACAAGGTGTTCCATGAATGCTTCAGAATCAGGAGGCTTATACCCTGGATCTGGAATGATCTTATGGTTACCATTTCCAGTAGGTATGACTTGTGATGCTTTGGTAGTAATTCCTACATTAGTGTAGAATGCAGTTGAATCATTTGAAGAGCTTGCATCTCCAGCATTGGTCTTGAACTTTTCCACGATCATTCGCTCAAACGCAACACGTTTCTCATTTTGAAGTAAATAAGCATACAGTTGCTCATAATTGGTGTTCCTCAATCCATTGTTAAGTTTTACTGCAGTGACAAATTTGTGCCATTCGGGATTCATGTTGTTCACAAATTTTGAATTTATCTGGATATATGGCATTGTCATTTTGATATTCCTCATATCATTCACAAGCTTGTGTAATCTGACATGATATTCAGTCACACTTTCCCCTGGTATCATTTTGAAGTTCTCAAAGTCATCATACAGCTGAGACTCCCTATCTTCCTTAGTCAGTTCTGAACCAGACAGAAGCATTTTAACATTATCCAAAACCGCCTTAGCTTCAGTGTTGTGATTTATCAGCTTGTAAATGTCTTTAGGTACACCTTGGAGTATGATGTTTGAAGCCCTGATGTCTGCATCGTATCTCTTCTTCTCCTTATCAGTAAGTTCATCATATGTCTTTGGTCTATCCAATCCTAATATCATTGTACCATCAGCAGCAGTTTCCAGAACGTCTCTGATAGTCTCAACTTGATATGGTCCTTCATCAATTGACTTAAGGATGATAACCCCATTTTCCCTTCCTAAGCAATACAGTCTGATTCTTTGAGACCAAGAGTCATAATCGGTTCTATCAAGCATGGTAGGACAAGTATCAGATCCTGCAGCTTGAACATCATCAGCAACGGAAGACATGATTACAACACTGAGGCGTAGATCCTTAAGAATAGACTGAGGCTTACGCGTAAACAACAATTACGCGTAGACTAATAGTTTACGCGTATATTTTAGATGAAACTTCAGCTTATGCGTAGACTTAAAGGCTTAGAAGTAGAGACCTTATGCGTAAGGTTACCTTAGGCGTAAGATGATCTTATGCGTAAGAAGTTTACTCGTAAGCTTTTAGGCTTATGCGTAAAACTAGGGTTTTACCCACAAATCCTTTACACTTATACCAGTGTAAAAGATATACACAAGTCGAAGTGTTTTCAGGCTTATCCAAGCAAGAAAACACTGAGTAAACCAACAGATTTGAAGAACACTTGAAGAATACCTTATGCGTAGAATTAGGGTTTTCTTATGCGTAGGAAATACCAAAAACGCCAACACAAATTTTTATGCCCAACACTGTTTAGTAAACCAGATTGTAATGATGAAACAACATAAAAAACACCAAAACAATAATAAAGTTTAAGACTTGATGATTCAAACCACCTTTTACTCTTGCGCGTAGGAAAGTACACCCAAACCAAAACAAGCTTAAAAACTTATAAAAACACGTAAAGTTTGAAACTTTTTGCAAGAAACTGAAATTTTAACACTCAATAAACCTTAACCCATAAGAATATTGAGTTTTCAAGTGTAAAATCTAAAGCTTTAAGCTTATCAAAAGTATACCCGTTTAAAACCCACGCTTATAGCATAAACCCACGCGTAAAACAAAACAATAACTATAAAACCAAGAACATGAAAGATGGCTGATCAAACCATGGCTCTTGATACCATTTGTAACACATTGGTTTTCACAATCACATCATAAGCTTAATATGAGGCGTATGGTTTATAGTTTTAGAAAGAGAAAGTGGAGAGAATGGGAACCTTAGTGAGACAAAGAAAAATGAATTATGAAATCTCCAACCCTTTGCCTTGAAAGGCAAATGGTATTTATAGTTAAAAACATGACATGCCTCCTATGGGCTGTGGATCAAGCATACAGTGGGTAAATACCCGTCCGTCCTCCATGGTGTTACTAAACTAATTACTTACTAACTCTAGATAACTACGACTACGAGCTTTCTAAAGATTACATATACTTGAGGTGACCGACTATTTAATAATGGGATTCTCCAAATCATAACAACATATACCCAAAGACAAAGAAACTTATAACATCAAAGTAGCATATTAAGTCCGATATGCAGAGAATAACCCCGAAGTATACTTTTCTCTCCCCTGAAGAAAGTGTATGAAGCTCAAGAACCCGAAGTATCCAAATGTCCTTTCTATGGAGAATAACCGATAACATTGAAGTAGTAGGCTGAATCATTGATTATCTCTGCGGATGTCAACTCCGGAATAAGTGGTTATCACTGAATCACCGATTAAGCTCTCAAATGAAACAGCTGTACGTCCCAACGTACACAATCTCTCTCCCCTGATGATTGCGATAACATCAATATCATCACACACTTGTGTACCTCTTTTATCACCAGAAACTAACTCTTCCATCTCTTCCCCCACATATTTGGAATAAGAACACTAAACGCCATGAATCAAACCTTGAGTTTCTCTGCGGTAATGACATTTGTCTTCCCGGGATATCTTCAATCACTTAGAAGTATTAAGTTCATCAAGTTTACTCGCGTTTAGATGCGTGTCTCCTTCCCCCTTGCTGGTTTTGATACTTCAGATTGAGCAACACATTATAAGCCCTATATACTTGGAATCTTTTGAGAAGACCATATGAAATATTTGTGAGAATCAACTTGCTAAAGAATAATTGAGCAAATCTAATTAGGGATTAAATTTAACATTTCACTCTCCCCCCAATTAGTGCTCTCTCCTAAACTGACAATATTTATGATGAATGCTCGGAAACTGAAGAAGTCTTTAGATAATCAAATGCAACTCGTCTTTAGTCTTCTAACATGCAGCAGAAAATGTAAAATCGACTGTAGACTCGACCTTCTTCAAGATTGTCCGTTTGGGGAATAGAAAGTTAACATCTTATTCTCACCAAATGTATTCTTGTTAACTTACAAATAGCAAATCCCCTTAACTAAAATCCCTCCCAATCAAACAAGAACAGAAAGATGTTCATCAAGGAAATTAACCCCGCAACAAGAAGCACTTTGTCATTAATCATATCACCCCATGTGAAGATGTCAACAAACGGCTCTTAGAAGAAACTCCATGTAACGATGAGCCGATAAGAAGAAGCTCGGTTCTTACATGAGTTAGGAGCCGTATGACCATATATTTTCATATATAACTCAACATGTAGCAGTTTCACACTTCTTTTCCCCCCAACAATTGCATACGGAGTTGCCATTCTTGATTAACCAAGTGAGTATCATTCAAATGTAGTCTATTCACACTTCTCCCCCTCAAAGGTTGCATATGATGTTGCCATCGTCATTATAATTAAGCAAGTGGAATAAAATTACTAGCAACGGTAGTTTGGTTCACTTGATAATTGATCGCGCAAGGAAAAAGTATGAAGTATGTTGATGAGAATGGTCATAATTGAGAAGATTTCCCTTCTTCTGAAAATAAAGCGCACTGAAGCGTACACTTTTCCTTTCTTTAGAGAATGTGGCTTGAACTGTTGTGTTCAAACGTCATAAGAAGATTTCTCTTCTTCTTGAAGATAAAATGCACTGAAACATACACGTTTCTTTTCTTTAGAGTACGAGGCTTGAATAGTTGTGTTCAAACGTCATTATCTCTCTCTTTTCTATTACTCTTGGCAAACTTGTAATCAACCCCATTATCATTCAGTACGCTCTTTGTCTTGACAGCTGATGTAGAAAACCCAATATGATGAATTTGAGCCTGAAGTAAAATAACCTGAAGTCGTGACTTAAACTTGCACATAAGTAACAAAGAGCAGTGATGAGATTTCATGCCCTCATTGAATCCCTAACTACTCTATACTCTTCATCAAACCAACCATCAACTAGAAGAAGTACATCACCTCTTGAAAATCCACAATTTAATGTGACACTGAGCACTACAACGTAACTCCTTAAAGTGATAGTTATTTTGTGGTGGTAAAAGGAAAAAAGAAAAATCACCCAAAAATAACTAGATTTCCAAGTCTTCGTTTATGAAGATGTTAAAAGCTCGAACAAGGATCTCGAAGAATCTTCATCCAACCATCCCCGATACATTTAGATACTAAGTATACTTGCCCGTGAAATTTCACTTCAACCTCAAATAAACAATAACGAATTAACGCCGTTGTCACATCTTCTGTAACACCCCCAAAAATGGTTTGCAGCGGAAGAAAAAGTTTTTGGGATGCTACTCAGTTGGATCATAACACAAGTGAGAAATAATAGCTTTTTCGTAAAATATTTCATTTATTGTAGTAAAACAAAGTTTACAAAAGTTGAATTGTTGCGGAAAAATAGCTCATTAACAAAAGGTGGTCCCATTCAGAATCGAGTCATCTATGACCATGCCATGCCAATGCCCAAACGCCTCCAGAGTTAGCTATCGCCTTTTCATCCCGAAAATACATGCTAAAAAGTCAACACAATGGTTGAGTGAATTCATAGGTTTAGTAAATAAGCAGTTGATCACAAGATTTTCAAGTTTAAGATAAGCCATGGGCTACGCTTGTTATAACGCCCATAAAAGAAAGTTGATATTATTGCACTAAGCTCATGACACCAAACTAACTGCATACACCTAAATACTGGTGTAAGTAAATAAAATTGCCCCTCTGAGATGTAATAGCCAATTACATAGAGATATCAAATATAGTGCACCCCGGTTATTTCCGATAACCGAGTCTGGTCGTCGGTTCCCATAGTACTAGCCACAATATTTGCGTTCACTCGCAAGTGATTAATGGTTCATGATGTAGGGGACTTTTGGCAAACAACTTAGGTAGAGTCATAATATCAAGTGAACAAAGAAACAGCTTTCAAGCAATTGTGATCATAAAAGCAGTAGTAGCATGTATTCTCCCCAAGGAGTTTATAAAACAGTTAAAAGAGTAAAAGTGGGGCTATGAACTCACCTTGATACGAAGCAACACAAGAATCAAAACTAACAAGACTGTCATCAAAGAGCAAGCACAACCAAATCATGAAGGAAGGAACGTCGATATCCAAAGAGTACAAGTACAAAGGTACTATATCGTCATGACCTAATAGTATACGTATTATCTCAAAATACGTCTCAAAGAGTAAAATAATATAATATCCGAAAGACAACGTGTTTTAGTTTTCGTGGAATACTCGTATCAAAGATTTCAAAAATCCATTATTAATATCTCAAAAGTTTAGTTTTAACGTTTCGTGTGGTGGTAAGAAACATAGACTCGACATACAACTCACGCCAAAAATATACTAAAATGTAACTCACACCAAAGATTGTAACGCGCACCAAGACATAATATATATCCCAATATATTATGAGGAATAGTCAAGCCGAAATTGACCGAGACTCAAATTCATAAGACAATGACCAAAAGATGCCCAGACAATAAAGACACATAATTAATTCCCTAAATAAGTCAATTGGTAAGTTTCAGTATTTACCCATAATCCCAAATAGTTTGTACAAACATGTTTTATAATCAATGATAAGTTTGAATTTGGAAATTCAAACAATAAATGTTTTATCACTTAAAAGAACACTTGTTTAGAATTCTCGGTTTTTATAACGATAAAGGAGATTTGAAATTTAAAGTATAACTTAGAATGTTTCTACGAATTTCGGCATAACGCGTCCATTTATATGACATTCCCAAGTCATCGTGACTTTAAATAAATCAAGTTTGAATTTACATTATTTATAAATTTTTGTGTCGTTATCATTCACGTAATTATTAGCTTGAGTTTATTGAATAGTTTGTGAGTGTTCCGTGTCTAATATATTAAATTCCGTTAGAGTCTAATATATTATACCGTTAAGTCACAAAGTGTCCAATAAGTCCAATGTCCAATATCGCAAATCCAATAACAAATCCAAATGTTCAAATAAATGACCAAGTCCGACAATATTCAAATCCCATTAAGTATCCGAAACGTTAAACCTCAAGTTACAGCTACAATTTCCGAATCCATTAAGTACCAATTATCACAAGAGCTAAAACGAAGTTGGTTTGTAAATTCAATAGAAAAGGAAATGAGACACTATATCTGTTAAATAAAACTCTTTAACCAGTAGGCCAAACCCTATGTGGGCTTGCGAACGTGATTCATAACCAACACCTGAACACCCCTTTGCTGCTGTTGTGAACCAAGAACAACATTTACACCCTTATTCGCTTACATATGAACCAACAAGAAAGACCAACTACCAATTCGAGACTAACAAGGTAAAACTCAACCTGAACAAAACTGTGACTCGCACACAAACAATGATAGCAACAATATTATCATCAAGAACCCAAATCCAAACCCTTTTACCAACTGAGCACGAAACGAAACCAAAATGGGTCTAACCCGATAACGAAACAACAACATCGTGTTTTTGACCGACTTATATCCACGGAAACAAATATAAACAAAATCACATCATGAAAACTTAACAAAAAGTTTTAAAGGTTGACTCGGTCGCGTCAACTTGACTCAATCGAGTCAACTCGACTCGATTCATAACAAGCCACAATTATGTTTCCACCACACCTAATTAAAGGTTACCATTTATCAAAACGTTTTTATACCTCACGATGTTTGTAAAACATTTGTATTCATATTTTTACACACGAAAAGAACTAAAAACGTTTTAATCACAGTTTCATTCCACGAAACTACCACAACTCGTTTGTATAATCGTTTTAAACAAGAAATAAATGGTGACGAAGATGGATGTGGGTGTCGGCTTACCATAAAACGATAGAAAAGAGAGATAAATGGCGAGGGATACACGGCTGAGGAGCAGATTTACGGACCAAAACACAACAATCATCACCTGATCATGACCCGTTTCAAACTTATACCCGATCTTCTAAAACACGATTCAAGGTAGCGGCTACGATGGTGGAGAGGTGGTGGTAGGCTCTCGGTGGTGACCCCAACGACCTAGCATCTTTAATACTCGTTTTAGGCTAGAAACCCTAGATATTCGAATCTTGTTTTCAAGATCTAGGGCGCGTTTAAGGGATTTACAGCGCGTGTAATACATAGAAATGACCACAAGGACCAGATCTATATTTTAATATGGGAGGTTTATTTCTCCGGCGGCGCACTGCGGCGCGTGGACGGCGGCAGTGGTGGCCGGAGTAAAATTCCGGTGACCGGATATTAAGAGAGAGAGGTTAGTGTGAGAAAATGTGTATTAAAGTGAAGAGAGAGAGTGAAATGGGGTTTTTATACCCCCTGGAGGACCACTTTTGTCAATTTCCAAAGTTGAGGGAAGGGAGAGTGAAATATCATAGGGACCATTCTTGTAAAATTTAGTAAACACTTGTCAATATTCGGTTCGGGACGCATTCGGAGGAGTAGACGGACTCGAAAAATTACGAAACTAGCGCCATTGCTCACGAAATCATTTTTCCAATAAAAATGAGTATTTACTTGACTATTTTCTCACAATTAGAAATAGTAAACAAATCAAAATGATTGATAGGTTTATGGTTGTTCCGGTACGCGTTGTGTCTAAAATTTCACGTTTCGAGATAGCTTTCGCTTTCATGTCAAACGAGCACTGAAAAGTTGTAAATGAAAAACAGACGAATTTTATCGAAAACGAATATCTGAAAAAGTACGAGTGGTTACAGCACTTCCTCCTTAACGGAATCGTGTCCTCGCGATTCAATTCGAGTTATCCGTTAGATGTGAAAAGAGATAAGGATATTTTCTCAAGATTTCGTTTTCACGTTCCCAAGTGGATTCGGGACATTTCTTAAAGTTTCATTGATCAGTAAAGATAGGAAAACGACTCTGCTCAAGTCGCTTGATTTCGCGATTCACGATTTCGATAGGTTTCTCAAGACGCCTAGGCGCTCGTCGATATGGATATCTTCCAGCAAGGACAACAATTTCCTTCAACCGCGGGGCATTACCTCAAATTACGCACATGTAAACGGCATGAATAGCTAAGTTCTAGCGGTAGCTCAAGTCTCTAAGCCACTAGTCTAACTCTAGCAAGAGTCTTAACAAGGATCAACACAACAAAGATTAAACTTTCCACGTTTACTAAACGTATCACACAATCCATGGTGAGATTTTAAGCATAGCTTCGTCTCCAATCATGGAATCTCCAAGATTTCCATCATTTTCAATCACAGCCTTTTGACGATCCGCAAGCAATTTGCATTCTGCTTTTGATCTGAACAAATTCGTGGTAGAAAGTTGGGTAGGTAACGCTTTTGAGAAGTTTTAAAAAGTTTATGAGCATGATTCAGTTGTTAAGGTTATGCTTCTCGAAGGTGGGGTATATATAAAAAAAAAAAAATTAAATATAGAGCCTTAAAAATTTTAGGAGAGAACTTGATGTATGTAAAGAAAATTGCTAAATTTCAGCTTTTGTGATGAAAACTTGTTAAATAAGGTCTTAGGAGACAACATGGAATCGATTCCAAGTGGAAGGTTTTTATGTGAATTCAAAAGTTGTTTCTCAAAATAATTTCAAATACCTTAGCTTTTGTAGATGATGAATCAATTTTGTTTCTTAGCATGTTTTCAAAACAAGGCGCTTATTTTTACTCCGAAAATTTGGTTTATTTTCAAAAGAAAACATCGGTTATCCTTTAAAGTTTTTCAAGGGAGTAAATAGTTTATGAGGAAATTGCAGTAAAGTTTATGAAATGGTTCGTAAAACCACTTTATTGAGTAAGGAGAAAACATTTCTATTAAGATAAATCGTAGTTTGCGGTTTTGTGTTAAAGCAACACTTAGTAAGGTGATTGTTAAAACAGCTTACAAGGTAATAGAAAACGATTTATTTATTATTTATAGGGTAGTAGTGAAATCGTAATTAACCTTGTGATATTTTGGTAATACAACAATTCAGGTTGTAAGATAACTCGTGAAATAATTTGTAAAATAGCTTATAAGAAAACAATTTATTGTTTGTCCAATAGAAGAAGATTTCAGAGTTCAATTAATAGGGCAGTAGTAAAATACTTAGTACGGTAAAGGCAAAATGGTTTGTGAGGTAAGAGTACCAAGTTTTATGGTTTTAAATCAAATAGTGGCTAAAACAACTCACTAAAAGGGTAAAATAGTTTATAAGACCGTAATATAACTTGTAGGAAAATTTTGTAATATAGTTTACAAATTGATATCGTAATTGTTTGTTGTTTCATAAAATAGTAGTAAGGTAATTAATCGGTTTATTACTCTATAGAAAATAGTTAGCAAAGCATTAATAAGGTCATTGTTTATGAAGTATGAGTAAGCTTGTGAAATTTTTTGTTTAATGGCACAGTAATAAGGCTTTTTGTAAAATGACCATGAAATAGTCGGTAGAATAGTTGAAAGCAGTTTGCGTTAGACAACGACAAAGTTTATTATTCCATAAGAGGGTAGTAGGACGGACGCTAATATTTCTAAGGGATGAGTGGAAGATTAGGGATCTGTTTCCAGAAAAGTGGCTTGAGTTGCAAGTTGACTCCTCGGTATATTTTAGATCTTTTAGTCGCTCATTTATTATTTATTTTTAGCGAAGGGTTCCCTTTGTAGATGTCGAGGGGTGTTGTTCCTAGAATGGCTAGAGATGTAATCTGTTCATCGCTTGAGTAATGAGTTTTAGGGTAGATGTGACAATCGTTATCGCAATAGATGACGAGATTACTTCAATCTCAACGTATGAGAGAATAATGATAGGGTGGGGTTATGAAGACGTGGGTTGCAATGATCCAACAATAAAGGTTTAATGATCCAAAGAACGAAGACGATAATCGATGGGACGGAAAACGAAGACATGGCAATGTAGTAACCCAAAATAAGATCTAAACCTAGAGTAACGTCGTGTGGTAATTAAAATTTAGTTAGTCGCGCGTAATGTGCTAAGCAAGTCTAAATGGTAATTAGAATCATTAACTCGCATCATGCAACGCGTTTTGCCGGTTATGTATTGTCCGCCAAGAAATCTCATACATAACGTAGGCACGGGCGCGCGGAAGTGGTGGCGTAAAGTGGTCCATTTCAACATGGATCACCGTGATGTCCTTGCGCGAAGTGGTAGTGTGCATCATCTGCCATGCAAATCTCCATGCACGTTGCTAGTAAGATGTAGACGCGGAGGCGTAAGGTAGTAGTGTAAAATGGTCAGTTTAGAAAGAGGTAGTAATGAGAAAGGTGTTCCACTTAGGAGAAGAGTATTGTAGTGAGAAAATGTTGTGATGTCAGTGTGTGATGTTTAGGAGTAACCCTTTGTAACTCTTATGATGAACACACATGAAGATTTTTACCATTTTTAGAAGTCAATCAGGAGGTCAAGTGGACATACCACTATTATAACTACTTTCAGTATTGCAACATTCACCTTTGAGTCGGACATAGGTGATCGGCTATGTCCCATCCCTGGTTGAATATAGGTGATCAAGCTATATTCACCCGAGGTTCAATGAATCTTGCAATGCTTAACTTAGTTATACCAAGATACATGTCCTTATGTCTTTAAAGTTTCGTATGAAAGACCGAACAATTATTTCATTTATGTGGGGAGAAGGCGTAAGCGCGATGGTATGTAAACATACATATAAGTAAGGCAATCATAGCTGATAGTGAGACTAAATTGTCGGTAATAAAACACATATCTTATCAAAGATGACTTCAACGAGTCATAAGTGAGGCAATCATTTGGCGTGTGCATGTGGCGGTCATAGGATTAAGTTTTGTAAAAGTGGTTATAGTCTAGGTTTTGAAAATTTCCTAGTTCTCTATAACCAAGGCTCTGATGCCAACTGTAACACCCCCAAAAATGGTTTGCAGCGGAAGAAAAGTTTTTGGGATGCTACTCAGTTGGATCATAACACAAGTGAGAAATAATAGCTTTTTCGTAAAATATTTCATTTATTGTAGTAAAACAAAGTTTACAAAAGTTGAATTGTTGCGGAAAAATAGCTCATTAACAAAAGGTGGTCCCAATTCGTAAATCAGAGTCATCTATGACCATGCCATGCCAATGCCCAAAGCCCTCCAGAGTTAGCTATCGCCTTTTCATCCTGAATATACATGCTAAAAAGTCAACACAATGGTTGAGTGAATTCATAGGTTTAGTAAATAAGCAGTTGATCACAAGATTTTCAAGTTTAAGATAAGCCATGGGCTACGCTTGTTATACCCATAAAAGATAGTCGATATTATTGCACTAAGCTCATGACACCAAACTAACTGCATACACCTAAATAATCGGTGTAAGTAAATAAAAATTGCCCCTCTGAGATGTAATAGCCAATTACATAGAGATATCAAATATAGTGCGCCCAGGTTATTTCCGATAACCGAGTCGGGTCGTCGGGCCTCCCATAGTACTATCCACGATATTTGCATTCACTCGCAAGTGATTAATGGTTCATGATGTAGGGGACTTTTGGCAAACAACTTAGGCAGAGTCATAATATCAAGTGAACAAAGCAAACAGTTTTCAAGCAATTGTGATCATAAAAGCAAGAGTAGCATGTATTCTTCCCCAAGGAGTTTATAAAACAGTTAAAAGAGTAAAAGTGGGGCTATGAACTCACCTTGATACGAGCAACGCAAGAATCACAACTAACAAGACTGGCATCAAAGAGCAAGCACAACCAAATCATGAAGGAAGGAACGTCGATATCCAAAGAGTACAAGTACAAAGGTACTATATCGTCATGACCTAATAGTATACGTATTATCTCAAAATACGTCTCAAAGAGTAAAATAATATAATATCCGAAAGACAACGTGTTTTAGTTTTCGTGGAATACTCGTATCAAAGATTTCAAAAATCCATTATCAATATCTCAAAAGTTTAGTTTTAACGCCGGTGGTGGTAAGAAACATAGACTCGACATACAACTCACTCAAAAATATACTAAAATGTAACTCACACCAAAGATTGTAACGCGCACCAAGACAGAATATATATCCCAATATATTATGAGGAATAGTCAGTAAAATTGACCGAGACTCAAATTCATAAGACAATGACCAAAAGATGCCCAGACAATAAAGACACATAATTAATTCCCTAAATAAGTCAATTGGTAAGTTTCAGTATTTACCCATAATCCCAAATAGTTTGTACAAACATGTTTTATAATCAATGATAAGTTTGAATTTGGAAATTCAAACAATAAATGTTTTACCGCTTAAAAGAACACTTGTTTAGATTCTCGGGTTTATAACGATAAAAGAGATTTGAAATTTAAAGTATAACTTAGAATGTTTCTATGAATTTCGCATAACGCGTCCCATTTATATGACATTCCCAAGTCATCGTGACTTTAAATAAATCAAGTTTGAATTTACATTATTTATAAATTTTTGTGTCGTTATCATTCACGTAATTATTAGCTTGAGTTTATTGAATAGTTTGTGAGTGTTCCGTGTCTAATATATTAAATTCGATTAGAGTCTAATATATTATACCGTTAAGTCACAAAGTGTCCAATAAGTCCAATGTCCAATATCGCAAATCCAATAACAAATCCAAATGTTCAAATAAATGACCAAGTCCGACAATATTCAAATCCCATTAAGTATCCGAAACGTTAAACCTCAAGTTACAACTACAATTTCCGAATCCATTAAGTACCAATTATCACAAGAGCTAAAACGAAGTTGGTTTGTAAATTCAATAGCAAAGGAAATGAGACACTATATCTGTTAAATAAAACTCTTTAACCAAGAGGCCAAACCCTATGTGGGCTTGCGAACAGATTCATAACCAACACCTGAACACCCCTTTGCTGCTGTTGTGAACCAAGAACAACATTTACACCCTTATTCGCTTACATATGAACCAACAAGAAAGACCAACTACCAATTCGAGACTAACAAGGTAAAACTTAACCTGAACAAAACTGTGACTCGCACACAAACAATGATAGCAACAATATTATCATCAAGAACCCAAATCCAAACCCTTTTACCAACTGAGCACGAAACGAAACCAAAATGGGTCTAACCCGATAACGAAACAACAACATATTGTTTTTGACCGACTTATATCCACGGAAACAAATATAAACAAAATCACATCATGAAAACTTAACAAAAAGTTTTAAAGGTTGACTCGGTCGCGTCAACTTGACTCACTGAGTCAACTCGACTCAGATTCATAACAAGCCACAATTATGTTTCCACCACACGAATTAAAGGTTACCATTTATCAAAACATTTTATACCTCACAATATTTGTAAAACATTTGTATTCATATTTTTACACACGAAAAGAACTAAAAACGTTTTAATCACAGTTTCATTCCACGAAACTACCACAACTCGTTTGTATAATCGTTTTAAACAAGAAATAAATGGTGACGAAGATGGATGTGGGTGTCGGCTTACCATAAAACGATAGAAAAGAGAGATAAATGGCGAGGGATACACGGCTGAGGAGCAGATTTACGGACCAAAACATAACAATCATCACCTGATCATGACCCGTTTCAAACTTATACCCGATCTTCTAAAACACGATCTGCTGTAGCGCTACGATGGAGAGGTGGTGGTAGGCTCTCGTGGTGACCCCAACGACCTAGCGCCTTTAATACTCGTTTAGGCTAGAAACCCTAGATATTCGAATCTTGTTTTCAAGATCTAGGGCGTTTAAGGGATTTTACAGGCGTGTAATACATAGAAATGACCACAAGGACCAGATCTAAATTTTAATATGGGAGGTGTATTTCTCCGTGGCGAAGACTGGGCGCGTGGGCAACGGCGGCAAGGTGGGTCGGAGTAAAATTCCGGTGACCGGATATTGTAGAGAGAGGGAGGTTAGTGTGAGAAAATGTGTATTAAAGTGAAGAGAGAGAGTGAAATGGGGTTTTTATACCCCCTGGAGGACCACTTTTGTCAATTTCCAAAGTTGAGGGAAGGGAGAGTGAAATATCATAGGGACCATTCTTGTAAAATTTAGTAAACACTTGTTAATATTCGGTTCAGGACGCATTCGGAGGAGTAGACGGACTCGAAAAATTACGAAACTAGCGCCATTGCTCACGAAATCATTTTTCCAATAAAAATGAGTATTTACTTGACTATTTTCTCACAATTAGAAATAGTAAACAAATCAAAATGATTGATAGGTTTATGGTTGTTCCGGTACGCGTTGTGTCTAAAATTTCACGCCATGTTTGCGAGATAGCTTTCTTGTTTTCATGTCAAACGAGCACAGAAAAGTTGTAAATGAAAAACAGACGAATTTTATCGAAAACGAATATCTGGAAAAGTACGAGTGGTTACATCTTCTGGTTAAAATCTCAAATCTAGCCTCCTTTGACGTTTTAAGTGAAATATGATAACGGTTTCATCCCGACCTTGGTTAAAACCACATAACCCTTTAAAACTTTGAAATAACTAAAGTGCCATGAGTTGAATCCAAACAACCATCCAAGATACGAAGTACACCCTTTATCCCTTCTTCGAAGTAGAAACAGTAGCTCCAGCATCAGATAAGATCCCGAAATACACTTTCCTTTCTCCAGGATGGTTCCATCATTACGGGATTTTATAATTCTATGGTTTAAACCAAGAAATACTTTCTTTCGCAGGATTTTACAAAAACAAGAATAAACCGTAAGATAGATCCTGAAATGCACCTTTCTTTCACTGGGATGTTTTCATTGTTACGGGATTTTACAAATCTATGATTTAAACCAAGAAATAGTTTCTTTCGCGGGATTTTACAAAATCAAGACTAAACCGTAAACAATGTCAGCTTGAATGAGTTATGAAAAATTTGGTTTCGGTGAATATCTGTTTTAGGGGAACATGCAGTGGTTCATCAACGGTTCTTTCTCCAACATCAACAATTCTTTACTCATATGTAGAAAACTTCACAAACCATACAAAGTCGAGTAGTATACACTACTTCCCACTGAGGTTGACCGTAAAACATCAAAGTACACGTTTCTCCCCCATGATGTTTTCGAACTTTCGGAAGCATCATAACGTGTACGACCATTTTCACAAGAAGTTCTTGTCATAAGCCAACATCTTGAAAAATCATGAAAGACATTGAAGATTCTTGAAAGATTCTTGAAAGATTTTGCTTAGACTATGAAGTATCATTGACATTCTGTGACGTCGAATATCACATGGGAATTGCCGATCCCATCTCATCCAACAAACCCTTTGTTAAACACATCATTCACGAATTCTGTCGGTAATTGCTGTGACCATTTACTAAAGTAAATCCGATATACCAAACTTGAACATGAAGTAGAATTCCCCAGATTTGTTACTTAAGCTTGTACTAATCCTTGTGAAAAATAAACGGTGTACCCAATGTACAAAACTTCTTGACGTATCCTCAACTGCGTGAGACACTGAAGTCATAGTTACGTTGTGGGTTAAGCGGGAAAGAATCACAAACGTAACTAAATAGCCAAGTCTTTATCACACTCTATAAATGCCTAAACAAGTCATCTTCGCGGAAGGGTAGAAAGAAAGAAGAAAAAATAAGTAAACGCGCCTTGAAAATCTCACTGCAAATCCCATTGAGAAATATCGTACAAAAAATCCCGTAGTCAACTATGATCAATCATCAATTTAAGCCGCAACATAATATTCTGAGAAAATGAATAAACCAAAGTACCCAACAACTCTCATCATTAAATCTCATACTCAAGTATCATAATCAATTCCATGTCCCAAATCGCATCATCAACAGATCTCTTTTCAACAAATCACACATTATCCTAAGCTCATAAAATCTCAATACGCATTCCTAGTGTATCTGATCCAAATCCAATAGTAGGCAATCCATTAATCGATTCAAAGGCCCATGGAAAATAATACCCGATCCCATAGATTGATTAAGCATCTCAAATAAAAGCCCACATATTCTATCAAATGTAATTGGCCTATGACGAAAGTACCAGTTGAGACCCTATACGAATCCGTTTATCAGACAAATTTAATAACCCATGAAAAAAAATAAGCCCGATCACCAAAAGTTATAACACGTTTCAAATATGGCTTAATGTTAATCAACGGATTTGATCCCTATTAATTTATACAATCGGTCCATTTGATCCCCATTAGTACTTGGCACACGGAAAACCCACGAACCAAATCAGAAATCACCCTAATATTTCAGTATTTAATACAAGCCTTTTCACACTTTTAACCTAATCAGTATTATTCAACTACCCCTTTCTCCTGTTCATTCTCTTCGCATCCAAAGACATCAAACTCAGATCTATTACCCATTATTTCAACATCATATCTCTCAAATCTTTGAGTCTTAAACTTGTTTCTAATCTTTATCCTTTGCAGCCACAGGGATGGCTTGATGCAAGGAAAAAAAAAGATTCGTCTTCTAGGTCTTAACGAGACAGGTAAGAACTTAATTGATGATCGACTTAATTGTAGAGACCATAAGCAAAAAAGTAGGATTAAGAAAATAACGACAGATGTTATTACTCTTGTCCTCTAGATTCGTATAGAAAAAAGAGAGGTATTACATCTCATAGATCGATGAAGAGTCATCCTTATTCATGTTATAGGCCCTTGGTCTTGATATACTTTGAGTAGCACACGATTAACGATTAATCTGAGATCTCTTGGAGCCTTTTACTTATTCAGCTTCCTCCATTTTTCTTTTTCTTTTTTCGTTATTAAACATGTTTCATAAGATGTAGAGACTTGGAACCCTTTAATCTTCAGAAACCGAATCAAAAGAAAAGGGAAAGCATTTTTGCTTTAACCTTATCTTACATGTTTCAAACAAAAAAAACAAGGCTTTTATATGATCAATGATGTATTCGATTGTTTGTGAATAGATGTTTTAATTTCTATGTGATTGAAGAACCACACACAACTTTGATACTGAGATCAAGACTTGAGTGAATGCTTGAGCGAGACTTGTAATAACGTGATTGTGTTTTGATTATGTAACAGATGAGATTGTCGAGATTTGAGTCGAGTCTTGATATTTATTTCAATAGCAGTAATGAGATGATGATTTGATGAAATTGTTTTGATGACAATGTTTATGTTGATGTTTGTGGTGATACATGATATTAATGATGTCTTAGATTTAGATTGCATGATCTGTTGATATACTTGAATGTTGTTTTTTCACCTAAAACGCATCATGTTGAATGTACAAATCGCAACCATTAGACAAGACAAACCGCTAATTTTGAGTTGGCAAACCGCTTTTGACTTTTCAACAAAACGCTTTTGATTTTCTGTGACAAACTGCTTCATGGTTAACAAACCGCACAAAATTAAGTCATTTTAGCACAAACCGCTTTGTATTAAACCGCATATGAGTCTGTTAGGAATTAGAAATTCCCGGTATTAAAGAGTCGGTCACCTCAAGTATATGTAATCGTTAGAAGGCTCGTAGTCGTAGTTTTTTTTGGTTAGTAGTATTTAGTTAAGTAACACCGTGGAGGACGGACGGGTCTTTACCCACTGTATGCCTGATCCACAGCCCGTTGGGTGGCGATTTATGTAAGACTATAAATACTCTCTACCTCCCAAGGTAGAGAGTTGGAGCTCATAATAATATCTTTCACTTTCTCTCACTAAGTTCCCTAAACCTCTAACTTTCTCTCTCTAGAATTCCATTTATACGCCACTTTGTGTTATGGTTTGATGTGTAAGTGAAATCCAATATCCAACAAAGTCAAAACGCACTTGTAAGTTTATGCCAAACCGCAACCTGTACATTGAATCTGGACAAACAAACTACATTGTTGAACATGTCCTCAAACTGCATCTTTTGAGTGTGACAAACCGCATCGAAGGTACATTGAATCTGGACAATTTTAAAATGACAAACCGCATAGTTTTTTCTGTTCAAACCGCATACACTTTTGCTTATCAAACCGCATCCAAAGTAAGTATCAAACCGCAGTAGTATCTGTCTTTAGAACGCATCATTTCTGTGATAAACTGCATCTTAGAACATGACTACAAACTGTACTAACGACTCAGCATATTGAACCAGCAGATTCAGTATACTAAAACCATATATACTAAAACCAGCAGATTTACCAATAGTTTGAATATACTAAAACCAGTTATAAAACAAACATAAAATCAGCAGCAACGCATCAACAAAAATCAAAGCCGTACAAACATATCAAACCGCATACAAACCACATACAAACCGCTTCCAAGAAGACCACAGAAACCGCATACAAACAAGCACTCAAAAACCATACGAATCATCAAAAGACAACACAACCTGAGCTCTGGTACCAATTGTTGGATCATACATATTATGTTGTTTGATGATTCGGGTGGTCTAGGGTGGTGAAATATCAAGTAAGCCATGTTTAGAGAGTGAAAGAGTAAAGAGGGAGTTCTTGAGAGAGAAAGTAAAACAAAAAGAATGAAAGGTTAGATTAGAAGCTCCACCCCTTCCAAGGATGGAAAGGGTATTTATAGTTACAGACTACTTGTCCTCATGTCGGACTGTGGATCAGGTATACAGTGGCTAAAGACCCGTCCTTCCTCCACGGTGTTACTCTAAACTAATCTACGCTAATAACTAACTAATTAACTACTAAATAACGTAAATAGCGATATGTGTACGAGCTAACATATGCTAAACTATAATTGGGGTGACCAACACTTCCTTATGGAATTTCTAATTCCTAACCAAAAAAAAAAAAAAAAAAAAAAATCATCCTCAACCCCACCTTCTCGTCATATATTTCTTACTAGCATTCCTTATCCCATATAAAACGATATCAATCCCCGAGGCTTTCCCCATACTATACTACAACGATTAGGTTCACTGCCTAGAAGGTTGAAAAACTTGCTCGAAGAAAAGGAAGTTTCCTTGACCCCGAACTCGCCTTCCGCGCGCATGATTAACTAATTTAGTACTTTAGGCAACCTTTTCATTTTTAAATAATATATTGTACATTGTGGTCATTATTATTGTTTAGTACTTTAGTCCACCTTTTATATGTTATGTGGGCAACTAGTTTGGTAATTAGGGCATTTAGTTTAGTACTTTATGCAACTTTTTAATGTTTTAATAATATATTTTGCAGTGAGACCATTATTATTGTTTAGTACTTTAGGCCACGCTTTTAGATATAATCTAGGCAACAATTTTAGTTAATTGGGCAATTTCTTTTGTACTTTATGCAATCCTTTTAGATGTTGTGTGGGCAATGATATTTGCCTTTTTAGGGGTCAATATTTATCAAATTGTAGTATTAAAAATACCAAATATACGTACGTGAATTGAACAAACAAACCCTTTAGGAAAAAGCTTTAATAAGCAAATGATCCACAAAATACGATACGTGATACCGGGCAAGTGTTACCAGGGTCGTTTCCCAACGAGGTGTGAATAGAATGTTACGTTTCGGTTTGTTATTAAAACGCTTGAATTATCGGGATTTCTTTTAGCATTTTTTATTATGTTTCTATTTTTAAAATTAAGCTATGGAACAATCGGGAAAGTAATTATGGCAAGGGAAACCTAATTATACTAACAATAAGTAAACAATATACTATAAAATGCAATTAAAACTAGCCTTAGTGTTATCTAACTTAAGAACCGAAAACGGAAATGCACGCGTACTTAAAAAGTGAAATTAATGCAAATAAAGGCCTACGGGTGCGAAACTAATTTTCCAACGTATGAACAGAGAAAAGAAAATTTGAAATTTTTTTTTTTTTTTTTTTACTTTTAATTAATTTTTATGAATTTAAAACTAAATTATACTAATTAGATGTTTAAAACATTAAATAATTTTCAAAAATTCTAAAACTTTTTGTGAAATTATTTTATATAATAACTGAACTAAGAAAAATAAAAAATGTTAAAAAGCAGTTATGATAAGCATAAATAAGCAGTGTTAAAAACTGATAATAAATAAGCTATAATTGGTAAACTCTTTATTAAAGACTAAATTCTTTCACTAAATACTAATCAGTTAAGTTAGTTTAAGGGTTTAGTTAAGTGGTCGAGCAGTAAAGGGGGAGACCAGAGTTCGAATCCCTTGGCTTCCCCTTTTGAAAATATATATATATTTTTTTTACTTTTATGTTTTATAAAATCTATTAATAGTTAAAGAAATAGATTTTTAATAAAAACAACTTTTTTGAAAACCTCAAATAAGCTGAACACAGGGAATAATAGCAGCAGCTTATCACCCTAGTAATAAGCTTAAAACAAACAGCCTAATAGCAGACTAACTAGCGATGGCAACTAAAAAAAGGCTAAGTCTAAAAAACTGCATAACAACAAGAATAATTATAAAACTAAGCTAGGGAGGGGGAATAATAAACAGTTTAGCAGTTGTGGTCATAAACAAACAAGTAAATCCTAACAGCCACAAAAGGGCAAATCCAAACAGTCCCTAAATAAAACCTATTCCAAACTGACCTAAATCTATCCTAAGGCAACTACTACATTAGGGGGAGCAAAATTATAAAGAAAATAAGCCTACATATTCATTGTTCCTACTGCACTAAAGAGGTGCAGACCTGCTGCACAGTGAGAACATGCTTGGGGGGGGGGGTCTTTGTCAACTTAAAATTAAGCTACAAAATAAGCTAAAATTTCCAAGATAAGTTCATAAATTAACAGCCTATACTACTGACTACCAATAAGACTAAAAATTGAAGAAGCTAAACTACAAATAAGGTCATAAAGCTGCTGAGAAAAAAAAGGTGTGGGATAGATCAGTCACTAGTTTTAAGGACTTTTGACTCAGACTGGAAATTAAAGAACTAGGACTTAAAATTTTATCACAATAAACTTAAAACATAAAAACTACAAATTCTAAACTGATTTGAGAGTAAAATCAACCTCTAAAAATAACTTTTAAAAGCTTTTATCCAAAAACTATTAAGAAGAGTTGTTTAAAAACCAAAGAATTATGGAAATGTGACAAAGACTTAAAAACTTATTAAGACTACTAAAAAAGATTTAATATCTACTAATTTTGATAACCCAAAATAGGTCAAAACAGGTTTTGGGTGTAACTATCATGCAAACCCAAACACCCCTTTAAAAATAGAAAGCTGATTCTGGAACTCTTTTTGAGCTAAAAACTTAAATACCTCAGGTAAGAATTAATTTAGGTAAATAAATAAAGATGTGAAAACAGATTTTAAAGCAAGCGTAGATCATAGAACTTGAATAATAAAAAGGCAGTTTATAAGAAACTTAATTCTCATTAATTTAAAAAAGAGTACAAGACTTAAAATTAAAAGCTAAACTGAAATTACACTTTAAAATTAAAACATTACAGAAATTTAAAAGACAATAAAGAAAAATGGACTAGACAAAAATTCTAGACAACTTTTTACAACTCTTCAATAGTTCTATTTATACTAATAACTAAATTATGTCTTCTTTCTTCTTGTTGTGTTTCTTCAGAGAGATAAATGGAGAATTGTGCTTGTTGTGTGTTAGGAATTATTAAATTGTAATAGCTCATTGCTGCTGATGTAGTAGTTTTGGTTTCTGCTGGCAGGTATATAGTTCCTGCTGGTATAGTATTTATATGGTTTCTGCTGTTAATGCATCAGTTTCTTGCTTTTAGTTTTGTTTCTACGGATTATAGTAATAGTCAAACCTGTCTAAGTTTAGAAGTTTGTTAGAGAAAGGGATATGCATGAGAAATATTAGAAAGTGATAATGCTTGCATATCTCCTCTACACGTTTTCTAGTAAATGCCGATTAGGGTTTCTTGTAGTATAAAAGAAACTCACGGCTATGAAGAATGGACACCTTGAAAAACACTTTTAATAGTGAGTAATATAGGTCCATATAGGATCATTGTTATTTAGTTATTCTTCTTTAACTCTTTAGTTTATATTCTGCATAAACATCAGTTTATCATTAGAGTCTCTCTTGTAGTTTGCTTATGATTACATAAGTATTCTACCTACTCCAACCGGCTCAAAATATCTATCTAGGACTGATCCAACAAGTGGTATCAGAGCCTGGTGAGAGTCTCTGTAAAAGAAGAAACTTGTTAAACAAATCTCTTAAACCTTTATCCAATGACAGCATCCACATCAGATGATTCTTCAAACAACCAAGACAAATCACAAACACAGAATGTCCAACAAATTCTCACAACCTCTGTAACAGACAATAATGCAAAATTTCCTTATCTGAAGAAGGATGAATATGAGACGTGGGCCATGAAAATGGAGTACTAGATCACAAACAGTGATTACAATCTCTGGAACATCATTCTGAATGGAAACAGCAAGAAAAAGACAGTGAGAGATTCAAAAGGAAATGTCATAATTCTTCCCGCTTGATCTGTAGAAGAACATATTGTTGTTCAGAGGGAAACCAAGGAAAGAAAATTACTTCTTCAGTCTCTCCCAGAAGACCACATGGGTGATTTTCATCACCTAGATGATGCAAGGGACTTTTGGTTGGCAGTTAAAGCCAGATTTAGTGGGAATAACGAATCAAAGAAGATGAGGAAATCAATGCTGAAGCAGGAATTTCAAGAATTCAACATCTCTGAATCTGAAAGTTTGCATAATGGGTATGATAGGTTCTAGAAATTCTTGAGCCAACTGAATCAGCTACAGGCAAGACCAGATAATGAAGACTGCAATGTCAAGTTCTTAAAGGCATTGCCTTCCTCTTTGTCACAGGTATCCATCACTCTTAAGGCAAAGGGTGGTTTAGATTATTTGAACTTTGATGACCTATACAACAAACTCATGTCTCTTGAGATTGATATTAAAGGAGGCTCAAGCTATTCTGTGAATAACTCCACTGCTCCAACCCACTCAGAATTTGTTGGTACTACCAGTACTAATAATAAGATGACATATGCTGATATCCCAAGCTCATCATCATCAAACTCATATACCTCTGTTGTACCAAGATCACACTTAAATCCTTGTAATCTAGTTGAAGATGTTCTTCATTCTTTTGTTGATGAAAGTGAACCAAAACAGCAGCTAGCATATGAAGACTTTGAACAAATTGATAAGATGGATTTGGAAGAATTGGATATCAAATGGCAAATGGCAATGCTTTCAGTAAGGGTGAATAAATTGAAAAGAAGGCTGGTAGGAAGATTCAATTCAATCAGAAAGACTTAGCAAGGTTTGAAAAAAGGAAGGCTAAATGCTATAAATGCTCTCAACTGGGTCATTTTGCAACAGAATGCACTGGAAAGAAGTTAGGTGATAATGCTAGATACTCTGCATTCAAGGTTCACGAATTGAACTCAGAAGAGCCCAAAGCCTTGCTATCTATTGATTCTATGGTGAACTGGTCAGATCATGAGGTAGAAGATGAGGAAAGTAGTGCTACACTAACATTCAGTATTGTTTCAGATTGTGAAACACATGATGAGACAAAAGTAGTTGCAGAATTTGATCTAATGGGTGTCTCCTCTCAGGTACAAACTTGTCCTTTTAGTTGTCATGCTAAATATGCTAATCTTCAAAAATAATTTGATGACTTAGAAACTCAATATAAAGAGTATTATATACAAGTTCAAGCTTATAACAGTACTCTTCAAACTTTAGAAAAACAAAAGGCTTGGTACCAAACTAATTAGTTAGCTTATGAGGAAAAGATTAAGGTTTTGGAAAGAGATTTGGAAAACACTTATAACTTATTAAAATATTCTGAAAGTGTTAATGCTAAGGTGATTTTAGAAAGTCAGGACTTGCAGACTAAGCTAGATAATACTTTGTCCAGGTTCAATAAATGGAAAGAAACATATAAAAATCTAGCCAAGTTGATTAATAGCTCTATGTCTATAAGAACTAAGATTGGGTTGGGACATGGGACTATATATGGCCAAATGAAGTATATAACCCAGGTATGCCAAGTATTTTTGAGTCTACCCCTGATGATGTAGATCTTACAACTCCTGTTAAGTTTGTTAAAGAAGGAGGAATGAATGTTGTTTCCCCACCTATAACAGGGAAATTTAAGCCTACCTCCATCCGCACATACTTTGATGAATCATAAATGACCTATGACAAAAAGACAAATGACTTATCTGAAACTAAAAGTGAATCTAATGATTTTGTCTCTTGTTCTTTCAGTGATAAGTCTTCAGAACCCAACACCAATGACTTTGCCTCCTGTGACAGCCACACCCAAGTCTAATGACTTCTTTTCAAGAGTAGTTGATGATGAATCCAATTCAAAGACAGCTACTGTAGAAGACATTTCCATTCCTTTTTTTCCTAGTTTTACTTGTGATAGGATTTTGTGTAATAAGACAAGTCATGTTAAAAACAGTTCTTTTCGTAATAAATCATAGGATTTCATGAGAAAAGGATGAATGTGTATAGTGTCCAACAGGAATCTAGACTCTTGTGGAATAACATTGACAATATTGCCCCCTTTGTCCCTCAAAAAACGCACGTAAGGACTGGCAAAACTACCTTTCCTGCTGGTAGTGTAAATAGGCCATCACTTGTTTCTGCTGGTAGACATACTGGAATAGCACCAGTTCCTGCTGGTAATTCTTATCCTACTGGTAGAAGGAATTTCTCTCCAGTTCCTACTGGTTGGAGAAGAAGTGTTGCTAGACCACTGACTAGACCTACAAGCTCTTACTTTCAAAATTACTATAGGCCTATTACTTATGACTACATGGATATGAGGGGGGGAGGGGGGAAGATGGGCAACTGCTGTTAAGTCCTCAGTAGGTTGTTCTTGGAAACATAAAGGACCATTTTTAAAAAGGGGATCGAAGAACAATGGTGGATCTCATCAATCTACATGGTCTAGTTCTTACTGATCCACTAGGCAGACCTAAGTCAGTCATGACTTGGGTCTCCCAAAGAAACTAATGTTGTTGTATTTCTTTTCTTGTAGGATAATCCTCATAAAAATAAAGATTTAGGCATAGTTGATAGTGTCTGTTCTAGAAGCATGACAAGGAACAAAGACAGGTTGGATGACTTTGTGAAAATTAAAGGAGGTACTATGACCTTTGGAGGAGGAGATGGTAAGATAACTGGTAAAGGAACCTTTAGGACTTCCAAGCTGGATTTTGAGAATGTCTACTATGCGAAAGAGCTGCAAAATTTTAATTTATTCTCTGTTTCAAAAATTTGTGACAAGAAGAACAATGTCCTCTTCACTGGGACTGAATGTCTTGTGCTGTCTAAAGAATTCCAGTTTCCTGATGACAGACAGGTTGTTATTAGAGTTACAAGAAATCACAACCTCTACAGTTTCAATTTGAATGATCTCCAGTCTGAAGGTAATTTAGCTTGCTTGGTGGCAAAGGCATCCTTGGATGAATCTACAAAATGGCATAGGCGGATGGCTCATGTTAATTACAAAACCATCAACAAGCGGATAAAGCATGGATTGGTCAAAGGGCTCCCTTCCAAACTCTTCAGAAATGAGCATAACTGTGTTGCCTGCAACAAAGGAAAGCAACACAAGGCATCTTATAAGGCCATCACAGCTGTGAGCACCATAACTGCACCTCTCTAGCTACTTTATATTGATCTTTTTGGTCCTACTTCCATCAGGAGTATGGACCATAAGTACTACTGCCTGGTGATAACAGATGACTTTAGAAGGTTTTGTTGGGTTTTCTTTTTAGGTACTAAGGATGAAATCTATCATATTATTAAAGACTTTATTGCCTTAATTAAAAACCAGCTGACTAAAAAGGTTAAAACCATATGGTGTGACAATGGGAAAAAGTTTAAAAATTATCCATTAATAGAACTCTGTGGGTCAAAGAGGATTAAAAAGGACTACAGTAATGCTAGAACTCCACAATAAAATGGGGTTGCTGATTGAAAGAATAGAACCCTTATAGAAGCAGCAAGATCTATACTGGCTGATTCTAAGTTACCTACCATGTTTTGGACTGAAGCAGTTAGTACTGCTTGTTATGTTTTGAACAGGGTTTTGGACACTAGTCCTCACAACAAAACACCTCATCAACGTTTGTCTCGGAAGGTCCCAACATCAGTCACTTTAAACCTTTTGGATGTCATGTAACCATCGTTAACACTAGTGACCACTTGGGTAAATTTGAAGGGAAAGCAAATGAGGGGTTTATTGTTGGGTACTCTACACATAGTAAGGCTTACTGAGTCTACAATTTATCTGCTAAAAGGATAGAAGAGACACTCAATCTGAGATATCTTGAGGATAAACCTAATACTCAGGGTTTAAGTCATGCATGGTATTTTGACCTTGACTATCTGACTGATTCTTTAGGTTATACTCGTTTCAAAGCTAACCTTCTGCAGGTATATAGGATTCTCATATTAACAATGTAGGTACCCTAGAAGATGATTCAGACTTTGAGTGTGATGAACAATCCATTATTGTTCCTTCCTTTCCTTCTAACCCTTTTCAGGTACTGAGTTCAAAGATACTTCTGATGTGGGTGAAAGTTATGCAGAAGATCTTGTTAGGCTTCAAAGACAAGAACATGAGGCTAAGGATGCTGCTGACAAGCTTGGCTTTGAGTTTACAAAAGACACAGAGGAACTCCTGAGGCAAGCTACTATTGAAGCCCGCAGGAATATGGATTCTACTGGTAGTTCGTCCCTTCCTACTGGTAGTGTTCCACTTTTTGCTGGTCATCCGGATCCTGCTGGTTATGCATCACTTTCTCCTGCTGATGCATCTGTTCCTGCTGCTCCTAAGTCCATTCCTTCTGCTCACTCATTGGGTTTCACTGTTCCTCCTACAAGATATCATAGCCCGTCTGATCTTGGTAACTCACTCTCTTCAAGCTCTGAGATGGAAGATATTCATCATCACCCAAGTACAGGCATTTTCACCTCCTCCTCATATGATCATGACTTTAGTCCTACTGTCAATAACCTTGCACCCATTTTTTATGTCAAACCAATTGCTACTAAAAGAATCAACATTGTACACCCTCAATCCTTAATTCTTGGAGATCCCACTTCAATTGTTTAGACAAGGAGTGCAGTGAAGCAGACAAAGTATGGTGAAAGTGCTTTTGTCATCTATATTCATCAACAGCAATAGAAAAATCACACAAATTAGTAGCTCAAGGTCACAGGCAAGAGGAGGGTATTGATTATGATGAGGTATTTGCTCTAGTGGCAAGGGTTGAAGCCATTAGACTGTTTTTTGCTTTTGCCTCTTATATGGGTTCTTGGTATACCATATGGATGTGAAGAGTGCCTTCCTCTATGGGGAAATTAAAGAGGAAGTATATGTGACTCAACCAAAGGGATTTGTGGACCCTCAGAATTCTAAGCTGGTCTACAAAGTGGTCAAAGCACTCTATGGCCTTCATCAAGAACCCAGGGCATGGTATGCCAGATTATCTACCTTCCTATTGAAGCGTGGATACAGAAGAGGTACTATAGATAAGACACTATTCATCAAGAAAAAATCCAAGGATATCATCCTAGTCCAGGTTTATGTAGATGACATTATCTTTGGTTCCACAAAGGAGGCTTGGTGTAGGGAATTTGAGGTATTGATGAAACGTGAATTTGAGATGAGTGCTATGGGTGAGCTCACACTTTTCTTGGGCTTACAGGTCAAGTAAAAGTCTAATGGGATTTTTATTAGCCAAGACAAATATGTGCAAGACATACTTAAGAAGTTTGATTTGGAAAATTTGAGGACTGCTACAACTCCATATGAAGCTCCAAATCCTAAATCCAAGAATGAACCTGATGATGTTGTTAATGTTCATCTCTACATATCTATGATAGGTTCCCTTATGTATTAAACAGCTTCAAGACCTGATATCATGTTTGTTGTCAGTGCCTGTTCAAGACATCAAGTCACACCTTTAACTTCCAACTTGAATGCAGTCAAAAAAATCTTCAAGTATCTAAAAGGCCAACCTAAGCTGAGCCTTTGGTACCCAAGATATTATTCTTTTGTGTTGGAAGCTTATAGTGACAGTGATTATGTTGGTGCAAACCTTGATAGAAAGTCCAATACTGGGGGTTGATAGTTTATGGGTAGGAGGTTGATTTCATGGTAATGCAAGAAGCAGGCCATTATGGCTACATCTTCTATTGAAGCTGAATATGTTGTTGCTGCTAACTGTTGTGGCCAAGTACTTTGGATACAGAATCAACTGCTAGACTATGGGTTCAATTTCATGAACAAAAAAATATTTATTGATAACCAAAGTACAATTTGCATTGTTAAAAACCTAGTTTTTCACCAAAGAACAAAGCACATAGAAATTAAACACCATTTCGTTCGAGATGCTCATGAGAAACATCTTATTCAAGTGCTTAAAATTCACATTGATGATAATGTGGCTAATTTATTGACTAAAATTTTTGATGGCCCTGGGTTTAATTTTTTGGTGGTGAGCATTGGGTTGCTCAATCCCTGATTGCAGTGATTAAGGGGAGGCTTATTGTTGTATACTGATACTGACTGGGTTAATATTATGGCTAAGGTTGCAACAAACTCTTCTCTCACTCAGGAATTGTTTGGGGATTATGTGTAGAGGAGAACTTTCCTGCAAGGATGGTTGCATTAATGGAAAAGAAGAGGCAAGTTGTTGTTGAACGTATTGCTAAGGAGAAACGGGACAGGCCAATGTCTAAAGTTCAGCAAAGGGAGTATATGTGAAATTTTGTGAAAAATCAGAGTAGCTTTCTCTATGGCTCTGGGTGGACCATGACTCAAGCCAAGCGGTTACCTGATGCACAGCTAATGGCAGAATATGAGAAGCTTCCAAGGGCTCTTAAGAATGCTCAGATCTTGACATTTAGGAAGACTTTGGCCGGATCAAAGCCTACTTTTGATGAACCCTCTCCCAAGAGGCTTAAGCTTTCTGCACTTGATGACTCCTCTATTTCTTCTGAGGTTGCTGCTGGTTCTTCTCCACAGGATGGGTCTATTCAACCTCCTACTGATGCCACCTTTTCTACTGAGGAATTGGTTGCTGCTGCTTCTATCCCTGCTGATCCATCGCCAGAGGACACATATGTTCCTAGTCATACCTCACAAGAAGCACCATCTGTTTCTTCTTGTGACACACCTTCTATTCCTGCTGCTGTACCACCATCTATTTCTACTGCTCCCACACCAGAAGAACCATCTACCACTGATGCTGCTGGCAATCTTTCTATTCCTGCTAGTACCACCATTCCTGCTGTTACTTCTGTAGAGACACCTCGGGTTCCCATACCTTCTGCTTCTCCACCAGATATCTCTTCCCCAAACTCTTTAGGGAAGCGCATAAAGTCTATGGCTAAAAAGCATGCTCCTAAGCCAATTGAGGATTTAGATGATCAGGGCTTTCATTAAGTTTAATTTTCAGAGTGACCCTGATGACGATCCCCTTATTCTTTGGGCTGCTATAGCTGCATGGGAGGTTGTTTCTACCCATTTGGGAGAGGTTAATGCCATAGACAGAGTTGATGGTGTCACCAAGTACATTACCTTTCTTAGGGAAATTTTGAATATGGTGGATAGACAAGACTTGATCTTACTGTATGTCATGGTGGTTAATCATTATGCATCTTCTAATGCTACCGGGGTTGGTCTCCTGCTTTGCGGCGATTTTAACTTCTTGGTAGATTCTCTTGAAGGTGGTGATGGTTATCCAGTTTGGTCGAACCAACAGCTTTGGCAAGTGAGGAGTTGGAGGCTATACACTTTCTCCAATGTTCATGTATTGGAGACTATGACTGCAGAAGTGTTGTATATGTTTGTGGACATGCCATATCCTCTGTCTGTCAGGCTTATGGAAATGATGCTTAAGCACAAGTTGGAGATTGAAAAGACGGTTGTTGGCAATGACCTGACTACTACTGAGCAGTTGGTTAGATTCATTAAGAATCAACTTGCTATTGCTCAAGTTCCTACTGCTACTTAGGTTCCTGCTGGTGAATAGTGGTATGTTGTACATCTTGTTGTATTCTTTTTGTTTATTTTCTTTTACTGCTTATATATTTAGTTTCATATTTAAAAAAAAACTAACCTAAATAAAATAGATTGTCTTTGCTACTGGAGTGCTATGTTTTCAGGTTTTGAGTGTTGGTTACCCACCACACAATAAATGGTGTTCAACTCACCATGTCTAACAGACAAGAAAGAGTTGACTCACCATGAGGGTACAAGTGTGATCCTCAAATCCATTGACAGTTGCTGGTTTACTCAAAATCAAATGGTTCTCAATGTACCATGGTCTGATACACCAAAACATTGGCTACTCCATGAGCAAACGGCTCTGGTAGAGAGAAATCAAATCCGTTGAAGGCTGACAATTTGCCAAAAATTGTATGGTGCTCAACTCACTATATCTGTGTAGATGAAGAGTTGGCTAGCCCACAAGTTCATGGCTTGTGGTAAAGGCAGTGGAAAACCATGGCTAGTCCTAAGTTAACGGCTTCAGGTAAAGACATATCAAATTCGTTGATGGTTGTGATTATTTGCCCAAAATCATTAGGGGTTTTCCAACTCACCAATGATTCACGTTCCAAGAGTTGGACTGGTTACTAGTTCATCAGGGTGATGGCATGATTTCACCAAAGGACTAGCTAGCCCAAGAGTGAGTAGCTACTTGGTAAAGGCTCATCAAATCTACGCTTGTTGCTGCTGGTTACTACTTATGTTGCTGCTGATGTCTTATGGTTGCTCTTTGCTTAAGTTTGTTGTTGCTGCAAGAGTTCATGTCTCAATCCTCAAGCTTTGGAAGCCCAGATCTATCTAGAAACTTGAAGTTAACCGCGTCAAATTCAAGTTTAGGGGAGGATTGTTAGGAATTATTATATTGTAATAGTTCATTGCTGCTGATGTAGTAGTTTTGGTTTCTGCTGGCAGGTATATAGTTCCTGCTGGTATAGTACTTATATGGTTTCTACTGTTAATGCAGACTGGTTTCTTGCTTTTAGTTTTGTTTCTACGGATTATAGTAATAGTCAAACCCGTCTAAGTTTAGAAGTTTGTTAGAGAAAGGTATATGCATGAGATATATTAGGAAGTGATAATTCTTGCATATCTCCTCTACACGTTTTCTAGTCAATGCTGATTAGGGTTTCTTGTAGTATAAAAGAAACTCATGGCTATGAAGAATGGATACCTTGAAAAACACATTTAATAGTTAGTAATATAGATCCATAGAGGATCATTGTTATTTGGTTATTCTTCTTTAACTCTTTTGTTTATATTCCGCATAAACGTCAGTTTATCATTTGAGTCTCTCTTGTAGTTTGCTTGTGATTACATAAGTATTCTACCTATTCCAACTGGCTCAAAAGAGCTATCTAGGACTGATCCAACATTGTGCTTCTTAGAACCTATCACAGCCCTTGATTTCTTGCCTTGGTCCCAAAGCTTAAACATCACAGCCATTGAATTGGAATTTCGATCTTTATACAATCACTTGGATTGCCAAGGTGGCATTAAACCCATGTGAAGATGTTCTTTGTCTGGTTCTACCATGGAGAGGGACAGGAAGAGAGAGGTGAAATTTAGCGGGTAAATGCATGTTTTGATTGTGGGTTTGACTTGTACTGAGTCAAGGTGGGAAAACGGGGATAAAGGGTTTTGGGTTAGTGGGTGGTTGGGTAATATGGGTTGGAAGGGTTCAAGTAGGTAATGAGAAGGGTTCAAGTGTTTTTTTGGATAGGGTTCATAAGGGGTTTTTGTGAGGGTTCAAATGGGTTAGTTTATTAATAAGGTTTAGGTAAAAAAAGATTTAGTTTTAAAGGTATTTTAGGTTTTTGTATTAGGTTTTTTTAAAAAGGGTTTTTAATTAAAAAATGGTTTCTAAAAAAAGTGTTTTAATAAAAAATGGTTTTTAATAAAAAAAAACTGGTTTTAAAAAGAAAGTTTAGGTTTAGGGGTAAAATAGGAATTTTGGTTTTTGTTAAAGGGTAAAATGGTAATTTAAGGTTTAGGTTAAAGGGAAAAATGTAATTTGGTTTAGGGTTGGGTTTTGAGTCCGTTTTCCCAAGCTCACTCAAAAAATGTGTCCCGGATCCAATAATATAGAAAACCACTCCCGGCTCCGTCCTTAATGCACTTTTTCCATTTCGAGCTCATTTTTGTCCGTTTTTGCCCTATTTTCCATCCTTTGTACCTAAAATACATAAAAAAACACTCCAAGGATATCTGCAACATAAATGGGTATATTAAAGTGTTTTTAGACATTTTTGTGGATTTTACAGGCTTAAAATGTTGAGTAAAATGCCACTCATCATCCCCCCATACTATCCATTGCTTGTCCCTAGCAATCTGATCAAATAAAGTAATGAAAGGATCAAGAATACCAAGAATACCCCGTTTTGACTTTTTATTGAATGCGGGAAATTTAAATAAGAAAATAATAAATAACATGCTTGATTTTCAAAACATGGCATCACGGAAAGGGATTCACACAAAACGGGCCTCTCCGGGGAATTGTAATCGTAATCCTCTTTTTGATACTCTCAAACCAAGCTTAAACTTATTGTAAAAACATTTTTTTAAAATGCCAACACTACTTATATTAATAATCTATGCAAGTCGAGACTTAACTTTTCGCTCCCACAATTTATAAAATTTGAGTGTACTCATTTTCAAAAGTTTGACCATTAAAATCGACCTTTGTTATGGTTGTTATCCATTTAAGTAAAATATTAATTCAACGGAAACTACAAAATTCTAAATATCGAAAGGGCCTTTTCCATGTGTCGGCTTTCTTCTCGGCACATCCCAAACTAGTTGGTTTTAGGTGACCAGGGTTTTGACACCTCACGGAGAATAGTACCAGAATCAGCGGGAATTTGTTTCCAAAGATTTACGAGGCTACCGTTAAGTTAATAATAAACCTAAATTGATATCAACCGACGATGATTTATAGATTCGAGATTCAAAGGTGAGATCACTCCATGTAGTGACTTTCTTCTCAGCTTGTCCTTTTAAGGAGGCTAGGTTTTCACCCTAGAGAATACAACAAACCTGGATTTGTTGCTAAAAAGATGAAAAGGACAACGATTTTATTTGGATTCTTCGATGAAAGTGACCTAGGGTATAAGCAGGAATGTGGTGATGTTGATTTTTGGGACCAAAAGGATAAGTGACGTGTGGGGTAAAAATGTTTTAGGTTTTGTCATGTTATGTCCCTCTACGTTTTGTCATACTACATGTTACAACTAAAAAAGTTGTATGTCTTTATAAAGTGTGGTTGCCCCAAAAAAAGTAAAGTTAAGAAAGGTACCTTTTTGCACCTTTATAAACCTCCCATTTGTGTCTCAATATTTTGCTAGTTTCCACAGCCTTCTAAAGTGCATTTCCTGTTTATTACGAGTTCCAGAACTTCAGCTACTACCCGATTAATTGGTGGCAAACTTGAATACTTTTGCAAATGTAGTCTTCGGCTAACAGTGAAGACTTCAACAACAAGGACAAACCCTGGTAAGCGATTTTTAAAATGTTCTATTTGTGATGTTTATCAGTTTTTGGATGATGATTGAATATTATAAAGATCTGGTGTATGGATTCTTTGAAAAGGAGAACGATCGAAGAATTCGGTGGATACTCAACACTTGCTTGATACTCTTGCTTTGGACAAGTCAATCTTGGAAAAAGAGTTGACTAATACAAAGTCAAAGTTGAAGTTGTATGATAGGTTCTTTTTTATTTTGTTAGGATCTTTCTCAGTTATTTGTGTTGGATTTGGTATGTTAATAGCCAAGTAATGTAATGGATTACTTATAGTTAATAATATACAATTTAGTTTTGGAGAAGTTGCAAGTTCTTTTTTTCACTATTAATTGTAAAGCACAGCAGAACACCAAAATATATAAGGGATAAATTACCATTACATAACGAAAGAAACAACATAGATTACATAAATTGGCGTAACAGATTCAGGATTAAATATATTGAATACATATTCAAGATTATAAAGGGTTCAAGTTGTAAATTACCAACAAACTTAAACTCTTTTCCCAAATTATGTGATGCATTATAGTTTTTTCTTTAAGTATAGAAAGGGTTTAATTGGATATGATAACTATTGTTGGGATTTAGACTTGTTGATGATGATGTTGTTACTGCTGCTCAAGTTGATTACTGTTGTTGTTGTAAACGTAGTACTGGTGATGAAATTTAATGAAAAATATGACAAGTATATTAAGACTGTCAGAATAAAGTTAACACTGCTAGTTCAGGTTAATATTGTCAGTGCCGAAGAGCAAATAATATAAGCCGTGTTGTTACTACAGGTTGTGTAAGGTTACTGCTGTTATTACAAATATAGTCCTGCTCAAGGTTACAACTGTCTGTGTACAATGTAGTACTGTTAGACTGGTAGAAGTAAATGAAGCTGGTTAAATGGGTAGGTTTGTGTGTAAATGTGGGTAGTTAATGCTCATTTACCTTATACTAAGAAAGTCAAACATGTTTACTTCAAAGTAGCCTGACCCTATATTTGACTACTCACAAGTTAATTGAAACTAGGTTAGAAAGAATGTATGTTACTCTTCAAGTAAATTCTCCTACCAACTAGTATGGCATACCATTCAAGTAAAATAGATGAAGAGAAAAAATATAGATGGTTATGATAATTGACTGTCTTATATAATACATCAATGGTATTCATTTGTTTATCACATCAAACAAGTTTCACCATGGCTGAAGAAAATAGGTGTCAAATGATATGCATTGATTGTTGGCTGGAAAGAGAAAACATGGTTGGATTGAACTTTGATGCAAGGCATCCACCTAATAGAGAAATTATGTGGTATTGTTGTCCAATTCATATTTATTAAAGTGGAAAGACTACTGATAGTGGTGTTGTTGCAGGTGGTCTTGTATGTGTAGATGTTAGAAGGGAAAACACAACTACAGCTGGTAGAGGTGGTGGTGTAGTGGGCCTACAGGTTGCAGCATCTACTAGAGGTGGTGGTTCAGTGAGTATAGGGGGTGGAAGTGGGACTATAACTAGACCTGATGAAATTCATGATTGTATGTCCACCCAACCTAGTGATATTAGTGATGATGAAAGTCAACCACTTGCAAGACAAATACCAAGTGAACTACCTGCAAGTCCAAGACCAAGTGAACAACCTGCAGTTCATATAGTAAGCGAATCACCTGCAAGTCATTGAACAAGTGAGCTACGACCTATTCATGTTATGTTCTATTTTATAATATATGTAACTGTTAGTTTGATATATTACAAAATTTTTAAAAACTGTAAATTCGAGTACATATTCTTTCATTATCAATTGTCCTTACCCTTTTTATCTGAGTCTTATGACTGGTGATGCTCATTCTTTTGCGTAGCTTTGTTGATGGCGGTCATCATTCTTGAGGAGTGCTTTTGCAGTTTTGCTTCTCTTCGCTCTTTCGGAAGTTTTGTTTTAATAGTTGTCCGTGGTAGTTTGCCTTATACATAGTAGTTGTGATTTCCTTTCTTGAAGAAATGTTCCGACCGGATTCGCTTTTGCTGAATTTGTCATTTTTCACTAACATCCCTAGCGCGGGTATTTTCCTTCTCTTCTGAGTTCCGAATCCTCCTTCTTTTCTGCTATCCGTTTCTTGAAGGAGTTTCGATCCCTTCTTCCCCTTAGGGTTGCTATATTCTCCTTGTGGGAATCCCTGAGAAGTTCGTGGGCTTGCAGCTGGTTCTCGAAAGGTCGTGGTGCTTCCCCTTGCCTGCTGCGTTTTTTTTTCATCAGCGGACTTGTCATGCTATGGGGTATACAGCAAGTTAGATAGGCCTTTCAAGAGGTTTCCTCTCTGAACCCACCCTGCTGTGCGGAAGTAGAAAGGCTTTTAGTGAGGTTGCTTCTCCATCGCACAACTTTTGTTTTATCCCGGCACCCACAAGCTGACCATTTGTTCCTTAAACCCAGTCTATCCAACCCGATATACCTGGATTAGTAGACGTACACTTGTTTGGGGAGCCGGGTTGTACAAATAGAGGAATGAAGGCATAGTTTTCATCCTCTGTTTGTTTGTCTTTCCTAGGGAAGTTTCTTGTTAATTAGGGGGCATTTTACGCATGGTGTTGTGCCCCACTTCCTTTTTTGTCCTTCCCCAGGGACCAAACTCTTCGCACATTCAATCACACCCCTCGACCCATTTCTCATGAGATAGTTCCTTCTTCCGCTTGGGATCCAACTCTTAGGAAGGAACTATATGCACTACCAAAATCTCAAAGGGTTAATGAGAGCTTTCCTGTTTTAACCTCTCATCTTTGGTATGCCCTAGGATCTCGGTATGTCCATGCAAACTTCAATGGACATGGGTTTTGGTGGTAGGAGTGTTGTGAACGGTCGCGGAGGCTGGTCATTAGTCGTAATTTTAGAACGACTAAGTGTTATTAGTTGTCACTTTAGAACATGCTTCTACTGACTCTGCCTTTGCCTTTATGTTTTTCTTTTGGGGGATAAAGGTTCAGGTAGTGTATGGGTTTTTTAGAAACGATGATGTGGTGGCCATGTGTTGTTGTTAGGGTCGGCCATATTCTCTTTTTACCATGCACCATCGTGTTCTTCTTCTGAATAACATCTTCAGCTTCTTTTTGGTTTCTCGAGAAATTTTTCTTTGCCTTATGTTGTATACTGGTATTTTTTCAAAGAAGAAGTAGTTCCTCTTTACTTTTTCTGCCCTTTCCTTTTTCTTTACCCCGCGTATTTATAGTGAGGATTTTACTGTTTTCACGTGCGTTGGCATTAATTTGGTTATATTTTATTGATAGGCACGTGCCTAGGATTTTACTGCTTCTGTTAGATTTGACATAACATTTCTCGGGAAGGAACGCAAATCTGTACTTGCAGATTTTCCCTTCTTTTTGAGCATTTGGATAAGGTTTATCCCTTTTTGCTCCCATCTCTACTTCACTTTCTGTAACACCCCCAATTTCGTGATACGCAACAGAATTCAAAATGGGTGTTACTTCATGGCACAGTAGTTATATAATAGAAAACGATCTTTAATTGACTCGTTTTAAAAGATTTATCATTCGAATATCAGAGTTTACAAAATGAGGTCCTAGTAGTTTCGTAGTTTATTAAATAAGGTTTCGAATGATAATAAAATTTATAGCCTTATTGAGTATCCGTGCTCCTCCGTGCCAGCCTCGTTCATTATGGACCTGAGATAAACATGCTAAAAGTGTCAACACAAAGGTTGGTGAGTTCATAGACTTTCTTGTAAATAAGTTGAAAAGTCTATAAAGAATGTTCACACAGCAAAGGCATTGTAAATCCACTCAGTTGCAAATCCCGCCCATACAAAACTTGCAACCTGTGTGTTCAAAATCCATTGCTAAAATACAATATGAGTAAGACGGTTGATTTCAATAGTTTTCAAGTTTGGGTGAATATATGTAATAAATACAAATATTGATAAAATGAGTAGTGGGTTACGTTGTTATACACCCATAATTTGTTCGTTTGTCAATCATAAAAGTAGTTCGTTTGTTTACCCTAACCGGGTCAATACAAAAGTAGTTTGTTTGTTTACCCTAACCGGGCCAAAGTTGAGTGAATTCATAGAGTTTGTAGAATAATCAGTTGAACACAAGTTTCAAGTTTAATAAATAGTGGGCTACGTTGGTATGCGCCCATAACAGAAACAATGGGCCATGTTGTTAGCACCCATAATCCAGTAGTTGCAGTACAATGTCATTACAGTACTGTGTTATTGCTCTAAGTTCATGACACGCAAACCTTAACAGTTGGACATCATAAAAACGATGTTAGTATAGACATCATAAAGATGCTGTCTGTAACAGTGCCCTCGGGCAGGAGCTTGCCATTCTCCCGTTTATTCTCAAATATAGTGCATTTGGTTACCTATTCGGCTAGCACAAATGGGACGTCAACTGCCAATAGATCTATTCACTATACTCGCGTTCACTCGCAAGTGATTAATGGTGCATGATATGAGGGACTTTTAGTGGCAAAAGTAGGCACTTATGCAATAACAATCAGGATAGCATACAGAAAAACACTTGTATTCATATTTGTAGCATGTATCTCTCCATGAGATAGAAAAACGTATAAAAGTGGATTCATGAACTCACAGTAATATGTAGAAGTTAAAATAGAGCAAGCAGTTGAGCATGTATCTCCCCCAAAAATAGTATAAAACAATTGAAAACGGGGCTATGAAACTCACCTTAGAGTGTAGTGACATAAGTAATGCAACGGTGTCAAATAAAGCATGACGATAAGGAATCGGCGTAACCTAATAGATATAAGATCGTGTCAAAACATGACACGCAGAAAATAATCGATTCGTATGAGTTTTCAAAAGATAATACGTTTTAGTTTTCGTGGAAGTTTCGTATCAACATTTGTAAAATGTTTAGTTTCGTCATTCGTGTGGTGGTATGAAATCACAGACTCGAAGTACAATTCACGCCAAAGCATAATATATATATATATATATATTATGAAATAAAAGAATAGACAAGATGTCTCAAGAAAACGAGTCACAAAAGTATTGACGGGTGAATTCTAGGCGAGAGGATAATGACAAGAAAATATGTCAAGAAGGCAGGTCAATTAATAGTTTCGGTATGACCCGTTCGCTTATAGGATGATAAAGAAGAGCGATATGAAAAAGTAAATCAAATGATCATGAGAAATGCATGGCATTGTACCGAGACTTAACCAAAGTATTTTTATTCTCCAAATGGGTGGACAACCTCCACTTATACCCAAATAAGCATCTAATAAATATTGCTTAACCATTTTAACTTTTACTAATTGATCACACTTTTATTTCTCAAGAATAGACGTAAAAATCATGTTGCTGAATTTTAGTCAACTTCACACCATCGTATCTCTTAACCTATAGAAGATTGAAGGATGGGGTTTTCACCCATGGAAATATACTTAAGTCTAGTTTCCAAAACATTAGGCCATCCAATCAAATCATTTACCAACCAACGGGAAATGAGTTTTTACCAACTATAACTCCAACCAGAAAGTTCGCTGAAATTCTAACACTTACGGTTTTGGTCATAAATACTATTCTATGAGGTGAGATCCATGCAAAACATGTATACTATAAAGAACAAATAAGTCAATCTCAACCATCCATCCACCTTTCATCTAATGGCTGAAATAAAGCCAAAAATAACAAAGAGAGGGCAAAATTGGCATTTTAGCTCATTTAATATAAAAACCCACTTTCCAGCTTTTTTAAAAAAACAACATATCTTGCAAACGGTAAATCTTCAAGCTACGAAGAATACACCATCGCGACGAGAATTAAATCATCATTCTATAGATATGCACTTTTATATACTTTCGACGAACTTTTCTTTCAAAATTTACGTCCAGAAAAATCCCACGGGATTCGTAAAAAAATCCCACATGATTGTAAAAAGAGGAACCTTTTTTTCAAAATTTTCATCCAGAAAAATCTCACGGGATTCGTAAAAAAATCCCACGGGATTCGTAAAAACACGAACTTTTTCTTTATTTAAATCACCAATGTCTTTTTCTTTATTTAAATCACCAATGTCTTCGGAAAAATCTCACGGGATTCGTATAAATCACCAATGTCTTTTTCTTTATTTAAAGTAAAGAAAACTAGAATCAAATACCAAATGAATTCATTTTGATTCATACCACTTGTGCGGCTGTAGTTTTCCATTTTGATTCATACCACTTCATAAAAAAAGCATTTCATTAATAAACCATTAATAGTTTCCACATACAAGATATACATCTTGATGCTTAGTAAATTAGCATGATGGTGCCATCAGATGCTCGTATCTCAACAAATGGTCCTTTAAGCAATAAGAAAAAGAAACTTAGAATCAAAGAAGGTGCCATGTTAGGAGTATGAAGAATTGTACAAGTGAATATTTTTAAGGTTGTGGATTGTTGTACCAACTTGGAGGTCCCAAATCATAACTTGCAGCTCATTTCAATCTATACTATCAAATACTACTTTGAACTATCTACATGTTAATACTAACTTACGACCATTTTTTAAGATGAATTCATACCGACCATTTGATGCTACAATAACATAACAACTATTTTTTTTTCAACATAACAATAATAACTGAACATAATATCCCCCCACTTGAGATGAACAATGGGAATTCGGGGGGTCTTCAATGATCTTGAGGAATAAGTTGTCGATGAAAGCGTGATTTCTGAACCTTTCCACTTGAACCTTGAACTTAGGCAAATGATGACTTCCCAATCACAAATAAAGACTACAGGGTAGGCTAACATGTATAGGTGTATCGAAACAATATATTGGGTTAAAAAAATGAAAGGAATGACTCAGATGGGTGTATCTAGGGGTATCTTGCACTAAAGGTGAGTGCAACAAAAGGGTTTCACATTGGGGTCGAGAAGTCGAGGTGACTAATCGATAGACACACAATGGTAGGCTATTTGGGTGATAATCCGATAATATTGCCTTCTAAAACTGAAAAGTCCAAATACATCGAGCTAACTCAACATACCTTGTCTATGGTCTCGAAATGATGCAAATGCCAAGTTCTAAAGTTTATAAGCTACCGACACACTTATAATTTGGTGGATTTGGGGTAAAATATTGGAAACGGATAAGGCAAATCTCACCATAATATATCAAGGGTTGTATGTGCTCGGCTAAGGTCTAATCTAGTTAGGTTAAGAAAAACATGTAAAAATTTTAAAAATAGCATAATTTTTCAAAATAAACTAGAAAAACGAGGGCAAAATAATGTTCAAGAGATAATTCTACTCCCGTCCCCCCACTTGAATTGTACAAAGTCCCTTTTGTACTAAGCATTAATAAAGGTGAAGAGAAGAGTAGAATTAGAGCGAGAACTTCCCTGAAATTTGCTCCATAAAGAAGGAAGGCCCACGAAAAAGAGACGTGCCTTCGTATAAACATCATGAACAAACTTCAATCCCTGAAATCACACTACCGACAAGCATAATTCTAAAAAGAATAAACGAAAAATGAAAAATGAAAAACAAACCTAACTCACTTTCGTTGGAAGCATGGTTGCATTTAGCATATGCAACAAGCCTTTTAAACCAGTTGGTGTCCCAAGTGGACGAGTGAAGTCTCGTGAGAGTTTACATGGAACACACCCACAAAGTTCATTTAAAATACTAATACAATGTTATTGTGTTTTAAAATGAAAGAGTTAAAGCAGAGGAAGGTTACGTCGTAACTCTTTTGAGGGAGTTACGCCGCAACTAGCAAAACCTGGCATAAGCTGCAAAGCGAGTGGTTACGGCGTAACCATAGAGATGGTATTATGCCGTAATTAGTTAATGCGTCAGGAATTGAGCTGCAAAAAGTTGGTTACGGCGTAATCACATAGATGAGTTACGCTATAACTCTGGTCAGATCAGCAATTACTTCCTCGTTTCCTGCAAAAATGGTTAGAAAACATAGAAACCCAACAGAAATGGAAATAAAAAAAAAAGAAAGGGATAATTCGGGTTGTCTCCCGAAAGAGCACTTTTCTTTATTTACGATTCTTTAAGTTAGACTCAAAGCCGCGGGGCTTCTATGGGGGCCTTTGGACTTGACCGACTTCCTTCACGTCAGTCATTAATTTGTTCCTGATCCACGCGACATTGGATGGTGTGCGGAGATATTCTCTGATTCCCATTTTCCGAACTTTGCAAAAATTTTCGTCCAGCCCGAGATGACATCTCGTGAATTCAAATATTTCCGCGAGAATTGGCGGATTTTCTTTATATTGGATCCCAAGGAGCTTGCATCTGCGTTGCTCATACTCCTCATCTTCAAGGTTAGTGACACTTGATTTATATTATGGCTCATGGTGGTCCATTATTCCCGTTTCGTTATAATTCTCAGTTTCAATTGAATCCTTTATACACCCGTTCTTGCAATCTTCTCTCGTGTTTATTTTTTCATCAATTGTTGAGTTACCCGTGTCTTGAGGAGTCACTTCATCAGGGTTATCGTCATTCAGGCAGTCCTTCCAAATTTTATTTTTAGTGGAAGTATCCACTTTTCCATATTTCATTTTTACCCAATCGTTAAACCTTCATCCTCCTGACCATTGTAACTCGGTTCGCTTATTATCAGTAGTTGAATACCACAAAAATTCATCTGCTCCTACTCTTTTGGCATTACTTCATCCATTACAGCTATCACCTTAAGGATCACACGAGGCCCAGGAATCCCCATCAACGGTCTTTATTATTTCGCACCAATGCTTTTTACAACCTGGCCCCTGATTTGTGGATATTGTTTCATGATTATTCTCGCAGGGTTTGCTGAGACAAAGATCAGTCCACATTTTTCTTTTATCATCATTGCTAACCTCCCCATATCTAATTCGTACCCAGACCTCGAATGTTATTTCCTTATCATTGGTTGAGGACCATAAGTACTTGCTGCTTTTTACTCTTTCCCTGTCGTGTCCCCCATCAAAGACGTCCAAGTAAGGGTTGCATGAAGGCCATAAATCATATCCTTTATCATGTCCAAATTTCGTTAGACTCGTTTTCTAAAGTTTTTGAGGTGTCATTGTGTTGTATTCCTCCTTTGTTGAATTCCTTGGATTTCCTGCCCTGCATGTTATGATCATTAGTAGCGTAGTGCTTGTGTATGATGGTGGGAGGAATAGTTTTGCTTTTTCCTTTTTTGATAACACAAACAGTTTCGACTGGGTGACATTTTATAATGTCATCCATATTCAGTGTAACCTTTCTATCGTTTATTTTTAAAGTGATGATTTTTTGAAAACATTAATCTTAGCACGAGCAGTAGCCTGAAGGGGTCTTCCCAAAATTAAAGGAATGTCGAGGTCTTCTTCCATGTCTAAAATAACAAAGTCTACAGGAAGAGTGAAATTATTAATTTTGATGAGCACATTCTCAACTATTCCTCTAGGTACGCTAACCGTTCTATCAGCCATCTCAATGGTCATGCAAAGGGGTTTGATTGGGCCGAGATTCAATCTTGTACACATTGAGAATGGCATGATACTAATACTAGCCCCTAGGTTAGCTAAGGCATTGATATTATGTAAATTATTAATAGAGCAAGGGAGAATGAAACTTCCTGGGTCCTTTTCCTTTTGAAGGTTTTGATTCATGATGACTGCAGAGCATCTGGCATTTAATTTTACTTCCTTTTCCGTAGCAGCTTTGATATTTGCCTATAATTCAACCTTTGGGAGACTCGTCTTGTTACACATGACTTCATCTTGTTTTTGCAATCCGGAGAGCTCCTCTTCATCGTATCTGAAAGGGGTATAGAGGGGTTTTCCATTCTTTGGAGTATATGGCATTACAGAAACTATCATCAAATGAATTGTCTTGATTAACATCATTTTCCACAATCAATTCTTTATTGTCTTCCATATTCTTATCTTTGTTCCAGGAGAGCGGTTCTGGTATCCTGGAATTTTTTGAACAATGCGTTCCTATCGGCTTGCCGCTTATTATCTTCTTCAAGATACTTATTTATTGATTCCTCGAGCAAAGAATGTATTGCCTTGAAGGAGTCTTGATAGAAGGATTTCCCTTCTCCATACATAATCTTCTCGACTCGGGGTTTTTTGTTATTCATAGGAAAATCTCCGACTTGGTCCCAATCTTCATTTTTATTGCATCCAATCCGAATAGCATGAACATTTTCCCGGAGCTTCTTCATATCTCTTCCAAGATTTTCCAGTTTGCTCGAAATGGTAGCAATGCTAATTGAACCTTTCTTAAAGCTTTGGTTGCTCCCTCCATCATGCTATTTTTTAGAGTGATGGGCAAGTTTCTGAATGGCTTCAAGGGCAAGGCTAGGAGTCATTTTTGGTATAGGTCCTTGATAGTCGAGCATCTGCCTTGTAGTTACGTTGATTCCTTTGTAAAAGATGTTGACCTTCTGCTGGTTGTTCAGATCATGTGTAGGACACTTGTAAAGGAGATCGTTGTATCTATCCCAGGCTTGATACAACATTTCATCGTCTTCTTGCTTGAAATTATGGATCTCCACAAGCTGGTTAGAAATCTTCGATGGCGGAAAATATCTCTGAATAAAGTGCTTCATAAGTAGAGCCCAAGTATTAATTGCCCCGGCGGGCAATCTTTCGATCCATCTTCTGGCAGCTCCAGTAAGAGTCATTGGGAATACCCTTAGCATAACAGCATCATGAGACATGCCCGGAATGTTGAAAAGGCTTCCGATGTATAGGACATTTTCAACGTGCTTATATGCATCATCGTCCCTGTTTCCTGAAAAAGGGTTAGCACGAAGCTCCTTCAAAAATTGGTCTTTGATTTCGAAATGGACATCCGCTCCAATTTCCAGTCTTACGAGACCCGGCCCTTGTTCTGATCTTGTCAATGCCAAATATTCCTCAAGAGTGAGGTCATCGATGTTAACAACTTCCATGGTACTTGAAAACTCTAATAATGATCGTGAGAATAATAGAAAAGTTTAAAACGAAATGAAAGGCTTAATATTAATCCTAATATAACTCCCCGGCAGCGGGGCCAAAAACTTGATGCAGGTTTTACTGACCAGGTTTTAATATTTATAAAGTCTCGTTATACCTATGGTCTACCCTAATGCACTAACGGGCAGTGTACCCGGTCACGTGTAGTGTAGTAATCGGTAAAGCCGAGGTCGTCCCAAGAGCTATGTGTGTTGGATTATTACTAAGTCTAGATGTCACAGATTAATAATGGTTTCGATAAGGAATTAATTAATTAAACTACTAAAGGAGAAAAAAGGCAGATAAAAGGTAAAAGGTAAATCAATAGAGCAGAGTGGTCCTAACCTAGTTAATCCTCCTAGCTAGTTATGTCTACGTCTACTTACTTCCAATTACTTCAGGTGGGGTCAAAGTTGAGAGGACATCATTTGGTCAATTCGCCCTAACCTATCACCAAAGATGCCACCACAGGAGAAGTCAGGTGTCCCCTCATAAGTCCTGTTGTTCCTGGTCCCCTAAGCTAAGTCATTAAGTACCGCTACATGCTAGATTCATAATAGTGAGTGCCCGGGCGTTAGCAACTTAAACACTCACCCCCTAATTCTTAAGTTCATCCAAACGGTAGGTGATCAGTTGGTCAAATCGCACAAGTAGAAAGGGTCGTCAGTTGGTCATATCTTACCCTTCCCGTCTCAGTCCGCTCACATAGGGTTAGTTGGTCATATCTCTTAGGCAATTGGCCTCTACCGCCATTCAAAACTACCGAACCAAGGGTGGCTACCAATAAACTATGCATGCATACACTTAGAAATAATTGTACGGAAGTAATGTAAATGCAAACAAAACAATTAAGGGATCATAACTAGGGCAGCACCAAGAGGTGCTTAGCTGCTCATATTAATCATACAAACCAATTCAATATTCAAAGGTACGAAATACATGAATTAAAAGTAAAGAAAATATAAAATACTAATGCTTATCGTAGGGGAGTGATTTCTCCCTTGGAGACAGCTCAGTATGCTCCTCTAGACCTGCCTTGAGCGTTTTCCCACGTTCTCTGGTTGTTGTGTGTGGAATGGGATGATTAGAAATGCTGGAATTTGTGGGGTATTTATAGGTCAGATCTGGGTTACGGCGTAACCATTACAAGAGTTACGCCCAAACCTTCAATTCCTTCGTATTTTGCACTAGATCTGCTAGTTACGGCGTAACCTTGTTAGTGGTTATGCCGTAATCTTCTATAAACTTGGTTACGCCGTAGTTGATGAAATAGTTATGGCGTAGTTATCAGTGGCATGGGCCCTCATTTGACCCAATATAGTTACGTCGTAGCCTTTGGGGAGAGTTACGCCGTAACCTTCTGATGAGTTGGTATTCTGAGTCACGCTTTAGTTACGGCGTAATGTGAGAGAAGAGTTACGCCGTAACTTCTTCAAAATCAGCATATTATGATAAGTCTTTAGATAATTCTCCAATTCCGCGTCTCTTTAGCTCCGATGCTCTTAATTTACCTGAAAGTGGAAAACAATGGAAAACAAGCGTAAATCCATATAAATGATATAAATCACAAGCATTATTTGGCGAAATTGACACTTAATATTCAAGACTATTTGATGTTATCATCAAGTAATTAATAATGCACATTAGGCCAAATGGAATTAATGAAGCTTGTCTAATACTCAAACCATTCCTGGATACAAGATACATATTTTGGGCAACTACTTTGAAATTTTGGGCAACTAAACCAGTTAGCTTTTATTTAGTTGCAAAGTCAAACAAAAGTTTTAGTCAAGTATGAATGGTCCACAAGTCTATAATATGGATGGGTTGGGAAAATGCATATTTAAATATGTTGTTTATATATATCAAATTTATGTTGTTTAGTTTTGGTTACATCAAGTAACATACATATGGTATTATTAGGTGTACATTTGGTATTTATTTGGTGTAATAATATAATCCTATATGTCACAATTCCCAAATTCCGGTCATTTCTTAAATTAAATATGCATCATATTAATTCATTCATGGCATGTGTTAGAGTTATTATTTTAGTTACTTTCAAAAATGATCTTACATTAGTTTATAAAACTATAATTTGAGTTTACCTAGTGTTTTAAATTTATTTGGTATGTTAAAGTTATATATTATTCGACGCTGGGAATGTATTTTTCACTTATTACATTCTACTTTGATCTATTAAAATTTACTTTCACCTAAAATTTCCTTAAACACTAAGGTATAGTTATGTAAAACAAAAATCAAAAACCGGCCATAGAGGGATTGGCATTTATTGAATTGGTAGATTTTCCAAAATCTTCACTTCACTTCATTCTTCTAATAATGGAAGTAAGCAAAAACTTTATTCTAAAGGGTGGGAGGAGTTTAAACAATCTAGGATAAGGTTTTGAAATAAAAACCTAGGGTGTTTAGGTTAATCCTTGGTTCTATGTAAGCATCTCATATTTTTTTTTCATCTTACATATTCATTTCATACTCATCTCATCATTTTGAGCAAAAACATGCAAGACTTGTGTTGTTTATACCATTTTACATGATTTTTAGATATATATATATATAAGGTCATCCTATAATTATCCCCTTGGTATATGTTGGTCTTGATGATGTTTACTGACACCCTAAGAAGGTGTATGGTAGGATTAGATTAGCTTTGGAGTTGATTTGAAGGATTGGAATAGGTTTAGTACGAGAAAAACTATTTTATATATAAGAGGGTCTGTCCTTAAAATCATTTTCTGGAAAATCCGAATATAGACATAAATTATATTTAGAAAATATACTTTAAAACGAATTTAAAAGCGGACTATTTATGGATTTTACAAGTTTGACAAATATATAATTTTCTGAAAATTTTCAGCATACTATTTTAGTTTGTTGGGTCAAAAACGAGCCTTAAGCTGAAACTTGTAAGGACATCAAACGACTAAGATATACGTTTTCATAAACTTAACTATTATTTTTTAGGAGATAAGTGTTACAACTAAAATCACCATATTTAACCTCTATTATCTTTATGACCTTTATGAGAACTCCTGAACTGAAACTTCTAGATATCGATACAAACTTTCCAAAACCGTCGAGTTAGTTCTCTAACGGGCAGCTAGTTTTCCAAAGCCATTTTTGTCACTTTTATGAAAATTAAAATGACCTGATGATAATTTCACCATAAATCATTATAAAACCATTGTAGGATGAGATGTAAATACTTGTAAAGTGATTTTTGAGTGGTCTCAAAAGAGTATTTTGACGATGATAAGTATTATTTTCAAAACTCACAAATGGTAGATTATGGTGACTTATTGCATATCATATCATTCATAATAGTACATTTGATGTACCACTTTTGTCGTCACATCTATTCATCAAGTGAGTAATCACATCCCCTTTTTACCATTTTACTATATTTTTGGGGCTGAATGCATGAACTATACTTGAATTAACTTGATTCTTACTTTGTGAACTCTTTTGATTAGAACTTGTGAACTCGAATCAAATCCTTGAACTTAATTACGAAATTATGACTTATTTGAACTTATTGAATCGTACGTGTTATGACCTTGTCCTAAAGTCTCCTATGTTGATCACTATAAAGTCTCCCTTGTTGAACATCACTATAATTGAGTGTTCAGGTGTTCACAATAATTCGAAATGGTGGAGTGTTCTCAATAAATCAACAAAGAGTAATTACAAAGTCTCCCATGTTCATCCCTGAATTATTATATACGATATTGTGAACTATTATGACCGCTTATCTTTGGACCATTATACATACTACTTTTGTTTGTGAAACACCGTTGCAAGTTTTGTATGGCGGAACTTGGGCCGAGTGGATTTACAATGGACCTCATTTGGCTGTGCATGAGCATAAACTAGACGCTATATTTTGTGCAATGGGTTGTGTATTGCAAGTTGTATGGGCGGAACTATATACAATGCCTTTGCTTTGGGGAACTATTTTTCGATTTGGGTTGCTAAGCGTGTTTACTCACCAACTCTAGTTGACCCGTTTCTCTCATGCATTTGGTGATCGTTAGTAAGCAGTCTTGCATAATATACTTGTTTATTATGTAATAGAACTCAATGTTTTGGAAATTAAACTTTGTAATATATTTGTGATAAACACTAAATATTAATGTTGGTAATTATCTTTTGTTATTTGATGTTACACTAAATATAGTGGTAAAGTCAGTGTAGTTGGTTGTGGTAAACAATATTACATGGATAGTTTGTAAAACCAAAATTGGAGATCCACATAAGTAAGAAAAACTTTATTAATGAGGAATGGAGGTACTGAAATGATGGTGGTAGCTAGTGGCATGTACTTTATCTATTTATATCCACTAATTTAAAAGTTTAAGTATTGTAACAAAAGGCACAATGAAACTTGTGTCTAACAAATTAGGGGTTTGGTGTCTACCTCCAAACTTGGAGATATGGGCCAACTAAATCATAAACCTTATGTGTAGTTCAAAATTAAAAGCAATAAAGCTTTGTAGTTAAGTATGTATTGCCTATAATTGTATTATATAGGTATGTAAATTTGAGTTTAAATAGTCAAGATTTATGTTGTTTAAATGATGGTTAGGTGTACACTAGGTAATCATTTGATGTTACTAATATAGACATGTAAGTATGACTTGAATATTATGGCATCAATATAAGTAGGACAAAGCTTATTAATGATGAATAGATGTAAGGAAATGATGGTGGTAAATAGTGTCATGTACTTGAAGGCAACAAGTGTCCACAAATTTGAAAATAAAACTACTAAAACACAACCCCCAATAAACTTAAGGCAACAAGTAATATGTTATGGGGCAACTACAAAGAAACATTGGGCAACTAGGCACAAGCATGGTGTCTAGTCACAAATTAAAACAAATTAAAATTTTAATTATGTATGTGTTGTCCATAATTGTATTTATCTGTCTTGGTTAGGAAAAAGCACATTTTTATATTGATTTCTACATATGTTATTAACCTTGTTAATGTTGTCCATAACTGTATTATATGTGTTGGCTTGAAAAATGTAAATACAACCATATAAGAACACATAATAATATGGCTGTGTTATAATAACAAGATACCTGTAAGCATTCCCTAACACAGACTTACCAGTTTCGGGACTCGTAGTCACACGTGTCGCCGCTATCATAGAATGTTACCACTTACCACTCCCGTAGGTATGTTAAATTGGGCAAGACGCCAGTGTTTAATCATTTCATTGACAGGAATAAAAACCTAAAAGAAAACTGGCGGTATAATAAGGTGTAGTGACTTAACCTATAAAATGAATTAAATTGACGTTTTATTATTTGATCATGTTATATAAAAGAATGCAATTGTTGTGTTTGTCTATTCAAAAGTCATCTAATGAGATTAACATTGTTCACAGGTGGAATATGGATTGGAGTTTTGCAAGGAAATTGCTCAACTCCAATGTAACATTACTTTAAGGGTTGTTTGAGTTAACGAGACCTAGTAAACTGTAGCTATATAATTTGTGCTCTTAGGCATAACTTATTGCTGCTAAGCATAATGTTAGTGCCGCTAGTCCAAATTACGGCTGCTGTTGTTAATACTCATGAGTAGTAAAAGACTGACATGTTACAAGTGCTGTTCTTTGGAAAAAACATTACCAATGGAGGGTTTAAATCATTGGAAACGGCTTCATTCAAGGTTTTTTTTTACAAGTTCCTTTCATCAACTACCTGGTTATTGAATGAACTTAAAGCCTAAAAATTTCACCAAATGAAAAGTTAATGTATTACCTGTTCAACATCACTCCATAGCCTGGGATACCTCGTCCCATCTGCATAAAACATAGACATGCCATTTTGTAGAAGAATCTGAACAAAGTAACTACTAACCATTGCTCAGTTAGCATTCTGAGGTCTCACATGCCACATGTAGTCAACCCAGAGGTCTATATGCTGTGAATTTGCCTTAAATAAAAAACCATTTTAAGAAATGTTAAAACTCAAATATGAGGTAAAAAAAGTGAATAAAACTATCTATATAAACTCACCTCGTCGGTTAGCCAACCTTTTTGTTAGGTCACCATAATATGAATACACAAGTATGTTAAGATGTAATATAGAAAGAGAGATGAAGGAGAGACGGTCGGAACTTCACACATACACAAATGAGAAATGATTAAGCATAAAATGAAGAACCAACACCCTCCTAAGAGGGTTTACATAATATTTATAGGCAAGGGAGCTAGGGCAACACTTCTAGTCCCTCCCTTGTCTATTTTGGGCCTAAGCATAGGCTCATGGGCTTAGTACATAAGCCTAGCAGTTAATACAAACATATAAGCCTAACTAGCAACCTATTACATTATTAATGACCAACATTTGAATAGTAGTTACACGTAATCCCAACAATCTCCCCCTAAGGGTTGGTCATCAAATTAGAAGTGGTTGCTTGATGTCTTTCTAGCATTCTCCTTTCTTGTGAGTAGACATGCTTTGGATTCTTTGACTTTATGAACTTGACGTCTTTAGTATTCTTTGTTCATAGTTCTTTGTGGTTAGGGTGATCATATGTTGTTGTCTTCCATTCGTCAACTTCTTTGGTTAGGTGGCTCCACGTCTTTGTACACCATGCTCACACATCTTTTGACTTTGAATTCCAAATGTGATGTAGTTCTTGAGTCTTTCAACTTTGCAGATTCTTTGATTTTGATGAAGAATCATCTTTACTTTTGTGTTGCCTTTGAGTTTGAGAGAACTTCATGTGTTTGATGTTGGTATGAGCATGGGAGATGGTGCGGTCTTCCCTCCAGGTAACAATCATCAGTACATGAATGAATATGTTAGTGTAAAATACCAATCGATCACGGTTGACATTTCTAAAAGATTTGACCACTACGACTTTTTCTTGGTGAATGTCTAGATTCCTTTCACCTTAGTCAGACGAATTACATTGAATGTTCAAGTAATGACCCACATCTTTAGGACTCGATTCTTGAAAGGAATATCCATAGCGGGATTTCCAGCGCTTACAAGTTCGAATGTTGAGGGTGTTAACAACATAGTGTGAAAACACATCTCTAATTCTTAAAAAGGTTCTTCCTAAACTGGAGGCCCTCAAGTAGGCTAACACGATATACGAAAGTATATCTACAGTTCAGGTGAGTCGCTGAGGTACACGGAAGCATCACCTCATGACTGTAGACCGTTTGAGGCACACTAAGCGTAACCCACAAGGATTTACCGAAGTGACCTGCTTTCAGGGCTATTTGATGTTGACCCTGGCAGGAGTTTCCATTCAATAACTGAGGATCACAATTGTGAATCCCCTCATAAATGTTCTTGGCAGATTTCTAAGATTTGCGAAGGACTATAGAATGTGTCACTTGTGTCCTTATTGTTGAACAACAAGTGATGAAAAATCAAGTGTTCCTAAGAGATCCTTTAATGAATCTCGTGGCTCTAGACTCGATTAGTGCGCTTTGGTTTCCTATGCGGAGACTAGGGAGAGGGTCTTTTTCTTCAATACCAACGATCTCTAAGAGAAAGTCGATAGATTGCGTAGGGTTCCCTATGAGAATGAAACAAGCTCTTTTGAGAGAACTTGAGTGACTTAGAAGGTTTAGTGCAGTGTGTCACTGGGTTTATGATGACTTTGTCTTAAATACCGGTGTCATCTTTGTGACGAACAGTAGCATATGAGTTGAACCCGGTGTCTGCCCTAAATTGAATCACATGGAGGGCTATTTCTTTTCACCATTTTCTTTAACTTTTCTTTTTAATTCTTCAACTCCTTCTTTTTCCATTTCTCATATTCTCCTTTTTCAATCATACCTAAGGACTACTATTTTTTAACTATTGGTGATGTCCTTAGGTAGATCCCTCCGGATCTGGCGGATCATAGGACGTTTATTCCTAAACTTAGTCACCTTATAACTGCATGACTATCCTATGTTGCCATAAAACCATTCACTTGAAAATCTCTCAATGTGTTTATGAATAGAAACATGTTTTGAAACACTCTGATAGTTTCCTATTTTTAGAAATACTCCCCCTCCACATGTGCTTATGAGTTTTGACTTAAATCTGCACAGTGAGGGTAGAGCGCGCACTTTTGAATTGATCGAATCCTGATACACAATTCCCCACGAGACACGGTTATGTTGTATAGTTAAAGAGTTCCATTTTCAGCTTTTAGCTGACAACTAGCTCTAATAACTACCTTGAAGATGTGAACAAACCTTAAAAAGGTTGTGCAACCCGTCAAAATTCATGTCTATCAAGAGTTTCTCAAATTGGTACGATCTACTAAGACATGTTTTGAAGACAAGTCTTTTAGATTTTTGACATTTCAAAGCTCGTCAATTCATGGATTAAGTCGTAGCACTTTGAGAATCCATTTACTTTTCAACATATTTTGATCACGTATATTTTTCTCCCCCTCAAAAATGGCATATTGATGTCGTTTTTTATGAAATGTTGATTTGAAATATGACCATTCTGAGTGTTGTAGGAAGATTGCCACAAGAACTTTTCATTTAAACTAAATTGTTTGCAAATACTCCCCCACAACAAGTGGTATTAGCTTTTGAGGTTTTGAAATACGAAAGGGAATACTTGTTCTTTTGAGCAAAATTATGAAAATATTGAAAGTGTGATTAATTTAACTCAAAAGTAAGAAGCTTTCGCTCCTTATATTAGGATTGTGGCACTGAAGCGTACCACAGGGTCCTTCCTTTACAAGTACGGGTTGTACACAGATATGTGAGTACAAACCATTCAAGAAAAAAAAAGTATACGAATAATCATCTAACCATGGAAATTTACACCTTTATGGCCCAGGATTACCAAGAAATGCTTCAATATCATCAGTGAGCCTAAGAGTTTCGACAGAATGAAACCATCTTGTTAGATCCTACAAAACATCTTCAATTTATAAGTTTGACATAGTAATATCAGTAACCAAATATATTGACAAATTTGTAAAAAGTATCACAATACCTCCACCCAAGGTTTAACTCTTTTAAGCTCCTCAGCAATAGTTGGGTCATTCATGTTAGGACCGTGTCTTTTTATTTTAAGCCGTTTAACTTTTAGATTGTTTTGTGGCGAAAGAGGTTCAATGTGAATCTTCTTGGCGGGTGCTAACCGACTAAAGCCTTTTTAAAATGAGAGGAATTCATAAACAATAGTCGTTTTTTCTTCTTCTCCTCCTCCAACTTCAACATCTCACCTTCTTCCAACCGCAACCTATTAGCCTCTTCTAGCCTTAACATGCTAGCCTCTGCATTGATCTTCTTGTTAGGTCACCATAATATAACACAAGCATCAATATGTTAGAAATAAAGATGAGATAGGCCGGTTGAACACACTAACACACACATGAATATAAAGGAGAGAAAGTCATGCGTATGATATATGATAATGTGAACAACCAACCTTAAAATGAAGGTTTACATGTGCTTATATAGGGAAAGGAACTAGGGCAACACACCAAGTTCCCTTCCTTCCTTATTGGATATAGGCCAAGGCTTATGGGCTTTCTACATAAGCCTTGCCTTTAATACAAACATAAAAGCCTAATTAAGCAACCTATTACATGTTAATTACAAACACTTGAAATATAGTTTAGGAGTGATTCCAACAATCTCCCCCTAAGTGTTGCTAATTAATGACTTAAGTAATCTTTAAACGTTGTTGGTGCTGATGTAATAATTGCTTTGACGTCTTCTAACATTCTTCTTTCTTGTGAGAATAAGTGTCTTGATTCTAACAATCTCCCCAGTGTGAGGATCTTGTTTTCTTTGAAGTTTATTCGCTCAGGAAACCAATAATAGAAGTTTGTAGTATTTGGGTAACTCAAACGTGTTAGGTTTGAGTCCCGTGATCGTTCCGAACGAGGGATGAATGGAATTTTCAACTCTCGTCCCGATTTTTGTGATTTGGGTAAAAGGATAATTTAGGAATTTCTAATCTACGGTTCAAGGGAAATTAAATGGGAATCAAATCTATGGGGAAAACCTAAGAATTATGGCTAATAACGCAAATCTACGCTAAAGTGCAATTACGGGAATAAATGAAACGCGAATTAAAATGCAACTACGTCTAAATTAAATCCTAAAAATGATCTAAAATTAATTTTATACTAAAAATGACATTTTAAAACTATTTAAGAATTAGAACTAATTTTTAAGATTTTTCTTTTATTTATTTGAATTAAAAACGAATTTTTTACTTTTAAAACTAATTTAAAAATATTAAAAATTGTGAAAATTATGCAACAATTTTTTAAAAATATAAAATAACTCAAAAGACTTTTCAAAACTAATTTTGTATTTTTCTGATGATTTTTCTAATTTCTATGAATTAAAAACTATTTAAAACTAATTTAAATGCTAAAAATTATAAATTTAACTAGGAAAAATCTGGAAAAATTATTTTTTTGCTTTTTATATTTATCTTAATCTATGAAAATTGAAAAATTATTTTTTTGAAGCTTTTCTGATTTATTTGTATTAAAAAGTAATTAAAAAGCCTAGAAAATGAAATTAAATGTAGAAAAATAGCAAAAGACCATGGAAAATTATGAAAACTTCCATAATATAATAAAATACTGCTGAGAATCAAGTGAAAATAACAGAAACAACTAATGATCACAAGAGATATGAAATGGGCACACAACTGATGTAATAAGCTAAGTGTAACAAGGTATAAGCTATCTAGAAGCTACCATAAGCTAACTAAGCCTAAAACTAACCTATACTATCCAAGATAAAGCTTCAGCAACATATTTGAACTTAAAAAGCACAAGCTAGAGGGAAGTTAAGCACAAAACAGGTTTCCAAAACCAAATCCAAACAGCCCTACATGCCCTACTTTAAGCTCATGTAACTGCTTATCAAATAAGCTAAACTGAAAACCAGAAATAAGGAACTCAAGACCACCAAGCAAAGGTCTGCTAAACCAAATTTGGGACCCTAATTAGCTAAAATGAACCTTGTGCAAGGGCTGCAAATGGCCAGGTTCACACTCAGTTATTGCTGAGTGTGAACAGGGCATATGGGGGCTAATAGAGCAGCTTGTTTCAAGCTTAAGAAAAATTCCAAAAACTCTCCAAAAATGATTTATCAAAACTAAACCAACAAAACTTGATTTTCCAAAAATCTCAATTACTTTGACCAAGAATCGAACAAATGAAAAATCTACAAAGTTTTATGAAAACCATAATTTTCACCTTTTGACTTTTAACACAGAAATGAGATTTTGACTTAGATGAACTTTGATCTTTGAAAAATGATTGTAAATGATGATTAAAGATGAAATATGACTGAATTAGGCTACCTATATTGATTCTAATCCTAATGTGCAAAGTCTCACTAGTTGATACTACCTGATTTGAACACAAGAGCAGTTTAAACTAAATTTTGACTATTTGAGTTCTAAGATACTAATAGATGAACTAAATGACTACAATAAATCTAATATAGATAAATGCTACACAACTCAACCACAAACAAGCCTTCCAACTCAGTTAAGTAAACTGATCCAAACACTAGTTCTAAATACGGATTTGCAATTTAAACCTCTAACTCCAAGATCTGATCCACAGCTATTCTATAACTAACTACAATATGCAATATCTCAGCTAAATGAAACAATTATCACACCTAAAACTTCTATGATCAATCTGATGCAAATTTAAGGCTTAAAGCAGAAAATTCAAAAGTAAGACAGCAATGTTATTAGAAGATAACAACAATAACCCTACTGAGATTTAAGCTAAACTATGCAACTGATAACACTAATTAAGCTATTCTTCAAATTTCAATAACTATGACAGATATTAGAAGAGATTAAGTGCTTCAGCAGATCCGACACAATGGCTTGCTCATGAAATCAATGAAACAGTAACCTAAACTATTATCAACCCCAATTCAACTGAATTAACCCAAATCCAACTCCATATCAGCAAATCAGATCCAAAAGAGCTTAATGGCTGCAGTTTGACTTTTTTTTTACCAAAGTGAAATTTTGAGTGAATTCTGAGTAGATTATTTAACAAGAACTTATTGAGCTATTTAAGAACTTAAAAGAGCTTATAATATCAAATGTAACCTCTGAGATTGATTTTAAAACAGTTTAACTATTTTCAAATGATTTTTTTTTTTTTTTATGTTTTTGCTTTGAAGATTAACAAGCTTGTAAATGATTAAGAATAAGCTAACTTGAGTAACTGAAGTAGAATGAAACAATTAAAACAATAAAACAAAAATTGGATTTAATGAGAATTTAGACTAAAAACAAATTTTATTAAAAAAAATTGAGTACAAACAAAAATTTGAATTACAGAAATGGATTGAAATAAACTACACTACTCAGAACTATTCTACACTACTCCTACTCTACATATCATCTTCTGTAGAATCAGCAGGGGCTTTTATAGCCAAGATTTGAGGTCTTGAGAAGGATCTGGAAGACTATCTGTGCTTTCTCTGAACATATCACAACCCTTGGATCACATACACACCTCATCCTTTCATTTCTGGCCCTTAGATCATTTTGCCACGTTTGTTGCACCAATCGAGGCGGTTTGGGAATGACACGGATTAGTGACCGGCGGTCACATGTGTCGATTATTGTCGTGAAAGGACAATTATACCCTTAATTTGAGTGTATTAGCTTAATTGTTCGTGGGGGTAATTTAGGGTTTATCTGGGTTTGGGTTTTGGGGGTGAAAAAGGCGGGGATGAGATTTTTTAATATAATTCATTTTTTTTAAATTGTTGACCGAGTAAATGGTTGGGGTTGACCTGGGTATACGGGTTGAGGATTGGTTTGAACCGGGTAGAATAATGGGCTAAAGGGTATTTGGGCCTAAAGGTTTAGTTAAGTGATGGATATGGACTAGAATTAAATCCAAGGTGTATTATAAGGACCAAAAGTGTACAAGCTGAAAATCCAGGGATTAAAAGTTTAATTCAGAAAATGCACTCCAAGGACCATTCCTGTCATTCTTCAAATAACCAAGGGCTGAATTTGTAAATTCTGAAACTTTAGGGGTATATTCTGCCAAATGATGAAAGTTCAGGGGACTGATTCGACAATTCTTTAATCTTGAACATATTTTGAAATTATCTTTTCAACATGAAAATCTTGAGATGCACAATTCCTTCTTTAGCACTCTTTATCTCGTGCTTTCGGAGTTTCGTCTGATTTGGCTATCTTTTGTGCGTTTTGACATATCCGTACCTGCACAAGCATAAACTCAAGAAAACAGCAAATATTAGCAATAAACGGCTCTTTCTTGGTTATTTTGGGTCTGATGTTGATAATGAAAAGGTATGTGTTTTAGCACATACCAGAAGTTTTCAGCTTCAACGTCTTCATTTATCTTTGTTCTTTGTTCTGGTGTGGATATGTGATGTTATGTTGTGGTAATCTGCATCAGGTCCGCTTCGTTACTCAGGTGTCTCCACGTCCTTCTCCAACATGCTCACACGCTGTTTGACGTTGGATATCAGTGTTGATGTAGTTCTCTTTAGTCTTTAAACATTTTAGATTCTTTGGCTTTGACTAAGAATCCTTCTGAATTTTGTGTTGCCTTTCGAGAGAACTTCAATTAATTTTGTTGTTGGTATGAGCATGTGCAGAATCAACACGATCATCTCCCAGGAGCATCCATAAGAATAAAACATAAGAATTGGTTAGTGATAAAAACCAATCGATCATTGTGGTCGTTTCTTTGAGAATTGACCACTACGATTGTTCTTCTGATGAATTTCTTGATTCCATTCACCTTGGTCGAGCGAATCAGCCGTTCGAATCCCCTAAGGGAAAGTTGGCATTACAATGAACAAGTTCAAGTAATGACCCACATCTTCAGGACTCGATTCTTGAAAGGAATCTCCTTAGCGGGATTTCCAGCACTTACAAGTTCGAACTTCGAGCGTGTTAACAACATAGTGTGAAAACACATCTCTAATTCTCGCAAAGGCTGTTCCTGAACTAGAGTCCCTCAAGTAGGATAAGACGATGTACCGAAGTACACCTACTGTTCGGGTGAGTCGAGGTACACCGAAGTATCACCGCACGACTGTAGACCGTTTGAAACAACACTAAGCGTAACCCACAAGGAGTTACCGAAGTAACCTCTTTGTCATGGCTGTTTGATGTTGACCCTGGCAGGAGTTTCCATTCAATCACTTGCGTTCTTATTGTTGAACAACAAGTGATGAAATGTCGAGTGTTCCTAAGAGATCTTTGATGAATCTCGAGGCTCTAGACTCAATAGTGCGCTTTGGTTTTCCTGAGCAGAGACTAGGGAGAGGGTCTCCTTCTTCAATACCAGCAATCTCTAAGAGAAAGCCGATAGTTTATGTAGGGTTCCCTGTGAGAATGAAACAAGCTTCTGTTGGAAGAAACTTGAGTGGATAAGAAGGTTTAGTGCATGCGTCACTGGGTCCATGACGACTTTGATCTTCAATACCGGTGTCATCTAGTAGCATATATATTGAACCCGGTGTCTGCCCTAAGTTGAATAATTTGAGGGCTATTTCTTTTCACCCTTTTCTTTACTTTTCTTTTTAATTCTTTAATTCCTTCTTTCTCCAATTATCATTTTCTCCTTTTTATAATCATTCCTAAGGACTTCTAAATTCTAACTATTGGTGGTGTCCTTGGGGAGATCCCTCCGGCTCTGGCGGATCATAGGATGATTATTCCTAACCTTAGTCACCTTATAACACCATGACTAACCTATGTTGCCATAAAACCATTTTCTTGAAAAATCTCTCAAAGTCTTTATGAGTAAAAACATTTTGTACCACTGTGAGAGTTTTTATATTTTTCAAAAATACTCCCCCTCCACACGTGCTTAAGTGTTTTGACAGAAATCTGCACGGTGAGAGAAGAGCGCGCACTTTTGAATTGATCGACTCAAGATAGACAATTCCCCGAGACACGGTTACGTTGCATAGTTAAAGAGTTACATTGTCAGCTTTTAGGTGACAACTAGCTCTAATAACTACATTGAAGGTGTGGACAAACCTCGAAAGGTTGTCAAATCTATCAAAGTTCATGTCTATCAAGAGTTTCTCGAAAGGTACAATCTACTCGGATAAGTCTTGGAAGTCAAATCTTTTCGATGTATGACAGTTCAGATCTCGTCAATTCATAGGTTAAGTCTTAGCACGAGGATTCAATCACAATTTTCACAACATATTTGTATCCCAAAATTTCCCCCCCCCCCTCAAAAATGGCATGTACATGTTATTTTTTATGAAATTTTGATATCAAATATGACCATTCTGAGTTTTGTGGGAAGATTTCCACGAAGAACAATTTGTGAACAAAGAGTTTAGCAAATACTCCCCCTCAACAAGTAATATTAACTTTTGAGGTTTTGAAAAACATAAGGAGAAGTACTTGTTCTTTTGAGCAAAACTTTGAAAATTGAAAATTTTGATAAGTTTTACTCAAAAGTAAGAAGCTTTTGCTCCTTTTATAGGATTGTGGCACTGAAGCGTACCACAGGTTCCTTTCATTACAAGAACGGTTTGTACACTGTTATGTGTGCATAAGCCATGCTCAATAAATCAAACAAACAAAATCACAATCAAGAGAGTTAAGAGAGTACCCAATGATTACAGACGATTAGCTACTTTCTGAGGACGTTAGTAAGTCAGAATCAGAAAGTTTAGTCATCCTCCCACATAGCTCTTCCAACCGTCTCATCTGATCTCGATGAATCAACCTTTCATCAATCCTAGTGATAAATCAACGAACATCCTTGCGATCCTTTGAATTCCATCTCTTCGTCTAAATAATACCCAACTCAATGTCCTTTAATCAATATGCCAATTCATCTCAAACCATCTCCAAGGTGGCGTCATAGAACTTTGAGAATTTCATCGAAAGCAATGAAGCAAAGTATGATGAATTTTCACTTTGGTAGACAAACCCAAACTTTGGATTATGAACGATTTTGTACTGGCGTTCTTGATTGATTTCCTTGAAGTGTAGAATTTTGGTAAGATTCAAACCCGAGGTGGAGATCTTCAATACGCTTTTTGATTTGATACGTATACAAAAAGGGGTCCAGTAATGTGCTTGATCTAAATTTCAGTTGAGGTTCAGGTTGGGGCTCAGGTATGAAGTGATCCTCACCACCAGTGTATGTAAAGTGATCAATGGTTTTCTCCATTGGTGATGTGGCATCTGAATCCCTTGGTTGATCAGATGGTGGTGGTTGTGTAGCTTGTTATGTAGTGGTGATAACCTGCTTAACCATTTGACAAATCATTAGATGGAGTTGCCTTCTTAACAGATTTTGTTGTTGACTTAGTTGTTTCTTTTATTGATGGAGGTGATGATTGAGATGATGATAGGGGTTTGGTGGAAGTGTCAAGCGGTGTGATGAGTGTGTAAATACTCATCATTTTTGGTCAAATCGGAACTGCAAAACGTTTAAAAATGCTCAGAAATGCATCAAAATACTGAAAATATTCCAAAATTGCATTTTATATGTTTCAGATTCAAAATGTTTAAAATCAGATGAAAAATGAGCTAAGTTTGCATAATTGGCGGTTTAGTCCCCAAGTTTCAAAATTGTCGAAATAGTCCCTGAGCACTTAATTTCAAAAGATAAATCACCAAAGGTCCTTTTAAAATCATAAGTTGTCAAAATTAATCCTTTGGTGAAAAATGTCAAAAGTTTTGAGAAATTACAAGTTTGGTCCTCCAAGTTTAAAAATTGGCAAAATTGGTCCCCTGAAATTGGAAAATGTCACTTTGGTCCTTATACTTTTGAGATTGTCATTTTCAGCCCTTGGAAACAACTTTGCAGGTTTGGCGATATTGGTCCTCAAATTTTCAGAAATTGCAAACAAGGTCCTTGATTATTATTAACCTTTTGCACCTTTGGACCATGTCTTAAACAATTGTGACCCCTGCCATCAATTTGACCCCGCCATTTGAACCCCTCCCTTTAATAATCCAGTCAAACCACAGTTGACTCCTCTTTTCCCTCCCACTCACGGGTATCCCCCACCATCATCACCTGCCTGCAACACCAGCCTACACACTCAACCTCCCACCTCCATCATCATCCCTACCCTCCTTATCACTCCAAATACAACACTCCAAGGATGCATTAAATGCCTTATCTAACCCCTCACTCAACCCCAGCTGTTAAAACAGCTTTTGGCGCCAAAACCACTTAAATGGCCAAGATCAAATTTTTGCAATCAATGGTTAAGATTAATGCTGGGAACTATTCAGAGAGGAGAGAGAAAGACAATTTGGGTATAAAAAGAAGAGGAAGACAGAGAAGCAAGGAGTAGTTAGTTTATTTTCTTAAATGTATGTCGTTTTTTAAGCCTTTCATGTCTTAAATAGCTTTTCAACTGTAATATCAAGTTATTTTGTATCAAACATAGTAGTTTTAATGTATTGCAATTCTGTTTAAATATCAATTCAAGTTAATGTTCATTTTCCATAATTTATGTCCACTGTTGAAATTTTTATTTTCAAACCCCTTTGTTTAAGCTTTTAGCAGCTCAGTTTCAATCTCAAACAAGCTTCTATAAGCTTATCATAGCTTTTTACAAGCTAATATTCAAGTTTCAAGCACTTTTGGAATTTGATCAATGAAAGTCAAAAATGGGCAAAAATGTTGCAGAAATGGTAATAAATGATGCAGACATGGATTTGGGTTGATTTATAGTCAGTTGGGTTGGTTTTGATAGGTTAGTAGTTCTGGTTTCAATGATGGCAAGCCATAGTGGCTAGGGACAATTGTAAGTTAATATTTCAAGTTTTAATGCATACCTTGTTTTTGTAGTTATAAATAATTAAAACCTGTTTTAGGTAGCTATATTTAGGATAAGTAAACTCATTTTAATCAGTTATAGTAGCTAGTTAAGTATCCATCTCAGTTTTGAGTCATAATCAGTGAAATCAAGGGTGTTTGGATTTACTGTCAATTCTGTCTTTAAGGTGTATTCAGTGATTGTTTCTTGTTGTGTTATGTTTGTTTAGTTCTAAGTAACTCATTTGAGTCAATAAATTGTGCCTGCAACCACCTAAAGTCAAGCATCATATAATTTGTCTCATTGTCGTAACTGTTGGAGTTTTGGGGAATCAAAAAGGTTGTTTTGTGTTTAAAACTCCTAAACATTGCTTCTATTAAGTTTGTTTTATCATATTACACCAATTCCAGTCATTAAATTTGAATCAAAGTTCAAAAAAGTCAAAGTTTCATTTCTATTACAAAAGTCAATATTGCAAAATCCAGTTTTGAGCCCAACTAGGGTGATTTTTATTGGACTCATTTCTAAGTCAATTTCAGTGAAAATTGTGGCTTTAAAATCTTCACTTGGTCTAATTCCTTATCACCATTTTTATAGATTTTTACAAATTTTCTATAAGCTTCATATGGGCTTATCAATTGGGACTCATTTGCCCTGTGCAACTGACTCAGTGTTAACGAGTCTGCATTGTGGGTTTTGCAGATCTTGCAACCCTTGCCACAAGCTCAGTTGAGCTTGTCCAGGTCCCATCTTTGGTTTATTAGTTCTTGGTCAGGTCTTATTTAAGTTCCAACAATTGGTTTGTAGTTTCCAGCTTATCTAGTAGCTTATTAATAAGCTGCAAGTGACCCTCATAACCTGCTTTTTTAGCACTTATTCAAATTCCTCAAATCTGTGCATTGAGTAATCCAGAGGTTATAGCTTGTTGATTCTAGTTGCATTTGGTCACTTTTAGCATATTTTAGCTTGCGTATCAGTTTGGTGCTTGTTTTGTTCCTTTAGCTTATCCAAGTGCTTATTTCTTAGCCCTTTGCACATCAGTTTCAAATTCCTCCACACAAGCACCTGTTTTTCCATTTTTCCTAGATTCCTAATATTATTTTAGAGTTTTCTTGAAATTTTCAGATTTTTCCAAGTCATTTTGCTATTTTTCTGCATTTTAATTACTTTTTAGCATTTTTAATTAGCATTTAAATACAAAAAAAATTAAGAAAAGGTTCAAAAAAATAATTTTTCAATTTTGTTAAGTTAAGATAAATATAAAAAGCCAAAAAAATATTTTTCTAGATTTTTCTTAGTTAAATTTGTATTTTTAGATAATTTAATTAGTTTTTAATAGTTTTTAATTCATAAAAAATCCAAAAATAATCAGAAAAATACAAAAATAGTTTTGAAAATTCTATTTTGTTATTTTAGATTTTTCTAAGTCAAAATTTTATTTTTCTAGCTTTATTTCCTAATTTCTTGTATTTTAGGCTATTATTAAATAGTTAAAATTAGTTTTTAATTAATAATAATTAATTAAATAGTTATAAAAATAATTTTCTTTTTCTATAAATTTTCTTTTATCATTAGGTTTGTAAAAATGTCATTTTAATATTTTTAGGTCTTTTATTTCTTAGATCTCACTTTTTATTTTGTACGTTTACGTAATTTTATTTAAACGTAAGTTTTTAGTTTTAAACGTTCATCAATTTTAAATATAGTGATAGCGTTTATTTAATATATTTTATTTTTTTAAAAGTTCTTTAATTTACATTTTAGCCCTTGTAATTTATGCCCTTTTTCTGTAGTTTTAATAATCCAAATCCTCTTTTCCGTTCAAATCTCTCGATCACTATTCGTTGGGTGATCCATTGCATAGCTCGCTGGGACATAACGACCCGGGGAAACACTATACTCCCCAGATCTTCATTGCATTCGTGCCTGAGCCGTTTTAAGTTTGTTACGGTCGGCCATTCACAAGTGGCCGGCTTGAGTGATAAAACTTGACGGTTTGGCGCGGATCAAATTTTTGGCGGCTGTGCTGATTATCTTACGTTTAGTAGATTAGTAATTTGGATATTCACTCTTTGTTCATACCATCCATCTACATATATTTATATTTTCTTACAAAAATACAAAAATATTCTTCTCATTCCTCTTATCTGTATGATTCTATTTCTCTTACCCCCTCGTACCGTTTGATTCTACTCTTCTTTAACCTCAAAACCGTTTAATTCTATTTCTTTAACCCTCTACATGTTTAATTCTCATGGCGACGTTCGATTATCCTCGTTGTTTCCATTTGCAAAAGCCGTATGAAAGAGGATCAGCTCGATTGTTAGAATCCGGATTGTTTATGCAAGCGATGTGGAAGGATGGGTGCAAGAAAATATTGTTATTGGTGCGAATTATCCGATAACTCTCTCGATGATTCTCCAAGTTTTTCCGACCATCCGCCACAACCCGATGAACCCATTCAAGAACCGGAGACCATAACGGAAGTGGTAGAAATTGCTAGCTCTCAGAGCACACCACTTGTCCCACCTCCTGATTTTTCAAAATGTTCTTCGAGACTTGATAATCATTCGGATCACCATGTTGGTTTTGTTGATACTTTGAATGAACTGATTCCTTCTCATAACTCTCAAATGCAATCGTTTATTCCTTGTGTCGGTTGTGGTGAGCCTCTTTTTGGTTCACCCTGTCGTTGGTGTACTTGTGTACAATGTGGTAATGATATCCATAACGGGAGTTGTTTGTTTTGTGGTTCGAGGAATTCATTTGATTATGATCCTAATCCGAACTCATTTAACGACCCCTCAAATTTTTCAATTACCCACCACAGCCCGACTTATCTTCATATGATCAACATTATCTGTGAATTTTGTGGAAATCCTCACCAAGGATTTGAGTGTCAATCCGGAAACACGTTTGTCTATGAACAGTTTTCCAGTGATGCTCAGAACTTTGGTTATAACCAAAATCCATATGATTCACCATCCAGACTCAGCAGTTTATCTTGTTGTGAGAACTGTGGAGGTCCCCACTTCAGCTCTGATTGTCAAATAGGGAACCCATTTCCTTGTAACAATCATGACTCTCTCAGGTTTGAAAATTTCCAACCTCCACAGCACTATACGATTCAAACTCCACCTGAGCCGTTGTCTCAAGAAATCTCCCAAGATTTTGAAACCACAATGAAAACACTTGATGATATGATTAGTAACTTTAAGAATCAAGTGAGTGGTGAAAAGACCATAGGAGAATTGCTGGACGAAGAACGAGAAGAACGAGAGGCCCGCAAATCTAGGGAAGAATTATTAGTCCTAGAGCAAGCAGCTCTAAGGCGTTCCCAATTTCTCAAGGCAGCTCTATATGACGATGACGAGGAGAGTTTTTATCCTTTTAAAGATAATATTTCTCAACTCCCTCAGTCGGTTGATATCCCAGCAGTTGAGATTCCATCTCAAACAACTGCTATCACACCCGAGGCTCCCACTCACTCTCGAACATGGGGGCGAGCATCTCGACAATGTTCCGAAAAGGAATCGGACGAATTCATAAAGTCTAGTGTTGAGAACCTTGTCCCATCCCAAGAGAGTCACAGGGAATTCTCGAGCATTTGTGTGATATCCCTACCCCTCTTGTCTTTCCAACAGATCATGTTGAGATGTTCTCCGATTCTGATGATGATGATTCGTTATCTTGTGGAGACATCGCTTATGTGGAAGATTTACCTTCTGAGCTTGTTAGCTTAGAAGAAGAGAATGATGAAGTTACTGACACTGAAATCAAAGATGAAGCTCTTCGTCTTACATTATTGAATGTCAGTCTTCTCATTTCTAAAATCGAGGCTTTCAAAGAGAAACCAATTTCATCTCCTATCCCCATTAAGGGTAGTGACATTCTTTCCGATGATTCTAATCCGGAAATGAAAGCCTTCTGTTTTGATAATATGGGAGAGAAGATTAGTGGCAGTACCACTTTTCATTCTCATAATTCTCTCCCCAATTATGAATCATTTACATTGGAGGAGTTCACCAGTGAACCTACTCATATCAATTCTGAATATGATTCATTCACCTTCATGGAGTTCTCAGATGAACTCACTCATATCATATCTCCGCCGGAGTATGATAACTTCTACTTTGATCTAGACACACCCGGGATATGTCTAGACCAATTGAGCTTAAATGATGAGATTCATGCTATTATGAATTCTCCTTCTGATGATGATGAGTTAGTCATGATGTTTATCATGATTTTCTATCTCTTCTTCACCTATCCCGTGGCTTCTCCTGTTCTTCACTCCTTCGGGAATGAAGACATTATCTTTGATCCCGGCATTTCCATGTACCATTATCTTGAGCCGGTTCTATGTATATCTCATCGGTGTGGAACTTTCACGTGCTTCAAATGTTTGCCCAAACATCTTGAATGAAAGTCCGATGGAGATTGTCTCTTCCACTTTGCTTCCCCATGAACCAATGAATTCGGGGTCGAGTCAAGCTAGCGACTCGGTAATCAAAAACAGTAGCACGCCATATGGGTTTTCACCCATATTTCTGACTTCTTTCTACTTTCTACCACCCTAGTGTGGGGGGGTTGCCCCACATGTTGTGTATATATGCAAGTTTCAAAAAAAAATCTTTCAAAATAATGGCCGTAGTATTTCCCTTTTACGTTCTATGTTTCGGCATAACAGCCGGTACTTTGAATATTGAGGGCAATATTCATTTCTAAGTGTGGGGGGGAATTCTCACGAATTTTATCATGTATTATCCGCCCAATTCCCCCGTTTTTGGCCAAAATTTTTTTTTGGAGTAAGTGTTTTGCACTTACTCAATTGGTTATCAGTCCGCCTTGTCTAATAAACAAAAGGATTGGCTAATCCAGGAGCAAACGGCTCTTGGTAAAGATATCTCAAAACCGTTGACGACTTGCAATTTGCCCAAAATTGTATGGTATTCAGCTCACCATATCTTTAATTAGTGAAGAGTTGGCTAGCCCGCAAGTTTATGGCTTGTGGTAAAGGCAATGGAAAAACCATAATTGGTAATCAGCTCACCAAAGATAATATTGATAATTTATCTAAGAGTTGGCTAGTCCAGAGCAAACGGCTTCTGGTAAAGACAAATCAAAACCATTGGAAGCTGGTGGTTTGCTCAAAATCACATGGTTATCGGTGTACCATGGTTCTTACTTGAACTGAAACATTTGGCTACTCCAGAAGTAATGGCTTTTGGTAAAGAGTTTCAAATCCATTAAGTTTTTCTCAAAAGATTGCTAGGGACTAGCAATAGTTTAGTGTGGGGATTGATGAGTGTGTAAATACTCATCATTTTTGTCAAATCGAACGCAAAACGTTTAAAATGCTCAGAAATGCATCAAAATACTGAAAATATTCCAAAATTGCATTTTATATGTTTCAGATGCAAAATGTTTAAAATCGGATGAAAAATGAGCTAAGTTTGCATAATTGGCGTTCAGTCCCCAAGTTTCAAAAATTGTCAGAAATAGTCCCTGAGCCTTAATTTCAAAAGATAAATCACCAAAAGTCCTTTTAAAATCATAAGTTGTCAAAATTAATCCTTTGGTGAAAAATGTCAAAAGTTTTGAGAAATTACAAGTTTGGTCCTCCAAGTTTAAAAATTGGCAAAATTGGTCCCTGGAAATTGGAAAATGTCAGCTTTGGTCCTTATACTTTTTGAGATTGTCATTTTCAGCCCTTGGAAACAACTTTGCAGGTTTGGCAGTATTGGTCCTCAAATTTTCAGAAATTGCAAACAAGGTCCTTGATTATTATTAACCTTTTGCACCTTTGGACCATGTCTTAAACAATTGTGACCCCTGCCATCAATTTGACCCTGCCATTTGAACCCCCTCCCTTTTAATAATCCAGTCAAACCACAGTTGACTCCTCTTTTCCCTCCCACTCACGGGTATCCCCCACCATCATCACCTGCCTGCAACACCAGCCTACACACTCAACCTCCCACCTCCATCATCATCCCTACCCTCCTTATCACTCCAAATACAACACTCCAAGGATGCATTAAATGCCTTATCTAACCCCTCACTCAACCCCAGCTGTTAAAACAGCTTTTGGCGCCAAAACCACTTAAATGGCCAAGATCAAATTTTTGCAATCAATGGTTAAGATTAATGCTGGGAACTATTCAGAGAGGAGAGAGAAAGACAATTTGGGTATAAAAAGAAGAGGAAGACAGAGAAGCAAGGAGTAGTTAGTTTATTTTCTTAAATGTATGTCGTTTTTTAAGCCTTTCATGTCTTAAATAGCTTTTCAACTGTAATATCAAGTTATTTTGTATCAAACATAGTAGTTTTAATGTATTGCAATTCTGTTTAAATATCAATTCAAGTTAATGTTCATTTTCCATAATTTATGTCCACTGTTGAAATTTTTATTTTCAAACCCCTTTGTTTAAGCTTTTAGCAGCTCAGTTTCAATCTCAAACAAGCTTCTATAAGCTTATCATAGCTTTTTACAAGCTAATATTCAAGTTTCAAGCACTTTTGGAATTTGATCAATGAAAGTCAAAAATGGGCAAAAATGTTGCAGAAATGGTAATAAATGATGCAGACATGGATTTGGGTTGATTTATAGTCAGTTGGGTTGGTTTTGATAGGTTAGTAGTTCTGGTTTCAATGATGGCAAGCCATAGTGGCTAGGGACAATTGTAAGTTAATATTTCAAGTTTTAATGCATACCTTGTTTTTGTAGTTATAAATAATTAAAACCTGTTTTAGGTAGCTATATTTAGGATAAGTAAACTCATTTTAATCAGTTATAGTAGCTAGTTAAGTATCCATCTTAGTTTTGAGTCATAATCAGTGAAATCAAGGGTGTTTGGATTTACTGTCAATTCTGTCTTTAAGGTGTATTCAGTGATTGTTTCTTGTTGTGTTATGTTTGTTTAGTTCTAAGTAACTCATTTGAGTCAATAAATTGTGCCTGCAACCACCTAAAGTCAAGCATCATATAATCTGTCTCATTGTCTTAACTGTTGGAGTTTTGGGGAATCAAAAAGGTTGTTTTTTGTTTAAAACTCATAAACATTGCTTGTATTAAGTTTGTTTTATCATATTACACCAATTCCAGTCATTAAATTTGAATCAAAGTTCAAAAAAGTCAAAGTTTCATTTCTATTACAAAAGTCAATATTGCAAAATCCAGTTTTGAGCCCAACTAGGGTGATTTTTATTGGACTCATTTCTAAGTCAATTTCAGTGAAAATTGTGGCTTTAAAGTCTTCACTTGGTCTAATTCCTTATCACCATTTTTATATATTTTTACAAATTTTCTATAAGCTTCATATGGGCTTATCAATTGGGACTCATTTGCCTGTGCAACCTGACTCAGTGTTAACGAGTCTGCACGTTTCGATCTTGCACCCTTGCCACAAGCTCAGTTGAGCTTGTCCAGGTCCCATATTTGGTTTATTAGTTCTTGGTCAGGTCTTATTTAAGTTCCAACAATTGGTTTGTAGTTTCCAGCTTATCTAGTAGCTTATTAATAAGCTGCAAAGTGACCCTCATAATCGCTTTTTTAGCACTTATTCAAATTCCTCAAATCTGTGCATTGAGTAATCCAGAGGTTATAGCTTGTTGATTCTAGTTGCATTTGGTCACTTTTAGCATATTTTAGCTTGCGTATCAGTTTGGTGCTTGTTTTGTTCCTTTAGCTTATCCAAGTGCTTATTTCATAAGCACTTTGCACATCAGTTCAAATTCCTCCACACAAGCACCTGTTTTTCCATTTTTCCTAGATTCCAAATATTATTTTAGAGTTTTCCTGAAATTTTCAGATTTTTCCAAGTCATTTTGCTATTTTTCTGCATTTTAATTACTTTTTAGCATTTTTAATTAGCATTTAAATACAAAAAAAAAATAAGAAAAGGTTCAAAAAAATAATTTTTCAATTTTATTAAGTTAATATAAATATAAAAAGCCAAAAAAATATTTTTCTAGATTTTTCTTAGTTAAATTTGTATTTTTAGATAATTTAATTAGTTTTTAATAGTTTTTAATTCATAAAAAATCCAAAAATAATCAGAAAAATACAAAAATAGTTTTGAAAATTCTATTTTGTTATTTTAGATTTTTCTAAGTCAAAATTTTATTTTTCTAGCTTTATTTCCTAATTTCTTGTATTTTAGGCTATTATTAAATAGTTAAAATTAGTTTTTAATTAATAATAATTAATTAAATAGTTATAAAAATAATTTTCTTTTTCTATAAATTTTCTTTTATCATTAGGTTTGTAAAAATGTCATTTTAATATTTTTAGGTCTTTTATTTCTTAGATCTCACTTTTTATTTTGTACGTTTACGTAATTTTATTTAAACGTAAGTTTTTAGTTTTAAACGTTCATCAATTTTAAATATAGTGATAGCGTTTATTTTATAGATTTTATTTTTTTAAAAGTTCTTTAATTTACATTTTAGCCCTTGTAATTTATGCCCTTTTTTCTGTAGTTTTAATAATCCAAATCCTCTTTTCCGTTCAAATCTCTCGATCACTATTCGTTGGGTGATCCATTGCATAGCTCGCTGGGACATAACGACCCGGGGAAACACTATACTCCCCAGATCTTCATTGCATTCGTGCCTGAGCCGTTTTAAGTTTGTTACGGTCGGCCATTCACAAGTGGCCGGCTTGAGTGATAAAACTTGACGGTTTGGCGCGGATCACGGTGCTACAGAAGACTGTTGAGATTTGGGTATTGGATTGTCAACTAAGTAGTTGTCTGATTCCTTCTTTAACTTTTTCTCTTCAGCTCTAGCAGCCTCTTTTCGCATCATTTCCTCTTTAGCCGCCAAATTATCATCATTAGTGACTCATTCATCCTTATCATGATCGTAATCTCCTTTTTCATAAGTTTTCTCATCTTCATCATGGTATTCTTCTTGCGGTTGTTTTAGTTATTGTTGTGGATGCTTCATTTCAACATTTTTTAGTGATAGTGACACCCTGATCCTTACCGGGTTGATTAACCGGATCAGATGGGGTAAGAGTTGTTTGCAATGGATCTTCCATAAGTGGAGGACTACTGCTTGACCCTCCTGTCCCACCAGGTTGATTAACCGTAAAGGTTGAAGCATGGTATTTCATCCTTTTCTGCTTTAATGTCTTACGAAATTGTATTTCCTCATCCATTGAATCGTACTCATCATCAGTATGACTTTGTGAGCATGAATTTTAATGGATGTTGCAGAAGGATGTCCACATCAATTCTGCAAGATGATCATGAGCATATGAAGTTGTTGAAGATGACACGGAGATTGTTCTTGCCAATTTTTTGTCGTAGCCAGCTAGGAATGTGTTTACCATCGAGAGCTCAGCTGGGGCACTGATGTTTGCTTGATTTACAGCCATTTTGTGATCTGAAAGTCATTAGACAAAGAGACAGACATATGGAAACATAATTTATTTGATTTAGTCAGATTTATTATCTAATTACTTGTTTGATGGTAACATGTTTATGTCAGTTACAAGTCCTAAGTCACATTTTTCCAATTGTTTGAAGTTGATGTGATAAGTTACGTGAACGTGCTAATTTTGAAATTTCAGAGTCTAATTTTTCACTTAATCACACAACATATTAACTTTTGTAAGCTTATACGAAACATTAGGTCTTTGTGACTTATGTGTAACATTTAACAAGTAACATATGAGTAACAGGCCAAAAATTTTTACTTAATCACACAACATATCAAAGGCTTTAGGCTTACGCGTAGGAATAAGCTAGATGTTACGTGTAAAGTTTACACGTAAGAGTAAAGCTTATGCGTAGCAAGCCTTATTTACGAATATCTTTCCAAGATACGCGTAAACCACTGTAGACCTCTTATGCGTAAGTGTTACGCGTAAGATTTCTCTTAGGCGTTACCTTTACGCATAAAAGTAATCTTTAAGCGTAACGGTTTGAACACCTGAAGATTCTGATATTATGAATAATTAACCTGTTAAATATAAACTTGAAAACTTGATTGCAGTTTATTCCAAACATCTTTTAGATCACAAAATAAGCACAAGAACATATCAGATACACACAAAAAGACTTAGGCGTAAAATTACTTAAACCCTAAACCCTTAATCTATGCGTAAGAGATATAGCAAAACAAATCAAACAAGAATGTTTCTGGAGTGTCCTAGATGTCATATGAGTATCCTCCACAGAATCAGAAGATTCATGGGAGATGAACCCTAAAAACCTAAAACTTAAATTCTTACAGTTTAGATGTTTCTTGGCAAATTTAAAGGTTCAAAACATGCATATAAACTTATTCTAACACTTTCTTGACCACATAAAACATCACAGAACTAAAAAAAAAAAAAAAAAAAAAATCCTAAATGAGAGCAAGAACCCTAGAATTCAAATTGAAGATTCTGGCTGGTTTGGACGATTGAAACATGTTTAATAGACACTAAGAAAGGTTTTAACATAACTCATTTCAATCCAAACACTTTTATGCATAATCACCCAATTCGTTCGAGTGAACAATTTTCCAAAATCAGTTTTAAAGAGTTTTAACCATTGGATTTGAAAGATTTTTGAAATCCTTGTTTAGAATCTTGATCAAAACAATTTAGAACTTACAGATTATGAAAAACTTGAACGGATTTTGAAGATTTGATTTGGGCTGTTTGATCTTGGTGGTTTAGGAGTAAATGCACATGAAGTGGTGCATAGAATGTGTTAGGTGAATGTGTTTGTTAAAGTTAATTTGCCAAGTTGACACATTCAATCCCTCAACCTCAAAGAGATTCCAACCAAGATCCTTTAACTTCCGTTTAGGTTAGACAAAACACATGTAAGGCAAGAAACTTAATGATACTCCCCCTCGACTTTTGAAATAATGAATTTTGAAAACATTTGAGTCCGAGGAGAGTATTTGACAAGAAACGTATCCACCATTTTAGAAGAAACAACATATTTTTGGTAACATGCAAGTACAAGGTTTTATGAAACTGAAAAATATTTACTTTCTCCCCCTCAACCCTTGTTCGGGAAAATTATAAAAAGTTTGATAGAACACAGTGTTGACGGAAGTATTGTACTTGCAATGTTTGAAGAATTTAGATCGAAGAATATTTTTTTATTTTATCAGATTTTATATTTTTCTATTTTTGCTTTTGAAAAATTTATTTACAAAAGAGGTTTTGGTGTTTGACTGGTTTTCAAAAATGTGTTAAAAGTTCGTCCAGTTCCTTTGGAGTCGAACACCTCATACCAATCCGGTGGATCAAATCATTAAACCTAGCAGGAGCCAAGGGTTTGGTGAGAAGATCCGCCATTTGGTGATCAGTACCTACAAAATATAATTCAACGGTACCCTTTTCCACATGCTCTTTGAAGAAATGATATCGAAGATCGATGTGCTTAGACTTCGAGTGTTGAACAGAGTTGCACAAGATTGCAATAGCACTTCGATTGTCGCAGTACATAGGAATTCTGTCAAATACATAACCATAATCTTTGAGTTGTGTTCTCATCCAAATGAATTGAGCACAACATGCAGACATGGCTAAATATTCGGCTTCAGTTGATGACAGCGGTATAATCCTCGCTTCTTTGATTGCCATGACACCGTTTATCACCAAGGAATTGTAGAGCACCTGATGTACTTTTCCATGAATCTAAGCAACCTGCATGATCAGCGTCTGAAAAGGCTATTAGTTTAAAACTAGAATCCTTTGGATACCAGATCCCCAATTTAATTTTTCCCTTGATGTATCGGATGATTCGTTTAGCCTCAGAGAGGAGTTTCTCAGTAGGTCGCGATAGATAACGGGAGCAAAGATAAACTGCAAATACTATGTCAGGTCTACTGGCTGTTAGATACATGAGTGACCCAATAATACTTCGGTATTTGGTAGGGTCAACCAATTTCCCATGCAAATCAACGTCCAGTTTCTTGGTATGTGCCATCGGTGTGGCATAGGTAACATAGTTTTGCATTCCATGTTTGTTTAAAATTTCAAGAGCATATTTGGATTGACTCAGGAAAATACCACGGGGTGATTGATGAACTTGCAGTCCTAGAAAGAACGTAAGTTCACCCATCATGGACATTTCAAAATGTTTTTCATAAGTTTTGAAAAATCATTTTAGTACTTTAGATGTGTTGACCCAAAAATGATGTCATCCACATAAATTTGAATGATTAAAATGTGTTACCCGTGATATTGTATGAATAGTGTTGGGTCGACCGATCCTTTGACGAAATTATGAGAGATGAGAAAGGATGAAAACTTATCATACCACGCCCGAGGGGCTTGTTTGAGACCGTAGAGAGCCTTGTTCTGTTTGTAGACGTGATTAGGGAACTCTGGATCAACAAATCCTTCTGGCTGACTAACATAGACTGTTTCTTTCAGATTACCATTTAGAAAAGCAGTTTTGACGTCCATCTGAAAGACCGTTGTGACAATCCGTCATTTTTCCGGCTATTATTTATATCAGAAAATGCGAGTTATTTATATTATGATCACTATGACTCAAAAAACGAGAAGTCATCTCGTGTTTTCCAATGTCCCGGCACCACACGCGTACCGACACCATAATAAAATTGGCAAGAAATTTACTTTCTAATTTCAAAGTAATAATAATACCATATTAATCCACTCGTCAAAACGTCTCCAGAAATATAAAATTTATAAAATACGGATACCCGAATAACATTCTACATAATTAAACGTTATCCTTGACGGAACAAATTATACAGACGGATACATATAATACACTAAATAATAATAATAACAAAAAATACACCTAAATATTCTAACCTTACCTCGCCTCCCCCTACCTCCTCTTTTCAGACTTTGTCTCTCTTTTTCTGGATACAAAATGCACGCCTTCTTCATCTCCAAATTCACGACATTCCATTTTAATGATAAATCCTTTTCTACACTATCCAAACTACTCCTAGGTCTGCCTCATAGAATCCATACGTGGATGAGAGAGATGTGATGGAAGCTTAAAATAGGTGAAAACATGTTTGAAGATTCGAAAGGGGTCACAAACATACTCCTAGTCTCTCATCTACAAAGAGATTCAAGCTCAGAAGAATAATTCATCAACTTCCTATTCAATTCGAAAAATTAGGGTTTGGTCAAATCAAAGGGCTTTTAAAAATTTGTTTAGGGGTTTTGTTCTTGGGTGAAAGAGGAAGCTTTTGCAAGTAGTTAATTGTTCAAACTCGTCCCGAGCCTCGTCAATTGGAAGCAATTAGTGTTCGGTGTTCCTAAGAATAGTGTAAGATCATGTTCTTGTTTCTTCCTCAATCTATTTCATTGTAATCACATTTTATTATTAAATTCGAAATTATATATATATTTTTTCGGATTAATGAACTTAATAAAAATGATGTTAGCTTAAAATTTTCTCGTTAATAAGGTTATGATATGAATGATATTAAAAGCGGTAATCTTGTCTTGATTGTTTAATTTTTTTTTATCGATCGGTATATATTGTTAAAGGAGCAAATTTGTTATGATTGTTAAAGTTTGTGTGGCAAGATAAATGATCTATTGATAACTAATGATAAAACCGGAATCAATATTTAGTTTGGTTTCTTTTTCTGAGTCGAAACCCACTGTGGCTCAACCACAGTGGTAAATTGTGATTAAGTTTAGAAGAAATGGAAGTTGCCCCATCCTTGCATTTTCCTTGAGTGTCCAGTGGGTTAGGGGTCTCTCAATACTCATGTTCAAAATGTTTTTCTCGTCTCCTCTTAGGCTCCTTGATTTTTTGTACTTTTAGAGTTTGTGTTTAGAACCTTTGTGAGTCGAAGTCGGCTGTGAGTCGAACCATGAAAACGTATGAATGTGCATTCAAACAGTAGTAGCAAGATACATACAGAAGCATTTATACATGAATTGATTATTATTGAACATAGGAAGAATTACCAAACATACAAACTATTCTCATTTTGCACGAAAGATACACAATTTGTTAAAAAAAAAAGTCTTTTATATATAGTACATGTCAGATACAATAACTCTAATACTATATTTGAATTTATCAAATCAAAACCATATTGTATTCAGCAAACAACAAATATGATTAGACAAGACTCGTCATATAAATATATATATACATATGGCTTGTCTCTTAAAAATAAAACTTGTACTATTATTATAAAAACTTTCGACATTAGTCATCAAACAAATAAGATTATACATCCGGGTTATGCCCAAATTTTCCAAAAACTTACATTTATAATTAATAAAAGTCTTTCAATATAAACCCTTTTAATAAAACCATCACTTAGAGTATGATTTTAATATGCTTTTATCATTAACTAGTATTGTTCATATATAAATGTATATACTTTTAATGACATTTGATTATAATTAGTTAAAATCTAATATTATGAGTAATTATTTTTCGTACGTCGTCCTTCGGTTGTCATTAAACCAAAGATTCATCCGTCATTGATATTTTCTTATTACGTACTTATGCACTTCCAAGAGCCAAAACCTACGAAAATTATATTAAACATTAATCATTGCCACACAAGCAACAACAAAACTTTTGTTAAACCTTGTCGAGTCATAATCATGAATGAAGACTAAATTTGCCATACTAATCTAGGTCGCGTGTCGGTGCCATCCAATAATTCTAATTGACTATTGCTTTAGACTGCTATTTGCCAAGGTGAGTATTCACACCCCCTTTTCTTGTTTTACTTATTTGGGGTGAAATGCATGAACTTAAATTTTAAACTATATTTTTATTCTAAATTATAAATTTATTTGGACTATTTGATATATCCTGAACCCTTTGACTTATTATGACCTTATGACTTGTTCCTGATCCCTTAGTATGCTTAGACCTATAATGTGCCTTACGTGCTAAGTCTTAAAGTCTCCCTTGTTCGGAGCAACCCTGAATTGATAATATATAATAGTTATGTAATGTGCAAGTCTCCCCCTGAGCAACACTAAGTCTCCGTTAGAGCAATACTAAGTCTCCTTGTCGGCAGGAGCAACACAAAGTCTCCCTTGTTCGAGAGTGTGATCTATTATATATTAGGCATTATTTATCGTGGACTATTATGACCATATGTGTATTAACTACTGGGCATACTACTTGTAATATAGAAATGTATGTGAACTTATATGTTACAAGTCTTGTATGGGCGGGACTTGTAACATGGTGAGTTGATAGTACATTTGTCAGGCAGACTTCCTTAAAATGGTTTCATAAAACCTGTGTACTCACCAACTATTTTCATAGTTGACCCGTTTTCTCATGCATTTCGGGTGATCGTTGATTAGCATATTTTATGAAGAATTTAATTAAAGGAGTCGTCACAAGTCAACTGGGTCGTTATGTATTAAAGTGTCATCTTTCAAATGTCAAACTTTATGTTTCAATTGCCAAGGCCGGCTAGAACCTTGTTGTAATGTTACAATATTTCTTTAAATTTAAATTATGGTATTGTACTCTATCTCTTTGCGATGTATATTGATTATGTTGCACCTCGCGTTTCCGCCTCCGGCGGGGTGTGACAACCGTGATGTTCATGTGAGCCGCGAATGCCAGAAAAATCCGAACAGCCTCAAGTCTAGTAACCGGTGCGAATGATTCCTCGTAGTCAATCCTGTTAGGAAAAAAAATACATTGATTTATGTGGTTTTGGGAGGTCTAGGTTGGTGGAAGAAGATGAAGATATTCATCTCTTCTGGTGAGAGAAATTAGTGAGAGGAAGGAAAAGTAAAGGATAACTTGAATAAAATGAAAACACTACAATACACCAAATGCTTAACCTCACCCCTCATGGAGAGTCATAAGGGGTATTTATAGGCTCAACAAACCATAAATTTGCCACTTAAATGATACTAGTCCCTATGGGCAAAGTATACTATGCATCTAGTCCAATTCACGTAAGTGATGTTATCTTTATAAAAAAGCGAGGCTAACAATCTCCCTCCAAGATATCGTCACACGTGAATGGTTACAATGAGACCTATAAATACAAAACAAAGTAAATTACAATAGTAATGAACAACGTTGACTTTGTTGAAGCGCAGAGTCTCTGTTGTCTAGATACTGAGGCAAACTTGAAGTTCTCCCTTCCGACGATCTCGGTATTTGATCTTTGGTGCTGACGGCACAAATCCTTGTAGTTGTGAACTTCAACTATAACAGTCTAGTTAGGTTATTACTCCCTCCTAACTAGTGAGCCTTTTTACTTTCTTTTGCTCCCTCCTGAACCAACAACACTCTTCCAACACGCAACTGAGAAAGTAGACTCTTCTAGCGCAATGGTTGTCGCTCTGGGAACATCGTAACAACATAACTCACTTAGTATTGCATCCAAGTTGGTAAAAAAGCCCCGATGTACACAAACTACTTCTCCTTCTTCAGTCTTAAGCACAATTCCCTTCGTAATCCAATCACGAAAGATGAAATACCAACTTCTCCCTCCCGATGGTTGCGAGCTATCGGAATCATCATAATGTTGCGTACATGCCGTATTACCTTTTTCTTGATGCAATATTAAATCCTTAGATTGAGCAAAATTCCGTGAGAATATGTCGCAAAAATACTCTCAATACTACTTCTCTCAAACCAACCTTAAAACGAACCTCCTTTGAATTCACCGGCTAATAGTAATGAGCACATATGGAGAAAACCCGATACGACCGAATTGAAAAAGAAAGTAAACATCCTAGCTTTGTGACTTACTGCTTGTTCTAAATTTTTGATCAATCCGCAACGACGTGTGACACTAAGCACTACAACGTAACTCCTTAAAGTGATGGTTATACACTATGAGCACTACAACGTAACTCCTTACATCGCTTATAACCAGATTGTCATTTCATAATCACTTAAAGTGACATTAATACCCCAACAAGTTATCTTGAGACTTGCAATCCACCAACAAAGTCTCAAAGATAAAGAAGTTATCTTTATAAAAAAGTGAGACTAACAAATCCCTTCTTCTTATCTATCAACCTTAGCCATCAGACGTGACTTATTTCTAATAACCGTACCTTCAAGATCCAATTTGTTTTTCCAAATCCATTTTGCACCAATACCAAAGACCTATGTTGGTTTTGAAACCAATTCCCATACTTCAAGACGTTTAAACTGGTTAAGTTCTTCTTGCATGGATTCAATCCAGTTCTCATATGTCATGGCTTCTTTAATATTTTTGGGTTCAGCTTGGCAGATGGTGAGTGCATAAATGCAATGTTCACCATCGGTCTGAAGGCGTTGTCTAGTTACAACTGGTTGATTCGGGTTTCCAATAATATTCACTAGAGGATGGTCTTTAGTCCAACAATGTGTGGAGGGTTGATGTTGATATACATCGTGCAGATTAGGAGGATTCAAATGGCTTGTGGATGATTCCGCAACATCAGAAGTGGCAGTTTCATCAGTTTTAAAGAGTTTTAACCATTGGATTTGAAAGATTTTTGAAATCCTTGTTTAGAATCTTGATCAAAACAATTTAGAACTTACAGATTATGAAAAACTTGAACGGATTTTGAAGATTTGATTTGGGCTGTTTGATCTTGGTGGTTTAGGAGTAAATGCACATGAAGTGGTGCATAGAATGTGTTAGGTGAATGTGTTTGTTAAAGTTAATTTGCCAAGTTGACACATTCAATCCCTCAACCTCAAAGAGATTCCAACCAAGATCCTTTAACTTCCGTTTAGGTTAGACAAAACACATGTAAGGCAAGAAACTTAATGATACTCCCCCTCGACTTTTGAAATAATGAATTTTGAAAACATTTGAGTCCGAGGAGAGTATTTGACAAGAAACGTATCCACCATTTTAGAAGAAACAACATATTTTTGGTAACATGCAAGTACAAGGTTTTATGAAACTGAAAAATATTTACTTTCTCCCCCTCAACCCTTGTTCGGGAAAATTATAAAAAGTTTGATAGAACACAGTGTTGACGGAAGTATTGTACTTGCAATGTTTGAAGAATTTAGATCGAAGAATATTTTTTTATTTTATCAGATTTTATATTTTTCTATTTTTGCTTTTGAAAAATTTATTTACAAAAGAGGTTTTGGTGTTTGACTGGTTTTCAAAAATGTGTTAAAAGTTCGTCCAGTTCCTTTGGAGTCGAACACCTCATACCAATCCGGTGGATCAAATCATTAAACCTAGCAGGAGCCAAGGGTTTGGTGAGAAGATCCGCCATTTGGTGATCAGTACCTACAAAATATAATTCAACGGTACCCTTTTCCACATGCTCTTTGAAGAAATGATATCGAAGATCGATGTGCTTAGACTTCGAGTGTTGAACAGAGTTGCACAAGATTGCAATAGCACTTCGATTGTCGCAGTACATAGGAATTCTGTCAAATACATAACCATAATCTTTGAGTTGTGTTCTCATCCAAATGAATTGAGCACAACATGCAGACATGGCTAAATATTCGGCTTCAGTTGATGACAGCGAGGTATAATCCTGCTTCTTTGATTGCCATGACACCAGTTTATCACCAAGGAATTGTAGAGCACCTGATGTACTTTTCCATGAATCTAAGCAACCTGCATGATCAGCGTCTGAAAAGGCTATTAGTTTAAAACTAGAATCCTTTGGATACCAGATCCCCAATTTAATTTTTCCCTTGATGTATCGGATGATTCGTTTAGCCTCAGAGAGGAGTTTCTCAGTAGGTCGCGATAGATAACGGGAGCAAAGATAAACTGCAAATACTATGTCAGGTCTACTGGCTGTTAGATACATGAGTGACCCAATAATACTTCGGTATTTGGTAGGGTCAACCAATTTCCCATGCAAATCAACGTCCAGTTTCTTGGTATGTGCCATCGGTGTGGCATAGGTAACATAGTTTTGCATTCCATGTTTGTTTAAAATTTCAAGAGCATATTTGGATTGACTCAGGAAAATACCACGGGGTGATTGATGAACTTGCAGTCCTAGAAAGAACGTAAGTTCACCCATCATGGACATTTCAAAATGTTTTTTCATAAGTTTTGAAAAATCATTTTAGTACTTTAGATGTGTTGACCCAAAAATGATGTCATCCACATAAATTTGAATGATTAAAATGTGTTACCCGTGATATTGTATGAATAGTGTTGGGTCGACCGATCCTTTGACGAAATTATGAGAGATGAGAAAGGATGAAAACTTATCATACCACGCCCGAGGGGCTTGTTTGAGACCGTAGAGAGCCTTGTTCTGTTTGTAGACGTGATTAGGGAACTCTGGATCAACAAATCCTTCTGGCTGACTAACATAGACTGTTTCTTTCAGATTACCATTTAGAAAAGCAGTTTTGACGTCCATCTGAAAGACCGTTGTGACAATCCGTCATTTTTCCGGCTATTATTTTTATCAGAAAATGCGAGTTATTTATATTATGATCACTATGACTCAAAAAACGAGAAGTCATCTCGTGTTTTCCAATGTCCCGGCACCACACGCGTACCGACACCATAATAAAATTGGCACGAAATTTACTTTCTAATTTCAAAGTAATAATAATACCATATTAATCCACTCGTCAAAACGTCTCCAGAAATATAAAATTTATAAAATACGGATACCCGAATAACATTCTACATAATTAAACGTTATCCTGTACGGAACAAATTATACAGTACGGGATACATATAATACACTAAATAATAATAATAACAAAAAATACACCTAAATATTCTAACCTTACCTGCGCCCCTCCCCTACCTCCTCTTTTCAGACTTTGTCTCTCTTTTTCTGGATACAAAATGCACGCCTTCTTCATCTCCAAATTCACGACATTCCATTTTAATGATAAATCCTTTTCTACACTATCCAAACTACTCCTAGGTCTGCCTCATAGAATCCATACGTGGATGAGAGAGATGTGATGGAAGCTTAAAATAGGTGAAAACATGTTTGAAGATTCGAAAGGGGTCACAAACATACTCCTAGTCTCTCATCTACAAAGAGATTCAAGCTCAGAAGAATAATTCATCAACTTCCTATTCAATTCGAAAAATTAGGGTTTGGTCAAATCAAAGGGCTTTTAAAAATTTGTTTAGGGGTTTTGTTCTTGGGTGAAAGAGGAAGCTTTTGCAAGTAGTTAATTGTTCAAACTCGTCCTGAGCCTCGTCAATTGGAAGCAATTAGTGTTCGGTGTTCCTAAGAATAGTGTAAGATCATGTTCTTGTTTCTTCCTCAATCTATTTCATTGTAATCACATTTTATTATTAAATTCGAAATTATATATATATTTTTTCGGATTAATGAACTTAATAAAAATGATGTTAGCTTAAAATTTTCTCGTTAATAAGGTTATGATATGAATGATATTAAAAGCGGTAATCTTGTCTTGATTGTTTAATTTTTTTTTATCGATCGGTATATATTGTTAAAGGAGCAAATTTGTTATGATTGTTAAAGTTTGTGTGGCAAGATAATGATCTATTGATAACTAATAATAAAACCGGAATCTATATTGAGTTTGGGTTCTTTTTCTGAGTCGAAACCCACTGTGGCTCGACCACAGTGGTAAATTGTGATTAAGTTTAGAAGAAATGGAAGTTGCCCCATCCTTGCATTTTCCTTGAGTGTCCAGTGGGTTAGGGGTCTCTCAATACTCATGTTCAAAATGTTTTTCTCGTCTCCTCTTAGGCTCCTTGATTTTTTGTACTTTTAGAGTTTGTGTTTAGAACCTTTGTGAGTCGAAGTCGGCTGTGAGTCGAACCATGAAAACGTATGAATGTGCATTCAAACAGTAGTAGCAAGATACATACAGAAGCATTTATACATGAATTGATTATTATTGAACATAGGAAGAATTACCAAACATACAAACTATTCTCATTTTGCACGAAAGATACACAATTTGTTAAAAAAAAAAAACGTCTTTTATATATAGTACATGTCAGATACAATAACTCTAATACTATATTTGAATTTATCAAATCAAAACCATATTGTATTCAGCAAACAACAAATATGATTAGACAAGACTCGTCATATAAATATATATATACATATGGCTTGTCTCTTAAAAATAAAACTTGTACTATTATTATAAAAACTTTCGACATTAGTCATCAAACAAATAAGATTATACATCCGGGTTATGCCCAAATTTTCCAAAAACTTACATTTATAATTAATAAAAGTCTTTCAATATAAACCCTTTTAATAAAACCATCACTTAGAGTATGATTTTAATATGCTTTTATCATTAACTAGTATTGTTCATATATAAATGTATATACTTTTAATGACATTTGATTATAATTAGTTAACATCTAATATTATGAGTAATTATTTTTCGTACGTCGTCCTTCGGTTGTCATTAAACCAAAGATTCATCCGTCATTGATATTTTCTTATTACGTACTTATGCACTTCCAAGAGCCAAAACCTACGAAAATTATATTAAACATTAATCATTGCCACACAAGCAACAACAAAACTTTTGTTAAACCTTGTCGAGTCATAATCATGAATAAAGACTAAATTTGCCATACTAATCTAGGTCGCGTGTCGGTGCCATCCAATAATTCTAATTGACTATTGCTTTAGACTGCTATTTGCCAAGGTGAGTATTCACAGCCCCCCTTTTTACTGTTTTACTTATTTGGGGTGAAATGCATGAACTTAAATTTTAAACTATATTTTTATTCTAAATTATAAATTTATTTGGACTATTTGATATATCTGAACCCTTTGACTTATTATGACCTTATGACTTGTTCCTGATCCCTTAGTATGCTTAGACCTATAATGTGCCTTACGTGCTAAGTCTTAAAGTCTCCCTTGTTCAGAGCAACCCTGAATTGATAATATATAATAGTTATGTACTGTGCAAGTCTCCCCCTGAGCAACACTAAGTCTCCGTTAGAGCAATACTAAGTCTCCTTGTCGGCAGGAGCAACACAAAGTCTCCCTTGTTCGGAGCAGGCGTGATCTATTATATATTAGGCATTATTTATCGTGGACTATTATGACCATATGTGTATTAACTACTGGGCATACTACTTGTAATATAGAAATGTATGTGAACTTATATGTTACAAGTCTTGTATGGGCGGGACTTGTAACATGGTGAGTTGATAGTACATTTGTCAGGCAGACTTCCTTAAAATGGTTTCATAAAACCTGTGTACTCACCAACTATTTTCATAGTTGACCCGTTTTCTCATGCATTTCAGGTGATCGTTGATTAGCATATTTTATGAAGAATTTAAATAAAGGAGTCGTCACAAGTCAACTGGGTCGTTATGTATTAAAGTGTCATCTTTCAAATGTCAAACTTTATGTTTCAATTGCCAAGGCCGGCTAGAACCTTGTTGTAATGTTACAATATTTCTTTAAATTTAAATTATGGTATTGTACTCTATCTCTTTGCGATGTATATTGATTATGTTGCACCTCGCGTTTCCGCCTCCGGCGGGGTGTGACAACCGTGATGTTCATGTGAGCCGCGAATGCCAGAAAAATCCGAACAGCCTCAAGTCTAGTAACCGGTGCGAATGATTCCTCGTAGTCAATCCTGTTAGGAAAAAAAATACATTGATTTATGTGGTTTTGGGAGGTCTAGGTTGGTGGAAGAAGATGAAGATATTCATCTCTTCTGGTGAGAGAAATTAGTGAGAGGAAGGAAAAGTAAAGGATAACTTGAATAAAATGAAAACACTACAATACACCAAATGCTTAACCTCACCCCTCATGGAGAGTCATAAGGGGTATTTATAGGCTCAACAAACCATAACTTTGCCACTTAAACGATACTAGTCCCTATGGGCAAAGTATACTATGCATCTAGTCCAATTCACGTAAGTGACGTTATCTTTATAAAAAAGCGAGGCTAACAATCTCCCTCCAAGATATCGTCACACGTGAATGGTTACAATGAGACCTATAAATACAAAACAAAGTAAATTACAATAGTAATGAACAACGTTGACTTTGTTGAAGCGCAGAGTCTCTGTTGTCTAGATACTGAGGCAAACTTGAAGTTCTCCCTTCCGACGATCTCGGTATTTGATCTTTGGTGCTGACGGCACAAATCCTTGTAGTTGTGAACTTCAACTATAACAGTCTAGTTAGGTTATTACTCCCTCCTAACTAGTGAGCCTTTTTACTTTCTTTTGCTCCCTCCTGAACCAACAACACTCTTCCAACACGCAACTGAGAAAGTAGACTCTTCTAGCGCAATGGTTGTCGCTCTGGGAACATCGTAACAACATAACTCACTTAGTATTGCATCCAAGTTGGTAAAAAGCCCCGATGTACACACACTACTTCTCCTTCTTCAGTCTTAAGCACAATTCCCTTCGTAATCCAATCACGAAAGATGAAATACCAACTTCTCCCTCCTGATGGTTGCGAGCTATCGGAATCATCATAATGTTGCGTACATGCCGTATTACCTTTTTCTTGATGCAATATTAAATCCTTAGATTGAGCAAAATTCCGTGAGAATATGTCGCAAAAATACTCTCAATACTACTTCTCTCAAACCAACCTTAAAACGAACCTCCTTTGAATTCACCGGCTAATAGTAATGAGCACATATGGAGAAAACCCGATACGACCGAATTGAAAAAGAAAGTAAACATCCTAGCTTTGTGACTTACTGCTTGTTCTAAATTTTTGATCAATCCGCAACGACGTGTGACACTAAGCACTACAACGTAACTCCTTAAAGTGATGGTTATACACTATGAGCACTACAACGTAACTCCTTACATCAGTTATAACCAGATTGTCATTTCATAATCACTTAAAGTGACATTAATACCCCAACAAGTTATCTTGAGACTTGCAATCCACCAACAAAGTCTCAAAGATAAAGAAGTTATCTTTATAAAAAAGTGAGACTAACAAATCCCTTCTTCTTATCTATCAACCTTAGCCATCAGACGTGACTTATTTCTAATAACCGTACCTTCAGCATCCAATTTGTTTTTCCAAATCCATTTCAGACCAATACCAAAGACCTATGTTGGTTTTGAAACCAATTCCCATACTTCAAGACGTTTAAACTGGTTAAGTTCTTCTTGCATGGATTCAATCCAGTTCTCATATGTCATGGCTTCTTTAATATTTTTGGGTTCAGCTTGGCAGATGGTGAGTGCATAAATGCAATGTTCACCATCGGTCTGAAGGCGTTGTCTAGTTACAACTGGTTGATTCGGGTTTCCAATAATATTCACTAGAGGATGGTCTTTAGTCCAACAATGTGTGGAGGGTTGATGTTGATATACATCGTGCAGATTAGGAGGATTCAAATGGCTTGTGGATGATTCCGCAACATCAGAAGTGGTAGTTTCATTAGCAAAAGGATTGAAGAACTCATTTGGATCATAATCTGCAGGTGTAGGTACGTCATGGTTCAGAAGATCATCAGCTGGTTCAGCGTCATTGGATGTGGTTTGTTCGGCTGTTGTTGTAGAATCAATCGGAGGTGCTTCTTCAACAGTTGTTGTTGTTTCAGGTGTATCAGGTATTGGATTATTTTCTGGTTGAGCAATGGAAACATTTGATACATCTAGAGCACGTTGATCAATATCATCACTAAACAGAGGAGCAAATAGCTGTTTCATTTGATTGCGAGTAAGCTGTAAGCTTGGTTCAGCTGATGATGGGGTTTGGGGAAAGTTTAGACGGTTATGTCCGGGTTCCAAGCTGTTTGGCTCAGAAGCCATATGATGAAGTTTCAAAATCAACTTCCCCCCAAACTGACAACTGTCTTTAGCCGATTTGAAACTTTGATGAAGTCGACATTTCTTCTAACTTTTGAAGTTTTCAGTACGCAGCGGAATTTGTAGATGAGCAGTAAACCACACAATGTAAATATGACTTATTGCGGAAAATCCGTTCAGGGGTAACATACAAGAAATCAACAAGATCTTCTCACGTATGTAGATGATTCACACCAAACAAACCACGAAAGACGAAATGAAACGACTTCCCCCTGAATGTTGCGGTCTATCGGAATAATAATTACCTGTGAGTATGCAATTTCTCGATAAAATGACCGTGTGTGTGGCATCATATCATCATATTTAGGTAACTTCACACACGATAACCCTGAGAAAGTGAGACGATAACACCAAAGTGAGACGTTTGAATGCCAGATCGTCTCATTCCTTCCCCCTAATTGAAGAAATCCAAGAAGAGATAGGGTTTTCGTGAACGACATCAAGGAAACAATGAACACCTACACTATCTTCCCTCCGATGTTTTCAATGAATCAGAATCATACACCACGTATGTTCATGATGAATTGGAGACAGCGAAACCATGTATAAGAAGACAGCGAAACCATGTATGTCCAATTAATCGAACAAGTGTGAAGAACCATAAATATCTCGAGAGAATCAACTTCTGATAAAGTTCTCTATTCATTATGTTGATCATCAACTGTGTCAAAACATTTTGATCTTCTGTTATCGAAGATTCGATTGGAGGTGCATCTACAGTAACGGTTGTTGTTGTAGATTCAGGTGTATCAGAAATTAGAGTATTATCAGGTTGTGCAGCGGAAACATTCGATACATCTGAAGCACAACTTTTTGACAGAATCTTTAACCAGAGGAGCAAGCATTGTTTCTAATTCTTGAAGATAAATACAATGGTGGAGTAGCTGATGGATCATTATATTTTCGACGGTGAGAAACGGGTCATAAGCTGTGTTACTTAGAAGCTATTGTTGTTGTACCTGTAAAGAAAAATAGGAGGGGGCAAGATAGAAAAAACATGGATCCCCAACTGTAACTCGTTCCAGATGTTAGAAGCATAAAGATGTAGTGTCAATAATCTTCTTGACACCCTAACATGCTATTTTTATGATTTCCTTTCCTACCTCAGGGATGGATGTAGTGGGTTTCACACTTGTTTTAGTGCAACTACTTAGTATCTTGCCTATAGTAATCCATCTAAGACCAGCAGTTTTGAAAACTCTACCCGTTGGTATCCATCTAAGGTTAGATCTAGGGGATGTTGAAACTTCATTTGGAAAGAGTCTGTGTCCTATATTGATCCACCTATTAGGTTTCTGAAATTTGTCTTTTAGATCAACGGGTTTATTTCTAACTGTCTGTTGAGTACACTTAGGTTTTGGTTTGTTACTATAAGCAGTGTTCAATAGTACACTAGAAGGTGATACACTAGGTCGTGAACCTAAGATTCCATCCTTTTGGAGTAGTGCCCTTTTCCTAGCCTTTTCTAGATCATAGTTCTTGTGCAAGTCATTTGTATCATATGAATGTTGAATTTTGATGCTTGGTTTAGACATTGTTTTCGAACTAATCCTAGACTGGCCAGGTGCAGCCACTTGATGAGGTTTGGTAGAAACAAGTATAACATAAACAGAAGCAATTTTCTCAGGCCAGAAATGTGGAGTGACTGGTTTTGACAAATGATTATTCTCAACAACTTGGGAGGCAAACCGTGGTTTTGAAGATTTTGAACCTTCAGATTTAAATGCAGTCGGTTGTCTAACTATTAATTGTTTTCTGAAAGGTTCTAGAGATGATTTCCCCAAGATTGTTGGTTTTGCAAAATTTGTATCCACACTCTTGTCAGTTAATCTTCTCAGTTTGTTTTGTAAAGCAACATGTGCAAGCCCCTTTGCTTGAATTTGAGCCTTTAAATGCTCATTTTCTTTTACTAATGTATCCACACGATTACTTTGTTCATTCAAAGATTTACTGTTTGGCTCTGAGTTTAAAAATTTGTTTTGCATTTTAAGTTCAAGAGAGAAGCAATGAGCCTCTAGTTTTGAAAAATCTTTTTGATAATGAGCAATGGTCGTTTTGAGAATAATGTTTTCAGATTCAAGAGTTTGGTTTGACGTTTCAGTTGTATTTTTTACAAGTAAGGGCTCAGACATGAGGTAGTTTTCTGGACATTGTACAACAAATTGGTCAACCTCTCATTCATTTTTGAATTCAGGTTGCTTAGATTATTGTTTTTCAATTGCAGGTAGAATATGATCAACAGTAGATAGTACCTCAACCATTTGTTCTTTGTCAAAGTTTGGCTCTGTGTCATAGATGGGTAAGATATCTTCCTCAACCATTTGTTCTTTGTCAAAGTTGGGCTCTATGTCATAGGTGGGTATGATATCTTCCCCTGATCTGCTTCTGTCATGCTGCTTTCCCAATTCTATAACCTTATTGTCCGCATTACCGACATTTGAAGTGGTCACAACATTCTTAACAACCATTTGAGCATTCCTTTCTTGTACATCAACTCTTTCATCTTTCACGACTGATGGATTTCGGGATGAAGTCTGACTATTGGAATTGATAAATTTTGAGTACATCTCAGACAGAACCATCCATCTTTCGTTCAATACCACAAATGCATCAGCATCTTCAGAATCATCAGTAGCAAGGTTTGGTGATGAAGGTTTTAAGCAGTAGATGGAAGGTGAGGAGATTTGTGAAGTCAGCATACTTGAAAAGCCGATATAGTGATTTTAAAAATTTCCCTCCAAAAATAATTTGAAAAATTTTCACTCCTAAAATTTGAAATTCACTATAAAATCCAATTTTAAGGTTTTAAGAAAAATTTGAGTTTTGACAATTTTGACGCCAAATTTGACCCTAAAAATTCGAATTTAGGCCCAAAAATTTGAATTTTTGACCAAAATTTTCGCAGTTAAACCAAAATTTGAATCTCGCGTAAAAATTGAACGTTTAGCCTCCCCTAAAATTTTATTTTTTTATTTTTTTATTTTTTTTAAATACTACTTTTGTTGATGATGGATCTTTGTAGTCGAATGAAACTTTGAGTTTGTTGATGAAGTGTTCTTAAGCATAGAAAGAACCTTAGGCGTAGAAATGTTCCTTACGCGTAGTACCCAAATTACGCGTAGATAGGAGTTTACGCATAGACTTGAGAAAAGCTTAGCTTAGGCGTAAACTAAAGACTTAGTAGTAGAAACCTTATGCGTAATATTTCCTTATGCGTAAGGCAAGCTTAAGTGTTGGAAATGCTTAGGCAAAGAAGTTTCTACGCGTAAGTATTAAGCTTAGGCGTAAAACTAGGGTTTTACCCAAAAATCCTTTACACTTATACCAGTGTAAAAGATGTCCAAAGTCGAAGTGTTTTCAGGCTTATCCAAGCAAGAAAACACTGAGTAAACCAACAGCTCTGAAGATCAAGTGATGAAATGCTTACGCGCAACTGTTGCTTAGGCGTAGACTTTGAGCTTATGCGTAGGATTAGGGTTTCCTAAGGCGTAAAAAGAGGGTTTTTAGCTTAAGCATAAGAAAAGGGTTTTCCTTAGGCATAAAGTCAACAGATTTTACCAAAAACATATTTGTAAGCACTAAGATGTTTTGAAAAGTAGTTTTTAATGATGAAAAAGCTTCAAAAACACTAAAAGAACAAGAAAGTTGAGAACTTAATGAACCAAAATATGTTTTGAGCTTAAGCATAAGATGATGGTATGAAATAAAAACGAGTTTGAAAACAATGTAAAACAAGTAAAGGTTGAAACTTTTTGCAAAAATTAGAATCCCTAACACTATATAAACCTTAACCCATAAGAATCTTGAGTTTTAAAGTGTAAAAGTCAAAGTTTGTTAGGATTTAGTAAATCCAGTTATTAAAGTGTCGGTCACCTCAAGTATATGTAATCGTTAGAATGCTCGTAGTCGTAGTTATTTAATGTTAGGTAGTATTTAGTTATGTAACACCGTGGAGGACGGACGGGTCTTTACCCACTGTATGCCTGATCCACAGCCCGTAGGTGGAGTTGATGTAAGATACTATAAATACCCTCTACTTCCCAAGGTAGAGGGTTGGAGCTAATAATAATACTTTTACTTTATCTCACTAAGTTCCCAAACCTCTAAATTTTCTCTCTCTAATACTCATATAGTGTACGCCCCTTTATGATCATGGTTTGATGTATTTGTGAAATCCAATATGTTACAAATGGTATCAAGAGCCATGGTTTGATCATCTCTCTTGCATGTTCTTGGATTTCTAGTGGTTTTATATGGTTTTTGGGTTTGAAAAAGTTGTGGTATTTGCATCATTTGGATCATTTCTTGTGTTAAAGTTTGAATTTTGATTGTACTCTCGTGTTTAGAATCATTGTATGTGCTTGGGTTTTGATTTGGAAAGCTTGAATCACTGTGGTTGGGCTAGTTTTGGATTTAAAAGTGTTGTTTTTGAACTTTTCTAGCTAGCGACTTGAGTCTCGAAATAGTATTCTTGGTAGCGATTTGCTTCTTTATTATTCAGTGACTTGTTGTTGTTGTGGTAGCGACTTGAGCGCTAGCGACTTGTCTTTTGAGACAAAGCAACAAATAGTACAAAGTAGTGGCTGTACCATTTCGGCTAGCGACTTGTCAATGTAGTGACTTGTCTTTACGTTTTTCAGCGACTTGATTTTGTTGCGGGTAGCGACTTGTTTTTTGAGACAAAGCGACATATAGTACAATGTAGTGGCCGTATTGTTCAGCCTAGCGAGTTGTTCTTTAGCGACTTGCCCATTTAGCGAGTTGTTCTTTAGCGACTTACCCACTTAGCAAGTTGTTCTTTAGCGACTTGTCTACTTAGCGAGTTGTTACTTTAGCGACCTGTGTCTAGCGACTTGTATCACAGTGACTTGTGCTTTTAGCGACTTGTTACTTAGCGACTTGTCCTCAAGGTTTATAGCGACTTGGTTGATTATTGTTTCTGATACAGTTTTCTCTTGATTTAGTAAAATCCCGTGAAAGAATCTATTTCCTGGTTTAATCATAGAGTTATAAAATCCCGTGAAATCTGTAATCATGTCTACCAACGTGCCTACAATCATCTCTTCTGTAGCTGAGGACGTTCAAGCAGCTGGATCAGATACTCGTCCACCTATGCTTGACAGAACTGACTATGACTCATGGGCTCAACGAATTAGGTTGTATTGTTTGGGAAAAGAAAATGGGGTTAAAATTCTCAAATCAATTGATGAAGGACCTTATCAGATTGAAACTACCAGAGACAAACTTGAAACTACTGCGGATGGTACAATGATCTTAGGTTTGGACAGACCAAAGACGTATGATGAGCTCAGTGATACGGAGAAGAAGAGATACGATGCTGATATCAGGGCTTCAAACATTATACTTCAGGGTCTTCCAAAAGACATCTACAAGTTAATCAATCACAACACTGAAGCTAAGGCAGTTTGGGACAATGTCAAGATGCTTCTCTCTGGTTCTGAATTAACTAAAGAAGATAGAGAATCTCAACTGTATGATGACTTTGAGCACTTCAAGATGAAACCAGGGGAAAGTGTCACTGAATATTATGTGAGGTTCCACAAGCTTGTGAGTGACATGAGGAATATCAAAATGACTATGCCAAATATTCAGCTAAACTCAAAGTTTGTGAACAACATAAATCCCGAATGGCACAAGTTTGTCACTTCAGTTAAGTTAACTAAGGGTTTGAGGAACACTAACTATGAACAATTGTATGCATTCCAGCTTCAGAATGAGAGACATGCTATGTTTGAACGAATGATTCTTGAACAGTTCAAATCTAAACAGGGAGAAGCAAATTCGTCAAATGATTCAACAACCTTTTACACCAATGTAGCAATTACCACCAAAGCTTCTCAAGTCATACCAATGGGTAACGGTAACCACAAACTCATTCCTGATCCAGGGTATCAACCCTTAGACAGATTCTTGGACCAAGTTGCTCATCAAGTGGCTCTAATGGTTAAACAAAACCTGAACTTTACCCCACCTTCCAACAATCAACTCATATCAGCTTCTAATCTCCACAATCATGCTACCATAAGAGAAGGAAAGGTAGTGGTGCAAAATGTGCAAGGAAGGCAAAATGCGTACCTTCCACATAATGAGCAAGGTAATGTTGGAGCTGAATATGGGAATGCTGGCGGTGGTGGTAGATATATGGGTAATCAGAATCGTGGAAGGAATGTAAATCAAGGACAAGTAAAGTCAATCAAGTGTTACAACTGTGGTGATGAAGGACATATTGCGAGGAACTGCACATCTCCAAAACGCCCTCAAAATGCAGAGTATTTTAGGGACAAGATGCTGCTGGTACAAGCTCAGGACAGTGGAGCGGTTTTGGATAAAGAAGAGTTGCTGTTTCTTGCTGAGGGAAATGCAAAAACCTATGATGCTGATGTGGATGAGCAACCAATTTAGGAAATAGGTCACAATCATCAAAATGCCTTTCAAGTTGTTGATTGTGATGCATTTGACTCTGATGTCGATGATGAACCTACTACCCAGACAATCTTCATGGCTAGCATTTCACCTATGGTCTCTCCAAAGGTCTCATCACCACAACAGGCTGGTCCATCCAAAGATTCAATCATCTCAGAGGTATTAAAACTATACGATGAGGTGGATGAGCAAAAGATACATAACGAAGTATAGTCTCTTGAAACTTATGAATCAGATATTGATAATGTGGGTAATAGTAATATTGTCCCATATGATCAATATGTGACATAAAGTGAAAGTGAGATTGTACCACGTGATGCATCTTCTGCAGTCAATGATGACTATGTTTTTTATGAATATACTGCATGTGCTCCTAATGATTCTGTTATCTCTGAACTGAATGCCTATAAAGAACAAGTTGCTATTTATGAACAACGTGCTAAGTTTGAGTTAACTACCCGTGAGCAGGAAATGGATGACCAAATGCGTACAATTATTAGAAAAAGTAATTTTAGAGAATAAATGTTAAAACCAGAGTTAAACTCCTTACAAGAAAATCTTTCTAAAGCTGTTAAGCAAAAGCAAGAGCTTCAAGATAATGTTAAAGTGCTTAAACAAGAATTTAATTCTAAGGAATCAAAACTTTTGAACGACTTTTCTAATCTAAAAACTTTGAAAAACAAGCTTGAAAATAAGTTGTACGTACAAGGGAATACCATTCAGATTGTTCACATGATCACTAAGCATAGATTCTTAAGCGATAAGCATAGTATTCCCCTATTAGAGTAGCCAAATCCCGAGTATTGTAAAAGGGCTCAAGCTTTCCTTCCGATTGTATATGATGGTAATGAGATCCTTCAGCCTAGGCAAACACCATCATGTATTGGAAGCACGGAAGAGGATAGAAAACTAGAAGATGCCTCTAGGGAGAAAATGGATAAGAAGCTAAAAGATCCTGAGTGTAAAAAGCAAAAAATAACTATCAAACCACATGAGTACACAAAAGAAAATTGGATCCCCCTGAACAGGTTTAAGCCTCAAACTCAATTAACCCCAGAACAAATTTTTTGGAAGAAAGATATGGATAAGCAAAAAGCAAATGTACTTGTTGAAACAAACCCTCCCCTTAGGAAAGTGCCTGCAGCTACTGTGTATCCTCCGAATACACCAATGCATTTAGTTCCTAGAACTATTTCCACTAATAGCAAGACCTTAATCAGCCTGTATGTTGTCTATCAATTATTCGTTGATTTTGAGAAGACATGTAAGAAGAGAATCACACCTACAGGGATAACTGAAGGGGAAAGGGGTTTTGAGCAAACTAAAGAATGTTATTTAACTGAGGTCATGCCTTTCTTTAAACAATTAAAAGGTCAATGTGAGAGTCTTCAAAAAGGGATAGACTCATATATTAAAGAAATGGAAAAGAAATTTGATGCAATGATTGTTGAAGTCAATGATTATGAACGGGAACTCAAATATAATGAAATTGTAAGGAAAAATTTGCATATCCTAAATGAAAACTTAGTATTAAGTTGTGTGGCTCAAGATGTGTTTTATACTGTTACTAAGCATTCTATTACTGCTTCTCAATTTCATGAATTATCTGTTGCTTTGAAAGTTTCCCATGATAGTGTCATTGAGCTTGAAAATAAAAACTCAAAACTAAATGAGAAAATTGACCAGGATGTTCACGATTGTAACACCCCAACCCGATAAGGGTAGAAGTATCACAGTATGGTGTCATATCAAAGCATTCACAATGGACATAAATCAAACAACGGAAGTCTTAATTAAATAAATAGAAGAAAATCAAGTAAACATGACTTAACAATTCATGAATACAAATGGAAAACTTTGAAATAGAAATATAATAACCAAGTCTAATAATATCGAAACAAAATCAAATGAAGTCTAAGATGACTAGGCATGGTCTCTATATCAGCTCATCTCTCAACCCTAAACAATCCCCAGCTCCTGGCTTATGCACCTGCCGCAGGAAAAGTTATGCGGCTGAGCTTAAAAAGCCCAGTGAATAGATATAACGATACAATAATAATAAAACTGAACAGAGAACAAAGTAAGGAAAGTCAGTCAATATATCTCGTATACTAAAGGTATAGAGTAGGGTAAAAGGAGCATTGCATATCAAAGGTTCAAAAGTCAAAGGTTCATATAAAAGTCCATATCATAGGTTCATATAAGAGGTTCATATCAAAAAGTTCACATAGGAGATTAAATCAAAGGGAGCATTGCAAAGTTATAGGGAAGCACTAATAAGAAGGCTCAGAGCAAAATATAACGGTTCAAAGCTAATATCGAAAGATGTAAACAAATCATGAGAAACCTTAGAGACAAGGTCATAACATCTGTACCTTAACGCCAATGAAAGGAAAGAAACGAATGAATGAACACGAAGACACAACGTCACGTCTCCTTCAACGAATCTACACGGATTATTATTTGTTTAATACTTATTAGCTCATTTAAGTCATAACGGATTAATCGTATTAATATTTTTAGAGTTATTAAGCGTATTCTCATTTTTAGTAATGTACCGAATTAAAATACTTTAGGGTAATAATCATTAATTTGTCAAACTTAGGGGTTATAAATAATAAATAGTAAACTTAAAGGTTTGCATGTGACATATTACTAAATATTGAGGGCTTAAAGTGTAACATAACTAAACATTTTATTTTAAAAATAACTTTCATGTACATTTAATGAGAAAAAGAAAAACACTTTATAGTATACGTTCGGTCCATCTTTAAGCTTGCTCGCAGTTCATATGACTAATATTTGCGATTTAGAAACCATGCATTATGATAAATCCCCGTCTCAACTTCCCTGAACGCTTTCAAGATACAAATTGACTCAATCGATTTTCCCGCGATCGCTCTCAAACTTACCCTCAAGACCTAATTAGTACATTCATATGTTCACTTGATTCTTTTACTGGTTTAATGCTACATATATCAATGCACATGATAATATTAAGAATTGCGCATGAAAATCTAGGCCAAAACACAAAACAGATTTACATTACGCATGCATGGTCCCATGATTCATTCGACATATATGAGGCTTTATTTATGATTTCATGTAGACTAGAACTTGATTATCTTAGTTTAGTATCAATGGTTTAAGAAACATGTTTTGCAAGTGATACCAAGCATGCGCATGGCTGAATATATGGGGGTCAAAAATAGGTAATTGGTCGAGAACACGAGAGTCGAAAATAGGTTTAAAGGGCTTCATATGGGTTGACTTAAATGGTTGAAAACAGGAGCATGCACGGGTTGAATTATATATGTTCATTCCATTCAATAATTTACGTGATTCTAATACATGATTCCACGATACAATTTTTAGTTTAATACGAAAATAATAACGTGAATATGGCATACAAGAGGGTCGAAAACAGATTCAATAAGGAGAATACGAGTGGGTCGAAATGCATGCATGACCTACTTGATATTTGTATGTTTCTTGCTCTGACATCATGCGACTAGATAACTGTTTAAGTGGTTGGTTTCATTAGTATTCAAGTATGCAAGTGGATTGAATCATGTACAAATACCATTCTTTATATTATGTTATCATAACACTTTATGAGATGAAGGGTTACAGTTGCATGCATTCTTGTGACTCCTCATTCACGACAGAATAAGAAACAAAGAAGAATGTTTGAATGTAGTCTTGAGGATGCAAACCTTTGTAGTGAACGAACAGCAGGAAGGGAACAAAGAACCACCGAATCGACTCTCGCGATCACAAACACCTTTCTGTTGCTTTGGTCGAATGGAGAAGGAAGGATATCACATCTTGTCGCCACTTTATTGCTAGGGTTTTGTTTGAGATAATATGGTACATTTAATATGATAGTGAGATCCTAAAATTTTGGGATTTGGCGTGTGAGAAGGGCCGAACAAAGGGGCAGTTAGGAGACCAAAAATCATGTCATTTATTTAGTTACCATAATACTATTGTTACACATTTTATTTAATTATCAACATGTACATTACAAGTCCAAGCAACATTTGATGTGTTATATGTATACTTTTATTTGTAAATTAAAATAAGTGTTATTATTATTCCAAGTGTTTCAAATAAATTGATTATCAATAGTACTTATCGGAAAATCGAGCATAGTTTTATTTTACGGATTATAACTCGAGGGTAGAATAGTCTTTTAACGCGTCCATGGTTTTTAGGGTTTTACAACTCTTCCCTTCTAAAAAAAATTTTCGTCCTCGAAAATTGATGTGAACTCGAATGAAAACAAGTTGAGACATACCAGATTACAACGGACTGAGGGTAACATATATCAAACGGTAGAAACTTTACGCGTGCGGGAATTTAAAAGTATCAATCGTATAACGATGATGGTAGATCAAACGTATAGGGATAATGGTCCCAAAGTCTTGCTAAACTCAGACAATCATAATCAGGTGCCAGAAATTCTAAACTCTAAGGCACTCCTCGAGATATCCTATGATCACAATCAGGGTACGTCATATGATGTAAGTATTATCACGTTGGCCAAGCGTCATAATACCAGCATCATATGAGTATACCTTCATGATGACCATACTTTATCTCGAGTCATGAAAATCAATCCTATCAAGCACCTAACGGTCCATTCTACATCTTAGGGCTGGTCCAATACAATCATCACTAATGAATTCGAAATCAGAGAAGCATAACATATAAGGAACGTAACGGAACGTAGCAAGTACCATCGAACTGAAATGCGTCGTCAATAGCATCAAGTCTTCCACAGTTCTTCAAATATTCCAGAACAAAACAATCATCCAACATACACAGAATTTATACAGAACGGAAAATCATTCACAGAGAACAAATTTATTCAAGGGATTTAGAACACAATGCGAGGTCGTAGTAACACCGAAGAATCAAGCCCTAGGACTCCAGCATCCAAACGCGCCCAATCATATGAAGCAGATGAATCTCCTCAGCATCTCAACGCTTGGACTATTGACCACAATATGCCCGAATCTTGGTAGTAGTTTCACCGCATAACTAAAGTACGCCGATCATACTTCTTCTGCTCATACTTCTTCCAAGTGTCCACCAGTTGAATCTTGTCTTCGTCTTTGCACCTCTGGTTGATTCGTCCAGCTCCAACCAGCGGCATCCTGATGTCTCCAGCAGCATTACAGTCGGTACGACTTCTGCTTAACGAACCTCTCCAGCTCAGAAACTGTTGCAGCAACACAGGGTCGGTACCATCACCTTCGACTCCACGAGTAGTCTCCATCCACGATCGATAAAGGAATGCACGAACATAGAATAACAAAATGCGAACAGAAGAAGGTTGAATCAGCGAAGGCAAAAGAACATCGAAGTCAAACCTGGACGAAAATCACGAGAATCGGAAAAGATCGAAACAAACGGAAGCCTAATATCTATCCAAGTCCTCACCGGTCAAACCTAAGCTCTACGGGTCAAATCCTAGGGTCCACATGTCACAGGTCCTGACTACAAGTCGTAAACCTAGGCTCTGATACCATAATTGTAACACCCCAACCCGATAAGGGTAGAAGTATCACATTATGGTGTCATATCAAAGCATTCACAATGGACATAAATCAAAAAGCAGAAATCTTAATTAAATAAATAAAAGAAAATCAAGTCAACATGACTTAACAATTCATGAATACAAAAGGAAAACTTCGACATAGAAATATAATAACCAAGTCTAATAATATCGAAACAAAATCAAATGAAGTCTAAGATGACTAGGCATGGTCTCTATATTAGCTCATCTCTCAAGCCCAAACAATCCCCAGCTCCTAGCTTATGTACCTGCCGCAGGAAAAGAAATGCGGCTGAACTTAAAAAGCCCAGTGAATAGATATAACGATACAATAATAATAAAACTAAACAGAGAACAAAGTAAGGAAAGTCAGTCAATATATCTCGTATACTAAAGGTATAGAGTAGGGTAAAAGGAAAGGTCAGTAATCCACCACGAGCCAACAAAACAAACTATATCATATCACAGTAGCCAGTAGTAACCAATAGTAACCATGGAGTGATCAGCTCCCAGAATGTGAAGAGGCGTATTTCACACGACATCATTCACCAGACAAATCATAACATATCAGATAACAGAACAAATCTTGGATGCATCCATACGCCCCTGCAGACAGATAGTGGCCATACAATATATATCGAGCTCATAATCAGATAACAGAAAAGGACGGTGTGTAACATCACTCGTACACACTAGAGTCATGAAATTGGTGCATCAATGACACAGACATGGAACCCCCATGCCTAGTTAATGGCTCGGGTCTCAAACTGACAGGTCAAAGCAAGGTCATATCATAAGGATGCATATCAAAGGTTCAAAAGTCAAAGGTTCATATAAAAGTCCATATCATAGGTTCATATCAGAGGTTCATATCAAACAGTTCACATAGGAGATTCAATCAAAGGAGCATAGCAAAGTTATAGGGAAGCCCTAATAAGAAGGCTCAGAGCAAAATATAACGGTTCTAAGCTAAAATCGAAAGATGTAAACAAATCATGAGAAACCTTAGAGACAAGGTCAGAATATCTGTACCTTAACGCCAATGAAAAGAAAGCAACGAATGAATGAACACGAAGACACAACGTCACGTCTCCTTCAACGAATCTACATGGATTATGTTTCGCATAATACTTATTAGCTCATTTAAGTCATAACGGATTAATCGTATTAATATTTTTATAGTTATTAAGCGTATTCTCATTTTTAGTAATGGACCGAATTAAAATACATTAGGGTAATAATCATTAATTTGCCAAACTTAGGGGTTATAAATAATAAATGGTAAACTTAAAGGTTTGCATGTGACATATTACTAAAGATTGAGGGCTTAAAGTGTAACATAACTAAACATTTTATTTTACAAATAACTTTCTTGTACATTTAATGAGAAAAAGAAAAACACTTTATAGTATACGTTCTGTCCATCTTTAAGCTTGCTCGCGGTTCATATGACTAATATTTACGATTTAGAAACCATGCATTATGATAAATCCCCGTCTCAACTTCCCTGACACGCTTTCAAGATACAAATTGACTCAATCGATTTTCCCGCGATCGCTCACAAACTTACCCTCAAGACCATGTTTTAGTACATTCATATGTTCACTTGAATCTTTTACTGGTTTAATGCTACATATATCAATGCACATGCGAATACAATTTATCAAAGACTCCATGCATGTAATCTATACTCACACATACAAATGTCAAGACCCAAAAACCTACATATACAATAATAGCATATGCACCAAAACAGGACCCAACTTATTCGAACCCTTTCGCAATATTTATACTAGTTAAATATGATTTGACGTTAAGACAAACAGAACATGATAATATTAAGAATTGCGCATGAAAATCTAGGCCAACACACAAAACAGATTTACATTACGCATGCATGGTCCCATGATTCATTCGACATATATGAGGCGTTATTTATGATTTCATGTAGACTAGAACTTGATTATCTAAGTTTAGTTTCAATGGTTTAAGAAACATGTTTTGCAAGTGATACCAAGCATGCGCATGGCTGAATATATGGGGGTCAAAAACAGGTTATTGGTCAAGAACACGAGAGTCGAAAATAGGTTTAAAGGGCTTCATATGGGTTGACTTAAATGGTTCAAAACAGGAGCATGCACGGGTCGAATTATATATGTTCATTCCACTCAATAATTTACGTGATCCTAATACATGATTCCATGCGACAATTTTTAGTTTAATATGAAAATAATAACGTGACTATGGCATACAAGAGGGTCGAAAACAGATTCAATGAGGAGAATATGAGTGGGTCGAAATGCATGCATGACCTACTTGATATTTGTATGTTTCTTGCTCTAACATCATGCGACTAGATAACTGTTTAAGTGGTTGGTTTCATTAGTATTCAAGTATGCAAGTGGATTGAATCATGTACAAATACCATTCTTTATATTATGCTATCATAACACTTTATGAGATGAAGGGTTACAGTTGCATGCATTCTTGTGACTCCTCATTCACGACAGAATAAGAAACAAAGAAGAATGTTTTAATGTAGTCTTGAGGATGCAAACCTTTGTAGTGAACGAACAGCAGGAAGGGAACAAAGAACCACCGAATCGACTCTCGCGATCACAAACACCTTTCTGTTGCTTAGGTCGAATGGAGAAGGAAGGATATCACAGCTTGCCGCCACTTTATTGCTAGGGTTTTGTTTGAGATAATATGGTACATTTAATATGATAGTGAGATCCTAAAATTTTGGGATTTGGCGTGTGAGAAGGGCCGAACAAAGGGGCAGTTAGGAGACCAAAAATCATGTCATTTATTTAGTTACCATAATATTATTGTTACACATTTTATTTAATTATCAACATGTACATTACAAGTCCAAGCAACATTTGATGTGTTGTATGTATACTTTTATTTGTAAATTAAAATAAGTGTTATTATTATTCCAAGTGTTTCAAATAAATTGATTATCAATAGTACTTATCGGAAAATCGAGCATAGTTTTATTTTACGGATTATAACTCGAGGGTAGAATAGTCTTTTAACGCGTCCACGGTTTTTAGGGTTTTACAACTCTTCCCTTCTAAAAAAAATTTTCGTCCTCGAAAATTGATGTGAACACGAATGAAAACAAGTGGAGACATACCAGATTACAACGGACTGAGGGTAACAGATATCAAACGGTAGAAACTTTACGCGTGCGGGAATTTAAACGTATCAATCGTATAACGATGATGGTAGATCAAACGTATAGGCATAATGGTCCCAAAGTCTTGCTAAACCCAGACAATCATAATCAGGTGCCAGAAATTCTAAACTCTAAGGCACTCCTCTAGACATCCTATGATCACAATGAGGGTACGTCATATGATGTAAGTATTATCACGTTGGCCAAGCGTCATAATACCAGCATCATATGAGTATACCTTCATGATGACCATACTCTATCTCGAGTCATGAAAATCAATCCTATCAACCACCTAACGGTCCATTCTACATCTTAGGGCTGGTCCAAAACAATCATCAGTAATGAATTCGAAATCAGAGAAGCAGAACGTATAAGGAACGTAACGGAACATAGCAAGTACCATCGAACTGAAATACGACGTCAATAGCATCAAGTCTTCCACTGTTCGTCAAATCTTCCAGAACAAAACAATCATCCAACATACACAGAATTTATACAGAACGGAAAATCATTCACAGAGAACAAATTTATTCAAGGGATTTAGAACACAATGCGAGGTCGTAGTAACACCGAAGAATCAAGCCCTAGGACTCCAGTATCCAAACGCGCCCAATCATATGAAGCAGATGAATCTCCTCAGCATCTCAACGCTTGGACTATTGACCACAATATGCCCGAATCTTGGTAGTAGTTTCACCGCATAACTAAAGTACGCCGATCATACTTCTTCTGCTCATACTTCTTCCAAGTGTCCACCAGTTGAATCTTGTCTTCGTCTTTGCACCTCTGGTTGATTCGTCCAGCTCCCACCAGCGGCATCCTGATGTCTCCAGCAGCATTACAGTCGGTACGACTTCTACTTAACGAACCTCTCCAGCTCAGAAACTGTTGCAGCAACACAGGGTCGGTACCATCACCTTTGACTCCACGAGTAGTCACCATCCACGATCGATAAAGGAATGCACGAACATAGAATAACAAAATGCGAACAGAAGAAGGTTGAATCAGCGAAGGCAAAAGAACATCGAAGTTAAACCTGGACGAAAATCAAGAGAATCGGAAAAGATCGAAACAAACGGAAGCCTAATATCTATCCAAGTCCTCACCGGTCAAACCTAAGCTCTACGGGTCAAATCCTAGGGTCCACATGTCACAGGTCCTGACTACAAGTCGTAAACCTAGGCTCTGATACCATAATTGTAACACCCCAACCCGATAAGGGTAGAAGTATCACATTATGGTGTCATATCAAAGCATTTACAATGGACATAAATCAAAAAGCAGAAGTCTTAATTAAATAAATAAAAGAAAATCAAGTCAACATGACTTAACAATTCATGAATACAAAAGGAAAACTTCGAAATAGAAATATAATAACCAAGTCTAATAATATCGAAACAAAATCAAATGAAGTCTAAGATGACTAGGCATGGTCTCTATATCAGCTCATCTCTCAAGCCCAAACAATCCCCAGCTCCTAGCTTATGTACCTGCCGCAAGAAAAGAAATGCGGCTGAACTTAAAAAGCCCAGTGAATAGATATAACGATACAATAATAATAAAACTAAACAGAGAACAAAGTAAGGAAAGTCAGTCAATATATCTCGTATACTAAAGGTATAGAGTAGGGTAAAAGGAAAGGTCAGTAATCCACCACGAGCCAACAAAACAAACTATATCATATCACAGTAGCCAGTAGTAACCAATAGTAACCATGGAGTGATCAGCTCCCAGAATGTGAAGAGGCGTATTTCACACGACATCATTCACCAGACAAATCATAACATATCAGATAACAGAACAAATCTTGGATGCATCCATACGCCCCTGCAGACAGATAGTGGCCATACAATATATATCGAGCTCATAATCAGATAACAGAAAAGGACGGTGTGTAACATCACTCGTACACACTAGAGTCATGAAATTGGTGCATCAATGACACGGACATGGAACCCCCATGCCTAGTTAATGGTTCGGGTCTCAAACTGACAGGTCAAAGCAAGGTCATATCATAAGGATGCATATCAAAGGTTCAAAAGTCAAAGGTTCATATAAAAGTCCATATCATAGGTTCATATCAGAGGTTCATATCAAACAGTTCACATAGGAGATTCAATCAAAGGAGCATAGCAAAGTTATAGGGAAGCCCTAATAAGAAGGCTCAGAGCAAAATATAACGGTTCTAAGCTAAAATCGAAAGATGTAAACAAATCATGAGAAACCTTAGAGACAAGGTCAGAATATCTGTACCTTAACGCCAATGAAAGGAAAGCAACGAATGAATGAACACGAAGACACAACATCACGTCTCCTTCAACGAATCTACATGGATTATGATTTGTTTAATACTTATTAGCTCATTTAAGTCATAACGGATTAATCGTATTAATATTTTTAGAGTTATTAAGCGTATTCTCATTTTTAGTAATGGACCGAATTAAAATACTTTAGGGTAATAATCATTAATTAGCCAAACTTAGGGGTTATAAATGATAAATGGTAAACTTAAAGGTTTGCATGTGACATATTACTAAAGATTGAGGGCTTAAAGTGTAACATAACTAAACATTTTATTTTACAAATAACTTTCTTGTACATTTAATGAGAAAAAGAAAAACACTTTATAGTATACGTTCTGTCCATCTTTAAGCTTGCTCGCGGTTCATATGACTAATATTTACGATTTAGAAACCATGCATTATGATAAATCCCCGTCTCAACTTCCCTGACACGCTTTCAAGATACAAATTGACTCAATCGATTTTCCCGCGATCGCTCTCAAACTTACCCTCAAGACCATGTTTTAGTACATTCATATGTTCACTTGATTCTTTTACTGGTTTAATGCTACATATATCAATGCACATGCGAATACAATTTATCAAAGACTCCATGCATGTAATCTATACTCACACATACAAATGTCAAGACCCAAAACCTACATATACAATAACAGCATGTGCACCAAAACAGGACCCAACTTATTCGAACCCTTTCGCAATATTTATACTAGTTAAATATGATTTGACGTTAAGACAAACAGAACATGATAATATTAAGAATTGCGCATGAAAATCTAGGCCAACACACAAAACAGATTTACATTACGCATGCATGGTCCCATGATTCATTCGACATATATGAGGCGTTATTTATGATTTCATGTAGACTAGAACTTGATTATCTAAGTTTAGTTTCAATGGTTTAAGAAACATGTTTTGCAAGTGATACCAAGCATGCGCATGGCTGAATATATGGGGGTCAAAAACAGGTTATTGGTCAAGAACACGAGAGTCGAAAATAGGTTTAAAGGGCTTCATATGGGTTGACTTAAATGGTTCAAAACAGGAGCATGCACGGGTCGAATTATATATGTTCATTCCACTCAATAATTTACGTGATCCTAATACATGATTCCATGCGACAATTTTTAGTTTAATATGAAAATAATAACGTGACTATGGCATACAAGAGGGTCGAAAACAGATTCAATGAGGAGAATATGAGTGGGTCGAAATGCATGCATGACCTACTTGATATTTGTATGTTTCTTGCTCTGACATCATGCGACTAGATAACTGTTTAAGTGGTTGGTTTCATTAGTATTCAAGTATGCAAGTGGATTGAATCATGTACAAATACCATTCTTTATATTATGCTATCATAACACTTTATGAGATGAAGGGTTACAGTTGCATGCATTCTTGTGACTCCTCATTCACGACAGAATAAGAAACAAAGAAGAATGTTTTAATGTAGTCTTGAGGATGCAAACCTTTGTAGTGAACGAACAGCAGGAAGGGAACAAAGAACCACCGAATCGACTCTCGCGATCACAAACACCTTTCTGTTGCTTTAGTCGAATGGAGAAGGAAGGATATCACAGCTTGCCGCCACTTTATGGCTAGGGTTTTGTTTGAGATAATATGGTAAATTTAATATGATAGTGAGATCCTAAAATTTTGGGATTTGGCGTGTGAGAAGGGCCGAACAAAGGGGCAGTTAGGAGACCAAAAATCATGTCATTTATTTAGTTACCATAATATTATTGTTACACATTTAATTTAATTATCAACATGTACATTACAAGTCCAAGCAACATTTGATGTGTTATATGTATACTTTTATTTGTAAATTAAAATAAGTGTTATTATTATTCCAAGTGTTTCAAATAAATTGATTATCAATAGTACTTATCGGAAAATCGAGCATAGTTTTATTTTACGGATTATAACTCGAGGGTAGAATAGTCTTTTAACGCGTCCACGGTTTTTAGGGTTTTACAATTCTTTCCCTCTAAAAAAAATTTCGTCCTCGAAAATTGATGTGAACACGAATGAAAACAAGTGGAGACATACCAGATTACAACGGACTGAGGGTAACAGATATCAAACAGTAGAAACTTTACGCGTGCGGGAATTTAAACGTATCAATCGTATAACGATGATGGTAGATCAAACGTATAGGCATAATGGTCCCAAAGTCTTGCTAAACCCAGACAATCATAATCAGGTGCCAGAAATTCTAAACTCTAAGGCACTCCTCGAGACATCCTATGATCACAATGAGGGTACGTCATATGATGTAAGTATTATCACGTTGGCCAAGCGTCATAATACCAGCATCATATGAGTATACCTTCATGATGACCATACTCTATCTCGAGTCATGAAAATCAATCCTATCAACCACCTAACGGTCCATTCTACATCTTAGGGCTGGTCCAAAACAATCATCACTAATGAATTCGAAATCGAGAAGCGAACATATAAGGAACGTAACGGAACGTAGCAAGTACCATCGAACTGAAATGCGTCGTCAATAGCATCAAGTCTTCCACAGTTCATCAAATATTCCAGAACAAAACAATCATCCAACATACACAGAATTTATACAGAACGGAAAATCATTCACAGAGAACAAATTTATTCAAGGGATTTAGAACACAATGCGAGGTCGTAGTAACACCGAAGAATCAAGCCCTAGGACTCCAGTATCCAAACGCGCCCAATCATATGAAGCAGATGAATCTCCTCAGCATCTCAACGCTTGGACTATTGACCACAATATGCCCGAATCTTGGTAGTAGTTTCACCGCATAACTAAAGTACGCCGATCATACTTCTTCTGCTCATACTTCTTCCAAGTGTCCACCAGTTGAATCTTGTCTCCGTCTTTGCGCCTCTGGTTGATTCGTCCAGCTCCCACCAGCGGCATCCTGATGTCTCCAGCAGCATTACAGTCGGTACGACTTCTGCTTCACGACCCTCTCCAGCTCAGAAACTGTTGCAGCAACACAGGGTCGGTACCATCACCTTTGACTCCACGAGTAGTCACCATCCACGATCGATAAAGGAATGCACGAACATAGAATAACAAAATGCGAACAGAAGAAGGTTGAATCAGCGAAGGCAAAAGAACATCGAAGTTAAACCTGGACGAAAATCAAGAGAATCGGAAAAGATCGAAACAAACGGAAGCCTAATATCTATCCAAGTCCTCACCGGTCAAACCTAAGCTCTACGGGTCAAATCCTAGGGTCCACATGTCACAGGTCCTGACTACAAGTCGTAAACCTAGGCTCTGATACCATAATTGTAACACCCCAACCCGATAAGGGTAGAAGTATCACATTATGGTGTCATATCAAAGCATTCACAATGGACATAAATCAAAAAGCAGAAGTCTTAATTAAATAAATAAAAGAAAATCAAGTCAACATGACTTAACAATTCATGAATACAAAAGGAAAACTTCGAAATAGAAATATAATAACCAAGTCTAATAATATCGAAACAAAATCAAATGAAGTCTAAGATGACTAGGCATGGTCTCTATATCAGCTCATCTCTCAAGCCCAAACAATCCCCAGCTCCTAGCTTATGTACCTGCCGCAGGAAAAGAAATGCGGCTGAACTTAAAAAGCCCAGTGAATAGATATAACGATACAATAATAATAAAACTAAACAGAGAACAAAGTAAGGAAAGTCAGTCAATATATCTCGTATACTAAAGGTATAGAGTAGGGTAAAAGGAAAGGTCAGTAATCCACCACGAGCCAACAAAACAAACTATATCATATCACAGTAGCCAGTAGTAACCAATAGTAACCATGGAGTGATCAGCTCCCAGAATGTGAAGAGGCATATTTCACACGACATCATTCACCAGACAAATCATAACATATCAGATAACAGAACAAATCTAGGATGCATCCATACGCCCCTGCAGACAGATAGTGGCCATACAATATATATCGAGCTCATAATCAGATAACAGAAAGGGACGGTGTGTAACATCACTCGTACACACTAGAGTCATGCAATTGGTGCATTAATGACACGGACATGGAACCCCCATGCCTAGTTAATGGCTCGGGTCTCAAACTGACAGGTCAAAGCAAGGTCATATCATAAGGATGCATATCAAAGGTTCAAAAGTCAAAGGTTCATATAAAAGTCCATATCATAGGTTCATATCAGAGGTTCATATCAAACAGTTCACATAGGAGATTCAATCAAAGGAGCATAGCAAAGTTATAGGGAAGCCCTAATAAGAAGGCTCAGAGCAAAATATAACGGTTCTAAGCTAAAATCGAAAGATGTAAACAAATCATGAGAAACCTTAGAGACAAGGTCAGAATATCTGTACCTTAACGCCAATGAAAGGAAAGCAACGAATGAATGAACACGAAGACACAACGTCACGTCTCCTTCAACGAATCTACATGGATTATGATTTGTTTAATACTTATTAGCTCATTTAAGTCATAACGGATTAATCGTATTAATATTTTTATAGTTATTAAGCGTATTCTCATTTTTAGTAATGGACCGAATTAAAATACATTAGGGTAATAATCATTAATTTGCCAAACTTAGGGGTTATAAATAATAAATGGTAAACTTAAAGGTTTGCATGTGACATATTACTAAAGATTGAGGGCTTAAAGTGTAACATAACTAAACATTTTATTTTACAAATAACTTTCTTGTACATTTAATGAGAAAAAGAAAAACACTTTATAGTATACGTTCTGTCCATCTTTAAGCTTGCTCGCGGTTCATATGACTAATATTTACGATTTAGAAACCATGCATTATGATAAATCCCCGTCTCAACTTCCCTGACACGCTTTCAAGATACAAATTGACTCAATCGATTTTCCCGCGATCGCTCTCAAACTTACCCTCAAGACCATGTTTTAGTACATTCATATGTTCACTTGATTCTTTTACTGGTTTAATGCAACATATATCAATGCACATGCGAATACAATTTATCAAAGACTCCATGCATGTAATCTATACTCACACATACAAATGTCAAGACCCAAAAACCTACATATTCAATAACAGCATGTGCACCAAAACAGGACCCAACTTATTCGAACCCTTTCGCAATATTTATACTAGTTAAATATGATTTGACGTTAAGACAAACAGAACATGATAATATTAAGAATTGCGCATGAAAATCTAGGCCAACACACAAAACAGATTTACATTACGCATGCATGGTCCCATGATTCATTCGACATATATGAGGCGTTATTTATGATTTCATGTAGACTAGAACTTGATTATCTTAGTTTAGTATCAATGGTTTAAGAAACATGTTTTGCAAGTGATACCAAGCATGCGTATGGCTGAATATATGGGGGTCAAAAACAGGTTATTGGTCAAGAACACGAGAGTCGAAAATAGGTTTAAAGGGCTTCATATGGGTTGACTTAAATGGTTCAAAACAGGAGCATGCACGGGTCGAATTATATATGTTCATTCCACTCAATAATTTACGTGATTCTAATACATGATTCCATGCGACAATTTTTAGTTTAATATGAAAATAATAACGTGACTATGGCATACAAGAGGGTCGAAAACAGATTCAATGAGGAGAATACGAGTGGGTCGAAATGCATGCATGACCTACTTGATATTTGTATGTTTCTTGCTCTGAAATCATGCGACTAGATAACTGTTTAAGTGGTTGGTTTCATTAGTATTCAAGTATGCAAGTGGATTGAATCATGTACAAATACCATTCTTTATATTATGTTATCATAACACTTTATGAGATGAAGGGTTACAGTTGCATGCAGTCTTGTGACTCCTCATTCACGACAGAATAAGAAACAAAGAAGAAAGTTTGAATGTAGTCTTGAGGATGCAAACCTTTGTAGTGAACGAACAGCAGGAAGGGAACAAAGAACCACCGAATCGACTCTCGCGATCACAAACACCTTTCTGTTGCTTTAGTCGAATGGAGAAGGAAGGATATCACAGCTTGCCGCCACTTTCTGTTGTTTGAGATAATATGGTAAATTTAATATGATAGTGAGATCCTAAAATTTTGGGATTTGGCGTGTGAGAAGGGCCGAACAAAGGGGCAATTAGGAGACCAAAAATCATGTCATTTATTTAGTTACCATAATATTATTGTTACACATTTTATTTAATTATCAACATGTACATTACAAGTCCAAGCAACATTTGATGTGTTATATGTATACTTTTATTTGTAAATTAAAATAAGTGTTATTATTATTCCAAGTGTTTCAAATAAATTGATTATCAAAAGTACTTATCGGAAAATCGAGCATAGTTTTATTTTACGGATTATAACTCGAGGGTAGAATAGTCTTTTAACGCGTCCACGGTTTTTAGGGTTTTACAACGATAATTTGGTAAAACATCTTTCTAAGCTAGAAGTTGAAAATTTTGATTTGCAACTAAAATATCAACATCTCAAAGAAAATGTCAAAACCTCAAACATCAAGACATCCTCAAATGTTCCTGAGTTTATGCTGTTTTTGAGATAAACAAACGTGACGAACAGATTCAAGTTCACTGTAACACATTCAGAAAGTTGAAAGCCCAAATTTCAAAAATTAAAGGGTGAAAAGAACAATGTGAATGGCTCCCATATGCCTCATCCTTTAGATTCTCAGTGTTCTCGAACTTTTCATCTTCAAAACTTCGTTAATGTTTTACAAAAGGAAAATGAGAGTTTTCTAGAAGAAAATGAAAAATTTAAATGACACTTTAAAGAGTTATATGATTCAATGAAAGTCACTCGTGACAAGAACAACGAAAAAATAATGTCTGTACAAAAGGAAATTGAGAATCTGAAGAGTCAGGTAAAAGAGAAAATGCCACTTGTCTTTAATGAGAATGTTGCATCAAAGTCATCTGCAGACTCCAAATATACTGTGACTGTTAAATACATTCCTCATCATCTTAAAAATAACGAACTTGTGTTTCATAACTATTTTGGTCACCTTAAGGATAGTCTAGAATGTCTCCGTGAGATTGTAGAAGGGGATTTCATAAATAAGCCACCTGATAGTGAAATTAGGTTTGCTGGCATTCAGGCCAAACGATCTCAGGAGCTGTTAGAATTTTTAAGAGCAACATGTCCTAAATCCTTATATGAGAAAGATAAAGATGTGATGCCTTGTTCTATGCCTAGTGCCAAGTATGCAACCCATTATATGCCCAGTGTTAAGAAAGTGAACTATAAAGTGCCTTCAAGTAGTTCAGATCCCTGCACTTCTAGTTCAGGAATGCAAAAGGTAGCCCAACCAACTAATGTTCCCATAATTCCCTCTACAGGAGTAATCAGTGACATAAAAGCAAGCGGGTCAAAGCCCCCAGGCAATACAAAGCAAGATAGGACCTCGCAAGTTAAGAATGTGCAATGGGAGAGAGTAGAAGACCACCCTAGGAACATTAAGTTTGTGTTGAATAAAACGAATCGTGTTGATTCTAGTATTAGCTATAAGCGTACTGTAATTAATTCGAATTCTGCTACTATCTACAAAACATGTAATGATGATTGCTTGGTTTCTGTTACTAATCATGTGTGTGGCGTGAATCATTTGATTAATTCTGTTAAACACCCAGTTAAAATCGTTAATGCCAATAATCATGTTAAGAAGGCTAGAAAGGAATGGTGGAAGAAGGTTAGAAAACATTGGAAACCCACAAGAAGAAAATTTAGTAATGTAGGTTATCAGTGGATACCTACTAGCCGCAAGCTTAGTCTTAATGAGTTGTCTCCTAAATTATATAAGTCAATGCCCATTAGAAAATGGATGCCTACTGGTAGAACTATTCCTTTAAGAAGTGAACATACTTTGAATAGGTCAAATACGGACACTAGCACTGCATCTATCCCTGATGATTCCATTTTTTCTACTTTTGATGTGGGTGTTCCAATCACTGTTACTAACCAAATGGAACCCATTCTTGCATGGGGATCCCAATTATCCAGTTATCCATTCTTGTCTGTGTTCAACTGCAGATCGTTCAAATCGTTCTGTGGTACCTGGACTCAGGCTGTTCCAAGCATATGACTGAAGATTGCTCGCGGCTCGTGAATTTCGTGAGTAAATTCATCGGGACTGTTAGATTCGGGAACGACCATTTTGGTGCAATTATGGGTTATGGAGACTATGTTGTTGGTGATAGTGTAATCTCCAGGGTATATTATGTAGAAGGTCTTGGTGATAATCTGTTTTCTGTTGGTCAATTCTGTGATTCCGATCTAGAGGTGGCTTTTAGAAAACATACTAGTTTCGTTAGAGAACTTGATGGTGTGGAACTTTTAACAGGAACACGGGGTTCAAATCTATACACCATCTCTATCGAAGACATGATGAAGTCTTCTCCAATCTGCTTCTTGTCAAAGGCTTCAAAAACAAAGTCATGGTTATGGCATCGTCGTCTCAATCACTTGAACTTCGGCACCATTAATGATCTTTCCAGAAAGGACCTTGTAAGAGGCTTACCCAAATTAAAATATGAAAGAGATCATCTTTGTTTAGCATGCCAATTAGGAAAAAGCAGGAAATATGCCCACAAACCCAAACCTGCAAACTCAGTTATGGAAGTTCTTCATACCCTTCATATGGATTTGTGCGGACCAATGAGAGTGCAAACGATAAATGGGAAGAAATATATTTTAGTCGTTGTTGATGACTACTCTCGATTTACTTGGGTAAATTTTTTGAGGACAAAGGATGAAACTCCATATGTCATCATCAAACTTATCAAGCAGCTTCAGGTTTGACTTAACAAGACTCTTAGAATTATTCGAATAGGCAATGGCACTGAGTTTGTTAACAAAGACCTAAGTCAATTTTATGAAAGCATTGGAATCATTCATCAAAGAAGTGTTCCACGCACCCCTTAACAGAATGGTGTAGTTAAAAGACGAAATCGGACCCTTGTTGAAGCTGCAAGAACAATGCTAATTTATTCAAAGGTTCCAATGTTTCTTTGCGCTGAAGCCATTTCCACTGCTTGCTACACCCAAAATCGTTCCCTCATACACACATCTCAGGGAAAAACTCCATACGAACTTGTCCATAAACGAAAACCTGATCTCTCCTACCTTCGTGTGTTTGGTTCTTTGTGCTATCCAACGAATGACGGTCAAGATTTAGGTAAATTAAGAGCTAAGGCGGACATTGGAGTGTTTGTAGGTTATGCATCAAACAAGAAGGGTTACCGAATCTACAACAAAAGAACTCGAGATATCATGGAAACTATTCACGTCACGTTCGATGAGCTGTCCGGGCAAATGGCTCCAGGACAATCAAGTTTTGGACCCGCATCACAACCTTCATTAAGTAGTCCCCTTAGTTCTTCTCTTGTACAAAATCTCTCACCAGCAACTCCTTATGTTCCTCCTTCAGAAGATGATTTGAAGAAATTGTTTGATCCAATGTTTGATGAACACTATGAGCCAATTGCTAATGATCTGTCAAATCCATCAACAGAGGCTGCCCCTATCCCTGTCAATGAAGATAACCCTTTAATTTCTATGTCATTAAGTCAAGAAGCGCCTGTTGAT